>JAZKJV010000704.1:190128-1390128 GCA_037367405.1 Ottelia alismoides
AAGGCCATAATGAGGCTCTCGCAAGGTCATTCGTATAAATGGAGCTTCAAATTACATCTACAAAGGAGGAAGTTGCAAGAAGTTTGTGTAGTGATTTCTCCGAGGATGTGGTCTTCTTGGTGGATCGACTTATCTGCGTGAGGGGCCTGTCAGACAGGAGTGCCATCGACTGCTGAATGATACCTCTCCGGTGAGAGTCATCATGTGGAGAGAGCCTCGTTGTTCAGACAGGGAGATGTCAAATCCCTATCGTCTGGCGATGCTTTGTTCGAGGATCCTCTTCTCTCTAGTAACCTCAAGGTATTGAAGAACACTCATAAATGTGGGTGATGTTTGGTGGCGATTCTTTTATATGGCAAGTTCCATGTTCTGATGTGAATTCGGTCTTCGTGGATGTTGTGAGGAGGTCCCTTGCATCTTCTGGTTTTGTGTGCTCGCTGAAGTTGGGTTGAGCCGTACTCAAGCTCTTGGATGAATTGGTCGTCCCCCCCCGTTTGATCAGATGGGGTCATGGGGAGATAGCCTTGGATCAGATGGCCCCTGAGAAGAAACCTCTATTGGTGGAGCAAGATGGGTGCTGGGGAAAAATCCATGGCGACAAGGGGAGATGTTACCAATAAAAGTGCCTTCAGAAGCTCCTAGTGGTGCAAAGCCGGTAGCGATGAGAATTGCAACCATGCAGGTTCGTTGGAGGATGACATGTAGTCGGCAGAAGCACTTCAAGATGATCAAGCCCTGCATCTTTGTTGGAGTAGCTACGAGCCCTAACGATAGGGTTCAGACTGCCACTTGGAGTTTTTCGGGTCTCACATCCGATCCGGGGAGAGGTTATATCCTGTTGAGTGGTATGACCTGATTGTTGGACTCGGATTTTGTTACAGACTTGTGGGCCTTTATTTCAACCCATATAATATGTTCTGGGAACCATTTGGAACAGTACATATTGAGGCCTTTAATTTCAAATAAGTTGCTGGAAAAGTTGATCTCCTGGAGTCGTCCGGGTTATTCTTGGATACCAGCAGCACTAACGATGCTGAGCAAGCAGCTCCTCTCAACCGTCAACCTATCGAGGAGAGCAGTGAGGCTGAGGAACAAGACATAGGAGATCGAAAAGATATTGGCTAAGAGGTCTGAAGTGTTACACACGCTCTCATGCAGGTTTTCGTGTTGGGGATTCTCAAAAGTGTATACCAGCGTCCAGGAAAATAAGAAGAGGGATGGCTGTGCAATTGACAGTAAGCGTTATACAAAAGAAAGGAAGACTGGTCCTCTGACTAGGGCGGAGCAGGGAATTGAGGACAATGCTGGTGATCATTGTGGGACGATTTCACAAGCCTCTGAAGTGCTGCGTCCACTGACTACACAAGCGGTTCCACATGAAGATCGTTACATGGGAATGTGATGAGGCTCAGAGACCCGAAGAAAGAGGAGATCGGTGGGTTCTTTGTTGAGTAATTGATGTGGTATGTGGTTTTCCTACACGAGACATACCTGGGGGTGGCTTGAGCGATTGTGGTCGTCAATCAGGGTCCCGATTTTGTCAAAATTTAAAGCTACACATGCTGTAGGAATTGTAGGGGGTACGTTGGTCGCTTGGAATAATGATGTCAGTTCGAGGATTGAGGATGCTATGGAAGATTTGTACAGACAATCATCCTCCAACAAGTATACATGAACTCTCTATTGGTTGTGCCATGTGTATATCGACTGATGGAGGCTGCTTTACGTTCGAAGTTGTGGTCGAAGCTTCATACGATCAGAGAATGATTTTCATTGGTTGCGTGGATTGTGGGGGGAGATTTCAATGTTGCCCTTTTATGTTGGATTAGCAGTGACTAAGAGGTGGGCGAGTTCTTAGTTCAGTAGAATTTGTGGAGGTGGTAGGGGTCCTGCAACTTGAGGTCCTATATGTAACTGTTGAGATATTTATATCTCTTTATATTTATTTGTTATTTCTATTCCCTTTATGTACCTCTCATGTAATTTATCCAGGGATTTTCTTTTATATAAGAGAGCCCTATGGCTTCAATAATTATAACAACTATATTTTTCCTCCAACATGGTATCGAAGCTACGGTCCTCGATCGGGGTTCCCATATCCCAAACCCTAACCCTACCCCCCACCCACCGTTAGCCCGCTCGCCCACCGTCGTTAGCCTAGTCAGCCATCAACCGACTCCTGTCGAGCAGACACATCTGGCTACGCAACCGACCACCCCAGGCTACTGCCACAGCTGCCCTTGCTGTCGGTCGCTCCTGCTGAGCATGCACAACAGGGCACCGCAGTCGTCGGTAGCCGCACCCTTGCGGCCTTAGCCGCTCGATGCTTCTTGCGGGCTGCCGCTCGGGAACTTTTGCAGGCCTATACAGTCTCATTCTGATCGGAATACATGATTTTGGTCATTTAAATCACGTTTTCCGATCCTAAACTACATCAAGGATTGAAGAGGATGGTTGTTTGAGTCTATACGTATAATCGTTCTTTCATATGATTGTGTAGACTTGCTCAAAGAGGTCTACTCCCCAATTTAGATCCGGATTTTCGGCAATCTTCTCATCATGTCAGAGAATAAGGGTGATATTTTTTCGTCGTCTGGTGCCTTCAAGGACCTGGCCTCTATCGTGAAGATGTGATGGGACCAACTACGAGTTGCGGTCCATGCAATTTCACACTCTTATGCAGTACCATAACAATGAGTACATTTTGACTAATCCAGAGCCGACAGACAAAACTGGGGTTAATGATTCATGAAGCAAGATGCGTGATGTCTATGTACGGATTTGGCTCTCTGGGACGCTCAACACGGAGGTTGCCAACGACATTGTCAATCAAACCACAACCAAGGCTTTGCGGGATATCATTGCTGACACATATGGGCAAGAGAAGAATGAGAGCAAAATACTCTAGATGCAGTATGACATTTTCTCGATCAAGCAGAATGGTCGGTATCTTCATGCCCACTTCTTGCATCTCCGAGGCATGTTTGAGCATCTTCATAGTTTTATGCCTATTACTATTAGCACTGAGCAGCATCATGCATACATGAATGCCACTATGACATGAGCCTTTCTGTCCTCCCTTGTCTCATAGTACTATGCAACACGTACTTAACTACTTACAGGAGAGACGATACCTCCGATGGAGGAGGTCTACAGGAGGTTGAGCAGGATCACTACTTCGTCTACTATCGTGGCCCAAACTCCCTCTACGATGGCTGCTTCTTGGGCAGAGGGGGTACTTCACAGTTTCACAGATGCAGACCTCATAGTCGAGGAGGAGGACATCAGTGTGGCCCATGCTCACACTGCTACTGTCCAGGACTTTCAGAGGAGACATAATATTAGAAGCATGTGTATCCAGTATATGCCCATAGAGCCGAGCAGACAGAGTCTACTCCAGCTCCTTCTCATGATGCGAGGTTTGATAATATTGTCTCTAGATTGAGAGAGAATGACAACTACACTGCCCGCCCCAACAGCAGGATCTTCAGATGTTGCAGCTGCTGTCAAAGCTTCTACGAGTTCGTCAGGTATTGCTCACACACTTGCCAGTTGTAGCAATTCAAATTTAACTGATTGGATCATGGACTCAGGAGTATCTCATCATAATGCCTGGAGATCGGGCTCAGTTTACTTCTTACAGATCTATCCCTCCTGGTAGATCAATGGTGATTTCTAGTGCGGTTCATCTGTCCATTATTGGTCAGGGGTAGATTGTTCTAGCCCCATCGACGCACTTGCAGAATATCTTACATGCTCCAACATTTCAGATGAATCTTTTGTCTATTAGTCAGATTACAAAGATTTACATTGCTGTGCTTTTTTTGATCCATCTTCTCTTGTATTTCAGGACATACTCATGGGCATGGTAATTGGATGTGAGCGTGAATAGAAAGGGCTTTACAGACTGGTCCAACCTCCGTGTGCTGGTGCAACTACCATTCTGTTTGGATATGTTTCTCCTTTCATGTGGCATCTTCGCCTTGGACACCTTCTTCTACAGAAGCTGTGTTGTTCTCCCTCAGATCTCTACTCGTACTACCTTGGAGTGCGAGACATGTTAGCTTGGGAAGCATCATCGTTCTTCTTTTTCGAGTCGTCATAATCGTCACAGTAGTCACTTGTTTGAGTTGGTTCATTTTGATATCTGGGGTCCCAGTCGTGTTTCCGATCATCAAGGACACCGGTTCTATATGGTTGATGTGGATGATTTCTCTAGCTTATCTTAGGTTTTCTTGTTAATGAATACGCCTGAAGCTGGTCTTGTTATTAAATCATTTCTTATTGAGATTAAAAACAATTTTTTCTGCTCATGTGAAGTTTATTTGCACTGACAATGCCTTGGAGTTTTCTACTTTACAATTGTCTGACTTTCTTAGATCTCTGGTATTGTTCATCAGACTTCTTGTGCTTACACTTCGCAGCAGAATGGTTTTGCTGAACACAAACACCATCATTTTTTGGATGTCACGAGGACTCTTTTGATTCATAGTCAAGCTCCTCATTCGTTCTGGGGTGATGCGATTCTCACTGCATGTTACTCGGTGAACTACATGTCTTCTACTATTTTTGGAGAAAAGGTTTCTTTCTTGATTGCGTTTCCCGAGAAAACCTATTCTCCCTTATTCCCAGGGTCTTTGGGTTTGTGGCATTTGTCCACAATTTTAATCCTGGTCGCGACAAGCTCTCTCTTAGAGATCTCAAATGTGTGTTTGTTGGTTATTCTCGTACCCAAAAAGGGTATAGATATTTTGATCATGTTGGGAGAAAATATCATGTGAATGTTGATGTCACATTTGTTGAATGACTTGAGTCTGTTATGTATTTTTCTCCTACAGTTGACATGTTATCTAATGCTGACTCTGGTGAGGATGTCTTTGTTCCATCACCTCCGTTATCTCCATCAACAACTCCCCGTGTTGAGTCTCAGTCACGTACACCTACATCTCCACCTCCTCCACCACCTTCACCTCTGTCTACCCTGACACAATTCCTATCACGGTTTTAAGCAGGTCCTCTACTCGTCCCTCTGCTCTCGCGCCTTTCCCGTCATCCAACACGCTTCAGGTATGTAATGAACATATTATTTCTACTGATGGCACTCGTGATATGCTTGTTCCACAGAATACCATACATGAGGAGCTGATATCAGAGAACAGAGAGGTTGATGACCTCGATGTATCTATTGTCTTGAGGAAAGTCATGTCATAACTGTGCCACTTATCCTCTTACTACGCATGTTTCCTTGAACCATCTTTCAGAGAAGTACAAGAGGTTTGTTATGGGACTCTCAACTATTACTATCCCACGAACATATCAGGAGGCCATAGAGGACAATAGTTGGCGACTTGCCATGGAGGAGGGGATGACCGCTTTGCAGACTCGTAGTACCTAAAGTGTTGTTTCTGCTCCTCCAGGTGCCTCTGTTGTGGGGTGCAAATGGATCTTTACGGTGAAGCAACAAGCAGATGGCAGTGTGGATCACTACAAGGCAAGGCTTATAACACGTAGGTTCACCCATACTTATGGGGTGGACTATCATGATACCTTATCTCCAATGGCCAGACATTTAATATTGCACATTCTTCTATCAGTTGCTGTTTCACGGGACTAGACTCTTTACCAACTTGATATGAAGAATACGTTTCTATATGGAGATCTTCAGGAGGAGGTATATATGCAGCAACCACCAGGGTTTGCTGCTGAGGGGGAGTCTCAGAAGGTTTGTAGGCTCCACAAGATAATTTATGGCCTTAAGCAGGGTCTGAGAGCTTGGTACCAGAAGCTTTCAGAATTGATAGAACATCGGGGGTTTGCACGATCCACTGCGAATCACTCACTTTTTGTTCAAAGGACACATGGAGGTAGCGTTGCTATTCTTGTCTATGTTGATGATATTATTGTTAGAGTGATGATGAGCATGGCATTCAGACTGCCAAGGAGTTCCTAAGTCAGCAGCTTGTGACCATGGACCTTGGCAATTTTTGATACTTCCTTGGATTAGAGTTCGCCAGGAACAAGAGTGGTCTTGTGATGACCCAAAGGAAGTTTGTGATTGATCTTCTTCTAGAGACATGTATGATAGGGTGCAAGCCTGCTACTACCCTTATGGATCCGAGTACGAGATTATATGATGATGACACCGAGTAGGTAGATAAGAGGATATACAAGGAGCTTATTGGGAAGCTCCTATATGCTACCATCACCAGGCCAGACATATCCTTTATTGTGAGCAAGGTGAGCCAGTTCATGGAGCAACCAAGGAAGGTTCATATGGATGCAGTCTATATGATTTTGAGATATTTGAAGACTTTACATGGTAATGGTCTTGTATTCAACAGAGGTACGCTTCTTGAGGTGACATCTTGTGTAGATGCGGACTATGCAGGATGCCCTAGGGGTAGGAAGTCTACTTCTGGCTTTGTTATTTTTGTTGAGAGCTCTCTCGTATCATGGAAAAACAAGAAGCAGACAATGGTTGCTAAATCTAGTGCAGAATCTGAGTACAAGGCTATGGCACAGGGAAGCACAGAGATGATGTGGGTTAGATCGGTTTTGACTGATCTTGCTGTTGAGGTTCCTCTTCCCATGCAGCTTTTATTTGACAATCAAGCATATCCATTTATTGTCAATAATCCTGCATTTCACGAACGAACCAAGCATATAGAGGTTGATTGCCACTATACCAGAAGCATGATCCAAAAGGGTCTCATATCCACATCCCATGTTTCTACTGGAGATCAGACATCTGATATTTTAACTAAGGCCTTTGATAGAGGCCCTTTTCAGAGATATTCCAAGCTGAACTTGATAGACATATATGCTCCAATTTGGGGGGATTGTTGAGATATTTACATCTCTTTATTTATTTGTTATTTATATTTCCTTTATGTACCTCTCATGTAATTTACCCCGGGCTTTTCTCCTATATATGAGAGCCCTAAGGCTTCAAGAATTATAACAAGTCTATTTTTCCTCCAATAGTAACAAATACCCATTTTATGCAGAGGAGCTTGGGTTCTCGACCCATATTGTAATACTTATGGGGTCTGTTGAACTTTTGGAGGACTTCCCTTTAGCCTATGTTTCTTCTAGCTCGAGGTTTAGATCAGTTCACATGCCTATATGTGAGTTGGTGGAGAGCGCCACACCTCGTGCTATGTTCAGATTCAAAAGGTCTTGGCTCATGGAGGAGGGTTTCAAGGATCTGGTTGCAAATCAATAGAGATACATGGTGCCATGGCGTAAATGATTATGTAAATACATGGAGTTACTGAACCGTCGTCGCAGTGCGACGAATGAGGAGGTCTATAGGCGTGATAAATTCGAAGATTCTAGTAATTTATCATCCAAAGTGCTTAAGGAAAGGGTCAGTTTCCCGAGGGTAATTCAAGAGGGGGATAAAAAAGCATGTAATATCCTAGAAGGTAATTTACAAAGTTTTTATGGTTAGTGAGGTAAAAATCCGTTGAACAAATGCTATATTACATCAATTCCGGAGGAGTGATGACTATTCAAAACGATTCTCTGAAGATTCTAGAATCCAGTCAAAAATAAATTTCGAGAATTGTTTATAATTTTTTACTTACTGATGAAAAGCATCATGTTTTCACTGCATCTTCTGACTTGTCACATAGTATCTCAACACTAGTGTTCATCTTGCTGACATTATGCTCCACTATCAGTATCTTGAAGTGGAAACATTACATAGTTATCATTTCATGCCCACATAATTTAGAATATTTATATCAGTACCTACTTTATTTTTTAATGTTTTAGTGGTTTATATTTTTCATTTTTCATGCTAACATGTGTGCACAAGTTAGATGGGTGAATCTTCATACTATGAAATCATTCTCATCTCAAAGTGTAGCTTGCTTGAGGCCTCAAAGACTAAGAAAATCTTGTTGCCGGAATTCGTGTACGTGCCCCCTGCTGCCGAAAGCCTTGGTGTATATGCTGATGACATCTCAAGTGGCAAATATTGTTCCCATGTGCACTGGTGGCGAGCCTGTTTGCTGTCAACATGCTGCAACTCTACAAACACAAACAGAGCTATTCTACTGTTTTTTTACCATTATCTCTTTAGCAATATGAAATTCTGTCTTTATAACATATAAAGATTTGAAGAAATTTTTAGTTGCTTTTCTTTATGGTAATGAGAATAGTTATTATTTGCAGCATTTGATGACATGAGAATAGTTCTTGGCTGCAGCATTCGATGACATGGATAGTGTTTATGCATCACCTGATGATTTCAAGAGGATGAAGAATAGGGACAGGCTGAGAGGACTTCATTTATTGGAATATTTTGTGGAACGTTGCCATCAAATTGGGGTATCAGGACTCATCCACATAATTTACCAATTACTTGTTTATACAATTACATAATTTTCTTATGTGAATGAATGAAATATGCAATAATGTAGCTTGATTGTGAAGCGTGGATTAAGAAAGGGGATCCAACCGAAGTCATTTGCAGTGAGGTGAAGAGAGTTCAACCTGATCTTTTAGTTGTTGGAAAGCGTGGACTTGGCCCTTTTCAAAGGTATATTTCCTTAAACATATTGTGCAATAATGTTTTGATTTTCTATTACAATATAATTCTTCTACGTGATGAAGTTGTTTGTTAATTGACCATCTTACATTTTATGTTTTTTGAAAATAAATGACCATCTTACATCATTCGTAATAGAGAACAAATTTGACGGAATAAGAAAGGGAAGGAGAGGTTACGTTATGCCTTGATGCAGCACATGTCAATTTCTTGTAGAAGTCCTGGATCTCATTCTTGAAATTATTAACATGTTTTTGATGGAGTTAATGCGTAACCACGCTCATGAGGTGCTCCCCCATCTTTTTGGTCAAGTAAATGTTAACAATGATTAAGGATCTTCAGTAATTACTGATTATAAGTTATTAATGTATGACACTGATTAAGATTATCAATCATTAAGGAAATTACAAGTGATGATTAAGAGGATTGAGTTCTATGATCATTAAGGAACTTGAGAATGAAGAATAATTAAGTACAGATTAGTCGATGGTGATTGAGATGCATCAGAAGGATGAGGGTGGGAGGAAGGGAGAGAAAGGGAGCAAGAGGTAAGGCAATGAGAGGATGAAGTATCAAAAAAGGAAGGATAAGGTGGAGGAGTTTTTGGGGGAGGATGTCGACGCCTATGGTGCCGATGAGGTAAAAAATGGTCAAGAAGAAGTGAGAGATGGATTCGTGAAGGACAACAATTTTTAGGCGCAATTGTTTCCAATGTGTGAAGATGGCCATGCGACGATCATGTGCAAGTTGACTTTACTTATTTTGGATGTGGAGGCATCGACTATTGTTCTGACTTAGTGAAGGGAGCATGAGAGAAGTAAGTTCTCCGTGAATGAATCACCGAAGCCTCGTAAAGCCCTACAAGGGTCTTCTGTTGGTTCGGTCGGACAATAAGGAACTTCCAGAGAAGATCTCACTTTTTGGTGCCACTCTTGGATTAGAGTTCTTTGGTTATCTTGTGCCTTTGCGAGGTGGCAAATTCTATGTTCGTTGTCTCTCATTACAAGAGTTGGAACTTTTTTTTGTTAGTAGGGCTACATCGTCCATGTCGTTGCATCACATTCGCGTTGTTGGACTTCCATTAAGATGATACGATCTTGGAGTCAGTTAATCAAGTTGTAGGCGGTTGATGTGATCGCTTGAGTTCTCTTTGACAACCTCTTTCCGACTTTGGCTAGAGGTTGAGATAATGGATCCCCCTTGTTAGGGGTGGTTACCGCTTCCCTCATGGTTGTAGGGCATCTTTCTGCAACTGCGTTTGAAGTTAATGATGGGGGTAGGGAAGGGGCTTGCTTGTGATGGTGACAGAGATGCAATCTCTACTCTATCGATTGGCGGATCCATTGTGAATATTGCAAGAAGCAAAGATACACCAACTTTTATGGGGTCAAATCTGGACATGAAGGTGTCTTCAGGAATCCCTAGCCACATGAGCCCTAATTAACAACTTTTAGCCAAATTTCTTTAGTCATTTGGATCTAACTAATTGGAGGGTTGCTCTATGGTTTCGATCAGGTGTTAATACTCTTTCCTACCCATTACTCTAGGTTTTGTTCGATTGTTAATGTAGTTTTGCGGGTTAAATCCAGGTATTGATATTCTTGTGGGCCTTTAATGGAATATTTCTTTTTGAGCAAGGCCCGATTGAGGAAATGATGGTTTTTTTGAAAGTCTGCAGGTTAGGGGGTAGTACTCAGCGGTACCCTCCCCATCAAAATTTATTCCAAACAAAAAACAAAAGCCGGAGCTTTACAAAATTATAACATCTAACCCTCCCTTACAAAAGCATTACAACACCCAGTCCTCAACTAGCCTATTTGTAAAGATAATGACGTTTTCCTTATAAAATCTTTGTCCGCAGAAAAGTAAATCATTTCTACCACGCCATATCGCCTAGAGTAAGGCCATGGGCATCAATCGATCCCTCCTCGGTCTTCCCCTATTAACGTAGAGCGAATTCCAGAACATCTGGAACCCCTCAAAACGACACCAAGTAATCCCCGTATCCAGCCATACCTGAGAAATCACAGGGCAAGCAAAGAAGAGGTGATCCACAATTTCAATGGCACTGTCACAGATTACACATTTGTTCGCAATGATCCCAAGAAGCTTGACGCATTGGTCGCGCGTCATGAGTCTCTTTCGTCTAAGGAGCCAAAGGAAGATCCCCACTCTTTCCGGAAGACCTAGGGCCCAAATGGCAGCACAATCTCTGATCAAGGACTCCGAGTTTGCAGGTGGCGATCTGGAGATTGCACCATAAGCCCCCTTCACCGAGAATGGCCCATCACGCCAGCACCAATGGTCTCTGCCCCCTCTTGGAGCTTCAACATTCCTCACGGCCTCAAGGAGCTCAAGGAAATCATCAAATCTTCTGTCTGAAAAATTGGCGGAGAAAGTAGGACACCAAGAACCATCAGCCCAGCAATTTGCCGCCGAGCAAAGCCTATCAGTCGCCAGGGCAAAAAGACGAGGAAAGCGAGAGCACAAGGCTCCCGTCCCCGACCAATCATCCTCCCAAAAAAGCGAAGTCATTTCCTCCCCCCAAAACCGGCTTGAACAACATTAGATTCTTCAAAAATGACCTCATTACGCCCCTCCAGAAAGGCGTGATCGCCGCGCTACAGATTTGCTGCGATCGCGGCATCCCCTTCACACCATAAATCTCGCAGATCGTCAAACAAACTAGATTATTTCTCGGGCCCCACACCCTGCTAGCCCATTTTAGCAAGAGCGCCTCATTCATTTGCTCCAAAGATCTGACTCCCAGCCCCCCCCAAACCTTCGTGCGTTGGATATCCTCTCAACTTACTAGGTGAATCCCCCTGCGCCCAGTAGTCCCGTTGCCCCATAAAAAGCCGCACATCTTTTTCTCCAACCTTGCGCGGATCCCCTTCAGAATCTTGCGAGAATCAAGGAAATAGGAATGACCGACAACACGGCCTTGAGAAGAACCAGCCTACCTCCTCTCGACAAGATAGATGCCTTGCAGCCCGCCAACTTCACTTCCACCTTCTCTACCACTCTCAGCTAATCACGTAGCCTCGCCCTCCCCAGCGTCAGAGGCATTCCCAAGTAGTCGATTGGTAGGGCATCGCGCGCAGACGCCAAGGCCGCAGTCAACCCATCCACCATACGCTCCGTCGCACCAAAGGGGACAAAAAGGGATTTGTTGTCATTCTTGCATAAGCCCGATAACTCAGAGAAAACATCAAGAGTCGTCGCCATGCCAATAGCCTCCTCGACCCCCTCTCAATGAGAAAGAGGGTGTCGTCCGCATACTGAATAATTGGAATCCGCAGCTCGCCTCTCGAGTAGCCACGAGATAGCCCACGATGAACCACTCCCTCCGCCATATCAGCCAAGACATCCATCGCCAGAATGAAAAGCATAGGTGCAAGGGGGCACCCCTGGCTCACACCTTTGCGAGGTTGGATCCAACCCCCCTCCGGTCTGCGGTTGATAAGCACCGAAAAAGACGCCGTGAGATACAACGACGCATCACGAGATCCACGCATCAGGGAAGCGCAATCTCTTCAAAACTGACCATAAGAATCTCCAATCAAGGCTATCGAAAGCCTTGGCAAAGTCCACCTTCCACGAGATTCCGCTCGCACCCCTTCTCCGCCAATCCGCAATGATTTCGGATGCAAGTGTTGTGCAATCCGAGATTTGACGACCCGAAATGAAAGCGGATTGGCCCGGAGAAACCAATCCGCCAAGGACGTTAACCAGCCTTGAAGCAAGGACCTTAGCCTCAATGAGATAGAGAGCATTTGAGATAGCAATTGGGCGATAGTCCCCGATCGAGCTCGGCGACAAGCCCTTGGGGATCAGCACAAGCAGCGCCCTGTTAATACGGTCAAATCCCAGATTCCCATTGCAGAATTCCATCATCACTTTGAGCACCTCGTGCCCAACGAGGTCCCAAAAGTCTCTATAAAAAGAAATCGGAAAGCCATCAGGGCCAGGTGCGGCATCCAAGTTTAGATCCCAGACGGCATCCTTAAGCTCCTCAAGGGTGACATCACGGACAAGAATATCCGAGGAGGGGGCTCCACAAGCCTTGAGCTGCGACCCAACCATCTCCATTTCCGCGGAATCTTAGAAGCAAGCTTGTCCCTGAAATGATTTGCAATCGTGCAACCCATATCCCTGTTACCCACACTTGTGACCCCATCAATAGTGATGGACTGAAGAGCATTGGATCTGCGTCTACCACTAGCGATACGATGGAAGTAAGCAATATTCGCATCCCCCTCTTTAAGCCAAGAGGTCCTCGATCGCTGGCGCCATTCCGTCACCCGTTTCTTGTCCTCGATAGCAACAATTCTTTGCACCGCCAAACGCTCCTCCTGCTCGAGAGTGCTAAGATTTCTCTCGTCCTCCAGGGCATCGAGCTTCCGAACAACCTCTTCCGCACTCTTTCTTGCCGCATACCTAGCAACTCTCGTTTCCCTTTTAAACACCGCCAGCCTGCCCCGTAGAGAGGAAAGCTTCTGGGAGAACCGACTAGCAGCTGAGCCAGTAGGTGTCGTTCCAACCAGGGTGAAGTCACCACCTCCCTGAAACCATCCTCCAAAAGCCAGCCCTCTCGTAACGAAAAAGCCCTCTTTGGGCCGGGGTCATCCCAGAGCACCACCGGATAGGGCAATGATCAGAGCAGGATCTCGGTTTGGCCTTCACCGACGCCAAGGGAAAGGCTTCCATCAGCTCATTGGAGGCAAAGAAGCGATCAAGTCTCGAGCGCACCTTCGAGTTTCTCCAAGTGTATTTCACGTCGCATGCGTCCAACAATTCTAGGCCAAGCAAATCAATGGTATCAATAAGCTTCTCGGAGCCGATATCCTGCCCACCCCTCCCCCCAGGTCTATCAGAGGATAACAAAGTGACGTTGAAATCAATCCCCATCAGCCATGGTGTCCTTCCAATCGCCTTCCCAGCTTCCAGCATATCCTCCCATAGCTCCCCCCCTCAATCCACCGTCGCAAGGTCCATAGACGCAAGACATTGCAAGATGATTGGAGGAAGAGTTCGCCAAAATCACCGTTAGGATGTGTTGACCCCGTGTTTTCGAGATGAGAGACCAAGACGCCGAGCGCCAAGCCACGAGCAAGCCACCCGACGTCCCCGAGGCATCCAAAGTTCTGAATTGATCAAGTTCTCCGGCCCCGCACGATGCGCCAAAGACCATCAATCAAGGAGGGAAGCTTCGTCTCCTGAAGGAGGACAATATCGCAATCCCATTCAGAGATCCTAGAGCCCGTAATTTTGCGCTTATCCTTATCCCCCAGACTGCGGATGTTCCAGGAGAGAATTTTCATTTGGAATCTTCGAAGGCCCCTTGCAAAAGAGCAACTCCTGCCGCCGCCGCCACACTGATCTTGAAAGGAGGGCATTGGGCGGACCCCACCTTAGCCGATCTTGCCTTTGATCTCCTTCTGTATCTTTTGCCGCTTTTCTGTCGCTTGATCCCGCCGCCGCTTCATGAGATGGGACATGGCTTACCAAAAAGGCCCGCTCGTGGCTGATCTCCGAGACTGAAGAGGAGCTGGAAGAGTGTAGCAGCAGCCGTGAAAGGTCCTCCCCTTGAAGCTCAACGGAGAGTAGCGGCCTTCGAAGAAGGGCACTCTCTTGCATCGCTGTCTGGCTGCCCTGTGGGTGCGAACGTAAGTGTCGAACCGACCTCGAAAAAGTACCAAAAGAATGCGAAGAGTCCGGTCCCAAAGAGCTTCCAAACGGATCCGAGCCGATCCATGATCCACCCATGTCGCTCGAAAGGGGGTCCGAAACCACGATCCGACTCCGAATGTTCGAGAGAGATCCACGTACAGCCCTTCTGAGGACGAGAGGAGAAGTTGTCGAAAACGTCACCATGCAAAGAGAATGTTCTTGAAAGCGGACCCGACGGTTAAGAAAACATCTCGAAACGCCGCGTGCCAGCAAATCCTGCGACTCTTCCTCCGAGGGGGTGCCTCGGGAAGATCAACCGACAGCGACGAAACCAACGCGTCCGTTGAACTTTCATTTGGCTCCGACACCGAAAACTACCTCCGGCGGCGACGACGGCTCATCAACTGGTAGCTCGATCGGGAAGGAGAAACGCCCCACTTTCAAATCGACGAAAACACTTCGGCCGCCAAGCTTGTCAAGGAAGGACTTTGAACATTCGAGCAATATCTTCGTCTCCTCCACCACGGAGCCTGGCCGGAGACCATCATCGAGAACCTGATGAACAAAACCCCAATGGGCTAGCGCTCCCCGGAGGCAAGAAAGCGATCGGGAGAGAAAAGGAACTCCCCTGTCCGTGTCCATGCATGTTTCCATACTCGAGCATCCTCCATCCGCAAAGCGCGGTCTTCTCCAAAAAACATTCTCCACGTCCCCATTGTGAAGCAACCGATCTAGCTGAGGTGCCGATAAGTCCCGAGCACAGCAACGCCTTTCATCAAGCAGAACGATGTCCCCCGTAAACATCGGACCAAGAAAACAACGAATATGGGAGGAGACCTTCATCAGGTCAATAATGCCAAAAGTAGAAAGGCCAATAGCCACATGCAGCTTCGATGAGTCCTCGTTAGTTTTCCCGCCGAAAGCATGTTCTTCTCCTCCATGGGAAACGTAAGGATTTTTAGCTTCCCCACCAACAACGTCCACTTTTCCACCGCGCGCGACTATTTCACTCTCTTTCACGTTCTTTATCACCTCCGCAAAGGACGCCCCCCCGCGAGTCACAACAGCCGAAAAGCGATTTAGGCAGGGACCAATGATAGTCGACCTCCGAGCAACTGGCTCCGCCACCGTGGCCTTGCATGCGGCTTGGCGATGACCGACACCACCACACGAGAAGCACTTCGGGGGAAAGCAGCAGTTCGAAGCGCCATGCCCCCTCTCTCCGCAACAGAAACACCGGCGACCTGGTTTCTTGTGAGACACCAAGGACCATTCACCCTTCCCGTCGTTGCACCCTCCCATGTCCGCGTCGAGGATCATCTTTCCTTTTTCCACCGCTTCTCCCGCTCCCCACCGTCTTCCCTTCAAACCTCCCCGCCCGCTGCAACCCTCTCCAGCCGCGCTTGCCGAGCTCTCCATCTTTTTCCCACTAGCCTCGATCGCTCCCTTCGCTCTCCACCAAGGAAATGATGGTTGATGGGTTGACATGGGATAATGTATCATTATGGTTGGAACAAACCCTGTATCATGGAAGGCCATATCGATTTCGATATCGTTTCGATATTGTGTCGATTTGATATTTCAACGATATATCACTGCTGAAATATCGACCATATCGACGATCTTTTGTGAAGGAAATGCCTGAAAAGGAGGAAATATCGCCATATCGGTACCTATATCGGTCTCGTCTCGATATCGATATATCGACGATATATAGCTGATATGGCCTTCCATGCCCTATATCAGTTGTTTCTTGTGGCATTTCAAGGACCCTTCATGTTGTTTTGTTTGGGGATGGTAGGGGTTTTACACATGAGTATACTTCCATGCATCTAGGTCCCTTTAAATTGGCATGATTTTGAAGGGAGTTAGGTGTCGTACGAAGGTGTGGTTGAATGAGGGTGCTTTTAGTGGTTGGAATGCTATTGGTTCTGGAGGAGGGCCTAAGGGACTTGAGGGGGAAGGTATTCTAGTCAAGGTTGCAAAAAGCAGAATGCGGTATACAGTCGATAGGGTCACTGATTATTGATTAAACGGTATGCAGGAGGTTAAACGGAAATTAAACGGTCTATGTGGTTTTACATTTTTAAATTAATAAAAAATATTACATATATATAGTTAATAAAGAAGAATAGTTGAACTATAAAAATATAATCACATATTCACAACATTGATAAGATATTGTCAATTTCAATGACTTCTTTAGCCAAATGTGACATATCAAAGTAGATAGCATAATTAAGTAGAATCCACAAAGGTCACGCGGCCTAAGTGGGAGGGGGGTTGGGCGTAAGGCGGTTGCGATGCCCTCTTGCTCAAATCGGCGGCGAGGGTTTGGGGTAGGGAGGAGAACTTCATGCTAAATTGTTTGAGGGTGGCGGCGGGGGTTGACATCGGTTCTGCAACTCGTGGGGGTATCCAGGGGCACTTCTCATCTTTTTGGCGTGGGTGGTGGACGCCCTTAACCGCAGTAGACTTTTATTTGCTTCTAAGCTCGGTGATGGAAATTCGTTTCGTTTTTGGGAGGATGATTGGACCGGGAGGGGTGCCCTAAGGAACTTATACCCTCGGTTGTTCGCTTTGGTGATCGACAAGGAAGTCACGGTGGCTTCTTGCTGGGACGGTGGCTATTGGTGCCCTTCAATTACTGATATTTTATCGGACCAGCGGGTGGAAGAATTCATCTCTCTCATGGCCGTTCTCGCTGATGCTCCCAGGCCTTCTTTTGGCCGTGATCATTTGGTTTGGAAGGATGGCAAGTTCTCTACCCGTAAGGCGTACCGGGCTCTTATACCCATCTATACGGGGGATGATGCTACCTTCTTGCGGGATTGCAGATTCTTGTGGGGTCTCAAGCTCCCTGAGCGCATCGGCATATTCCTTTGGCTTTTACGGCGTGGCCGATTGTTAACTCGTGACCGCTGTGCTACTATGTTTCCCAACGCCTCGCCCAACTGTGGCCTTTGTGGCCTGGAGACGGAAAATATTGACCACTTATTCTTCCATTATGATTGTGTTTGTGCCCTCTGGGACGACTTGGGCTGGCTTAACCTATCCTCCTTTGCCTCGTTCTGCGACAGCTTGATCAACGCTAGGGGCCGCCCTCGGGAGGTTTTGCTGGAGCCAATTGCGCGGCTTTGGAGCATTTGGCTGGGAAGTAACGGAGCTCTTTTCGCTCGGCAGCGGTTCTACTTGGAGAATATTCGTTTTTCGGCCTCGGGGTTCCTTCTTGATTAGTCCTCTAGCTAGGATAGTGCTTTTGTAACCGGGGGTTTCTCATCTTGGAGACCTTCCACTATTTTGTTCTTTGGACTCCTGTTCGTCCCTTCTCTCTTGTACGTATTTTTCTTTTTTACTCTTTAATGCACTGGGGCGCGCACCGATGAGTGCGTCCCCCTTTTTGATTAAAAAGTAGAATCCACAACCAAATGCGAAAACATGCAACATAAACACATTACAAACTACAATCCATAGGCAATGTTCCAAAAAGTCCATTTTTTTCTTATATGGCTATTCGAATTTGCATGTGTTTTCTGATATGTTTGAGGGTGTACCAGTAAGGGTTCACTGAAATAATTGCACATGCTAATGGTAAAATATGAATATGAAAGAGGTCAAGTTTAAGCAATCAACTTGCATAAATATATACTCATCAACTAGGCCTTTATAAATTAGAACATTTAATCCAAAAAAACAAAATGTGAGAGGATTATATCTTTGGTTTCGTTTGGGATGGTGCAACCGTTCAGTGCAGTGAGGTGAGACGAGGACAACAACGACGACGAGGCTAGGCGAGGAACACGGTGACGTTGAGGTGAGGCGAGGTCCACGGCGGCAGTGAGGTGAGGCGAGGAACGACGGCGACAACGTGGCTAGGCGAGGACCACTGCCACAGGGGCTTCGAAGGAGGCTTGCCGATGAACCAGAGTGGCTGGAGGTGGCATGCGGCGAGGTTATGCGCTGGTCATGGTGGGCGGCGATGGGTTTTGGAGGTTAGGGCTATCATGTGAAGGGAGTCGGGGGTTTAGGCGTGTGATGGGGGTTTTTTGGAATTTTTGAGTTTTAAATGAATCAGGTTAAAGGGGGTTTATGTATACCCTAATGCAAAATGCAGCTGCTTAAACGACATGTAAAGAACCGATTACACTTGTTTAAGCGGTCTGATCGTCTACATAGTTGAATAAAGGTAATCGATGCGATCGAGGGCCGAATGAGTTTAAACGGCCGTTTAAACGGCTGACTGAACCAATTTTTGCATCCTTGATTCTAGTGTTTTCTAGGAAAAGGCAAAATGGATGGGGCAAGTTGGGAACTTCACGACTTGGAAGGAGGATCGTTGGTAGAGGAAAGGAAGGCAACGCCCTTCCTATTTGTTTGGGACACTTTGAGGAATATGAGAAGGCAGATGCTGAAGATAGTGAGAAGCTTCGATCATATATGGCTAATTGCCTTTGTGTATCTTTTCTAGGGGGATTAATGAGGTTTCCAAATGAAATTTGTCACTCTCAACTTTTAGGGCCTGGAGAGGATCAAAAAAAGAAGGGACATATTGATCTTTTTGGGACCTACCATGTAAATGTGGTTTTGATTCATGCTACAAAGTTGGAAGGTTTGAATGATTGTTGTAAAAGCCAATTGTGGAAAGAGATGGAGAATTTCTTATTCATCAAGAGTGCCCTAGGGTTCTCTTATATAGAAGAGAGAAACCCTAGTGGATAAATTACATAGTAAGGATAAATAAATTAAACAGAGAACATAATAACATAAATCTCTCAACACTCCCCCTTAAGATGGAATATAGATATCTATGATGCTAAGCTTTGAACAACATCTTTGGAATGACCCCTTGGCTAGGGCCTTGGTGTATATGTTTGTTGTATGATCCCCTGAGCTAACATGAGAAGTAAAGATGAAGCCTTTTTGTATCATATCTTGTGTGTAGTGACAATCTACATCAATATATTTAGTCTTCTCATGGAAAACAGGACCGTTGGCAATAAAGAGTATTGTCGGATTATCATACTGTAGCTGCATAGGAAGAGGTGCATCAATCCCGAGGTCAGTAAGAACTGATTTGACCCGCATCTTCTTAGTGCAACCTTGCGCCGTAGATCTATATTCTGACTTAGTATTAGATATTGCGATCATAGCCTGTTTCTTGTTCTTCCATGAAATTAATGAGCTTCCTACAAATATGGCAAAGCATGAAGTAGAGTTTCTGTCCTTAGGATAACCTGTGTACTCTGCATCCGCACAGGTTGTATCGGCAATAGAAGTCCCTCTGCTAAATAATAGCCTCGTACCAAGAGATGACTTCAGATATCTCAGAATCCTGTAAAATACGTCCTTGTGCACCTATCATGGTTGCTCCATAAATTAACTAACCTTACTCACGACAAGTGATATATCCGACCTGGTGATCGTAACATAGAAAAGCTTTCCAACCAACTCCGTGTACCTTCGTTTATCTACATCCTCAGTGGTATCATCATGTAACTTCGTGCTTGGATCTATAGGAGTGGAAGCCAGTCTGCAATCTATCATTCCTGATACTGAAAGAAGATCTGTAACATACTTCCTTTGGGTCATCACAAGCCCATGCTGGTTCTTGGCAAATTCAGGACCCAGAAAGTAACAGAGCTTATCAGGTCCTTAGTGATAAACTGTTGTCTCAGAAAGTTCTTGGTCGCACTAATGCCCTGAGTGTCATCTCCAATGACAATAATATCAACATAAATAAAAATGACAATAGTCCCTCGTTGAGTCATCTGAACAAAGAGCAAATAGATCTGCATTCGAGCGCTTGAAACCTTTTTGTTTTATCAAGTTTGAGAGTTTTTGGAAGCAAGCCCGCGGACTCTGCTTAAGGCCATAAATAGCCTTATGAAGTCTGCGTAGCTTGTGACACTCCCTCTCATTAGCAAACCCAGGTGGTTGCTGCATGTTTCATGTAGATCACATACAAAAAGGTATTTTTGACATCTAGCTGTGAGAGTGACCAGTCACATGCTACAACTGACAAGAGGATCCATAGTGTTGAATGTCGAGCTACTGGAGATCGACCGTACGTTTTCGGGATACTCCTAATAACTAACGAATGGCAAGTGCTTTTCCTTATGTAGATCCTATTTCACTAGGAACTTGATGAGAATATAGAGCAATGATTAGATCACAACCGACTCTGGAGGGCAACCTAGTCAGGGATGGCAACTTTGTTTGGAGTCTAAAACTTCCTAGTAGAATCAACGTTTTTGTGGCTTTTCAGGAGAGCGTATCCTCACCGGAGATTGTTGTGCTAGGTTTTTGAAGGTATATCCGGTCTGTGCCCGCTTTGTGTTGTGGAGGAAGAAACTCTAGAGCATCTTTTCTTCCATTGCGAAAGGACCTCGAGGACATGGTTAAAGCTTCATATTGTGTGGGTGAACTTTACCCATTTTTAAAGGCTTTTGGGATTCTCTCTATAGTGCGAAAGGCCAGTCAAGGGATGAGCTTTTTCTTCTTGTAGCACTTGTTTGGGCATTGTGGCTGGCCAGGAATGGTATACTCTTTGCCACACACTGCTTTTATATTGATAATGTAATCTCGCACGCCAAAACTCTTCTCGACTCTTGGCTTATGTAAGTTTTTGTTTTTTATGAATATATTTGGGGTGGACATCATAGCATGTTTCTCCCCTTTTTTTAGCTTCAAAAAATGGTTATCCTAAATATAGAAATATCAAGAGAGAGAGATTGTTATGTTGTGGAGAAAGAGAGGAAGAAAGAACGAGAGACATTGAGTGTTAGGGGAGTTGGGACTTGAAAAACAGTTATAAACACAAGAAAGAGGGTGGGTGGTCTTTAGAAAAGAGTCTTTATTATATGCTATTCTAGTTAGTATTTTTCAGATTATTCCTTTAGTTGAGACTTATCCATTGTGTGAACATTTTGGATTATTATATGTTAAATACATGTTGAAAGGACTAAACAAGCTTTTTGGGAAGATTTGGATAAGATTTTATAAGAAATTCCCACAAAGAAATGATTTGCATAGGTGGAGATCTTAATGGACATGTGGGAAAAGATGCTTCAGGATATGCTAGTGCTCATGGAGGACATGGTTTTGGGGATAGAAATGAAGAGAGAAAAGTCATTCTGGATTTTATAACGGCATATGATCTTTTCATAGCAAACACTCTCTTCAAGAAGAGGGAGGAGCATTTAATTACTTATGAGAGTGGCCCAACTAAAACACAAATAGATTACTTTACGTTGAGGAGAAGGGATCATTTGTGCTGTAAAGACTGCAAAGTTATCCCAGGAGAGAGTTTGACAACCCAATATCACTTGTAGTCTTGGATAAATGTACTAAGCCTTCTCCTATTATAAGTAGGGTCAGCTACATGGATTATTGCTCAAATCCATGTTGAAAGATTCGACTATTTTTTACGCTGGCCGTCGACTACCTAACGCAACCACCGCAAGAGTGGGATTTGAACCCTAGTCTTTTGTGTGGTAGACACACTGTACTACCACATATTAGTCTTGGATGTGCAAATAAAAGGGCTGGTAAAGAAAATGAGGGTTCCTAAGATCACTAGAACTTGATGGTGGAATCTTCCTCTGACGCAATCGAGCTTCAGGGATAATGTTTTAGAAGACTTATCTTGGGATTGTAGCGAAAGTGCAAACGAGATGTGGGAGACAGTAGCATCTTGTATCCGAAAGGTTGTCAAAGAGATACTGCACGAGTTAAAGGGAGGAGCTCCAGATCAAAAGGAGGCTTGGTATGCAAGAGAAGTTAAAATTAAAAGAGCATGCTTTAAAGCTATGTCTATGGATAGAACAGAGGAGGCTGTCACAACTACCAAATAGCGAAGAAGGAAGCAAAGAAGGCTGTAAGCGAAGCTAAGTCAAAAACTTATAAAGTTTTGTATAAAAGTTTTGACTCTAAAGAGGGTTAGAAGGATATATTCAGGTTGGCCAAAGCAAGAGAAAGAAAGACCAAAGACCTTTCTCAAGTTAGATGCATTAAGGACGAGGAAGGTCACGTACTTGTTACTCAGAAGGATATAGAGACTAGATGAGTCATGAGAGCAATACTTCCATAAACTTTTCATTGGTGAAGGAAATGGAGATATCACTTTAGGTGATCTAGCTAGTAGTGAAAGTTACTTGAAGCGTGCAAGCTATGGACGAATACAAAGAAAGGAAAAGCAAGAGGAGGCTTTGAAGGTTATGATGCATGGGAAAGGTGTAGGACCAGATGTCATCTCTGTAGAAGTATGGAGAGTTTTAGGTGAACGTGGTTTGAGTTGGCTTACGAATCTATTCAATGTTATTTGACGAAGCAAAAAAATGCATGAAGATCAGAGGGAGTATCGTGGTGCCTCTTTAAAAGAACAAAGGAGACATTCAAAATTGTTCAAATTACAGAGGTATCAAGCTGATGAAACACACTATGAAATTTGGGAAAATGTGATTGAAAGAAGGTTGACGTAAGTTTCAAAGTAAAAGAAAACCAATTCGGATTCATGCCAGATCGCTTAACTACCGAAGCCATTCATTTGCTGAGGAGAACGATGGAGATTTATAGAGCTAAAAGGAAGAACCTCTATATGATCTTTATTGATTTGGAGAAGGCTTATGATTCTGTCGCACGAGAGATATTGTAGAGAGTTATGGAGAAGAGACAAGTACCTACCCTATACATTAATCTCATAAAGGATGTGTATGATAGAGCTCTATCATGTGTAAGGACCCCGTGTAGGATGACTGACTATTTTGACATCAACATTGGTTTACATCAATGTTCAGCTTTGACTCCATTTCTTTTTACTTTGATTATGGATGAGTTGACAAGTCATATTTAAGATGAGTTGCCTTGATGTATGTTATTTGTTGATGATATTGTATTGATTGATGAAACTAGAGATGAAGTAATGAAAAGCTTAAGGTCTGGAGACATGCATTGGAGACTAAAAGATTTCGTATAAGTAGGGCTAAGACAGAATATATAGAGTGCACCTTTGATGGAAGCAATGATGAAGGAATCGAGGTGAAGATTGGTGACGACAACATTCAGTAGAGAGATTCTTTTAGATATATGGTATTTATTTTGCAACATGATGGAGAAATTGATGGAGATGTTACTAATAGAATAAATGCAGGTTGGATAAAGTGGAGAGGAGCCTCTACTGTTCTCTATGATAAGAAAATTCATTTAAAAATTAAAAGAAAGTTTTACAAAGCAGCCGTGGAGACATGCTATGCTCTATGGATCTGAATGTTGGCATGTGGACCATAGACATGTGCAGAGAATGACTGTAGCAAAAATGAAAATGCTCAGGGTGGATGTGTGGTCACACACATAAAGATCAGATCCAAAATGATGCAATCCGAAAGAAAGTTGGTGTAGCTCCGATCGAGAATAAGATGTGAAAAAACCGCTTGAAATGGTTTGGTCATTTGCAAAGAAGGTTAGCTGATGCACCCATTAGGAGATGCGAGTGTTGGGATGTTGAGCCGGCTAAGAGAGGGCGATGACCAAAGAAGTCGTGGAAAGAGACTTTACGAAGGGACCTAGTTTTTTGGATATAAGCCCAAGATTGACCCCAAGATAGATCTGAATGGAGGCGAAGAATCCATGTAGCCGACCCTACTTAATTGTGGAAAAGACTTTGTTGTTGTATATGTTAAATGCATTGTTAATGTTATTTGTGTTTTTTTGGTGTTTTGACTACATATTAGTTATTGTTATGCTATCCTTTTTCTTGATAGACAAAGATTGTTTTAAGCTCTACATGAAAGTCTTTTTCTTATGTCTTCAAAACTCCAATTTTATCGCCTAAGTTCAATCCAAATATAATATTTTTTGTAGCATCTATCTATTTTTCAATTTAAAATTAAAAAATCACGTAAAATCATATATATCCTGCATATGTCATACTGCTTATTCACTATTCTCTAACCTGTTCGAACGCATACGCGTACCGTTTTCCTGAACGCTCTTCGCCATTTTACTTTATCATTTTTATCCTTTTGTAATACTTTACACAAATATCATTACATATCTATTTGGATCCCTTTGCACAAACAATTTCTCTCTCTTGATAATCCTATATCCAACACATATTTTCACAGAAATCTACTATGAGTTTGATTGAAATATAAAATCCGTACACGATATAGTTATATCCCAAACACATAAATATCAAGAGAGAGAGATCGTTATGTTGTGGACAAAGAGAGGGAGAGAAAGAGAGGCATTGAGTGTTAGGACATTAAGGACAGTTATAAACACAAGGGAGATGGTTCGTCTCTAGAAGAGAGAGAAAGGGTGACCACATGTTGTGAGGATAGAGAAAGGGGGAAATCCAACTTAGTTGGAAGAGAGATAATGTGCGGTGACTCGGTGAGGAGAGTGGAGAGAGAGATTAGAGAAGAGGGTGGAGAAGGTTCCACGTGTCTAAAGTTGGGAATAATAACCCTGCTTTAGTATAAAATTATATATTTGTTTTTTGCTTTGATAGTTTTTTTACTTTTAATCATTCTTTTGTTTTTCGAGTTTAAAAGTTTTTTATGTGTTTACATCGTTATACTAGATTTTCATACTAATGTAAAATAAAAGACTGAAAGATAAAAAAAGAAGATTGATACGAAGAAAAAGCTAAGGAACATGCTAATCTTTTTTCTTGTTCTCACAACTTGGTTAGGTATCCATCGCCTTTTAATTTTGAGTAGAATTAATCACTTCTACTTAAAGGCTGCTCTCAGCACGGGCCCATTCCATTTAAGGTCTCCATATAAGAGATAACCTTTCTTTAGCGGTCCATTTTCAGAAGAGGTACCCTCTTTGAGTTTATCCCATGAATGGGAGCCCTTTTTCTTTGAGGTTATCTCATCAGCGGAACCCACTTCTTTGAAGCTTCCAAGGAGGACATCTCAATTCTGTTCAGGTTCCTGCACGGGATATATCTACTTGGTGATGGATATTTTATAATGTACTACTCTATGGAGATCCGGGAGAAAATTGTCTTTAGTTTTCCTTGTGATTGTGGATATGATTTTGCCTCACTGTCTTTCTTTTGAAGAAGAGATTGTTGACGCATTGGTAGGATAGTCTCTATATTGCTCTTTGGTAGCTCTCCTTTATTCTCCTTCGCCCATGGATATTCACTCTTCAACGTAGATGAAGATCAACCCTCCTTCCCAGGTATCTACCCCTTCCACCATGAAATATATCAAAAGAGGAAAGAATTGCTTCTTTAGCCAAGTTATAGCATAACATGCTCAAACTTGAGGAAGAATATTAGGAATTTAGAACTAATTAACTAGCAATTACTCGCTGGAGATTCGTTTCTGGATACTTTGGGATCAGTTTTATAGTTTCTCAGTTTGTTAGTTTCCTTTTTAGTTTGTTACTATTGTGGGGAACCTCTTTTATTTATAAATAGAGATTTTGCCTCCTTTTTTTCATTATCAACTATAACAAATATATCTTCATTCTTTCAACAATATCCCAATCTTAAAAGATCTTAACCTTGTTGTTCTTTATTTAATAGTAATATTGTTATGGAAACCAAACTAGAATAATAAAGATGTCTAAACCTATACTGATATTCAGATGTACTCGGGGGATGGGGTGTGATGAAACCTGGGGCCATTGATATCTACTAAATTCTAAACCTATACTGATTACCTGTTTAAGTTGGTAGACATGTACCGGGGGGGGGGGGGGATGAAACCTGGGGCCATTGATATCGACTAAATTCTAAACCTACACTGATTACCTGTTTAAGTTGGTAGACTTGATGTGTGGATCACATTGCAACAGTCATGGTAGGAATTACGTCATGATGCGGTGTATTCTTTGGTGGCTGTACATGGCAACTTGGGACACAATTGTCAATTAATCTTCATCCAGATGTACTTGGGCGTAGTTCTGCATCAGAACATGTCTGGGTCTCTTTGATAATGTCACTCCTACAAATGCAATTACATGTAAACATGTAAATGGAAGTTAATTGAAGTCTTCCCTTTTCAAATATGAAGTGATCTTAAACGTCCTAGGCTCTTCAATCACCATTTTTATACAATGGCAGGCACCCAGTACTTTGCTGCACGTATAACATAATTTTTTTGTAATTTCTGATGTTCTTAGATTATTTATCCTGTACGAATTTAAAGATTCGGATGGTAGATCTTAGGATTCAAAAAGCTCCCACAGAGGAGAGTACACAAATATGTCTGCTTCAGAAATCTCCGTTCATGACTGCCAAATCTAAATACTGCATTTAGTTTTCAATGGAAGCATAATTCCACTGGCAAAATTTTTTTAGTTTATTTGATAGGATGGCAACATGAGGAAAGAGGAAAAACTCTTTGATTAGAAATGCACGTGGCATAAAGTTGTGCTTCTGAAAACATCAAAGTGATTCATTCCATCTTCTGTAACATTTAACTTGTCTTTTTGGTTGATTTTTCTGAGGTTTTACCTTAGCATTTTGCTATCTTGGGATTTATTCATTGTCTTGCTAAATGAAATGCAATAATGGAGGTGCTATTAAAGCTACATGGTTTAGTTTCTAACAACTGATCTGTATCTTAGACTGCAAGCCTTTTCCTTGAATATTGTGTTCGACTGGTAGATATAGTGCGAACTATCTCCACATGGCTATAGAAGCTTCATTTGTAACACTAATCACCTAAATAACTGAAACCATACAGATTATGAATCTTCCATGTTTCCAGGGTCTTTGTAGGGACTGTGAGCAATTTCTGCATGAAGCATGCTGACTGCCCCGTGATCACCGTCAAGAGGAGTCCGGAGGAGACCCCTGAAGATGTGGTTGAAGACTGATGGCTATCATATGCAGCTAGCTAAAAGTTTAATGGTTCAGATACGATTAAATAGTATAGAAAACATACTTTAAGGGTTATCTTGAAACGAGCTGCACACAACTTATGATAGCAGAAGCTTTGTGAATATTTAAGATTTGAAATTCATGCATTTGTCTTCATTCCTCCCATTGCTGCAGTGGGCATGGCTTCCCCCTTGGCGCTACCGCTGACTTGTGTAGGCTTCTTTTCTGCTTTGATCTCTCCATCTCTGGTTATCCTCATTGGATGGGAGATGTCCATCTCAAAGCCATCCTCGATGCCACCTCCAAAGTCTCGAGCACGTTCCCTCCTCCCAGGTGACTGGAAGTAACGGCGGGCGAGAACTTGCCCCACGAAGCAGGCGATGGCTGCAAGGACTGTGATCACTGCAAGCACGATGAAGACCGGACCAAAGGATCCTCTAGATAATGAGGATGATCCGGATATTGTGGAATGTGGGTAAGCCACTGGCATCGGTAGAGGGAATGCCACAAATAGGGATGAAGATGACATAACTACAGGTTTGGCTACGACTAGATCAGGCAGCTAAGTCGGCTTCTTGAGGTGACGCGCTGCAGACGGCCGGTAGCTTGAGATTCATGGGCTTTGGTAGTGAACTTAACTGCTGTTTAAGAGCTCTCTTATAAAAAATTGAGGACCTTCTTTAGGTAAAGCAAAAGGAGTGATTCTTCAGCTGTCCTTTGGGGCCTTTGAATGCTTGGGTACAAGAGAAAGTGAGACCATGGAAGTCTTTGCTGCTGGAGAATGTCTAGTCGCGTACCGTCACCAGTATTTTAAACAGATCAAAATCACTGTGGAGGATTGTTTTACATAGCTCCGCGATGGTATTTTTTTATGTTTGAGCAGTGATCTGGATGGGGTTAATTGTGCTTGACATCAGGTAAGTTTTTGGACTGGGAAGCAATCACTAAACCGAGCTCCAATCTACGATGATCACTGATAGAGTCTGTTTGGTTACTGGATTGGGTTGAGATATCCTTTTGTGAATAGTAGCTGTTTGGATGGTTAGGAGGGTTGGAATGATAGTTGTGATGTGATGCGACATTAATTATGTGTTATATTAATTTTTTAATGATTATAATATGTTTTATGTTAATAATTTTATTTGAACATGGATAAAAAATAGGAAAAAATGAGGCTGCCCCCATGATATAGTCAACATGGCTGCCCTCACCTTATTTTCTGCATTTTTTTTATTTTTTTTTGAAAAATATCACTATGTATATTCATCCCCATATGCTATTCGAATTTCGTTAGAAACAGACTTCTACGGCCTTCATCCAGACATTCCCTTTCTAACGGTCGTAGGATTTTTTAAACCGACAACATCTGGATGGAGGTCGTAGGATTTTCTGTTTCTGACGAAATTTGAATGGCATATAGTAGGGATATATGGATGAATATACATGGCGATATTTTTCAAAAAAAATAAAAAATTTTAACGAAAAATAGGATGGGGGCAGCCCCATGCAACCCTAAAAAATATTATACTAAAGAAATTGTAAAGACAATATAAGCAATCCCAACCATGAATGTAGGGTTGGAGCTAGGTGATATGCCAAGGTACCTCGGTATACCTTGGCAACCAAACGGGCCCTATAAAAGTTTCGAAAACAACGTTCTCATTACGAAATAAATTGTGAGGAAGTCACTTTATAAATGCTATTCGCTGGTGTAAATGTATTCAAGCTGCTAAAGCCGAAAGCGGAAGAATGAGCGTAGACAAGCAGACGGAAAGGGATGAAGTTAGGTTATTATATATTTATCCATTTTCAAATATGAATAGGGATGTAGATATAGATATTGACGGATATTAAAATTATATTACTATATCCTTAAAAAATAGATACGGATGTAAAACGGACAATCCATTCTACCATTAACCTCTTGATTCTTATAAAGGGGGAAATATCTATTTCTCACTCACAAATCCATTCTTGACGATGCTGTTACCTTCGGTTTTATCTTATCTGATGTTTTATTTTGTTACAGAAAATGGAGGGTTAAGTGAGTGGCAAATGTTTGGCAATCCTTGATAGAACTTATTCATGATTTCGTGTTGAACCCATTAAACGAACAAATAGATGATCTTTTAGGAAATGTTAAACAAATAGATTTCTCTCACGTCGCTGCTGCTTAACTTTTTCGTTATTTTGTAGTCGCTAGGTTATGATACCCTATTTATAAACTAAGATTAAACGTGATTTTATTATGCCAAGGGAATTGTCATTCTTCGACAAATTTCCTTAGGTGGATGCCTTGCCTGTTTTTATATGGATAACTCTATGACTTCAAGTTACATTAAATCGACACATTGATAAGACATCATGCATTCATAACGACCTGGAAGAGGAATCATGCATGCTTTTCTTAATTCTAAACATGATTTGGTTGGAGAAGTGTTTGGAATGCAAGGCGCGTGGAAGCAACCATCGCTTCTGAGGGGGAGCCAGAAAAGAAATGCAGCAGATAGAGTGCATCATCGTACACGAGCTAAGTCCCCAGCCTCAGATCGAGAAAAGAGAACAAGAATCGACGAGCCTTCCGAACTTCCTGAAAGGACACTACTAGTTGACGACTAGCTCGCCAGGGAAGGACACTACCACAATTTAGGCCTATAGTGCAACGAATAAAACGTCTCTATATTGCCTTCTCGACAAATTTGTGATTTATGGTAAGAGGCGTTATATAAGTCGTTGTTAATTTTTTAGTAATAATTACTAACGGTTAAGAAATTTAAAATAGCAACTAATAAAATCGTCATGAATATAGATTATTATAACGAATAAGAATCATCACATGCTTTTATTCGTCACCATATATAACATGTTATTTGACTCTTCTTATACAACAACGTTTTTTTGTCACTATTCGTGACAAAGCCAACGAATAGCCAGTATGATCTATTTAATTATTATTGTTACATCAATTACTATAACCATCTTATTTGCTGAACATAATTTCATATATAAACTAATATAAAGCATTTATCAAGAATTTGCTTTCCAACAAAAAGCAATCACGTGATAAATAAATTGATTGATGTTCATATGCCCCCAAATATGTTTATATTGACGTTTATTAAGGACCACTAACATGATTTAGGAATGTCTACCAGACAATCTGAGCCGACGTTTATTAATGTTCACGAATATCATTTGTATGTAGACGTTCCTAATTAACGTCCACTCAAAGACGTTTTACCCACATTTTGTAACGTCGTACAGTAGAAGGTTGTGCCGACGTTTCTCTATAAACGTCCACAAAAACCTGTCCCGACAAGGCTAGTCCGACAAAGAGTGTCAACGTTTTTTAACGTTGGCAAGCGACTTTTACCGACATTTGCAAACCCCGGTAACTAATACCTCCATCTTATTTGCTGAACATAGTAATATAAACTTCACGTGGAATTCCTTATGTCAAGAAGCTATAATGTCATGAACTGAAGCATAGCAAAAAATTGCTTGAATGCTTTGTTAGAACCCTTCAGGCTCGAACATTAAGACCTTGCTATCAATAGAACCTGATGATTCACATCATCCCTTTCTTTACGTCTAATTATTAAATTGTTCAGCAACATCGGAATCACCTCCAACATGTATCTTAAAGCATCTTAAAGTCCTTGAGCAATCCTTGAAATTTGGTTCTTGATCATGTATCTTAAATTCCCCATTAAAAAGTCATCATCAAAAAATTGAACTATAACAAGTTTAGAGGAAGAAGCGCACCGAGAAGCAAGAGAAATAATAGATCTGCATGCTTCCAAGATTGATGTATGATGGGCAATTGCAAAAGTCTGGATTAATTATCATTAATGTATGATAATTCGAGCTGGTCAATGGGTCGGGGGTCAGTCCATCCAGCCCATCCAACTCGTTCATGGGCTGGGTTTGGACCAAGAGATTTTATGAACAGGTCGGTCCGGCCCAGCCCGCTCTTTGGCCCGTTCGTCAACTGGGCAGGCCATGAACATATGCCACAAGACCTGACCTGACCCGGCCTGACCCGCACACATGAAAATATGGATTTAAAAATTATATTTTAGATATATTTAATATAATATACTTCAAGTTTTTGTTTTACATTATCAATATTACGTCGTGTTTTATGGCTAGCATCCCCAAAAATTATCATCTATAATAGTCAATGCTGTGAGCATATATTAAGAACATGGTTTGCAATTTCACAATTGTAAATAATTTAAGAAAATTTAAATAAATGTAAAAATGGGGTAAAAGAGTGAAGTTGGGTGAGTATATTGGCCGATAAAACTTGTGAGTGCAAAAAGCATTTTATATATTCAATTTCAGTGATCAGATACATGTGGATAAAACTAGTCTTTCTCACATTCTTATGCTATTTTTATGTCAATATGCTTGATCAGTAAAATATAGTGCATCAATAGGAGGATTACAACACCTCCGCGAGCGTGCAAGCATTTTAAATTTTTAAACCCTTACCTTTCTTCCAATTGGAATAAGATCCAACAATTGATGGGTACATAGGTTTTACCGTGGTGTCCGCCATAAATTTTGATGGAAGTCACATGAATTCATTCTAATTTGGTGATTAAAATTTTACACAAAAGAACCACCCAAGTTATGATCCAAAATCTAATGGGTCGACTGATGGATGCCTTCATTGGATCAAAATTGACAACAATGATACCCTTAGCACAAGTGAATGTTTGGTTGTAACAAATTACACAATGCCATAAATAAAAAAACTAAAAATATTTTTTTAGAGAAAAAAGAACTTCCATGCACACCAACATTAGACTGTAACTTTGATTAGTAAAACAATAAATAGATATTTGACTTAATAAAATGGACAAAATCAGCCATGACCTGTCCCAAGCTCAGGTAAATTGAGAAGGGTTGTACGTTAGGTAACCAACAACCAACACAGGAGAGACAAATTTCGAACTAGTATTCTTTTTAAAAATACTATTTAGGAATTTGTCTCAAAACAATTCGGATCTTTTTAACACGAATTTCAGCAAACATTTTGATTGTGTTGGAACGGGATGCTTGACGAGCCGGAAAATCGGCCCTTTAAGAGAGTGTTTTTAGCACTCGAAATCATCATCGTAGTCGAGCCGATTCTGGTCGTCAAAAGATCACCTCATTTACAGATATGTGATAATAAAGCAAAATAAGATGATCGTTATTTTTATTTTACTTGGCAAGAAACCAAGGTCGAACTCAGGGACACGCGCTTCTCTCGTATTAACCGGATTTAAGCGTATTTAATCAAGTGTTGAAATAAAGCTTATAGGTCAAATGATGCATAGACACGACATGACAATGCATTAAAAATAAACATGCATTTTTTTAAACATTTTTATCATGCAAATAAATGAGACGAAATGCAATAGAAGTGTAATGGAAATATGCCCTAGGTTAATAATGATGAGCAAAATTCAATGTGAGTCAATTTCAGATTTGATTAGAATGTTAAGCTTGATCGGTAATGTTAACAAGGCATAAGCGACTAATAATGAACACATGGCAAATACAATAATACATAAAATTCAAGTGTCCAAAATGCAAAACTTCATATGCCATTAAGAAGTACATCAAACAAGCTTTCAAATGAGACTGAAATCAATTGAAACGGAAACATGATGCTCAAGATATGCATAAAGGAACGCAAGGGCATAAATGTAATAAAAACATGAAAAGTATCTACAAACCAGTCCCTGGGAAGGACTCAAATGTAATAAAAATAAGTGTGGAGGACTTCCCTGTAAATAAACCATACGCGCGGGGGCATATTTGCAATTATTGAAACCCGCAAGGGTATGAGTGCAAATAGCCCCAGGCGCGCAGGTGCTGCACGTGCTCAGGACCTGTTTGCAAATTGTGGAAGGTGTGAGGGCGACTCTGCAAATAACCCAGAAAGCACGTGCCTTGCACGCGCCATCCAGGCTCGGAGTGCGGCTCGGGCTTGGCAGAGGCTCGCTGCTGCTTCGGGTTGGCTCGGGATATCCGAGCCTCCAGGCTTGGTGGTGATCAGGCTCGGCGTGGTCTCTGGATGTGCCACGTGTATCAGGACCTGGATGTAAAATGCGGGACATGCGAGAGCACCGATGCAAAAAGCCCAGGACTCACGTGCTTGAGGCACGTGAGCTCAGGCTCGGGTGGGGGCGAGGCTCGGTGCAGCTTCGGGTGGCCGATGCAGGTGGCTCGGGCCACGTGGCGGCTCGAGGTTGACTCGGGCGAGGCTCGGTCCCACCGAGCCTCCGCGCTCCGGGATAGTCGACGTGGACGCTCCTGGGCCGTTGGATCTCCGCCGTGGGGCGAGATCCGACGGTAGCTGCTCTTCCTCTTCCTTCGTCAGGTGGCGGCGTGATTAGAGCTCCGGCGAGAAGCCTGGAACTCCGCCGCGCTTCGCCGTGCTCGGTGAAGCTCTGTGAAGAACGCTGATGATCCGGCGATGAAGATCTGAGGTCGGGGGAGCTGCCGGAGTGTCTGGGATCCCATGTCGATGCTGGATCGCCGGAGGCGGAGCTCTAGAACCTAGCTCCGCCCGAAGTCCGGCCATTGGTGATTAGGACCTGCAAAAGGGGTTAAGTGGAAATCGGGGGTGCGATGCGAGGTGAACGGAGGGCTCAGGGGGTGAAGAAGGCGAAGCCCTTAGTGGGTCCTCCTCCGCCTCCGGCGGAGGAGGATGCCTGGGATGATAAGGGTCATGACGGAGGAGGGTGGTGATCTGAGATGTGCGCGGGGAAGGTGGTTGAAAGGCGGAGTTCGTGGAATGATTAATGGAGGGCGAAAACGGCTGATGAAGCTGAATTAAACAAGCAAAAGAAGAAGAAAATGCAGAGAGGGAAAGAGGAGCTTACCTGGCCGGAGATGGAGGGGATGGCCTGGGCTGAGCATCGGAGAGGATGCCCGGGTCGTCGCACATACTGGCCGGCCGTGCCAGCGAGCTCGAGCGGGGTTCTAGGCCACCGCAGCGCCGCCTGAAGGACGGCGGGTCTCATCGGAGGTGGAAGTCGTCATCGCTCGATCCGAGCTCCTCCCCCTGTCACAGGGAGGAGCTGGAGGGCTGGGCCTCCGCCCTTTGGTCGATGGACGAGGGTGAAGCGGGGCGGAGGCACGGTATTTAAAGGTGGTGCTCGGTGGTCCATGTGGTGGAAGCCGAGATTTTCGAGGGAGTTGTGGGTCGTCTGGAAGGTGGTCGTGGGTGGTTGAGTGATGCGCGGAGGAGGTGGATGATGGGGCTCGGTCGTGGGGTGGTTAGAGAGAGGAGAGGTGGTCAGGTGAAGCTGCTAAAAATAGAAGGGAGGAGGAAGTCTGTGAGGCGCGAGGCTGAGGCGGAGGATGCGGGAGGAGGAAGACGAAGCCTCGGCCGTTGGATCTTGCGATCCAACGGCGGAGGGAAGGGCGCAAGGGGATGGCCACGATCAGATCGATGACGATGGGATCGAAGGGATGTGAAACAGCCACGTGTCAAGCTCTGGCCGCGGCGCTGGCGAACGGCTTGGATTAGAAATTAGGTTTGATCGAGCGGCCGAGGAAAGAGGCGAAAACAGCGGTTGAGATGGAAAGTCGGGGGCGCGATCGGGCGGTCTACAAACGGCCACGTGGCGCACTCTGCGCACGGCGCTAACGGGCGGTGAGGATGGAGGCGGGCGATGATCTGAGGGCTTAGGAAATTGAGGAGGCGTGGAGAGACGCTGGCCGTTGGATCAAGAGGGCGGATCCAACGGCTAGCCATGGAGGCGGATAGGACAAAGGAGGCGGGCCACGTGGCTCACCCAGATTGGGCCACGTGGCCCAACCAGATTATTGCAAAAGTATATTTGATTTTTGAGGGCTTATTTGGTCGAATTTGAGAAAACTCAAAACATGAAAGTTGTAGATCTTGACGAAATCTACAAGTTTCATGTTGACCAAATCTGGAAAAGAGATCGAACAAGGGCCCGAAATATTTTTGAGGGTATTTTAAAGACCAAAAATACCACAAATTTTTGTTTTGCCATTTTTTTGTGGTTTTTACTTTCTTTAGGACTCTGTTAATTATAGGACATTAGCAGGGTTTTATTGACAAACTTTTAAGCAAGGGGGTTAATTATGAGAAATAAAGATGATGAAACTGAGGTTCATCACCCCCCTATACTTAAACTATGCTCGTCCTCGAGCATCAAAAAGAATGACTAAGTTGGATTAACCCCCTTGTGCATGTGAATACAGGATCCAATCTGATCAAGTCGACTCGGCTTCAGAGATCCAAAATTTCAGAGTTCAACCCAGCCTTAATCAAGAGGCTTCCAATTCCTCTACTTCTCTAGACTCTCTCTGATGTACATATAAACTAAAGGATATGAGTTTAGTGTTGACTGCAATTTCGAGAGTAGAGTCAAGTCTTCACCCAAAATCTTGGTCTGAGAAATTCTCCTAAGGACCCAATCCTCAGCACTAGGGAATAAATCAAATCTTGTATTCAGTCCACCGTCTCTTTAGTTGTCAGACTTAGAAAATGTGGATGGCATGCCAGAAATGGAGGGCATGGGATTGTGTCAATTCTTCTCTCCCTCTCATTGGAACAAGGATTCACTCTAGTGCCTTTTACGCAACACACATTTTTTTTGGTGTTGATCAGTGCGTCCGTCAAGAGAAGTTGGAGCCGTCTGCACTTGTTTTCCTGGGAGTACACCGGGGTGTGTCTCTTTTGAGTACCTATCGTACCTTCTACACCCAGACTTGTAGCATTTACGATGCAGAGCCCTTTTTTGGTGCAAGCCCGACTCCTGGTCCTAATCGCGGTGGTCCAAGTGGACACTTTGAAATGGTTGGGAGCGCTCGCCTTTGGTGGAAGCTCTTTGATATTTGACTTTGGTGGAATGTGAGCTTTTCTTTGAATTTCATTGACTTGAATAATTTGTGGCTAGCTCCTCTGCTTTTACCAAGAGTTGGCGCACACTTATCAACATTTTTATTTATTATTTTCACACCCAGGCACTTAGGTTAATGTCAAGAGATTAGTATAAGAATCAAGTTCTCATACTGGCTAATATTGCTGACACTCAGGTTTCATGAAGCCTCCAAAGATTTTATCCCATCCTCGAGCATCATTAGATCAAAATCCAAACTTGACTTCCTCATCCCAATCCCTCAGGTGAAAAATCAACTCATCTCAATCAAAACCGCAGTCGTGCATGTGATGTGCTGATCATATTCTTTTGTCTGAGACTAAGCATGGAATATAGCATGCAGATCTAGAAACTTAGGGGAATGTGGATGATTAAGTCTAAGACCCTGATGGCTAAGGCTGGTTAACCTAAAATCTCCAAGACCTCAAAAAGCTAAGTCTTCTTGACCAAATCAGATCCCGGGTGAAAGTGAAAATATAGAGGACTAATCCAACTTCTTCATTCAAAAACAAGACACTTTTTTTTAACTTCAAGAGATATTAGAACTTCCTAAACTCAATTGAGCATCCGTGATTCAGCCAGTATGGATGTAAGTACAGGCCGAAGCCCGTTGCTTGAGGACGGGGCCTTGCGCGATGTCCTCTAAACCATCCAATCTGCTAAGGGCGAACCCTCACTGAACACGGCTAACTTAATTGGGCTTAGTTAGTCATTAATAGCTCCTAAAGGTTTTTAGGGGTTTTCTGATTTTTATGGATTTTAATAAGAGAGTTAAAACACAAGTTAGACTCAATCTTACTTGAAAAGAGATGGCGATCTTTCAAAACCCATGTCACACAAAATGAAAAATTTTCAAAACATTTTCAAAAATCATTTTCGAAAATATTTCTATAAAATAGTGTAACATAATATCGAAAAACCGCGAAAATCCTTTGAGTTTTCTTAGTCCAATGAATTTTACCTTAGCCAAAAAGTTTTTAATTTTTCAAATTTTTTCAGATTATAGCTAAAGTAAATATACGGTATATACGGTATACCCCCCTATACTTAAACTTTGCTATGTCCTCATAGCACTAGATGTTACAAGAACATAGGTCCATTTAAATATAGAAGAATATACGGGACATAGAGGGGCTCCCCCTATACTTAGGTTAGAAATAACCTAAGTATAAAGGCAAGAAAAGATGAGTAGAGAAATCACAGGGACTTGGGTCCCCCCTATACTTAGGCTGAGATTAGCCTAAGTATAAAGATGGAATTTGATGTTGGAAGGGACCCAAGATGAACGAAGAAGAGGGATGAATATACAAGTGAGCGGTTTTGAATCTTGTAGATGGAATGGAGTGACTACGGTTTTGGGGTTGTGTCTCGTAAAACATACGGCTCAATCAAGCAAGCAAACCCGTATTTTCACCAACTCACACATCAAACCAACCTAAGTTGGTTTATTATCTTGTCTATTTTATTGGTGATAAAACATTTGATTTTTACGCAAAGAAAAAATGTGAAGGAAAATTATTGCGTAAGCGAGGGTATTGCTCTCCCAAAACCGAATTTTACTCCATTTTTGGTTGACTTGCAATTAACAGTCCCAATTTTATTTTAAATTATCACTGAATTATGGTTAGCCATCAATCAGAAAATCATCGTCTACCGTTCATTCCATTTTCCATTTATCCTAGGTGATCAATCTAGAAAAATGAAAGCCGAGAAAAACATGTATTCGATGAAGAAAAACGCGATCGAGGCAAAGCGAAAAATCATGCAGTGATTTGACGATAAAAGCCGCGAAAAATCTGGGGCCGTTTTGAAAATCAAATCAATCATGTATGCAAGTCGAAAAAGCCGCACCTAATCATGCATCTATTAGCGGTGTTTGATCTTCATTAATTTTAGCTAAGTAATGCGAGATTAAGTGCGTCTATATTTTGAGTGTGTCCTAACCTACGATCAAGCACAATAAAATATGAAAATTGAGCTCGGAGAGCCGTGTGCCTAGGTCCTAGGTCGACACTCAAGTGGGGACGATCCCCACACAACCACAATCGTTCGATTACAATCGCGAGTCTCCGATCGAAGACCGCTGTAAAAGACGAGTTTATTAAAAATAAAATGCAACAAAAAATGCGACACTTTTTTTTTCCTTTTTCTTCCTTCTTTGCTCCAAGCATGCTCCTGCGGCTCTTCGCAGCGGGGAACGTCCTGCTCCTCGCCTCCTTGATCCATCAAGGGCCCTGCCACAGAAACAATCGTTAGAGATCAAATAAGAGAGAAAAAAAAATTTATATGCAAAATAGAGGAGTAAGTGACCTATAAAATGAAACACTAAATCAAATACACAAAAATCCAAAAAATAAAAGAAATGAGCCGTGTCCCCGGCAACGGCGCCATTTGACGAGCCGGAAAATCGGCCCTTTAAGAGAGTGTTTTTAGCACTCGAAATCATCATCGTAGTCGAGCCGATTCTGGTCGTCAAAAGATCACCTCATTTACAGATATGTGATAATAAAGCAAAATAAGATGATCGTTATTTTTATTTTACTTGGCAAGAAACCAAGGTCGAACTCAGGGACACGCGCTTCTCTCGTATTAACCGGATTTAAGCGTATTTAATCAAGTGTTGAAATAATGCTTATAGGTCAAATGATGCATAGACACGACATGACAATGCATTAAAAATAAACATGCATTTTTTTAAACATTTTTATCATGCAAATAAATGAGACGAAATGCAATAGAAGTGTAATGGAAATATGCCCTAGGTTAATAATGATGAGCAAAATTCAATGTGAGTCAATTTCAGATTTGATTAGAATGTTAAGCTTGATCGGTAATGTTAACAAGGCATAAGCGACTAATAATGAACACATGGCAAATACAATAATACATAAAATTCAAGTGTCCAAAATGCAAAACTTCATATGCCATTAAGAAGTACATCAAACAAGCTTTCAAATGAGACTGAAATCAATTGAAACGGAAACATGATGCTCAAGATATGCATAAAGGAACGCAAGGGCATAAATGTAATAAAAACATGAAAAGTATCTACAAACCAGTCCCTGGGAAGGACTCAAATGTAATAAAAATAAGTGTGGAGGACTTCCCTGTAAATAAACCATACGCGCGGGGGCATATTTGCAATTATTGAAACCCGCAAGGGTATGAGTGCAAATAGCCCCAGGCGCGCAGGTGCTGCACGTGCTCAGGACCTGTTTGCAAATTGTGGAAGGTGTGAGGGCGACTCTGCAAATAACCCAGAAAGCACGTGCCTTGCACGCGCCATCCAGGCTCGGAGTGCGGCTCGGGCTTGGCAGAGGCTCGCTGCTGCTTCGGGTTGGCTCGGGATATCCGAGCCTCCAGGCTTGGTGGTGATCAGGCTCGGCGTGGTCTCTGGATGTGCCACGTGTATCAGGACCTGGATGTAAAATGCGGGACATGCGAGAGCACCGATGCAAAAAGCCCAGGACTCACGTGCTTGAGGCACGTGAGCTCAGGCTCGGGTGGGGGCGAGGCTCGGTGCAGCTTCGGGTGGCCGATGCAGGTGGCTCGGGCCACGTGGCGGCTCGAGGTTGACTCGGGCGAGGCTCGGTCCCACCGAGCCTCCGCGCTCCGGGATAGTCGACGTGGACGCTCCTGGGCCGTTGGATCTCCGCCGTGGGGCGAGATCCGACGGTAGCTGCTCTTCCTCTTCCTTCGTCAGGTGGCGGCGTGATTAGAGCTCCGGCGAGAAGCCTGGAACTCCGCCGCGCTTCGCCGTGCTCGGTGAAGCTCTGTGAAGAACGCTGATGATCCGGCGATGAAGATCTGAGGTCGAGGGAGCTGCCGGAGTGTCTGGGATCCCATGTCGATGCTGGATCGCCGGAGGCGGAGCTCTAGAACCTAGCTCCGCCCGAAGTCCGGCCATTGGTGATTAGGACCTGCAAAAGGGGTTAAGTGGAAATCGGGGGTGCGATGCGAGGTGAACGGAGGGCTCAGGGGGTGAAGAAGGCGAAGCCCTTAGTGGGTCCTCCTCCGCCTCCGGCGGAGGAGGATGCCTGGGATGATAAGGGTCATGACGGAGGAGGGTGGTGATCTGAGATGTGCGCGGGGAAGGTGGTTGAAAGGCGGAGTTCGTGGAATGATTAATGGAGGGCGAAAACGGCTGATGAAGCTGAATTAAACAAGCAAAAGAAGAAGAAAATGCAGAGAGGGAAAGAGGAGCTTACCTGGCCGGAGATGGAGGGGATGGCCTGGGCTGAGCATCGGAGAGGATGCCCGGGTCGTCGCACATACTGGCCGGCCGTGCCAGCGAGCTCGAGCGGGGTTCTAGGCCACCGCAGCGCCGCCTGAAGGACGGCGGGTCTCATCGGAGGTGGAAGTCGTCATCGCTCGATCCGAGCTCCTCCCCCTGTCACAGGGAGGAGCTGGAGGGCTGGGCCTCCGCCCTTTGGTCGATGGACGAGGGTGAAGCGGGGCGGAGGCACGGTATTTAAAGGTGGTGCTCGGTGGTCCATGTGGTGGAAGCCGAGATTTTCGAGGGAGTTGTGGGTCGTCTGGAAGGTGGTCGTGGGTGGTTGAGTGATGCGCGGAGGAGGTGGATGATGGGGCTCGGTCGTGGGGTGGTTAGAGAGAGGAGAGGTGGTCAGGTGAAGCTGCTAAAAATAGAAGGGAGGAGGAAGTCTGTGAGGCGCGAGGCTGAGGCGGGGGATGCGGGAGGAGGAAGACGAAGCCTCGGCCGTTGGATCTTGCGATCCAACGGCGGAGGGAAGGGCGCAAGGGGATGGCCACGATCAGATCGATGACGATGGGATCGAAGGGATGTGAAACAGCCACGTGTCAAGCTCTGGCCGCTGCGCTGGCGAGCGGCTTGGATTAGAAATTAGGTTTGATCGAGCGGCCGAGGAAAGAGGCGAAAACAGCGGTTGAGATGGAAAGTCGGGGGCGCGATCGGGCGGTCTACAAACGGCCACGTGGCGCACTCTGCGCACGGCGCTAACGGGCGGTGAGGATGGAGGCGGGCGATGATCTGAGGGCTTAGGAAATTGAGGAGGCGTGGAGAGACGCTGGCCGTTGGATCAAGAGGGCGGATCCAACGGCTAGCCATGGAGGCGGATAGGACAAAGGAGGCGGGCCACGTGGCTCACCCAGATTGGGCCACGTGGCCCAACCAGATTATTGCAAAAGTATATTTGATTTTTGAGGGCTTATTTGGTCGAATTTGAGAAAACTCAAAACATGAAAGTTGTAGATCTTGACGAAATCTACAAGTTTCATGTTGACCAAATCTGGAAAAGAGATCGAACAAGGGCCCGAAATATTTTTGAGGGTATTTTAAAGACCAAAAATACCACAAATTTTTGTTTTGCCATTTTTTTTGTGGTTTTTACTTTCTTTAGGACTCTGTTAATTATAGGACATTAGCAGGGTTTTATTGACAAACTTTTAAGCAAGGGGGTTAATTATGAGAAATAAAGATGATGAAACTGAGGTTCATCAATGCTCCCTACTAGCGACACATTACATTGCACGAATGCAATGAGAAATTAGCAAGGGCCATTATATCGCTGCCCGAATGTAGTTCAAAATTTACAAGGGTTCCTGCATGAGGAACACAAGCGAGTAAATATGCTAGTTCTGTTGCATCGGTGCTCGAATACAATCCAAAATTTACGAGGCTTCTCGCATGATGGATACATGTGAGTAAATAAGTTAATTCAAAATAGGTTGCAAAGGAAGTTGCGAATGGGTAGTTGAAATATTGGCACTTCGACTGGCAAATCGGTGGAGATAACTGATACGATGGAAAGAAGGAAGATTCACATACTATGTTTCCAAGAGACAAAATGGGTTGGAGATAACTAAAGAAAGATCAAGAAGACAAGCTTTAAAAATTCGTATTCAGGTAAAGATAATGACATAAATGGTGTTGAAGTGGTTGTTCATATGATTTGGAGGATTGTGTGGTTGAGGTGGAAAGATTCGGGGATCAGATTATTTACTAAAAGTGATGCTCGAAGAAGAAATTCTAGATGTCATCTTCATTTATGCATTACAAATTGGTTTAGATGAGAGGATAAAACAAGCTTTTTGGGAGGATTTGGATAAGCTTATATAAGGAATCCCACAAAGAGAAATGATTTGCCTAGGTGGAGATCTTAATGGACATGCGTGAAAGGATAATTTAGGGTATGCTGGTGTTCATGGAGAACATGGATTCAAGGATAAAAATAAAGAGGGAAAAATAATTCTGGATTTTGTAACGGCTTATGATATTTTCATAGCAAACACTCTCTTCAAGAAGAGGGAGGAGCACTTAATTACTTATAAGAGTGGCCCGACTAGAACACACACATATTACTTTGCATTGAGAAATAGAGATCAGTTTGTACAAAGACTGCAAAGCAATCCCATGAGAGAGAGTTTGACAACCCAACATCACATGCTAGTCATGGATGTGCATGTAAAAGGGTTGCTAAAGAAAAGGAGGGTTTCCGAGATCACTAGAACTAGACAATGGTATCTCCAATTGAAGCAATCAATCTTTAGGGAGAATGTTTTAGAATACTTATCTTGGGATTGTAAGGAAAGTGCAAACAAGATGTGGGAGGCGATAGCATCTTGTATTTGAATGGTAGCCAAAGAGATTCTACACGAGTCAAAGGTAGGAGTCCCTTGCCAAAAGGAATCTTGGTGGTGGTGTGGAGGGATGCAAGAGAAGCTCAAAATTAAAAGAGCATGATTTAAATCTATGTCTAAAGATAGAACATAGGAAACTGTCACAAACTACAAATAAGAGAAGAAGGAAGCAATGGTAGCTATAAGAGAAGTTAAGTCAAAAGCTTATGAAGTTTTGCACAAAATCTTGACTCTAAGGAGGATCAGAAGGATATATTCAGGTTGGCAAAAGCAAGACAAAGAGATCAAGGACCTTCCTCAAGCTAGAAGCATCAAGGATAGGGAAGTATAAATGCTTGTTACTCAAAAGGATATAGAGACTAGATGGAAGCAATATTTCTATAAGCTTTTCATTAGGGAAGCAATTAGAGAGATCACTTTGGGAGATCTAGCTATTAGTGAAAGTTACTTGAATCGTGCAAGCTAATAGATGAATACAAAGGAAGGAAGTAGAGGAGGCTTTAAAGGGGTCCAAGCTTTTTTGCCCTGCTTGCTACCACTCTGCTGAGATTTTTGATTCTGACTCAATAGGAGTCGAACTAAAACCCATATTGCTTTGACCTGTAGCCTGAGCTTGAGATTTTATTACTAGTTGGGAAGGCGCTTGAATCTAGTCGAAAGCTGCCCTAATATATAATACCATGACTAAGTGAAAATACACTGCGCAGACAGGGTATCTGAGTCATGCTGATCAACATATCAGAGGGCTATTACTGCTTCAATGATTGGATCCGCTTCCATAAGCTCACTCATCTAAAAAGAAGATAAAAAGAGAGTCTTATCATCAGATAGGATTCGAGAAGAATCTACAGGCCACGAGGTGGGATCAATAGTCTTAGTATTATGAAACCTGGGAAAGATGTAGGACCTAATGACATTCCTAGAGAACTATGAAGAGTTCTAGGTGAGCGTAATTTGACTTTAGCTTATAAATTTATTCAACGTGCGAAGCAAGAAAATGCCTGAAGGTTGGAGGAGAAGTGTCATGGTGCCTCTTTATAAGAACAAAGGAGGCATTCAAAATTGTGTGAATTACAAAGGCATTAAGCTGATGACTCATAATATGAAAATTTAGGAACGTGTGATCCAAAGATGATTGAGGCAAGTTTCCAAAGTAAAATAAAATCAATTCGGGTACATGCCATGTCGCTAAATTAATGACGCCATCCACTTGCTGAGGAGAACAATGAAGATTTATAGAGATAAATGATGAACCTACATATGATTTTTATTGATTTGGAGAAGGCTTATGATTCTGTCCTATAGGAGATATTGTGGAGAATTTTGGAGAAGAGACAAGTATCTGTCCTAAACATTAACCTCATAAAAGATATGCATGGTAGGCCTTCATCTTATGTAAGGATATAGTCTGGGAGGACTAACTATTTTGGCATCAACACTGATCTGTATAAAGGTTCAACTTTGAGTCCATTTATTTTTACTTTGATTATGGGTGCATTGACAAGTTACATTTAGGATGAGATAGCTTGGTATATGTTAGTTGCAAATGATATTGTGTTGATTGATGAAAATAGAGATGGAGTAAATAAGAAGCTTGAGTTAAAGAGACATGCAATGGAGATAAAGGATTTCGTATAAGTTGGGTTAAGACTCGATATATGGAGTGCACTTTTAATGGAAGCAATGATGAGGGAATAAAGATGAAGATTTGTGATGATAACATTCAGAAGGGAGATTCTTTTAGATACTTGTGATCTATTTTGCAACGTGATATGGAACTTGATGGAGATGTTAATAATAGAAGAAATGTAGGTCGACTAAAGTGGAGAGGAGCCTCTACTGATTTCTATGATAAGAAAATTCCATTGAAAATCAAAGAAAAATTTTACAAAGCAGTTGTGAGACTTGCTATGCTCTATAGATCATGTGAACCATAGACATGGATAAAGAATAACAGTAGTAGAAATGAAAATGCTAAGGTGGATATGTGGACACATACACACACATAAAGATCAGATTCAGAAAGTTAGTATAGCTCTGATCATGGATAAGACGCGAGAAAATCGCTTAAGATGCTTTGACCATTTGCAAAGGTGGTTAGCTGATGCATCGGCGAGGAGATGCAAGTTTTGGGATGTTGAGTTGGCTAAGAGAGGGTAAGGAAGGTCCAAAAGTGTTGGAATGAGGCTATACGAAAGGATCTCAGTTTTTTTGATCTTAGCCCGAGAATGACCCAAGATAGATCTGAATGGATGTAAAGAATCCATGTAGCCAACTCTATTTAATATGGGAAAAGGCTTTGTTATTGTTGTTGTTGACTTAATAAAATGAACAAAAGTTGACAACAATATAGTTGGACACAACTTTTATATGTCTATCACTAAGAATCTTCCATAACAATTGCACAAACACAACAATAGTCACGGAAAGGGCATCTTAGCAATGCTCATTCACTGCTACTTTGGGAAACAAACCGAATCAAGAATAAGATTAATGTGAAACCAAAGCATATATACTCACATTTTTGAAAAAAAACTATGTTCACACTGTTATTAAAAGCCAAAGGGATATGTCCCATAGGAAATCAGTACAATGATTTCAACTACTATTTATATATGCATTACCATGTCAAATACATAAAAAAAGAAACAACGTAAACTTAAATGTGGAACTAAACTTCTATAGTTTGAAAAGAGTAAACATCATGTACACTATAAATATGTGATTGACATAAAACAACAAATGGCTTATTGATCAGTATATTGCTTTGCTTGTTGTGTCAACAAAAAGTTTTCATTTTATTGCAAGAATCGGCATCATAATTTTGTAGCTCAAACATAGTAGTTTGGTGGGAAGGCAAAGCAAAGCCATGAAAAGATGCTTCATTTACTCACTTCTCAACTACAAAATCATAATAATGGGGGAAAACCTATCTAGGTGCCGGCTTTTAAGTGCTTAGATTGATCATCATACATCAAGTCCTAGCGGCAAACCACGACGAGAACATCTTCGTAAATCCACTAGCTTGATCAACAACCGGTCACTAATCTAAAATGAGTCGCAAGAATAGTATGTATACTGTTCAATTTTCGATTAATATATTCCTCAAAAATGACCATCCATACACCAATGCTTCTAGTATAACACCTCAAGTTCCTTATATCAAACAATGGATAAAACTTTTCCCATTAAACAAAATTTCAGAACAATTTTCTCAAACTTCCACTTGCCGGAGTTAGGACATCCAAGCAAACTAGACCTAAAATAAATTAATAACATGGTAAAAACATAAACGATCACAATGGAATGCATGAATGAAACCTGAAAGAAATCTCATTCACATAAAGCTTTGAATGGAATCAAATGAATGAAAATAGGATTACCTCTTTGCCACTATTGTGGCCAAATGCCTTCGTGCTACACCAACTTCTCGCAAACTGTACACTCGACACATCGTCCTCGGCCACCACCCTTTCCCTCCTCCATCACGATCGAATACCCTCACCCATTACCATCATGATCTGTCCATCGCCGTCGGCCTTGATCATCTGATCATTGCCCTCCATGATCTCTCTTTGCCCTTTTCTCTAGTCGCTGTCAGTAGTGGCATATGTTAAAAATAATACTGCATGTGTAGTTAGCATTTGGTAAGAACAATTTTAAAAGTGTTTAATGTCACATACATAGCAATTACCATCATGTATGTTATCTCTGTCCCCATTTTCCACCGATTAGTACAAAGGTAAAATAAATAAATAAAAATTTTACCAATGATTTATTATGTTATATTAAAAATGATAATGATTGCAAAAAATGATTATTATTACTAATATAATTAGTGACGTGTAGATACAATTGTCACTATTTCAAACTTAATTAGCGATGAATGGATACAAGTGTCACTATATCTAATTGTCATTATATTTCTAGTTTATGGTAGTGGATAAGGAGAAACACATACATAGTCTTCCACTACCGGGTCCCGAGCAATCTTAGTTATTGGAAAGCCACACAACAGAGCTATATTATGCATGACTCGTGGAAAGAGGGTTTGAGGTCCAAGAGAAAGACCACTCTCTTCAGCAAGAATGAGGGACCATAGCTTTTGGATTAGAGGATTCCTTACTTGAACTCTCCTAAGGATAATTTCAATCCCTAATATATAATTGTAGAGGAATTTCAAAAACTATCAAAATATATATCTAGAGTATTACGAGTATTATATATCTAGTTATATTTAAAAAGATATTGAAAGATGAATAATCTCGTGTTTTCAAATCTTATTCCCACTTGGCCTGCAACCAAACGAAGAATAAAAATAAAAATATTTATAATATAAGTAACACACTTTTCTCTTCTCATAAAACATTTTTTTTCAAAATTACATAGTGATTATCAAACATGGAAATTAATATCCGAACTACGTCACAAATAAGCAACAAATAAAAAGTAAGTGGAAGTCTTCCACATGGAGGCATTGGTACTATCTAGAAAGCCTCCACTAAAAAAAATGAACATCCATTACTAGAAACCTAATGAAAAATCCCAACAAAATCTTAATCAAACAATAGGAAAAGCATCCTCTTTAGAGAAAGGAAGCTTCACAAGTCAAAAAAGGAGATGACATATAGAGTCTACTAGCATCCTCTTTAAAGGGAAGGTTGTAGATCCTCACATCAACTCGGAAGGCTCTTAGAAACATGAGAAGGATGTCGAGCTGCAAACAAATAAGGATAATAAATGTATCCGACCCATCTCGCATCCGTTTTATACATATTATAACATCTATATCCTTATACGTTTAAATGGATCCAAATATGAATGTTATTTTGATATCTTCAAACATCTTTACCAATGTATCTATTTTCATATATAAATGAGTTTTTGTCGTGTCCCTTTGAGATATTGGAATTTCAGTTATGCTCCTCCCTTTTTGGGAATATCAGTTGCGCCACTAACTTCTTTCTTCCTCAAAAAATAAAATAACTATGGTTTATTCAAATCATGGTGTAGTTAAGAGGGACATTATTTTTAAAATAAAATCCCCCTCCTTCCCCCTAGCATCACAATCTCGACCTCCTCTCCTCCAGCTACCGTGCATGACCATCTCCTCCCTGAGGCCCTTCTCAAGTACAGGGCTCCTGATGCTGAATGACCTCCATGACAACAGTGAAAGCGTAAGGGGCGTGACATCATGGCGTGCCTCAACAAGACTGTCAGGAGGGGGCGAGGCAGAGCTAGATGAGGTAGGATTGGAGAGGAGGAGTATGGGATGGAGGGGGTGGATTGGGGAGGAGGACATGACTAGGAGGAGGTGGTGGTCAGTGGAGGGGCTCGAGGGGACATGTCGGGAAGGAGGGGTTGGAGGGGCATAAGAGGAGTGGCTAGAGGGGATCAGTCTAGGGAGGAGGGGGCAAAAGGAGGGGCTAGAGGGGCCGGGCTAGGTAGGAAGGCGGCGGAGAAGAGGTAGAGGAGGAGGTGGATGGATTGGGAGGAGGAGGCGGCTGTGACACCCCTAGGGTCCAGATACTCATCAAATACACATCTACACATACACAATTCTATATTCGAAATACCAAGTTGTACCAAACTTACAGGAGAAAAGTAAAGAAGGAAGAACTGCATTTTTTCATTCCATTTATACATCATATCTACAAAAATCATACACCATGCTCTAGAAGTGTAGCAACAAGCATACATCACCATGCACTTATAGACACGTGCATACATCACTATTAGTGTATCTAAAAAAGAAGTACATGTACAAGTGAAACTTTAAAGAACGAGAACTCAATGTACCACAAAAGAAGGGCTGCAACAAAGTCAACCTCTTGCCGCCTAGTGCTGCGGCTGTTGCTCCTGTAAACCTGCCGAATTCACGCAAATAGGTTTATGAGCAAAGTGCCCAATACAGATATAAAATAAATAGAAAGATAAAAAGAAAGTGTATAAGAAGCAGTTGTGAAAACTCACAAAATATAATGAACTTCCCGGTTTCCAACATCCACTAAGAAACAACACCTCACAAAGAACAACTACCCCACGCAAAGAGACTTGTAACAACTTGACTTATACTTCCATTCCACATATGAATATCGTACATCAGTTCTAACTTATAAGAGAGTAGGGCCACAATAGAAATGTAACCCAAGCTTTGTGGATAGTATGTGGTCTTGATCCGTATGGGACCTCACTTATGACTCTAAGGCAAGAAGATTTCCTTAGGGTAGGGGTGCCTCCGTAGGCATGCGGTGAGGTACAATGCATCCTAACTAAGTTACCAACACATTCACTGCCTTCACTTAAGAAAATGTAGTTCCAATTTATAATTCAAATTTCAACCCCTTAATCATTACAAACCACCAAGTCCATTTTCCATAAATAGAGTTCCTGACAGAATGACACCATGTGATTCAACACCTTTGATCATGGATAATAGTTACTAATTACATAATTTTATGACTTTTTATTAATAAATCTGGGTGTTTTATCTCACAAAGGTGCATCCGGATACTTATACGTGGGCCAACACCTATAAGTACCTAGAGGTCACGTCAGTAAGGAAAGATGAGCTCGGACTGTAGTTTAATGCTGCTTAGGGTCACCACTCACACCTCCTGTTAGTAATGCATATTTTCAAGAGGAGTCACATAGATCTAGTAGGCCTCATCTCCAGGCAGAGAACATAAAGGCACATCATGCAACACAAAGTACGAGGCGCATAACCACTCGACGTCATGGCGGAGAAATCACTAAGATGCCAAAAGGAGCATTAAGTAGTGCAAGCAACACACGGTGAGCTAAAACATCATTAATCTCTCGACCAGGTTGTTATGGTTTGTCCAAATCTCTATCTGAGTTTCCAAGAAGGCATGTTTCTCTTAGGAGGATTACTTCTCTTTATTGTTTTATTTGATCACGAATTTGACTTCTTCCTCTTTGTCACATGAAGTAACATTAAGTTATTGATTAATTTTTATTACTTCATATCATCTTTAAATATTTCACAAAATATTCATCAACAATAATTTTAGGAAATTAAAATTAATTTTGACTAATTAATTAAATGACAATCACAAGGTTCTTGATCGAGAAAGTAATTTTCAGCAGTCACGTCTACTTACTAAAATTAGCATATTTCAATCAATTTAAATCCAAATCATGTAAATTAAGTTTCTTTAATTTTTTAATTTGATTTATAATATAACTCAAGTGATTCTAATGTATTTCAAGGCATTTTTAAACCATAATTAACTTTTAATTATATCAAGATTCACAATCCCCAAAATAGTGGATACATGTTCAATAAAATGATCATAACTTGAGCAAACATATTCCAAATTACACAAACTTAAGTCCCACCATTTCTTTATTTAATAGGAAGTATAATTAAAATGTTAATTTCAGTTTAAATTCATTTAAATATGGAGAAAAAAATCATACAAAATAAGGATGCGTGAAATACTATGAAAAACCGCAAAATAAATTTTATGCCCTTATCGTCTTAGGGTTATGGATCATATCCAAAAATTCTGACCTATAGCTCTAATGAAGGATATGAAAAAATCCTTATGTTCATCGCGGAAGTTTGAGGATCTCATCATATGTGATCGGGAGCGACTAGTCGTACTAGTTGCTCGGAGTAGTGGAATTTAAAAAAAATCTGAACAATGAAACCATATAATCCAAGAACATTTCTTGCATCATTTCATCTAAACTACAAACAAGTATTAGGTTTAAATATTGAAGCATGGTTGCGATTGCGTCTCTAAACGAAGAGACCTCCTGTCTCAAGTCTGATCCGATGGAAGAGACGCATGCGAGCACATTAATGACACGCGTGCTCCTCGCAATCCATGTTGATAATCCAAGAGGCGAATCTCCTGATCTTATTTTACTAAATCCTACATCTTCACGAGCGAGACACACCGAAGGAGATAGAGATCACGGACAGTCGAAGCGGTGGCACAACGACATGGCAGCAATGACAATGATCTCTCTCTTGGGCTTCAAGGTGAATGACCGCAATGATAGAGAGAGAGAGACTTGGCATGTAGAGAGAGAGAGAGGGAGAGAGAGAGAGGGGGAGAGAGAGGGAGAGAGAGAGAGCATATTTTCCATTGTTTAAAGAAGATCTAGGGTTTCCTCTTCTTATATAATATTTTGGGACTCCATGGATCCCAATCCATGGATAATACAAATCCAATGGTTCACATTGATTTGTGTTTCTTTTAATGACTATGATTTTTTTGTAAAAAATACAATAATATTTACTTTACTTTAATTAAATATATATTGAATAATAACCAATATAAATTGATTTCAATTAAATAAATTATCCATGGAGATAATAGGAAGAAGTCAAGTCTCCTTACATGGGGGAGGGGGGGTGGGGGAGGAGACCATCAATCCAATTAGGACTATGGTGGTCGTCCACCCTCTTAATGAGGAAGGTGGCTTTCTCTTACTTATTTCATGGATTTTTTGCAAATTTATTCACATAAATAATTCATAATTATTTTGTGAACATTGAATTCATGCCATTGGAAATGTGTGAACACATTCACAACTCAAAATAAAATGTAAATTACATTATCAATTAGTTGTCCAATGTGAATCCAAATTCACATCAACATTTAAATTGCAAACGATATTTACAAATATCTCTCTTATATATTATAAATTACGTTTATAATATATATGAATTATATGGATAGTGCTATCCATATTATTCATATTCTTGATAATTAAATTATATTTAATTATCTAAGATCTCAAATCTCATGCACTCAAATAATATGAATCTCATTCACATTATTCATGATAACTAAATCACATTTAATTAACCATTTCTCATGTTCGTAAATAATATGATCATTCATATTATTTACAATAATTAAATCACATTTAATTATTTATTTTACTCAATGCTCAAATATAATATCCACAATGAAATTATTCTCTCTTTCAAGAATAATGCATTTTCTTCATGGATACTTGGAGATAAGGACATGGTGATTGTACGATCCATGTATAGTGACTTGGATATTCAGATCATATCTCAAATCTAGATCTTGCGGACCTTCCATAGATGTTTGATTAAATCAAAACCATAAATCCATCTTTTCATTAAATCTGAATCACATTCAGATCACTGTCCAACATTTGGAATTATATCAGATTACTTATATATTGAGAGGAGTCACTAAAATCCAAATCCGTTTCATCACTCCCTAGGAATGAAAGCGTCATGGTTATACAATTGTTATGATCACATCACCTTCAAGTATTTCTAATACCCGTACATCCTGTATACTAGAAAACCTAGAATAAACCCAAAGTTTTAGATCTTATTTAGATTGTTATAAATTCAGTCAAGCTTCCAAAGCGAGACATCCGTGCATGGAATTTGATCATTCCTAATATCTCATAAGTGAGCTCCTGTCTTCTAGTTCATTAATGAACCTGTATGATCCTTTTGAGAGATCGTATTACTTATATGCCCTTGTATGCACACCAGCATGCCGATGTATAGACCATGATTAGGCCATCAACCTATCGATCTGCCAAATGTACAAAATCAAACATATAGTAACACATCTATCTCCAGTCAGAGGATGCATGCCTGTATCGTGACAACATACGTCATAGATCTTTGGTTATCTCAATCTTGTTAAGTCAACTCTTTGACCTAACTTATCTAACACCTCTGAATCTCTATTCCTATACAGATGACATGCATCAAGAAGTCGGTTAGATACCAACCCATTAGAGAAAGGATTGTCATCTCCTACTCAGGCTGGAGATCATCTCTTAATGATCATCTGACGATGCTTGATTAGCCCTCAATCTAACTCTTTAGATATTCATCCAAGCACCATCCTCTATGATTCAACAATTGAATCAACAATTGTATGATCATCAAGATGGCCATGGTACAGAGTCCTAATTATACTAAGGGACCTATTATGCAAATTAGTTATTCTTCATTTTAGATCATGGAATGATACTTGCAATAACATTTATTGCATAATGGCTCGCTGTGGGCTCGCATGTCCAACAAGTCCCACTCTCTTTTGTTTTTGATATTAATCCTTGTAAATATAATGTTTAGTTCAAAAACTTTTGTAACATTTGCAAGTAGGACCCTGAGCTCCCTTCTAAATATAAACAAGTCCTCACACCTCATGTTTTGCACCACATGAGGCGTTGTGCTTTTTGTATTGAAGCCCTCATGTCTTTTATTTATTTATTTATTTATGTTTAGTCTTTAAAACTTTAAACTAAGTGTAAAAAATTGGGTAAACTTGCATGTAAATCCTTAGCGTTTATTTTTATTGCAAAAATACCCCTTCTAGGCTTGTATTTTATTTCTTTTTTTTATTTTTATTAAACAACTCTTATATTATTTAAATGATAGGAAAATTTTAGTAAATGTCTCTCACCTTGCTTGTACATGCACGCACTTTTATTTAAGAATTTATTTATTTTTTTATTTTTAAAAATTTTAAAAGAGATATTTTCCCTATTAAAATTCAAGGAAATTATAAAATCAACTTTAAAAATACACAAAATTAGCATTAGTACATTACTTTTTATTGCATTTCCAGACTAAAAATTACTAAAAATATAACAAGAAGACATTAAAAATTATAAAATCCTAAAAACTCATAAAAATAATTAAAAATTAATTTAAAATTCTAAAAATAGTTTTACATTCTATATTTTATATATTATATTATACATATTAATAATAACATTGGTAAATTCTAGACTTATTATCTTCTTTGAAAATAAAAAAAGAATTCGGCCTATATATTATATTCATTGTTTTGAAATATCTAATACATTAGAAATACATAAAAATTAGAAAAATTATATAAAATCACAACAATGAAAAATATCAAACTACAAAAACATTTTATTTTCTGAATTTTCACTATATTTATACATTTATATTTAAAATTATAAATCCTATATATACTTCATATATCTTATAATTCTTATATACTTATTATTATTACTGAATATATATAAAACATTTAAAACCTTAAAAAAGGACCGTTATTATATATATCATCATTTATTACTGTATAGATTATCTATAATAATAATATTATCATATATATACATTATACTTTAAAAAAAGGCATTAGAAGTTTGCAAAATTAAAAAGATAATAAAAATTCAAAATTAAAAAAATTTAAAAAATTTAAAAAACATAAAAATTAAATATAATAAAACCCATAAAAATTAAAAAAAGGAAAAATACAACAATAATAATAATAATTATTGATTGTTATTAGTGAAGAATAATTATACATATCCCCCTTGTCTCCGTGGTTTGACCCCTACACTTGCTTGCTATACACATTTATTTGTAGGGTATGTTAAATTTCACGCCGTCTTTTATTCATTGTTTAATTTATATCATGGGTTGATTATTTGTCTGTTTGATTGAGTTGAGCACCGAGTGCCATGAGAGCGCCCGCTACAACGATTGTCGGATCCGATTTATCGAGCACCACATGCCCTTCAAGATCAGACGTTAGGTGGCTCGCCTCTTTTGACCAACACTCACACACACATTGATATTCATCTATATATTATGGGTCGGTTGTTGTTAGATTTAGCGGATTGATTGTCATGGTGATTATTGTTCTAACCTTCTTCAGAGCAGTAGCTCGGTGTCTTATTCAACAATTGACTCGGCTGTTAGACATGTGAGCCCTGGGCGAACCATTTTTACAATAAATGTTATTGTAATATTTATGTTTATCAATAAAAGTTATTGATGTTTCACTCCCTTTCTGAAATTATATGAATGAATGCACTATAAGGTCCCTCTGTACAATTAGGGTTATGTACCATGTCCAGCTTGATGATCATATAGCTGTTGATTCATTAAATGAATCATAGAGGTTGGTGTTTGGATGAATATCTAAGGAGTTAGATAGAGGACTCATCAAGCACTGTCAAATGATTGTCAAGTGGAGATCTCCAGCCTGAGTAGGAGATGGCAATCCTTTCTCACATAGGCTGATATCTGACTGACTCTTGATGCAGGTCCTATGCATGGGAATAGTGATTCGGAGGTGTCAGATTAGTTAGGTCAACATGTTGACCTAACAAGATCGAGATAACCTAAGTCCTATGTTGAATGCTGTCACAGCATAGGCACACATCCTCTGATCGGAGACAGATATATTGCTATATGTCTGAGTATGTACATTTGGCAGTCCAATAGGTTGATGACCTAACCAAGGTCTATACACCGACGAGCTGGTGTGCATATAAGGGTATATGAGCAATATGATCTCTCAAAGGGATCATACAGGTTCACTTGTGAACCGGAAGACATGAGAACACTCATGAGGTATTGGGACCGATCAAATTCCATGCATAGTCATCGTGCTTTGGAAGCATGACATGAATTTGAAGGTATGATATATGCTCGGTACCAAATCCCAATGACCAAGATTGAGAAACTTAATGATTAAACCCTGAAGAAGACAGTGTAAAAATGATCTTGATCTTCGGGTTGATCATGGGTCTTCCAGTATGCAGGATGTACATGTATGAGGAATACCTGAAGGGTGATGTGATCATAAACGATTGTACATCCATGACGCTTCCATTCCGAGGGAGTGATGAAACAAGTCTGAATTTTAGTGACTCCTTTCAGTAGAGAAGCAATCCGATCTTAGTCCAAGTGTTGGACATTGGTTTGAATGAGATTCAGATTCAATGAGAAGATTGGATTTGCGGTCTTGATTTAATTAAGCATATGTGGGAGGTTTGTAAGATCTGAATTTGAGATAAGATCTCAATATCCAAGTCACTATACATGGAATAATACAATCGCCCTGTCCTTATCTCCAAGTATGTGCGGAGAAAGCACATTATTCTTGAAAGGGTTCAAGAATAATTCATTTGATGAAATATCCAAGCAAGGACTTGATGATTAAATGCGATTTAATTTTCAAACTTAATATGAATATAATTCATATTGTGAAAAATGATTATCTAAGATAATTAAATGGGATTTAATTATCAAGGATTAAGATAATGTGGATAACACTATCCATGATATATGTGTATTATAAATATGATTTATAATATACATGTATAAGAGAGAAAATTTATGTAAATAGCATTTGTTAATTAATAATGTGGATTGGATTCACATTTATTAATTAATTGGAAATGCAATTTACTAATTAGTTTGGGTTGTGAATATGATTCACATAATATTCAATGGCATGATTGAAATATTCACAAATTAATTTGGAATTAATTTGGTGAATATTTTTTTTTGTGATTAACTAAGGAATAATAAGATTAGTAAAAAGGAGCCAAATTACCACCACCTTCATAGGTGGCGTCACCCTTGAATTGTTCATGGGTGACGCCCCCTAATTTTAGGGGTGGTTGGTTGACTCCATTTTAATTATCACATTATCTCTTAATTAGTTAATATTAAATTAAATTATGTTGATAATATTGTTGCAACATATTTTAATTTAAATTAATGTTGTTGGTTTTAACCAACAATAATCATAACCACTGATTTAGCATGGACCAAGCATAGCCGTTGGATCCATGTGTCCCATGGATTGAGATCCATTGGATTCTAAACTAGTATAAAAGGAGGGCTAGGGTAGCCTTCCAAGACACATGATCTAGAGTTGAAGAACTCTATTCTCTCTCTCTCTCTCTCTCTCATTCTCGTGTGGGCTCTCCCTAATATTCAAGTGGCCGTCCACTTTGTGTATTAGGAAGGAGAGCATTTTGACTTCGCTTCGATGCTTGGATCCTCGTCAAAAGATTGCAGGAAGGACGCGACTCATCATCGTGCCCGCAAGTGCGTTATTCGTGGGTCGGACTTGAGACAGGAGGATCTCTACTTTGGGATCTCGCGATCACAACCATGCTTCAAGAGGTATTCCTTATACTTTGTGGTTTGATGAAACGATCCGAGAAGTGTTCTCGTGATCATGTGGTTTCATCTTTAAAGTTAAAAATTTTAATTTCCGCTGCATCTAGCATCTAGTACGACTAGTTGCTCCGATTGCATACGATGCGATCGACACTCTTCCGTGATGCGCTTAAGGATTCACAATATCCTTCAAGTGGTATCAGAGCCATGTTGAATAAGGTTTTGGATATGATCCATAGACCTTAGACGATTTGGTTCTTAAAAGGGTTGCGAAATTTTTACTGCATTTCATTTTTCGCACCTCTGTCTAATTGAATTTTTCTGTACTATTTAAAATATTTAAAAACGAAATTTTCAATTGGATTTTGTTTCCCATTAATTAAGGAAACCATAGGACTTGAGTTTACTAAATTTGGACTTTATTTGCTCAAGATATGGCTTTTTGAATATGACTATATTCACTGTTGCGGGAACTGTGGATTTAAACGTGATTAATGAGATAATTACAGTTTTAATCCGCCTCGAAATGCGTGAATTATCACATGAATTATTTAATAAATAAAATATTCAATCTTTGGAAACTGAGTTTGCATTTTTTGGATTTAAATTGATCAAGATAAGTTAATTTTAGTGATTGGGGGTCACTGCTGGAAATTAACATTTTGATCTTGAACCTTGTGATATGTCATTCAATTATCATGATGAAAATTAATTGTTAATTTTCTGGAATAATTAGTGATAAATATTTGTGAAATATTTAAAGAAATAATTATTTCATTGAATGATACTTGCTTAAACCACAATGATGAGATATTAGATCTCGATCATTGGTTCATCAACAAACATTGCTTTCATGAAAATCATAGTTTATCCTACAATAGTTGTAGGACAACATTTACATGAAAAACCCTCTTGCTTGAATAGGATTGGGGATTTGTCTAGCAAATCTCCTTATAATATAATCAAAAATGTTTTGATGTATATTATATGGTATAATTTCGGTTGAAAAACCGATGAGCATCTCAAAGTACATGATGATCTATTTGGTATTATCCTTTCCCGAGGCGGATGTGGTGCCTAGTCGGAGAGCATTGGGGTCGCGGGTTGCAACATATGTGGTCCGTCCCACTCTCGTCGGTACTGACCATGACAACGTGTAGGGACTGTATAATACCGGAGAAAGTCAATATGTATTTCTCTAATTATTAAAATTCGAATAATACGTATTTTGAGAATATACCTACTATCCAAGTAAAAGACATGTTTGTTGATGATTGGATTAATGATTAATTTAATGTGATTAAATTAATTGTATCCAATAAACACTCTATTATGAATAGATGTGTATTTCCCTTGGAAGAATTAATTATGTGAATGTGATTCACAATAATTAATTATAAAATTTGAATATGAGGTGGAGGATCACATAAGTGACATCCATGGTCTCCCGTCAAGGCAAAGGATTTCGTCGCCAGTTGTTGTGTATAGGAGACGCCTGTCCAAAGTGACAGATCCTGTGCATGATTTAATTGGATCAGGTTCTTTGCTTCTCGAAAGAGTAAGGCCGTATACGTAGTGACCCCAATATCGAGTCCTCATATTATTGAGGCGATATTGGATTGCGTATAGCGAGTATTAAGCCTGTTGACGGTTGGTTCAATTAACAACTGGTCAACATCATCTTAGGGGTGGTGGGCCCGAGTGTTAAAGACCGAATTGGGAAATGCAAGTTGGACTTGCAAGGCGGAATGTGTTCCCGCTTCTCTTATTCGAGTCACAGGTTCTCATATTATTGGGATGTGATAAGGATAGAGAGGAGATCCCAGATCTTGCTTGAGATATAGCGGTAAGTATATCTCTTACTTTGAAAAGAAAAATAAGGGAATGATCTTTCAAAGTCGACACGGCAAGACAAATTTGATTTAAAATGCCTTAATCAAATTATTCTTAAAATGGATATATATTTATCTATATATTCTAATATAGAGCATTCTTAATTTCAGAAAATGAAGTCCATGAACCCACTTAGCAGGCTTCTGGAGGTCAACCAGTTGACCGGACCAAATTATTCGGATTGGATCCGAAATTTAAATCTTGTCCTCTCTTCAGAGCGCATCTCCTAGGTGTTTAGCAATAACAAGATAGCAAACCCTCTGACTGATGAAGATAAATCATATAATGATAAATATGATGAAGACCATAATCTGGCAAGGTGTTACATCCTTGGATCATTGTCCAATGTGCTTCAGAAGCAGCATGTGGAAATGAACCATTGCCAAGAGATTATGCTGAATCTGAAGGAGATGTTCGGTGACATAAACCACACACAGCGTTACAATGTGATGAAAGAGCTTATTTGCTGCAAGATGCAGGAAGGGACCTCTGTCAGAGAACATGTACTCAAAATGTTTGGGTACCTTTCTGAGCTGAAAACCCTGGGAGCCTACTTGGATTCTGAAATGCAAGCTGATTTCATTCTCCTGTCGCTCCCTAAGTCTTTCAACAACTTTGTTGTGTCTTACCACATGAACAAAGGTGACTTCACTAACGCTGGGCTGTTAGCCGAATTGAAGTATGCAGAAGACGTCATGAAGAAGGACGACCCCTCTGCTAGTGCAATGGTTGCACAGGTAAGAGGAAAGCGCGGGCGGAAGCAAGGTTCTCAGAAGGGCCCAGCCTCGAAGAGAAAGAAGAAGAATCAAGGAGTTGGTTCATCCTCTAGTGCTTACACACTGATGACATCGAAAAAGATCGATGTTTGTCACCACTGCAAGAAGCCGGGGCACTGGCGACGTAACTGCCCAGATTACCTGAAGTCCACTGACAAAGGTAAAGCCCCAGCAGGTATGAAATCTACTTTCATCATTGAAACCAGCTTTCTCGTTGGATGAGAAGGAAGTTGGGTTATAGATTCTGGTGCTTCTGTTCACGTATGCAATTCGTTGCATTTGTTTCAGGAAACTAGTAATCTGGAGCAAGGGGAGATAGTTATCCAGATGGGATCTGATGCAAGTGTTGCAGCAGTCGCCATCGGGACGTGCAAACTGTCATTATCTAGTGGTCGAGTCCTAGTACTTAAAGAGTGTCTTTATGTACCCGAGGTCAGGAGGAACTTGATACCTGTGTCTAAGCTTGTTAGACATGGGTACTCTTTCCTGTTCTGTAATAAATTAGTCATTAATCAATATGATAAATTTGTTGCGAAAGGTGTTCTGACTTCTGGTGGACTCTATGAATTGTGCATTGATGAATGTGTCATAAATGTCACTACCACTGATAATAAAAACCCTAAGAGATCCAGGGAGAATGGAAATCATTCGAATATGATTTGGCATCAAAGGCTCGGTCATTTATCTGTTGATAGGATCAATAGATTGATAAAGGATGGACCTTTAGATTTTCTACAGGTTCAAACTTTACCTACCTGTGAACATTGCATTCGAGGTAAAATGACCATGATGCCTTTCCGTAACAAGGTTACGAGATGCGAAGGTATTCTTGACCTAATACATAATGATGTATGCGGTCCCTTCTGTACCGCGACTAGAAATGGATATCGATACTATTTGACATTTATTTATGAACATTCGCGATATGGGTTTATCTTCCTGCTACATCATAAATCTGAAACCTTTGAAAAGTTCAAAGAGTTTAAGGCTTTGGTTGAGAACCAAGCCGACAGGAAGATCAAACGGATTCGGTCTGACCGAGGTGGTGAGTACCTCTCAGATGAACTCAAGGAATACCTTAAAGAGAATGGAATTGTCTCCAATCTCACTCCCCCTGGAACTGCCCAACTAATGGTGTTACTGAAAGACGCAACAGGACCATCATGGACAATGGTCCGTTCAATGATGAGTAAAGCACATTTACCTCTTAGTTTCTGGGGATATGCAGTAGAGACTGCAATATATATCCTGAACAAGATTCCTAGCAAGCCTATACCAAAGACTCCTCACGAGCTCTCGTATGGTACCAAGCCTAGTGTTAAACACTTGAGGGTTTGGGGATGCTTGGTTCACGCGAAGAACGTCGACGCAAGTAAGCTAGAATCTCGCACTCGTGAGTGCTACTTCATTGGGTATGTTAAAGATGGTATTGGATACCAGCTTTATGACCCTGAGACCCAAAAGGTTTTTGTCTCTAGGGATGAGAAATTTCTGGAGGATGATTTCCTTAAAGGTCAAGACAAGAATGAAGTAGAGGAACTCATTGAATCTCCTGAGGATTCTGAGATTCCTGAACCAGAAATCGAAGAGATAAATGAAGATGAAACACCCATACCTCTTCGAAGGAGTTCGAGGGTGGTTGCACCACCTGAAAGGTATGGATTCCATGTGTCAGGTGAGACTGACAATGATCCTTCTTCATATGATGAAGCACTTACGGATCATGACATGGATAGATGGATGCTAGCAATGAAGTCAGAGATTGACTCCATGCATAAGAATGGTGTATGGACCCTAGATGATCCACCTAGAGGGGTAAAACCCATTGGGTGTAAATGGATCTTCAAGAGAAAGAGGGGACCTGATGGGAAAGTAGAGACTTTCAAGGCACGGCTCGTAGCCAAGGGCTACACACAGAGAGAAGGCATCGACTACGATGAGACGTTCTCTCCTGTGACTATGCTTAAGTCCATCAGGACACTGCTAGCTATAGCTGCATCTCTTGACTACGACATCTGGCAGATGGACGTCAAGACGGCTTTCCTCAATGGATACCTCGAGGAGGATATCTATATGGAGCAGCCCCAGGGCTTCATAGCTGAGGATGGTAAAGTATGCAAGCTGAAGAAATCCATCTATGGGCTCAAACAAGCTTCTCGTAGCTGGAACATCAGATTTGATGAAACCATAAAGAGTTATGATTTTGTGCAAAACCCTGATGAACCTTGTGTGTACAAGAAGCTTAGTGGGAGCGCCATTGTGTTCATCGTGCTTTACGTAGATGATATCCTTATCATTGGGAATGATACATGAATGATGACCAGTGTGAAGATTTGGCTATCCCATACCTTTGAGATGAAAGATCTTGGAGAAGCCTCTTACATCTTAGGCCTGAAGTTGTAGAAACCGAGAAAAGAGAATATTGGGATTATCACAACATAGATACATCAAGAAGATTCTTGAATGATTCCGCATGGATAGTTCGAAGAAAGGATTCCTCCCCTTAGGACATGGTATCCATTTATCCAAAGGGATGGCTCCTAAAAGTGTTGAGGAAAAGAAGGCCATGGCTGGATGCCCTTATGCATCAGCCGTAGGAAGCTTGATGTATGCCATGATGTGTACTAGGCCAGACATCTGCCATGCAGTGGGAGTGGTAAGTCGTTACCAATCCTGCTATGGAGAAAAACACTGGAATGCAGTAAAGAACATATTCAAATATCTAAGACGGACGCAAGATTACATCTTGGTCTATGGGGATGGTGATCTCCAAGTCTTGGGATATACATATTCAGACTTCCGTTCAGATATTGATGATCGAAAGTCAACATCAGGGTTTGTATTCCTGTTGAACGGTGGTGCTGTGAGCTGGAGAAGCAAGAAGCAGGACACTACGGCGGATTCAACAACAGAAGCCGAATACATTGTCGCATCGGATGCTGCAAAGGAGGCGGTGTGGTTGCGCAAGTTCATCTTGGAGCTTGGCATAGTTTCCTCTGATACTCCCGTTCCGTTACTCTGTGATAACACTGGAGCCATTGCCCAAGCAAAGGAGCCCAGGTGCCATCAAAAGAGCAAGCACGTGGAAAGGAAATACCACATCATTCGGGAGATTCAAAAGCGTGGTGATATCATCATCACAAAGGTGGCCTCTGCCGACAACATTGCTGATCCTCTTACCAAACCTTTGACACAGAAGGTTTTTGACCAGCATGTAATGAGTATGGGTTTACGTATTGTACCTGAATGGTTCTGAGGGCTAGTGGGAGATTGTTAGACATGTGAGCCCTGGGCGAACCATTCTTACAATAAATGTTATTGTAATATTTATGTTTATCAATAAAAGTTATTGATGTTTCACTCCCTTTCTGAAATTATATGAATGAATGCACTATAAGGTCCCTCTGTACAATTAGGGTTATGTACCATGGCTAGCTTGATGATCATATAGCTGTTGATTCATTAAATGAATCATAGAGGCTGGTGTTTGGATGAATATCTAAGGAGTTAGATAGAGGACTCATCAAGCACTGTCAAATGATTGTAAAGTGGAGATCTCCAGCCTGAGTAGGAGATGGCAATCCTTTCTCACATAGGCTGATATCTGACTGACCTCTTGATACAGGTCCTCTACATGGGAATAGTGATTCGGAGGTGTCAGATTAGTTAGGTCAATGGGTTGACCTGACGAGATTGAGATAACCTAAGTCCTATGTTGAATGCTGTCACAGCATAGGCACACAACCTCTGACCGGAGACAGATATATTGCTATATGTCTGAGTATGTACATTTGGTAGACCAATAGGTTGATGACCTAACCAAGGTCTATACACCGGCGAGCTGGTGTGCATATAAGGGTATATGAGCAATATGATCTCTCAAAGGGATCATACAGGTTCACTTGTGAACCGGAAGACATGAGCTCACTCATGAGGTATTGGGACCGATCAAATTCCATGCATGGTCGTCATGCTTTGGAAGCATGACATGAATTTGAAGGTATGATATATGCTCGGTACCAAATCCCAATGACCAAGATTGAGAAACTTAATGATTAAACCCTGAAGAAGACAACGTAAAAATGATCTTGATCTTCAGGTTGATCATGGGTGTTCCAGTATGCAGGATGTACAGGTATTGGGAATACCTGAAGGGTGATGTGATCATAAACGATTGTATATCCATGACGCTTCCATTCAAAGGAAGTGATGAAACAGGTCGTGATTTTAGTGACTCCTTTCAGTAGAGAAGCAATCCGATCTTAGTCCAAGTGTTGGACATTGGTTTCAATGAGATTCAGATTTAATGAGAAGATTGGATTTGCGGTCTTGATTTAATCAAGCATCTGTGGGAGGTTCATAAGATCTGGATTTGAGATAAGATCTCAATATCCAAGTCACTATACATGGAATAATACAATCGCCCTGTCCTTATCTCCAAGTATCTGCGGAGAAAGCACATTATTCTTGAAAGGGTTCAAGAATAATTCATTTGATGAAATATCCAAGCAAGGACTTGATGATTAAATGAGATTTAATTATCAAGCTTAATATGAATATAATTCATATTGTGAAAAATGATTATCTAAGATAATTAAATGGGATTTAATTATCAAGGATTAAGAGAATATGGATAACACCATCCATGGTATATGTGTATTATAAATATGATTTATAATATACAAGTATAAGAGAGAAAATTTATGTAAATAGCATTTGTTAATTAATAATGTGGATTGGATTCACATTTATTAATTAATTGGAAATGCAATTTACTAATTAGTTTGGGTTGTGAATATGATTCACATAATATTCAATGGCATGATTGAAATATTCACAAATTAATTTGGAATTAATTTGGTGAATATTTTTTTGTGATTAATTAAGAAATAATAAGATAGATAAAAAAGAGCCAAATAACCACCACCTTCATAGGTGGCGTCACCCATGAATTGTTCATGGGTAATGCCCCCTAATTTTAGGGGTGGTTGGTTGACTCCATTTTAATTATCACATTATCTCTTAATTAGTTAATGTTAAATTAAATTATGTTGATAATGTTGCAACATATTTTAATTTAAATTAATATTGTTGGTTTTAACCAACAACAATCATAGCCATTGATTTAGCATGGACCAAGCATAGCCATTGGATCCATGTGTCCCATGGATTGAGATCCATTGGATCCTAAACTAGTATAAAAGGAGGGCTAGGGTAGCCTTCCAAGACACATGATCTAGAGTTGAAGAACTCTATTCTCTCTCTCTCTCTCATTCTCGTGTGGGCTCTCCCTAATATTCAAGTTTCCGTCCACTTTGTGTATTAGGAAGGAGAGCATTTTGGCTTCGCTTCGACGCTTGGATCCTCGTCAAAAGATTGCGGGAAGGACGCGACTCATCATTGTGGCCGCAAGTGCGTTCTTCGTGGGTCGGACTTGAGACAGGAGGATCTCTACTTTGTGATCTCGCGATCACAACCACGCTTCAAGAGGTATTCCTTATACTTTGTGGTTTGATGAAACGATCCGAGAAGTGTTCTCGTGATCATGTGGTTTCATCTTTAAAGTTAAAAATTTTAATTTCCGCTGCATCTAGCATCTAGTACGACTAGTTGCTCCGACTGCATACGATGCGATCGACACGCTTCCGTGATGCACTTAAGGAAGCATAATGTGTAGGAGTTGCTTGGAACTCATTTGGATTTTAGCTCTTGAATGATGTATTGTGGTTCTCACATATAGGTCTGAGGCAATTGTCCTAGAAGTTTTGTTAAAAGAAACTAGATTGGCAATCACTAGTCGTGTACGGGATCTCTGGAGCAGAGTGGATCCTCTGCTGTAGTGCAACATTTGTTGTACTCACAAGGGCCGTTCGATAGGGATTGGACTGCCCTTATAGGGAGCCAATCATCCCCTACCCCCTATGAGGGCCGTCTGATCCTCATCAGACGGCTCCCGTGAGTACAACACTTGCGGCACTACAAGAGAGGACCGGTTTCCATCCCAGGAGTTCATATTTCGATTGCTTTGATACGTGAGATCCTTGATGTCAAGTTTTTCTAAACAACTTGTACCAAATTGGATTTCTAATTCTAAGGTTAGAGAGGCCTAAGAATGGTTGTCTGCCATTATTCATGTAGTAAAATGAAATCGTAGGTTATTGCGAAAGAATCAAAAGCACGAATACACATGTAGTACAAACTTGGTTGTTTGAATTACATATTTTGCCACCGTAAGCATTTGTTGCCATCAAGGATTTGGTGGTTCTTTCCGTCATGCCAATTATTTATGACATTTTGGCAATAATTAACAAAGAATGGCTACGTATGGCAACTCATTGGTAGGATGAGCATGTGCCGGGCTGGGTCGGACCTTAAAAGGTTCAAGCCCAAGCTTATTTAAAAACTTCGGGCTTTAGGCCGGATTTAGGCCCGTGATTTTTTTTGGTTCGGCCCAAGCTTAGGTCCGGTCCAATTCCTATAGCTTAGGACAGGCCGGTCCATCTCTACCCATTATAGATAATTAACTTTGAGTTTTTTTTGTTTAAAGTCAATCTCAATTCAAGTTAAACGAGCTGAAATTATTTAAAACCTATACCATCACTACAAGGAAAACAAGTTGTGGCTATAGAACTATGGCCACGGATATAGGGTTTGTGGCCACATAATTGAGCTCTGCTCACGACACATCGTGGCCAGTAGCCGTAGCTACAAATCTCGTCGTGAGAGTTCTCTAGCCACGAATATGCCGTGGCCACTACAAGTAGCCACAGAATTTATCGTGGCCACAACTCTTATATGAAGACTTTGGCCACGGATTATGCCTACGAGGAACTAGTGGCCACGGAATCATCGTGACCACAAGTTTCCGTAGCCACATTCCGTGGCCACAATTCATTTTTCCTGTAGTGCATAATACCGAAACAACTAAAACTCAATTATACCGGAGATGATTTCTCATATACAAGTGCACTCAATGTTAGATACCATAAATGTCACTTATTACAGAAATTGAAAGAGTGAACCAAACTTACATAGTTAACAACAACAGATGCACCATGCATTGCATGCTAAAAAATGGGCATAATGCCCATATTGGGTAAAGGTTCAATAGTATAAAAATTCTGATGGAAAAACAATAAACACTAAAAAAATCAAGAATAACCAGCAAAATCTAAATCATAGACTGATTAAGGAAAATTAATTCTAAATTGAAATACAATGATCATGAACTCATATGTCCCACACCTGACTTTCTTGATTTATAAACATTGTATGAAGGAAGGATAAATGAACAGAGTATGCATGCAACATGTGAGAGTTTCCAGAAGTGTAGGATACAGGAAGGGTTCGGACCCTCTTTGGGCCAGGCCCTTGGGCCAGGTTGATCTGGGCCGAGCCAAACCCCAGCGCGGCCCAAAAAAGTTTTGGATCTAAATATTGGGCTCAAGCCCAACCCAATGTTCGTTTGAACTTAGGCGGGACTGGACTTTTTGGGCTGAGCTTCAGGCTGGGTCGGACCGGCCCAGTCCAATGCTCATTCTTACTCATTGGACGTGCTATCGTGCATTATATTAATTATAATAAACTCTTAAGTAACCTATCATGTTTGGCTTTGCTCATTTCGTTGCAAAGGCGTGTTGATGAAATATTAACTTCTACAAAAGGGTAAACCATCGCTTTGATCATTTTCGACTTTGTTGATGGCTTGAGATGACCGTAAATTGTTACGATCTCGACCATGACCTTGACCTCTCCATCGCGTGACCATAATCTCCGTATGAATGCCATCATCACCGCATGAAGACGGTCAGCACCAACATGAAGAACTGTAAGTTGGTGAACACGTTGCAATCGTCCTAGCGATGCATGATCCGATGAGCACGATGAGATGGAAGTGGTAGTAGACTTCAAGATCGTCAAAGTTGGTAGAGTGAAGGTAGAAGAGGATGAACTCAAACGTGAATGCGGAGAATGTGAGAAGTCACAATCCTCATCTGGTTAGATCTTAGAACATGCGCAATCATTTGTAATAATTAAGTAGAATAAAAAAATATACAACCATCAATATCGATTTTTGTGATGAACAAACTATGTCATCAATACTCTAAGGTTCTTACGTATTTGCATTTGGACAAGTAATAACCATCAGCTAATCTCGAGCATTCTCATGTTGCTAAAAATATTGAAAAAAAATCAGAAATGTAGAACACTGAAGTATATCTCGGAGAAGTGTGTAAGCAGGTAAAATAAGAAAAACTCCATAATGGACAAAGGTCTTGGAGCGAATAGTCACATCATTTCGATATGAAAAAGGGTGGTCTCCTGAAAAAAGGGAAAAAACCCGACGTTCGCTCTACGAGAAAATATCTGTTTTCTCCGACTTTCGCCTTAAATGCATCCATATCAGCATGTCGGATTTAGGTGGCATGTGTTGAAGTATGGATGCTCTTATTTTCTTAAAAATGATACACACATGCGAGGAACTATGTAAAAGAATATATGAGGTCCTTTGAGAAAGGAAAATTTATAGTTCCGGTAAAATAAAAGGGATTAATGGGGCTGCCCCCTTTGGGCAGCCAATTGGCTGCCCCCATCTTATCTCCACCGTTGGATATGCATCTACGGTTGTCGTATCTCGCAGCTTCTTTGAACCAGAATAGCCCGTGTCCCGAAATTTGGTTTTCTTCCACCATGTCACTGTGTCCCTTCTGCTTCTTCCCATCTTCCTCACCGCACGAGCTGGCCCTCCCCGATGCTCCCCCCAGCGGCACCTCTCCCTCTCCGGTCCACCGCCACTTCCTCCGGGCAAACCCCTCGCGAGTCCTAGACAACGCGAGGCCCTCCCGATGCTCCAACTCTCTTGAGCAGGACCCTCGCCGTCATAGCATCGGCTTCCACCGCGTTCAACACTTTTCGCACGATAGCTTCTGATGGCTGAAGAGGTGCGCCTCCCTCCAGTTCCTTTCCTTTCTCAGGCTCTGAATGATCGCAATGAACAGTCCCCTTCCTCTCACAAACCGCCTCTGCTCCCTCCCATACTCCTATTTCCTCTCCCTTTAGCAGGTGAGCTATTTTCCTCCAGCACCCTCCCTATCTGAAGGTTAGTTAGAATTTTGTTTTGATAATTTTCTTCTTGCAACAAAAGCTCATGTTTCCTCTATCAGATTGAGAGACACTTGTGTTGATCCTCCAAACCTTGGTATCCACATAATGTTGATACTCCAATTTTGGATAGACATTGTAGTACACAAGCAGAAATTATTTTTTCTTAATCTTTACAGATTTCGTTTTACATGCTTTATTTGCTTTTACTAATTTATCTTTCAATTATGTCATTCCTAGTAGAGCAAGAGTTCCGTGTATTTTGATCATGTTTGATTTTTATATTTTGAGGTAATTAATATGTTCTCATATGATTGTACAGAAATCATACAAAGCCCAGAACATTGCTCAAGATCTTAACGTTGCTGAAGGAATGTCAAATACATCTCAATCACAGAGCATCAAATAATTTTATTTTGTGTAATTTGTGTATCGTGCAATGGAAGAACTGTATACAGTCTTGTAATCAATTTTTTAGTCTCACTTAGGAATCAGATTGTGCTATAAATATGCATTGTATGCATGATTGTTTGAAATGAAGTTGCTTGATTATCTGGAAATAAAATTTAGAGTAAACGTTTAAGAGTTGAGGGTAGATATGAACATGTTGTTTGGTTAAATTCATTATCACATGTTTTTTCATTCCTGCCAAATTACCATTTCGTTATTGTCATCCTTCTATTCTAAGTTGGTGATACAATCATAGAATTTCAAGATCTACATGTTGTAAAAGATGATATAATTTATTTTTCATTACCTCTTTTCTAACACAACCTATCGTACTATATGTAATGTCTTGATATTGGTAATTAATGATGCATAGATATCAAATTCAATAGATCAGGTGACTTATTGGTGATAATTAGGCTGCCCAACACAAAAGCTTCTGCCATTCCTCCGTTTCCATGACAGGATTTTCACCAACACTGGTGACATCATGGTCATTTGTAATATCGATTAATTTGTTGTAAAGATGGAAGTAGTCTGCCCGCGATTACATGTGGAAATGTGAATACCTCTCTAAGTTTGCAACTCCCATCTTTGAGTATGCTAATGTTTGTGTATTTGCGAGTACATGTGGATACGATCGTCTTTTGTGTATTTGCGAGTACATGTGGATACGATCGTGTTTTGTGTATTTGCGAGTACATGTGGATACGATCGATGATGTTTGCTTTATAAAAATTTGAACATCACAATCATCTTCATTTTAAAACACAAGATCACAAAATCTACCCTTCCAGGGGAATCAAATGCAAGTGCAAGAGATATAAAAACTAAGACAAGATAATATGAACTCACCGAGAATCTTTACTGAACTAAGAAATACAACTATAAATGTGTAAGGTTTATGAAAAAATCTCGAGGCTTCAGTTTCCAAGACTTCCAAATCTTATCTTGTATATAAACTTGACTCGAATACCTTCAACAGCATCACAAAGCAGCTTTCAGTGAAGCAACTCCAGAGTTATTATCTTCTCATCATTTTTGGACTTCTAGCCATTTATAATGTACCATGTTATGAATATCTGCAACATTAAAGTCACTTATACATTGAGAATTCATTCGAAGTTCAACACTTTAGACAATATTTCTATGAACAGATAAAATTGTAACAATAAAAAACTCTGAAATCTAAGAAAAAAATTATTTAATCATTGTAAAAAATGAAATAGTTTATTTGAATCCAAGCATATTGATCAAGCATACTCATAATGTATCATCTAGAGTAGAATGTGTTTCATATACAAAATGGAAAATAAAAATATCGGTATTATTCAATATAAATTTTATTTGAAAAATTCTACTGTATCTATTTAGATTGTCGTGAGCTTGTATTTCGATTGTTGTGATGCATAATCGCTGGATATATTATTTTCTTTGGATGATTTTTTGTAATGCAATCTCCGAGAGGCGAACAACATTTTCTTGTCGTGGTAGAATTATTTCTTTTGGTGTGATGTAATGCAAATTCGGAATGCATGTTACGGATTAAACCATAGAGAAACAAAGAATGCATTACCAAGATGAGACCATGAGGTAATCGTGGTGGTGACGATAAGCGCTACCACAAATGTCGCCAACAGGAAAAGAGGGCGGCGAGGGAAAGTGGGGATGGTCGGAGTTGCGACATTGTCACATTGAGGTCTCACGTGAGAGGAGCTGATGGAGTTGGAAGCAAGGGAAGTTGGCGTTGTGACAGTGAAAACCCTGTACCATAGAGTTGGACCGTCGCGAGGGCCTCTTAACTAGGGCTCTCAATGGGCTGGAGAAACGGGACGCGATGGAAGACGATGCTATGACGGCGAGGGCCCTGCTCAAGAGAGTTGGAGCATCGGGAGGGCCTCGCAATGCTCGAACTCGCGAGGGGTTTTCCCGGAGGAAGTGTGGTGGACCGGAGAGGGAGAGGTGCCGCTGGGGGGAGCATCGGGGAGGGCCAGCTCGTGCGGTGAGGAAGATGGGAAGAAGCAGAAGGGACACAGTGACATGGTGGAAGAGAACCAAATTTCGGGACACGGGCTATTCTGGTAGTCAAAGAAGCTGCGAAATATGACAACCGTAGATGCAATCCAACGGTAGAGATAAGATGGGGGCAGTCAATTGGCTGCCCAAAGGGGGCAGCTCCATTAATCCCAAAATAAAATACCTATTTTCATCATTAAAACTAACATGCTCGTATGAAGAAGGAAGTTGGATTGTTGATTCTGTTCATGTATGCATTCTATTACAGATGTTTCAAGAAATCGGAAAACTTGATATACAAGAGATAATCATCTAGATGAGATTGGATGCAACTATTGCAACGATTCTCATTGGAACCTACAAAATATCATTACTTACTAGAGAATGCCTCTATGCTCCGGATGTCAGAAGGAACTTACTGTCTCTGTCTAAGCTAGTTAGACATGGATATTCTTGCCTACTCTATAACAAACTTATCAAAAATCATTATCGTAAATTTATATTAGATGATCATCTAACACCTTTGTGAGCTCTATGAATTGGACATGAGTGAATCAGATTATGAATGTCGTCACCACTGATAATGATAATAAAGCCGCTAATGATTAATGGAGGATGGAGATCATTAAAAAATGATGAGACATCAAAGACTTGGTCATGTATCTATTGATAGGATCAATAAATTGGTAAAAGATGGACCTTTAGCTTTTCTGAAAGTCCAAGATCTGCCAACCTACGAGCATTGTATTCGAGGTAAAATGTCCAGGACAACCTTCACTAAGAAAGGTATATGATGCGAAAATATAGTTGACCTAATACATACCTATGTATCTGGACCATTTATATTGTGACTCCTAATGGACATTAATATTATGTGGCATTCATTGATGATCATTCATAGTACGTTTTTTGTCTACATATTACATCACAAATCTAACATCTCTGAAAAGTTCAAAGAATTCACGACTTTGGTTGAGAACCAAATAGGAAATCAAGGTGTCAAATACCTCTCAAATGAGTCTAATCTCACTCATCTAGGTACTCCTCAACTCAACGAAATTGCATAGCAATGCAACAGAATCATGTTGGACATGGTGAGATCAACGACGAGTAAAGCACACCAACTCTTAGTTTCTTGGGATATGCAGTAGAGATAGTGGCTTATGTCCTCAATAAGATTCTAGGTAAATTTATACCCAAACCTCTAATGAGATTTGGTTTAGAACCAAGCCAACATACAAAAATTAAGAATTGGGGTTGTTCGGTCCATGCCAAAATTTTATATGCAAGTAAGTTGGAATCTAGCATCAGAGAGCGCTACTTCGTTGGATATGTAAAGAACAATATTGGATATCTGACAAATCCTAATACCTGATTTATTATATTAATTTACATTTATTATCCCTCTCACTTAGACAAATCCATCTAATTAATAACTAATTAAATTTAATTAGTAATTCATATATTGTAAATAATTAACATTAATTATCATCTCTAATTAACTTATCTTTGTGTTGTAAATATACCTATATTTTGTGCTAGTATTTTATGCATTTTCTAATCATTTAAAAATCCTATAAAAATAACATAAATTTGTAAATAATAACATGCAAAAATATATTTATGTGCATATATCTTATTTCGAATTTGATTTCTCCATCAAAGTTGTAGAGAATTAAATTCTACACAACATTGATGAAGAACAGTTTTTATTTTGACCTCATTTATTAATTATTTTTTATTTTAATAGTTATTTTTTATTTTTTAATTCTTTAATTGGGCCACCTGACCCAATCATAGCTTTCCACATTACCCGACCTTTATTAATCAGGCGCCTATTTTCTCTATAGTCTGATCATTTTGATCAGGAGACTCTCTATTGATTAGCCGTGCCTCCGTTCCGATTGCTTAATCATTTTGAACAAGAGCATTTGGGTCGTTGTCCAATGCCCAATTTGTGGCCATTTGATTTTGATCAGACCGTCTTCCACCTTGCGCCCCTTCATCCTACTCTCTCACCAATTGTGCAATCACCTGATTTGCCAATTTGTACCAACCTCCTCACGTGAGGAAAATTCCTTGTTCCGCAGCCATCCTCGTGAACTCCTCTTCTGCACGTGATCTTCTGTTTGTATATTCTCCCTTACGTGAACCATCTGGAGGTAGTTGAATCCACCTCCATGAAACCATAGAACCACCACCTCTCTTCCACACAAACCCCATTTCCGACCAACCATTGGCCTCATTCACCACTTGCATGCATTACCACCTAGCATCTCCCACCTCTAAATGACAGTTAGGGCTATGATTTAGTGTAATAATGGATGCTGATGCCAGTGACATCCACAAGCTTCTTACTCGTGATGCAACTATAGTCGAAGATGCTCGAGCTTTGTACTTTAGCCAAGAACATTAAACGATGATTGGAGTCCCCTTGAAGCTCCATCTCAGGCCTGTTTCCACCATCTTCTCAGTTCATCTTCGTCTCAAGTAAGGTTCTGATATGTGTGTATTCTTAGTTTCTTTATATCTTCACACACACCTTAGGCATGTATTTCATCATATGAGATCATTTTCACCACCTTCGATCATCACTCTTCCATGTGTACCACCTTGTGATCTTCCTCCACTTCTCCATGTTCGTGTCTACGTTGATTGTTTCTCAGTCTTACAAAGACTGGGAACCCAACTAAAGCTTTAATCTGTCATCCTCGATGAGTTTCCATTCCATTCCCAAAACCTATCAGTTTCGTGTTATCTTTGTTTGCTAACCCTGCATGAGCCTTTATCCTTTACTGATCGGAGAATGTGGTTAAGATCCAGTCTCCATCTTCTCCATCAGAGGTATTTTCCCGAGAGAGCCCCTCCAGTGAACCCCTCTTCTTCCATGGTTCATCATCGACCTCACCACATCATCAGGAAGGTTATCCAACCTTCATATTTAGCGAAGGAGTGAGAAGGAGGCAAGATGACTTTGCCAGAGCTCTGTTGGAACTCCGCTGCTAGAGGAGGAGAGAGAAGAATGTGTGATGCAGGTGCCATTCAATCAGTCTTAGTTAGAGCCCATCAGATGGTGATGAAGCAACCACAACAATGCATCCAAATCATCGCTTCAATGCCTAAGGCCCGGAGCAGCCGAGCTGTGCCCAAAGCACCAGTCGCATCCACGAGTACCAAACCTTCTGGCACCTTCGAGCCTCCATATCACGTGCACAATGCACGTGGTATGTTTTTTTTACTGAAGACCCTTTTGGGTCTCAAATATTATATATAAGTCCTCGCTCTTGTGTATTTTTTGTATTTAGCCCTAACAACTTTATATAATTGTATGTGCGCCCTTGGACCTATATGTGAAGATTTGTTAAGTTTTTATTAATTATTCTTTGTAATTAAGCCCTAAATTGATTGATTAATATCTTTTGAACCATATCAACATAATGAAAATGGTTCCATTTTAGAGATAAATTTATTATCTTTAATGTGGTAATATTAATTTATTGATTTGATTTATTTTCATGCATTAAAATTCAGAGAGTAATTATTCTCTCTCTTGGATTTTTTTGACTTAAAAAATTGACCCTTTTATTGATTGTTGCTCAACTCATCACTCTGATTAACTTTAAAATTCCTGAATCTGATTAGGAAGATTAATTAATTCATTGATAATTATTTCCTAATTAGATAATTAATTGAGATGTGATTGGAATGTAGATCATTTTAGGTGTTTAAAAGATACTTATTTATTTAACTTATTACTTGGTGTTTTAATGGGACCTTCAATTGGCATTATTGATTTTTCATTATTCAATTTATTGGTTCAATAACTCATGATCATTTTGTGATAGCCTAAGTTGAGATTGTGTTGTTGTGCATCTTATTATTTTGCATGCATTATAATCATTTTGTCATTTATTATACCAGTCTTAAAAATAAATTTTAAAAAGAGCATGTAATGCATTTTCCCCATAACTTGACCTAGATCAACTCATTAATCACTTAATCAAATATTTAACTCTTAGATTTAATCAATTAATTGCTCGTGTTCTTGTGTTCACCCCTGGACTTATCCATGATAAATTCAAGCTGAGACCTCCTCATGGAGATCTTTCGACTCAATTCTGATTGATTGCTAGTTGTTTGTATGACAACGAGTGATTCTTAAGATAACCAACTGGCAAATAATCGATACCTACTTTATAATCTGGAGACTTCAAAAATATTTGTCTTTGAAGATAATTACAACTTATAGATGATAAATTCCTTAAGAGATAAGATAATAATAAACTCAAGGAACTCATTGAGTTTGATAAACTGATGAAGTTCATATACTAGAAACTAAAGAAATAATTGGAGATGACACACCTATATCTCTTAGAAAGAGTTTTAGTATGGTAGGACTACCTAAGAGGTATGGATTCCTTTCTCCAGAAGAATCTGATAATGACCCAACTTCATATGATGAAGCATTGACAAATGATGACATGCAAAAAAGGATGCTAGCAATGAAGTCTGAATTAGAATCCATGCGCAAGAATGGTGTATGGACCCTTAAGGATCCACCTAAAGGGGGTTAAACCCATTGGGTGTCAATGGACCTTCAATATAAAGAGAGGACCCAATGGGAATGTAGAGACCTTCAAGGAACGATTCTTAATGAAGGGATACATACACAGAAAAGGCATCGATTATGATGAGACATAATCTCTTGTGGCCTTGCTTAAATAAATCATGATATTGCCAACTACAGTTATTGTAGCACCTCTAACATAGTACCACATCTAGTAATCACAAAATGTGATAATCTTATAAGTAGTGGGGTCTACTGATTAACAACCTGAGCTTAAGCATTTCAGGTTGTGATCAAGGGCTCTAGTTGGACCCTAGCCCAATAGGTTGTCAATGAATATCCATTTCATCACCGTTATTCATTCATTTTGGCCTTAAATCTCTAGCTAAATGCATGTATATATCATTAATTTGTACAAAATAATACTTAATAATTGACCTAAAGATATAGTATAAAAATGTATTCAATTCCAAAATAAAAGAATAAAGGAATAAAATAAAAAGAATGAAGTGTTAAAGTCACTGAGTAACCTTAGATCTCAAGATCCAGTCATTATGATGACTCGGTCAACAAGGAATAATGTAGGGGGAGATAACGCATACAAATTGTATAGAATACATCTCAAAACCCTAATTCCATTTATCAAAAATATGCTTTTGGGATCTATTTTATTCTTTATTATTTACACTTCAAATAAATAAATCTCAACATGAAATATGTACATAAAATTACAAAGAAAAATACAAAATAGATTTCACATTAAAATAATACACAGTGAACCCAAGACATACAGATCGAAAAGCTGCAACAAAACTTCCCAGACATGTATCTGCTCCATACATATTCAAAATTGACCAAACTCACTTTTATTATTCATAAAATTTAATTATATAGTTAATGGAGGTGGTTTCATTTACTTATGTTTATACATCTAAATATTCTAACTACAAGTGAATATACCTATGTATATACATGTAAATATTAACATCTCATTGATCGAAGGTCGTGGAAGAAGACCTTCTTCCCCATTCTTTCATCTACCTTCAACACCATCAGATAATCAGTGTGACTCAGATCTAATCTGGGCTGCTCATTCAAGACGAACCGCTACGTGCTAGGAGCCGCACAATCAGACATGTGTTGCACACCCAACTGCAGGATAAGGTACCCTTAAGGGGTAATTTAATTAGTAATCCCTCATTTTTTATTTACTAAGTAGTCCTATAAATATTAATTGTAGTGTAGTTATTTGTGGAATAATTACATCGAACCCACACACATTAAATATTGTAGTCAGGTCCACGTCAAGTCACCTCATGTGGTGATCCATGTGAGGCGAGCAAATTTCAAGGAAGCTGTCTCGACTTCTTGTATTTAATATTCATCTATAAAATTGTAATATTAATGTAATACTTTTGGATATTTTGCATGTTGAGTCCTTGTACTTATTTTAAATTTCAAAATTACCCCCTTCCAAGCCTATATTTATTTATGTGATTTTCTATTTTTATTAAATAGCTCCATTGCCTTATAAATTTTACCAAAACATTTGTAGATGCTTAACAAGATGTTTGTTCACACCATGATTTTTATTTTCCTTTTTTTTACAATTTTCCATTTATTAAAGTTAGAATAGAAGTTATTTCTTCCCTGTTTGCATATAAAAATATAAATAATTATAAAACCTATTTTAAAAATCCAAAAAATACTTAGTTTATATTACTATATATTATAATTGTAGACTAAAATTCACAAAAAATATAAAATAAAAACCTTAAAAATAGTAAAAACCTAAAAAGTTTATAAAAATCAGTAAAATTTTTATTTCTTATTATTATTTATACCATATATTATATATTGAAAATAGTTTTGAGAAATTTTAGACTATTTATCTATTTTAAAAACCCAAACAGTTCAGCATTATTATGTCTACTATTTTGATATATTAAATAAATTAAAAATACATAAAAATTTTAAGAAAAATCACAAAATAGAGAAAATGATCAAAATGACAAAACATTTTTTGTAAATTTTGACTATATATAGTTATATTTAAAAATATAAAATCATATGTATGCTACGTATATTATTTCACTTATATACACATTATTACTACCATTATTAATGATAAATACTTACTATATATTTAAACCCTTAAAAAATAAAAGTTACTTTTCTTGTATATATTTCCTAGAATTTTATATTTATTTATTATATATATCCTATATATTATATATATTATACATAATAATATATATACATATTACACCTTTTAAAACAAAAAGAAATTTTAAAAATGCAAACTAAGAAGAAAATTAAAACTAAGAACTTTAAAATATAAAATCTAAAACATGGTAATCAATAAGAAATAAATATAATTAAAAACTCACAAAAAATTAAAAGACAAAAAAGTACAAAAATAATTATAGTTTAGTTTTCATTAATTGACAATAATTACCCTCTCACCATTGCTATCTGTGGGTCGACATTCTAAATAGTTGTACACTATACACATATTTTGTAGAGTTAAAATTATAATATATTTTAATTCAGAAATTTGCATTGAATTATCTTTCATACATTGTGGGTTAGATTGTTTGTTTGATTAATTATTGATGTTTCGAGTACCATGATAGCGACTGATACAATGATTGTTGGATCCGACTTATCGGGCATTGCATGCTCTCCAAGAACGGGTACTAGGAACCCCTCTTCAGTCGATCAACAAAATGGTACTATTGCCGGGGACCAACGCATAATAGGTTTAGTGTACATATTTACCTGCATGTTTTTCGATTTTATTTCTTTTTATAAATATTTTTTGCTTGTTTCATACCATTTTCTTTGTTGACTTCTTTGCAAGAGCCTATTACATTAGGATGGCTTTCTAGGAAGATGAGGCAACCAAGCTTGATGGAGACCGGCTCCTTCTTCATGAGTCGGTAGGAGAGAGCAACGAGAAGACAAAGAGAGAGAACAACTTAGCATAGTTTTTTATTTTATTTTATGAGAAAGAGACATTTTATTTCTGCATTATTAATTGTAATAATACAAGTTGTACATTTGGACACTCAGACTTAGCAAGCCTATTTACCAGGTGTCTGTACACATGGGGGCTAGTATCAGTTTTCCTCGTGTTCTTCTCGCTTTCTACTCTTATTCTCGCTATTTCCACTTGTTTTAATTTGTTTCTCGCATTTTGAGTTTTTCTCCTTTATTTTCTTTGTTTTATGTGAATGAGCCCTTAGATTTTAGGATCTGCTTGATCGAGTAATCTAGGTCCAAACACTTAGCCTATAGTTCTATGCATAGACTTAGTTCAAACTTAGTTGGTGCATCAAGATTATTGCATTCATGCTTAGGGAGATTTCACTAACTTGCATACCATATGTAGTGTAGATTTAAATTCTTTGTCTTGCATCTCACATGGAAAGAGTTGGAAAACACTGTAAATCTTCTATCTGAGCACACATCATTTAGATACATTGGTGAGATTCCATCCTGGAATCACTTGCATGGCTTTTCTGTCTTCTCTCCTAGTTTTGTGTCACTTAGGAATTAAATAAAATCCAAAAAAATAGTTAGGAGAATTATTTATGAAAAATACTAAAAAAAGTAAAAATCCAAAAATTAAAACAAAGGAATTGTTTAATAAACTTTTGACCAAAATTAAAATTCATAATGGACATCATTGTATTGGTTTCATAAAGCCCACATTATTTTTAGGTACATTCCAGACTAAGAGAGGCACACCCTATAAGGATTAGAGTGAAAACCTAGTCGATGGCTGTCTTGATTACCACCTCGACTTGGTGAGGTACCGACGCTTCTATTGTATGTGGGCGAGTAGTCTTAATCTGCTTATGGATTTAGTCTGAAGTATTGAGCATAGGCCACGCCCTCACAGGGATGTCTGTCTCATTGTTCGATGTTTGAGTACCCCACATGGAAGAAATATTTGGATTTACCATTATAGGCTTCCCAACTCTATTTCTTTGGCTGAGTAGCATGCCCATGATTGATATCAAGGATCTCAAAAAGTGTAGAATAGATGTTACAAAGGAAGTGAGAAGTATATGTTTTTTTTGGAAATACTCACTCTCCTATAGGGCTAGCCTCTAAGGACTTGCTATAAGATTGCTTGAAAACAAAATAAAATTTAAAAGATAAAAATAGATAGACTCTTATGGCTTCACTTGTGTTGGGTTGGTGAATGAACTTGCATTGTGTTTGTTTTATATAGATTTAGGTCAAAGATCCAGTCCTTCACACTTGCGCCCTTTTTCATTTCATCTGTTTTCATTTCTTTTTTCCCTGCTTACTTTGAGCATTCTACTTCTTTCCTCTTCATTTCATCTAATGTTCATCACCGTATTCTATTCCTCATCTATTCCACTTCTATCCAAGATGTCAACTCATGGATGGTTTAGTGGAGACCCCGTTGATACCTACATCGATTCCATGAATTCGACACCTTCAATAATTAGAAAGATTCCATAGTACCTAATTCAAACTTTACGAGAGGATCTTCAAACTCCCCATCTTCTTCTTATTCCTTAATAAACTGAGATCACTCTTATCCCAACATTCGTCCTTTGTGGATGGAGATCGATTTATTTTCTTATCAAATTTTCCATCCACACATATCTAGAATTGACCCTAATTCTAGATCCATTTTTTCATTTGGTGCCAATGATTGTCAGTCTGAAAGGGATGCATCTTATTGGGCAGAACCAAACTTGGATACCATGTAGATAAATTTCCCCGAGTCTGATTCGGAGATGGCTCCTCAGGGAAAAGTAAAAGGATGACAACAACCGAATCATGGACCACAGATGGATCAAAATACAATGAATGCTCATTTACTAGCTTCCATTTTGTCTATCCACCAACAACTTACCAATTAGGCTCTCACCTAGGTCGTCTTTCAGGACATGATCAATGACATGAGGAGAGGCAGAGAGAATAGAGAAGGAGGATAGAATGATGCACAAGGAGATAAACCTCGTGGAGGATCAACAAATGAACCAAGAAGTGAGGCTCACAATCCTACTCTCAAATAGACATACAATCCTAACTTTGGATAGATGATTGAGTGGATATATATTCTTGTAGTCCATGGACACTTTGAGCTGAAGCCTGAGTTCTTAGCCCATCTTCCCTCTTTCCACGGAACACTAATGAAGAGCCGTATATCCATCTCCAACCATTTTCATGCATCTGTTGCACCACTCACTACTCTAACATTCTATTAGGGGTAGTCAAAATGATGACTTTCCCATTTACCCTTCAGGATAAGTCTATATATCGAATTAATCATTTGGGAAAGGTCGTGATGACATGAGAGGAATTGAAGTCTACATTCCTCCACAAATTCTACCCTCTTGGTCGTCTCAATGAGATGCGAGCCAGAATTTCTAACTTCTCCCAAGGACCACACATGTCCATCCGTGAAGCCTAGGAGAGGTTCAAAGATTTACATGAGAATTACCACCACCATGACATTCCTTGGACTAGCTTGGTCCAACACTTCTTTGGGATCCTCACACCAGAAAGCCGGTGGCTAGTGGATGTCATATATGGCAGACCTCATTTTAACAAAGGTGAAGACGTTGTCTGACAGATATTTGAAGAAATGATCGAATGAGAGACCGCATTGTCTTCGTTACGAGCTTACTAACGATGATGAATCCCTGATTCTCAATCTTTATTCTTTTATTTTAGCTACTTATCTTGGCAAATCGTCATGTAAATACAATAATATAGAATCAACATGCATATATTATTATTGCATAATTAACATGTTTTTGTGCAAAAATAGAAGAATAAAAGGAAAAGAAAAAGAAAGGAGGTATTTAGAATAAATACAGAGTGACTAGAACCTCAAGAGAAGGTCAAGCCTTGACATCATCGTCAAATGAAATAAGTATAGAGATAAGGCCTACTTTGTGTTGTACATATTACCTATATTCATAATTGAATTACCTTTGACAAAACAAAATTAAATTATTATTTTTACCTCATTGTACGTATTTTTAAAAATAATATAAAAATTAAAATAAAAATTAGAAAAATCAAATAAAAATAAAATTCCCCTTTCATTGTACAAAGCACATGTATATATATCATTCACTATTTATTCTATATCTGTATATTACTCATATAAATAAAATAAAAAATATTTTGTATTCCTAATTTTTTTTGAAAATAAATAATATAAAATTGGGGTATTTTAGTAAAAATAACAAAAAATTGTACACAATACATAGATATATTATACTTGTATATAATACTCTATATTTTATATACACTAATTTATTTTTCATAAAAATAATTAAAAATCACAAAAAATTCCTTGAAAAATAATAAACATTTTTTATTTTATTCATTTTTCATTTAAATTCATTTATTTTTTTAATGTAATTATCTTTATTTTTCTCCTCTGTTTTGTCCTGTAGTGTATTTTTTCCGTATCCTAGGCCCCTACTGATTAGGTCACATCAGATTGTTGATCACGATCAACTGGTCCCCCCGGACATCCTTTCTCATCGAATCGGGTTTTGCACCGATTTCTCCCAATTTTAGCCACCAGATCCGGCCTCCATTACACCCTAGCTCTTGCTCCTAATCAAGAGGGCGGATCCCTTGATGTTCCCTTGCTCGATCTGTACCTCGGTTCGCAGGCCACACCTCCATCTTTACCAGACCTTCATGTCTATATAACCTTCCCTCCTCATCCTTTACCTCCACCTTTGGCTGCGCCACTGTCTCCTACACACCCGTCCACCTTTTCTAGTGTGACAACGAGTGAGAGGGAGGGTGAGGAAAGCTTTTTGAGCGTGCTAGCCCTAGGTCTGGTGAGGTGCAACCTCAGATCCACCGCGAGAAGCAGAGCCTTTGGCTATGCTGGCCATAGAGTCCAAGACCATCGTAGACTGTCGTCTGCACCCCTATGCGCACTTCAACTATCTTCAGGTACCCCCTACACTTCCATTTTCCATTGAATCCATATTTTCATCGACCAAACAGAGCATCACCGACCTTCCTCTGTTCTTCACATCTCCGCCATATTCCGACCCTTCGTACACCTCACTTCAACTCCATATCGCTTCTACATTACGCTCCACATCCTTCCAACGATTCCAATCACCGGATTCAAGTTGCTTAGCAGGTCGATCCCCCCATCTCCCGTGAGGCATGTCCCATTCGCTGATCCCCCATGGTTCCCATTGTCTTCAGCATTCTAACTCGTACCGGAATCACTCTCCGAGTAAAGACCTTTCTCCTGCAGGGTTGGAGTGCAATTGGACCTCATCTGGAGGACAAGGACACTCCAAGAGATCTCCAGGTCGACCGTGCATCCACAGGGCCCTTCTCTTGGTCCTGGGCCCTTTTGAGCCATACTACAACTGCGGTGCTTCATCGTCGACCTATTTCACATCCCAGCAGCTCAAGAGGACGTCAGAGCCACGTGCAATCGACGATTGAAACTCGTTGGAGGCGAGTTCTTCCCTGATCTTCCAGACACCTCCTACACCGTTCAGTCGAGGCCATCTCTCCATCCTCAGGAGGCCTCTGATCATCAGATCCATCTGAGGATCTCATCTGCGCCCTCCATCGCCAATCCTTACATCCCAGTCGTCCGAACATAAGTGGAGCGTCATCGGCCATGGGATCGTGCCCAATAAGGGGTAATTTGTCCTTAGGCCTCTCTCTATTTTGTCTTTATTATTTAGTCCTGTAATTATTTGTCGCAGTTTAAAATAGTATGATTATTTTGCATATGGACCCTGGTTGTTTTTGATATTTGCATTCTAGTCCTGTTTGAGTGAAATCACGTGTCATATCACGTGCGATTCTAGTGTATTTGCATTATCTACCCTGGACTTAGTATATGTTATGTTTTGAATGAAAGTTTTCTGATAATTGCATTTATACCCCTATACGTGGTTTATTGTGCATGTGTATTTACTCTCTGGATATTTTGCACTATTGGCCCTGAGTTTCGTGTTTGTGTTACGTTTTGGTGACTAAACTTAATTTTAATTGTAACTTGGTCCCTGCAAACTATATGCCTTATTTTTTATTAAATAATTATCAAATTAAGTCCAAAAATTATATAAATATTAATGTTAGCTCTGCTAACGTGTAATATTTATTGTGATTTTTGGGATTAATTTTGTTGAGTATTTTATAATCTAAAAATAAAAAAACCCATAAAAAGCTTACTATCTATTTTATAAAATACATAAAAATTGAAAAAACTATTTGAAAAATTCCAAGAAAATAGTGAGTATTTATTTCTGTGTGTTTTACTTCCAATACCAGTTTTGTTTCAAAAATCATCATAAAAACCCTAAAAAACTCAAAACTCTAAAAAACTTATAAAAATCATTAAATATTGTTGAAAAATAAAAAATATGATTCCAGTTCCTGTTGATTGTTGTTTATGCATATTTTCTTATAAAATTCATATCCAAGAGATTAGGATATTTTAAGTATTTTTAATTTGTAATTTTATCCTCGCTGTGCACTGTTTCCCTAATTAGTTCTTTTTGGATTTTTATAAAATCATATAAAAATAAAAAAACCCCATAAAATCACCAAAATTATTTAATATTTGAAAAATAAAAAAAATATTTTCATTCCTCAATTTTGAGCATTTTAGTCTTGAATAAAAATTGCAAAGGCTTGCTTGTGTGCTTAGTTACCTTATTTTCTTGCTTGCCTTTCCATAATTAAAAGCCATAAAAAATTTTGTGAAATTTGAAAGTAACAAAAATACGCATCTTCTTGTCTGATCTCGACTACTTTGTAGGTTTACTCGTGTTCCTTAAGTTCAACCATGGTCGCTATACCAGGTTAAAGTAAATAGCGGAGACCACTAACATTGGTTTTGTACTTTGATTGCTTGATTTGAGTGGTTTCTTGATTTTTCTTGATTGATTGAATTGATTGGTTAAGAACAACGACGCTTGCTTATTTCTCCATCTTAGCCGATCTCAGTTTTTGTGTCATCAGAATGGCGCTGTTGTCGGGACCACGACTTAGTAGTCTTTTCAGATTTTTGTATATTTTATTATCTATTTGTTATAACTATTTTCTGACCCATTTCTATTTCACTTTTCATGTGAGGAACCGCCCGTGGACGCTTTGGTGTAGACCAGTACCCGAGGAGGAGCAGGAGTAGAGTAGGGAATAGTTACAATAGATAGAATAGAATTCGAGTTGTTAGTTTTTATTTCCAGTAGACTCATTTATTATTGTTGTAATAACTTGGAAATTTGGACCTTTCACTCTCTTAAACTTATCGGGATCTGTTTCGTCGAGCATCGGTGTGCTTGGGGGACCTCACCGCATTTTTCGTTGGTTTTGTTTTATCGTATTTTTTCTACTTGGTTCCTGAAGAATTTGGCCCCTAGACTTAGTATTTCTCTTGATTGTGACATAAATAACTTAAAGTCGAATCCCTAATAGTCTGCTTGCACCTATAGTTCCTAATTGGACCTTATTAATAATTCATAAAAAAGTTAGTTTAATTAGATCCGAGTCCATGTGCCGTGCGGAACCATATACAACGCTAGCAGGACCTGTTGTGCGGGCACTGAGTGGTTCCCAAGATCAGACAACGGACTTGATATGATTAGCTAGCTACCGTTCTTCACGATCATTAGAAGTTGCTTGTCTAAGGTTGTTTTCTTCGTGCATCATATATATTAGTTTTAATTCTGTCTTTAAATTTATATGCCGATCACCCTACATGTAGAGTGCTGGGGATAGGTACACATCTCTTACTTTGCATGCATCTTAATTTTTGATCGTGCATCGGCTTTTTCGACTTCCTCTCCCTATTTTTGGACTTAAAATAACCCCAGGAAATCAAAAATTTGTTAGGTGTTGTTTTCTTGAAAAATACCTTAAAAAAGAGAGAGAAAGTAATAAAATTTGGGACTGTTAATTCAAATTCAACCCCAAAAGACATCTCACTTAAAAATACTTGTTTTGTGGAGAGTCAGCCCCTAATTATTTGGTTTGCTTGAGCGAGAGAGTGTCCCACACACTAGGATAGAGCCACACCTGAACTTCCATTAGACTGCTGATCTTGGGGTTAGTCGTTCTCCAGTGAGGATCTCTCCGGTAGCCGGTAAAGTAGCATGCAACGTCCTTAGCAGATTGAATTGATCGGGTGGTCGGTAGACGGTTCGCAATTCATATTGACGGGGAAAGATCTATCTTTGGGATTGGGCCAGTCTCCTGGAAGCGTCGGTTTCCTAACAACTTGCTTAATCACTCTACAAGACTGAATTATCACCTAAAATAAAATTGGCAAGATTAACGACCGAACCTTTACGGTCATCAGCTCTCGTGTTGAGTAGGTGAAATCAGGGATTGACTTCTAATCGTGTTTGTTTTCCAGATCTCATACGCAATCATCTCTACATCACGATAATAGGCCGGAGATCCCTAGGCTGCCTTTGGTAGCACCGCTCTCGAGCGCTCCGACTCATTCATCTAGAGAGGTTCCGGGGAGCTTAGGCCCACTCTCCGAACCTGAGTTTGATTTCGTCCTGTTCCCCCTCGACCACCCTTCTTCCAGTCCTGAGGTGCCTGAGCAGAGACCAACACAGCTATTTATTCATTTGACAACACCTTAATTGGGGTCTTTTGCCTTTGCAGAGACCTAAGAGATGTCCAGCAGTGACATACCCATCGATGAGCAGCCCCAAGGTTCCACATATGTTCTAGATCAAAGTGCCATCAACAATACAGTCTTAGCCTCCATTAAGATGATACAATGACATATTCGGTATTAGGGAACATTCATGACGAGGTATGCCGTGAATTAGCACAAATGCGAGCTGATAAATGAGAGCTGCAGAGACTAGCCGATGCAGACATACATGTGGCTGGAGGAGGAGCAGGAGGACAACCAAAAGAACCGCAGGAGCCATCCCGACCTGCCAGGATGATGAGGCAGTTGCACAACCCTAGTGCAACCCTCACCCATTGCTGGATCCAACTTCCGGAGATTCTGGGTTACTTCTAGCTCGGCCCCCAGGTCATTTACCTCTTGCTCAAGCTCCATGAGCTTGCCACCTAGGAGTCGCATCTACATTCGCAAGAATTCGAGATGATCTGCAACACTGTCCATAATAGATTCGTAGACAAGGATACCATCAAGATGATGGCATTTCCGTTCTCCCTTGTCGACAGAGCAACCTACTGGATGAAGCATTTAGAGAGACACATCACTACTTGAGAGCAGCTCCGAACCAAGTACTTGAACAAGTACTATCCACTCAGCCGGACCAATACAATGAGATCTCTGATAAACAACTTCACAATGATCCCCAATGAACAGTTCTATGAGACGTGGGATTGATTCCGTGAGCTCATCGACCGGTGTCCACATCATGAGATATCCAAGCCTAAATTAGTCCATAGTTTCTTTTGTGGGCTAACACTGAAGATGTATGGGCTTGTTAACGCTTCTTGTGGGGGCTCCTACTTTTCCAAGGATGAAGACATGGTATGGGCCATTGATAAACAACAAATTCAACACTTTAAGAGTGCAGAATTAAAACTTAAGAACGTTGCAGTCGGGCTGGATTCGATCCATCAAAGACCATCTAATTTGGATATATTAATGAAATCAAATGATCGTATTTTATTTTACTTGGTAAGAAACTAAGGTCGAACTCATGAATACAAGCCTCTCTCATGATTATTCAGACCTTTATTCATTAATGAAGTGTTAAGATAGAGAGTGATATGTCAATACAGACATGGATACAAAATATTATGCATCAAGCAAACATGCATTTTTTTATTTTTTAATCATGCAATTAGATGCGAAGAAATGCAACACAAATAGGCCCTATATCATAAATACATGAGCCATTAAAAATAGAAGTCAAAACATGGTCAAATAATAAAGCTCTCTTCATTCATGTAACAATTAGGAGTGATAAACATGGAAATCCAGACACTGAGATAATAAAATAATACATTAAAGTTCCTAGTGTCAAATCTGAAATAAAAGCATGCCATAAGGAAAACATTGAGAAGAGCTTCAAAATGCCACTGAAATCGACTGAAACGGAGTTGCGATGCTCAAGATATGCATAAAAGAAGATAAGGGCATAACTGAAAGAAAACATGAAAGATAACTACAAACAGGTCCCTGGAAGGGACTAAAATGTAATTAAAATTAAGCGCAAGGCCTTCCTTGTAAATATTCCACACGTACGGGGGTATTTTTGCAATTATGAAAACCCGCGAGGGTATAGATGCAAAATACCCTAGGCGTGCGTGGACATCACGTGAATCAGGACCTGTCTGCAATATGGAGAAGTTGGCAGGGCCTCCTTGTAATTTTCCCAAAGTCACACGTGATCTACACGTGGTCTCCAGGCTCGGTGATCATCTAGGCTCGGCGGAGGCTCGGGGCAGCTTCAGCTAGGATCGGAATGGACGAGCCTATATGCTTGGGCTCGGATGAGGCTAAGGGAGGCTCGGGACATCCAAGCATATAGCTCTGGTGCGGAGGCTTGGTGAGATCCAGGCGAGAACACGTGGACAATTGGAGATCGTCCGATCATCAAGATCAGACGGTAGCTGGACTCTGCACTGTATGTCTACGTGGCTGCATTTAGTCCATCAGATCCCGAGGATCCGACGGCTCCTGTACAGACTGTTGAAGGGACCTAGCTGAAAATAAGCGATTGGATGGACACCGATATGTGTCATCCAACGACACATGTACATCCTCGATCATCTTCCTCCGCTGCAGGGATGGTGGCACGTATGGAACTCCGACGAAGTACCTGCAGTGCCTTCCCCATCCTCCTTGCTTGCAGAAGGTCTGAGCAAGCTCCTGAGGGCCTCACAAAGTCGCCAGAAACTCGAAAGCGGAGAGGAGGGACTGGCTGCTCATGTCGATGAGGCATCGTTGATGGCAGAGGAGGAGATCGGAGATGGGTGGTGCTCTCCGTCCATTGACAATTCATGCAGTGTTAATCCAATAGCCAAAGCAAAGGAATGTGTGCGTGAATGAAGTGGAGGGCTTGCGTGCGACGGGAGGTGGAGCCCCGATGCTCTTCATCTCCGGCAAAGGGAGACAAAGGTGGAGGAGGTGTTTAACTTATGGAGAAGGGGAAGGAGGGATCGGAGGAGTGCGTGTGGAAGGGGGGAGTGAGGCGAAGCTCGAAGGATGAATGATGAAGGGTGATGACGACTGTAACGACCTAGTAAATTACGAGAAGAAAAAGGTAATATACAAAAAGGAGTCGGCGAGACTTACCTGGTCGGAAATGTAGCGACGACGGCTTGGGCTGAGTGCCAGAGGCACTCCGGTCATCGCTAGACTCCCCATCCATGGAGAGCAGCTTGGCGGGGCTTCAACGACCGCAGATCTGGCCTACCTTGGCCAGGGGTTGACACCGGAGGGTGCCACAGTCTTCGCGCTCCTCGCCGCCCCCTCGCTGTCACCGGGGGGCGGAGGCTTGCTGGGTGGCTCCTCGCGTATAGGTGGACCTCGGAAAACTGGGGGGAAGATGGAGTATTTAAGGATCGAAAGTGGCAGTTCCAGTGGAGAAGGCGGTGCTTTGTGAGGGAACTCTGGCATGAATGGAGGAGAATCGTGGAATGAGTGACTAGCCGCGAGGATGAGGGATAAGTGGGGGAGGTCTTGAGACGGTTAGAGAGAGAGAGGAAGTCATCGGGAATGGTGAAGGAAATGAGAAGGGGGAGGTCGCTGCACGAGGTGGCGAACGTGGGAGAAAGGATAGTTGCGAGGTAGAAGAAGATGCCCTGGCCGTTGGATCGTGAGATCCAACGGCTATCAGACGGGCGCTAATGAGAGGTCGAGATTACGTCGAAGGCGGTTGGATCGAAAGGTGGTTATTACGCCACGTGCCTTGCTAGGAACTCAGCGCTCGCAGACGGCTCATATAACGAATGGCGAACGATCAGACGGTCAATATTTGACTCAGAGTTAACAGCTGCGATGGATGGATGAGGGCACGATCGAATGGCGCCGGAGCGCCATGTGGAGGGCGGATATCGAAGCGCCAACAAGCGGTGGAGATGGATTTAGGGGACGGATCGGACGACGGGGGATCAAGCGCATACGTGGAGGTCATCTAACCGTTGGATCAAGAAGAGATCCAACGGCTTGGGGCGAGGGCGGATGATGCAAAGGCGCTGGGCCACGTGGCTCAACCAGAAAGAGCCACGTGGCCCAATCAGATTATTTAGAGAGAAAATATGCAATATGAGGGGACAAATGTCCAAATTTGAGAAAACTCAAAACATGAAAGTTGTAGATCTCGATGAGGTCTACAAGTTTTATGTTGATAAAAAATGGAGATGAGGTCATTTGAAGATGCAAAATATTTTTGAGGGTCACGATTTTTAATTTTGCAATTTTTGTGGGTTTTTAATTTATTCGAGACTCTGATAATTACAAGACTTTATCTGGTTTTTATTGACACATATTTAAGCAAGGGGGTTAAAATAGGAGAGTTATGATGATGAAATCAAGTTTCATCAGCCATCTATGGGGAGATGGCCGAAAACTACATTGTGATGTCCCAGACCCAAGTCTACACTTGGGAGAAGCCCCTCCCATAGACCGTATCCTATCATAGGATAACACGGGTTGATGCGGATCCAACCACTTCTTCGTCAGTAGCAGCACAGATAGAGTCTTCAGCAACCGACATGGGCATCATTAGCAAGAAGTTGGACCGCGTAGAAATCCTTGAGAAGAAGCAGTGCCAGGGCATGATGCAGATCGACCAGTTGGCGCAGACCCTGATTGACCTGAAGACCCAGATCATGTGTCTCCAAGAGGCACAACCGACTTCTCAAGTCTATCTCAGGTCACGGGATGATCCTAGCAGTAACAACTCTTCCCAGCACTCCTCCCAGTATCGCCAGGTTCACCACATCCAGACGGAGCCGGTTCAGCAGTTACAACAACACTAATCACAACCACCACCATCTCAGGACCTCAGATGGTGGTGTCTCAGCTGGATTAGCCACTAGCAGTTCTTCCCCTATCCTCATACGAGCAGGAGCCGTTGATGGAAGCCAACGAGATTTGGTATGACAGGCAGCAGCCTGGGATCTACCGAGATCATCCCAAATTCATGTGGTCTACCGGAGGCACCTCGTCCTAGCAGCAGCCTCCATCTCCGAATGGACAAACCACCCACAACAGCATCGGCCCCAATACTCCTACCAGCCAGCGTACCACTACCAGTCGGGTCCTTGTCCCTACCAGGAGGGACAACAGTGGAGGCAGCAACAACAGCCTCAACAGTTCACTCAACCTCCCCCTCATCAATACTAGAGCCAACCTCATTTTCAGCGAGGCAACCCGTATGATTCTCATGGGTTAGCCTATGAGAACCCATATCTTGATGATCTAGCCCACGTACTCCCAAACCAGCAGACATCCTTTAGGTAGGAGATGGACGAGTTCAAGCACGAGATGAAGGAGATAATAAAGGGCAATGCCTCCATACCCGCTCAAATCGATCCCAATCCAAACAACCTAAAGAGGAAATTTGAGTATGTAGAGTTCACAGAGACCACTACTCCTAGTGAGTCATTGGGTGATATTTCTTCATACACATTTAATGATGATTTTGTAACACTTAATAGCGGTAGGATGCCAGTCAGCGGTGCCTCGTTTGAGCGACGACACCTTGATGATCCAGGAGCGCCAAATGAGGAGGATAGTGGTGCTGATGTCGATGATGATGATGATGATGATGCTGATGACGATGGTGTAGATGCCAGATGATGATCCCGTCGACAACATTGAGGCTTTCCCTTCTCCAGATGTAGTTGGTGGTACCGATGCCACCATCCTTCTAGATGCCGAGCCAAAGCGCGGTGCTGATGTCGCAAAGACCGATGCCGTGGGTGGTGCTGATGCCACCATTTCTACTCCAGTTGTTTTTCCTCCAGTTTTTTATCTTAGGACTATTCCAAAAAGATAAAAAAATTAATAAAGGAATGGTTTCTTCATGTACTTCGAGTCCATATGTGATGCATGATGACCATTTTATGGATTCCATTCCCTCTCAACAATAGGAACCACTTCCTAGTCCTCTATCTAAGGAGGGCCCATCTATCCCCTTCCCTCAAGCACTCCGCTTGGTGAAGGGGAATAAAAAATAAAATCCAAAAAGACCAAATAGTTAGAGTTCAACCAATCAATGATAGACATATTTCACATTCAGCTGACTCTACAGGAGGCACTCGAGCACATCCCTCTCTTCCAAAAGAACTTGAGAGAGAAGACCACCATCTGTAGGAAGAGAAGGAACCACAATGCAAAGATCCACGTGCTAACCCGTGCCACATGCTTCACCATTCAGAACCGTCTGGTAGATAAGAAGCCAGATGCGGGAGCTCCCTATGTCAGATGCCACATTCATGAGCAGAGCTTAGATCGTACTCTATTAGATAGCGGCTCTTCCACCAGCCTTCTTCTGGCAGCCTTACTTGGTCAATTCGAGTTTGACCCTCTTCGACAGAGCAGGACGAGCAGGACAGTCCTTTAGTTTACTGACCAATCTGTCAAGAGGCCAAAGGGCATGGGCAGAACTAGTATATATGACGCGGGGGGGGGGGGGGCATGCCCCCCCATGCTTATTATACGTCACTTGTACAATGTATTATGTTTCTAATACGACCCTCCTCTATTGTATTATAGTTAATGTTGTTAGATAAAGATTGTAGAATTACTAAATGGTCAAGTGGTAGAGTGACATGGCTATTATTTTGGAGACTAGAGTTCGAATCTTATCTCCATCAATTTTACATTCTTTTATATGGTTTATCCAATCACTTCAAAAGTACCAAAATAATTTGATATAAAGTTGTATTCGAGTTTGTTTATCTTTCCCATTATTTTTATTACTCCTTGTAAATAAAATAAAATTTATTATTTCCTTTTAATCATGAACTTTTTTGTTTCAAAATTTTACTTGATAATTTCGCCTTTTTAGGATGGATTTAGAGAGACTTAATTTATTATATTTATTCAATTTTAAAATAGTCAGTGAAAATACGAATCTATTTGAAATTCTAACATTAATAATAGATTTAAATTCTACATCTATCAAGATTGAAAGAGGTTCATTTTAAAAAATTAATTCTATTTAAGAATATCATTGGAAAATACATAGATTTTTCCATTTTGACCATTCATAATAGTTGTATACTCGACCCCTCCTTGATGAAATTCCTGGTTCCACCCCTATCGAAGGGGTTGTTGAAGGATGTGGTCATCACACTTCAGGGCCTCAAAATTCCCCGTGGACTTTGTTGTGTTGGACATGGAGATCCTTGAGTCTGTGACAGAAACCCCTATCATTCTAGGATGTCCATTCTTGGCCACAGCCAAGGCGGTGCCCGAACATGATAGTGGGAAGGTGTACTTTCGTGTTGAGGGAGAGAGTATACAAATAGTGATGATCAACGAGACCAGAGCACGAGATTCAGCTTGCTCAGAGCAATCTAGTGATGCAGAGCAGATGACAGAGGTAGAGCGAGATGTCCACCAGGAGTGCGATTTTGTGATCATAGATGATGAAGCCACTTGGTCTGACCCCGTTTCACGAGCTCTTCTCTCACCTTCAGATTCTGCAGATTCACAACTTCCAGCAGAGGAGAGTTCGGAGAGCACACTCTTGGACAAGGACACTTTCGAGGCTGATGACCAAGTTCAGGATAGTGAGGCAGAATATGTTTCGTGTTCTTCTGATTCAGATCCCTCGGATTCAAACATAGATTGGGTTGAGTTTGATGAGTTGTTACCATGTCTGATTCCCACAAAGCCAGTAGTTAGGGTGGACACTGAGCCAACACCGAGCACATATACACCGCAGGGTCATATTCAACAGATATTCATGATTAGTGAGAGTTCTCACATTCAAATCTGGTTGCCTTCACACAGATATTATAGAAGCCAGATTTGCCAGCTTCCAGTTTCCCAGATCTGAAGTCTTTGCCACAATCGCTGAAGTATAGATTCGTTGCGGGTGAGCTAGATATGCACCCAGTCATTATCTCAACATATATGGATGGAGAGCAAGAATCTCATTCGATGGGGGTTCTTAAAAGAAACCATAAGGCAATAGGATGGAGCATAGCTGATCTCCATGGGATAAGTCCGACCTTGTGCTCCCACCATATCTATCTTGAAGAGGACGCTAAGCCATCGCGTGAGTTCCAGCGATGGCTGAACCCGAATCTTAGAAGTGGTCATAAAAGAGATATTAAAATGGTGGAGCATCAATTTTATCTACCCTATCTCTGACTCCAAGTGGGTTAATGTTTAACCCAAAAAATCGGTGGTCTTAAGTTCCACACAAGGCAGCCACTCAGTCGCTGAATCGATCACGAGAAATTCTGATTAAAGCAACAATTAACCCACAACAGATAAATCAAGCAATGAAAGTAAATGTGCGGAGTTAAAATTTATTATAACTCTACAACAAAGATGTGTATAGGTGCAAGTATGTGTATAGGTCGAACACAAGGAGCAGACAGGTAGAACGGGGCAAAATGCACAAAATGTGTGAATGTGATGAATTTGTCTATCTATGCTATGTTTTTGTGGGTTTTTAAATTTATATAGTTTTTATTTATTTTTTGATTTTATATTTTTGTATTTTGATTTTTAATTTTCTGATTTTATATTTTCTTTTTAGATTTTATATTTTTATAATTTTCTTATTCTTTAATTAGGATATATATACAAAGTAAGAAAGAGAGGAGGATAAGGTATTTATAAAAATAGGTAAAAAATAAGGAAAAATCTAGAAATAAAGTTTTTTGGTCTTTTTGTATTTTCTAATGTTTTTATATTTTTTTCTATAATTTTCTTATTTTTTTGGTATTTTAAAGTCAAATATTTTTTAGTGAACAAAATAAAGAGCCGAAACTAAAATGGAGAAAAAAAGAAACAGGAACCAAAATTCTCCAATTTAATTTTCACTAAAAGATAATAAAACAAGGAAAATTCAGAGACGGAAATTAGATTTTTAGGGTATTTCTAGAATTTTTAAGATTTTTATGAACATTTTTAGACTTTTTATATTTTTTGGAGTTTTCTTTTATATTTTGTAGTAATTTTGGGATAGAAGTTGAAACACACTAAAAGACACGCAATATATTTTTTTAGGAATTTTCTGAGATGTTTTTATAATTTTTATGGATTTTATAATGCAAATAGTGCTGGAAATGCATGTTTTTGAATTTTTATAAATATTAAAATGCAATGAAATGCAAAATAAAAATATGCCGTGGAAGTGCAATGAAACAGGAATTTATGGTGATTCTTTGTGGATTTTTTAGGTTTTTAGAGATGCATGCAATAAATAGAAATAACAAAAAGAAACTACGTGCAGGCAAGGGGCATAAGTGCAAATATAGCAAAGTATGAGGGGCTAAAACATAAATTTCCCTCAAAATTTGAACGTATTAAAAAACTCTATGGACTAAATCTGAATAGCTAAAGCCGCGAGGGATATATCTGCAAAAATGCCAGGGTCACGTGCGTGAGCACACACACCTGGCAGGGACGATATCGTAATTATCAAAAACGTCGGGGCGATATTGTAAAATGTCCAGAAAATTAACACATTACAAACATATTTTCGTACCAATACGAAATATACTAAACAACAGTCCCTTGGACGCAAAATAGCCAGGCGCACGTGCTCTCGCACGCGCGCCTCGCTGGCAAGGGTGCGAGTGAGATTTTAGCAAGTCCGAGGGGACTAAGGATAAAGTTTACAAAAATCGCACTCTGCCAAGGAAAGTTTGCGTAATAATAAATAAATCACAAAATTGTGGTGGGCGGACAAGCAATTTACCCAACCAGTGGCATCATCCAACGACAGATATGACTCCACTAATGCCACGTGTCAGCTTGGGACGCCGCGATACCTCTTCGCGCAAATGGCCAGGATTAGAAGCCCAATCGGCGATCGAACGACAGAGGGAAGATCTGATCCGACGGATACTGCGCGCCACCAAGAACAACAGAAGATCCGACGGTCCTGGCCGACAGAGGAAGAACGACAGAGGAACCCGCCGTCGACGAGTTCGGATCTGGGCGTACTCCATTTTCCGACGACCTCCTTCCCCACGAATAGCTCGGACAGGTTCCTGGGAGAGTCCTCTAGGCCGTACACCGCCGCGGGCACAACAAAGGAGGGTGGCTCCAGGTTCCGTCCGCCTTGCAAAAATCGACCCCAGAAGGGGATCTCTCAGCACCTGGGACCTACAAAAGAGCACAACAAACATAGTAGATGGTCCCAGGACAGAAGCGGGTGGATTGGGTGGTGTATGGTGTGAATAGTTGCTCGCCGGAGCAAGCTCCGGCGAGGGGGTGGCGAATGATGAAAATGGCGTCAGTCGAGAAACTAAGAAGTGAGGATTTAAAGTAAATGCTTCATAGATCTTACATGGCAAAGAAAACTAAACTAAATCAATCTCTAGCAGTGAGAAACCGTGAGATAAGCACCTCACGGCCAAGATGGCCGGAGATAGGTGGAATGGCCCAAGAATCGCCTCCTCGATCAATCTGATGGCATCAGGAAGGAGCTGCCACCTCCTTCCTTCTTTCTCGTGCAAGAGAAGGAGAGGGCAGCGATCCAAAGGGGTTCAAGGTTCAAAGAAGGGTGACGGGTTTGGTTTTGAACAATGGTGAAGGAGCGTGAAAGACGAGGTGATGGCGGTCGCATCGAGGGTCCAAAGACTAATCTAAGCCCAGGGCGTGTATCCTCGATTGTAGGGCTACAAAAGTCGTGAAGGAATCATCATGGAAGGGTGAAAGGCGTGATCTCCAAAATTTCGAGAAAACGCCAAAAAAACCAATTCTGACAAGGGCCAGACGTGGGGCAGAGAGTTGACCATGGGTCAACTCTCCAGCCCTCCTGGTTGGTCCACATGGACCAACCAGGAAAAAGCCTGGAAAAAAGTATTGTAAAATCATTTTAAAATAGTAACTAATTTTATTGTTTTTAGGTTATTAAATAAAAAATGTTTATTATTTTATAAATTATTTTATGGTAATTTTTATTTATTTTTTCGAGGTTTATAATTACAAGTTACCTTTTATACCCTTTATAGGTATATTTATCTATATACTTTATTAATTTATTTTTATTTTGTACATTTGATTTATTTATTTTTGTTTATTATTTTATAAATTTATAAAGTATTTTTATACACTTAAGATATTTTTATTTTATTTTTTTGAAATGTTTTGTACACTTAATAAAATAAAAGAATGAATTCTATAGGTATAGATACGAGTATTATACCTATTTTTATTATTTACAAGTATTTTATTTTTCATTTTCTTGAGGTTTTATTCCTGATTTTTATGTGCACATATATTAGACATAATATTTACAAAATTATAAAAATATAAAATTATAAAAATAATGAATAATAATAAAATGAATATTTTAATCTGTACAAGTATACAAGGAGGGTCCAAAACCCAACTTTCAAACCGTAGCTCTGCCAAATGCGAAACTACTGCCATTAAATAGCTTATTTTAAAATATATACAATTAAAGGTGAGTTTGCTGCATTTGGAGTTTTTATTTGTGAGATACGGGTTTGGGAATTTGGGATTCTGGAATTTTATTTAGACCATAACTTTTTATCTATGTATTATTTTTGAGTGAAATCAATTTTGTATTTTTCTTTATTAAATTTTCTACAACTTTCATGTTCATAGTTTCTTTATTTGAAGTATAAATATTGGAACCAAAAATAGGTATCAAAATGAATAAAGAATGGATAAAATAAAAGTGGATTTTTATTGTATTTTGTCCCTTATCTCCCCCTACTTTATTCCATGTCGACCTATTCATCGAGATGCCTAGGTCTCGGGGTTTCGGGTCATAAATATTTACAATATTTTATTCTTTTTCTTTTCTTTTCTTTATTCTATAATTTTGGCTTTAAAAACCGCATTTTATACAATATTTACACAAATATACATGGATGATAAAATGCACGAATTAACGCTATTTACACGCATTTACTAGTGTTTTTAAGGCCAAAATGATAGAATAAAGATGATGAAACGTAGCTTCATCATCCCCCTATACTTGCCTTTGCTAGTCCCTAGCAAACACTTATGCAATAAGTGCAGAAAAGAAAAATAAAGAAAAGAAAAAAAAGAAAAATGGATTAAGTTTAACAATCAAACTTGTCTTCATAAAATCAAAGTTTGGAGCTTAAGTCGGACCTTCGAACTTTTAGTGCGGGCGGAACCTTAATGGGAACCGAATTTGAAATCCAACAGCCTTCGAGAATCCCAAAACTCTGCTCAAGTCTCCTCAATAGCCATGTCAGAAATATTTCAACTCATACGCAAACCCTTATGACTATGAATCTGACTCGTACAGTGTAAGTGATGGTGGCTCTCCCCAACTGAAATGACAAAGAGACTGACTTCTCCAATATGACAACCCAATGATTCCCCAATCCAACAACTCATTCCTCAAGAAGCAGGGTATTCCCTTCTAAGTTCAAGTGGCAACCAGCTCAAGAGGAGGGGGTGAAGAGAAGAATGGACGGTAGCCAATGTAGCTACCTATCCTAGGATGCAAGACCAGTGTAGTTAAGTCATCCAGCTGCATCCTCACATGATTTGACTTTGAAGCTCAAGCTTGCTTATTTGACTTTACACATATGTACACTCCGGTAGGTATTTTTATTTTTGTACAGGCATGTCCACTTTTTTGGAGTTTTTGCTTTTTTTCGAATACTATATACAACAGCATTTACATAGGGAGTTTTTCCTCTTGAGCCAGTAGATTATCCCTCTTTTGAAGCTTTATTGCAACCCACAATCTCCTATCCTCGAAACTCATCATAACTGGATGGGTTGGGATGCGCTTCCCTCCCTAGAGGAGGACAAGTGTTTCCACCTGTGTGCGTCTCATACCGACAAATCCAACCTCCTCACCACTCCAACTGAGTTGAGCCAAGTGAAAAGTGCAGGTGTCCAAGTTAGGTCATTATCAACAAGAGTCGTACGTGTGCTCCGAAATACACTACTTAGGCAATCAAGAATCCATTGAACCAAGTCCCGTGATCCTCAAAGAATTAAGTCAACTAGACCTGAAGTACCTCAATTCCAGCTCCTATAAGGTTCCTGTTAATTAGGTAGATTTTAAGGTCCAACCAAGCTCCAATCTTCGGATTTTACTTAGACTCGTCCAATTATCAAACTCAATCCGAAAAATGCTCATGATATGTAAATGATATGTAGAAAATATTTTTGTGATGCAATTTTCAAAGATTCTGAACTTTTTATGAGTTTTTGAAAAGATGATGCATATGCATTTTTGGGTTTTTCAAAAAGATTTTTCAAATGTTTTTGGATTTTACTTTTTGCAAATGTTTTTGGGATTTTTAAAACAAAAGGTTTTGGCTAAAAATTAGGTACAAATATTTACACGGGAGTGCTTCTTATATTTACAAGAAGTGGGATTTAAGAATTTACAAGGATAAGTGATCAATTTTATAAATATATACATAGAGAATTTTAGGTGAGATGTAAGTATTCCTCAAACTTATTTGACACAGGTTTTTCAAACAATTTTGAAAACTATAGCCCAAAATAATTTTGACAAATAGTTTTTACAACCGTGTACACACATTTGAAAATCATTTTGTAAAGATTTTCCAAACAATATATATATATAGATTTTTCACATATTTTTGCAACCATTATTCAAACTATTTGTAAATCATTTTTCGAACAATTTATTTTACACAAAGAAAAAAATTTTACAATCAAAATATTTTACAAAGGTCGAAACATGTAACAAAATGTTTTCCAAATAGTTTTTAAAAGATTTTTCACAAAGGTTTTCAAACTTTTTTTCAAACATTTTGCAAAAAATATTTTCACCTGATTTATTAATCAGTATGTATAAAAAGAATTTGAGGAATGATCACATCTGCTTATTACGATTTTTAATGAATTTTACAAGTATAAATAGCCATAGTTATTAGTGAAAATATGAAAGTACGAGTTATGGCTAAAGTTTATACGCAGTATATACGACCCCCTATACTTAGCTTGAGCTATGTCCTCATAGATCGGAGAGAAAAGAGAAGACATAACTCGTACTAAGTATAGAAAAGTCTAACGAATCAACGAATAAGAGATGAATGAATAAACAAATGAGAAGTCGACCGCCCCCCCTATACTTAGGATCAAATAATCATAAGTATAGCAGACTGTACACAAAGAAAGGAAGGTCAAGGGTGGGAATGAACAGATCGAACTCAGACTGTCTCCCCCTATACTTAGGTAAAATATCCCTAAGTATAGACAAGAAGAGGAGACTGTGGAGAGGATCGAAAAGAATAGAACGACTCGGGGTGCACACCCCTCTATACTTAGGACAAAGTACGTCCTAAGTATAGAAGTCTGACAAAAAGGGGCGGCACCTTTTCGGTAGGTACAAAAGATAGAAGAATAAAAGAAGAAAAGAAGAAAAGATATCAACAGATGGAAGAAGATAGAGAAGAATGTACGCATCACTCCCCCTATACTCAGGGTAAAAGAAGCCCTAAGTATAAGAAACAACAGGAGTGATGAAACGGAACGACGAATGAACACTCAGCTCGTCCACCCCCCTATACTTAGGATAAAGTACGTCCTAAGTAAGGCAAACACGAGAATGGGTGGACGAGCAATACGGGAGAGAGAACAAAGGTACACAAGGGAATATACAACAGAGATGGATATACACATGATCAAGAAGGTAGAAAGCAAACCTTCTTGCGAGACCGCTGAGGGATAGATCTAGTGTGGTGCAAGTCGACATCGGGGTCCACGGTGGACGGAAGCCGATCAGGGTCGACAGAGTGAAGGCCCTCAGTGGAGTCAAATTGAAAAGGCACGAACTGGTCAATGGAAGTAGTATGGTTAGGTTCGGCCTTGGTGGTCCTATGGTGTGAAGGCGCAGATGGGTGAGTGGCAGAAGTACAACTGGGTCTGGCCTTGGGGGTCTCACTGATATCAAAGTGGAATGGGACGAACTCATCATCATCGTCAGAGGTGTAATCGGAGTCGTCCTGCGAGGTGTCGTCCAGGTCAAAACCAAAAGGAACTAAATCATCTGTGGAAGTACCCGAAGTATGTTCGTCCTCAAGAGTTTCACCTGAATCATCGTCTTCATCAAAATAGCCGAATCTATCAAAATAATGGCCAGCATCATAACCGGCCTCAATCATCATCACTTTTGAGTGCCCAGAAACGGACTTATCAGTGGAAGTAGTCAAATTAGGTCCGTCCTGTCTAGTCTTGGTATCTGCCCTCCGCTCAATGGGATCAATCACATAAATTCCTTGGATTTCATCAACACATTGTCACACACCAGAAGGAGGAACTGCGAGGTCTATGCTTTCCGAGTTCCCCTCCTTTCAGAGGATTCCTTGGGTCTCATCAGCGGTCACAAAGCAAGCATCTCTAATGTCATCAGATCGGTCACAGGCCTCGGAGTCAGCTAGAATCGGTGAAGGTGCATCAGATGCAGGTCTATGGTCAACTGTGGGTGCGGTGATCGACGCTTCGCTTTCGTCAACAAGACGAAAGCGAATCTCTCCTGATCCATAGTCAATAACGACCCTCGTAGAGGAAAGGAATGGTCATCCTAGGATGGTTGGAGATGGCTCCCCTGTGGAGGTCTCCATGGGCAACACGACAAAATCAACATGGTAGCTCGTGCCCAGAATTGAGATGACGGCATTTTCAAGGATACCCTTCGGCCTCTTGATAGATCCATCAGCAAACTGAACGATCATCCTTGTTTTCTTGAGAGGCCCTAAGTGAAGAGACTTTACCAGTGAGAAGGGTAATATGCTAAAAGACGCACCGCCGTCCAGGAGAGTGTGATTACATATAAGGTCAGAGATGGTGCAAGTGATGAAAGGAGTAGCTGTTTTCTTCTTTCTAGGAATGGGACGGTGTGTGATGGTGTGGGCAATGGCCGTGGTCAAGATATGACGCTCAGATCTGCTCCTCTGCTTCCTCTTCTTGGGAAGAGGAGCAGATAAATTGGTCATGGCCTGCTGAAGTGGGGCACGGATGATCTCATGAATAGTGGCCACCACTTTGGGTTCAGTCAACATTTTTTTGAATTTTTGGACCTCCTCCATACAAGGGAGGAAGTCGGAATCAGCATATACACGAGGCATGCCAAGAGCAGTCTATACAACAACATCCTCGGGGTCAAAGGTGGGACAGGATGTGAATGGTTGTGTGGGTGAATGATCTGGCAAATGGACCTTCTCCTTACAATCTGAATCAACCAAGTGTCTCCCGAACACTTTTTGTATTTTTATATTTTCTCATTTTTTTGTGTTTTGGGCGATTGCAAGCTCCCATGATCACCCACAAGTAAATCCATATCCTCGATGAAAGGAGCATTAATATGGATTTCTCTCACAATGGCAAGATGCTCTCTCATCAAAGTAATGTGATCTAGCATTAGGTTCATGATGTCACTCATGGAGGTTGAGGGAGATGACTCCAACAAGTCAGACTCGAGGTGGATGTGACGGTGGAGGTGGATAATATACAAGTGGAGGTGGAGGTGGGTAAAAGTCCGAGGTTTGATATTGCGGCTGAGGCGAATATGTACAAAAGTCAGGAGCAAAGTCCTCCTGGAAAAAATGAGGTGGGCCAGCTGGAGTGAACGAAGGATCCGCAAAGTCCGGATAAAATACGCTCCAGTCGGCCATCTCGAAGCAAGAGGAAAATGACAGTCGAGAGAACACGATGGTCAAATCAAGAGGGTGAGAAACAAGGCACAAATGCGCAGAGATGATCTAGCAAACACACAAGCAATCACAAGCAAAACTCACACAATACAAACCCTCAATTCACCTACTCAACTCGGTGAAGACCACAAATGCGGTCTTTTTATCTTGTCTGTTTTTAGAGTTAGGTGAGAAGTCAAAGATTTGCATACACACTTAGGGGCTGAATAGGATTTGGGCACTAGTCCTTAGGGTGTGCGCGAGCAAGTAAAAGCGAAGACAATGAGGGGATTACTCGCCCCAAGAGAAGATTTTCTTTTTGGTTGATTTTATGGTCAAGTAATATTAGCAGTACAATTTTATTGGTTATCACTTTTTTTGAATTTTTAGTGAAAATGCACGAGCCTAACGAGGAGTCAATTTTACTTAGCACCTAGGTTGGCAAAATCAGAGGTAGAGAGTCGGAAAAGCAATGCAAGCGGCAAATCAATGATGTATGCTAAAGAGAAATGCTCACCTTGCCTCTAGCACTCTACATGCAAAGATGCTCAGCAGAACTGAAACCTATCTATATGCAAATGCAAAGCCGATGAAATCGCCCTAAGTTTAGAAATTGCTATTAGCGTGAAGCACCACAAGTCGGTCATCGATCTTCAATCCAGAAGTCTGATCTAGGCTCACCCCTCCTCTTCTCTCGACACATCGAGTTCAGGAGTAGCGCTTGACAGGGTGGGCTCGCGGCACGTAGGCTTGAAGATGGTGAGGCGACTGTTTAAAGATTTGAACTAAGTCCAAAGCGCACTATAGGTACATGCAAGATATTAAGTGTTTGGCCTTAGTCTATCACAAGCAATCCTAAAACTAGGGGCTCAATCACACAAAAGAAATAAAATCGAAAATCAGAAAACAAAATAAAAAATGCGATGAAAACCGATAAAAGCCGCGATGAGCCCCCAAGTGTACAAGCACTTGGAAATTGTGCCTGAATGTCCGAGTGTTCGAGTACCTGTATTATTACAAATTAAAGAGGTCTCTCTCTCACTTAAATTACAAAAATAAATACAACAAAAATGAAGGGAGCTCAGTCTTCAAAAATCCTCTCCGTCTCCTTCGGTGCTAGGCAAGCTAGAGCCGGCTTCACGTGGGTCACAAGCGCCTAGGGTGGAGCGCCTCCCTCGGTCTGCGGTTCCTCGCACGAAATCAATAAAAGAGGAGGTTAGACAGCTCAACAATATATCAAATAAAAAGCAAAAAATAAAAGCCACGAAATAGACAAGCAATCACAATCACAAACAAAAACCCGAACTACACGCTGTTGCTCCCCGGCAACGGCGCCATTGGTTTAACCCAAAAAATCGGTGGTCTTAAGTTCCACACAAGGCGGGAACTCAGTCACTGAATCGACCACGCGAAATTCGGATTAAAACAACAATTAACCCACAATAGATAAATCAAGCAATGAAAGTAAATGTGCAGAGTTAAAATTTATTATAACTCTACAACAAAGATGTGTATAGGTGCAAGTATGTGTAGAGGTCGAACACAGGGAGCAGACAGGTAGAACGGGGCAAAATGCACAAAATGTGTGAATGTGATGAATTTGTCTATCTATGCTATGTTTTTGTGGGTTTTTAAATTTATATATTTTTTATTTAATTTTTGCTTTTATATTTTTGTATTTTGGTTTTTAATTTTCTGATTTTATATTTTCTTTTTAGATTTTATATTTTTATATTTTTCTTTTTCTTTAATTAGAATATATATACAAAGTAAGAAAGAGAGGAGGATAAGGTATTTATAAAAATAGGTAAAAAATAAGTAAAAATCATGAAATAAAGTATTTTTTGGTCTTTTTGTATTTTTCTAATGTTTTTATGTTTTTTCTAGATTTTTCTTAATTTTTTTGGTATTTTTAAAGTCAAAAATACTGAAAACAGAGAACAAAATAAAGAGCTGAAACTAAAATGTAGAAATAAAATAAGAAACAGTAAAAAAAATTCTCCAATTTAATTTTCATTAAAAGATAATAAAACAAGGATAATTCAGAGACAGAAATTAGATTTTTAGGGTTTTTCTAAAATTTTTAATATTTTTATGAAGATTTTTAGAGTTTTTATATTTTTAGGAGTTTTCTTTTATGTTTTTTAGTGATTTTTGGGTAGAAGTTGAAACACACTAAAAGACACATAATATATTTTTCTGGGAATTTTCTAAGATGGTTTTATAATTTTTATGGATTTTATAATGCAAACAGTGCTGGAAATGCATGTTTTTGAGCACACGCACCTGGCAGGGACGATATCACAATTACCAAAAACTTTGGGGCTATATTGCAAAATGTCCAGAAAATTAACACATTACAAACATATTTTAGTACTAATACGAAATATACTAAGCAACAGTCCCTTGGACGCAAAATAGCCAAGCGCACGTGCTCACGCACGTGCGCCTCGCTGGCAAGGGTGCGAGTGAGATTTTAGCAAGTCCGAGGGGCCTAAGGATAAAGTTTACAAAAATAGCACTCTGCCAAGGAAAGTTTGCGTAATGATAAATAAATCACAAAATTTTACTGGGCGGACGCGCAATTTACCTAAACCAGAGGCGTCATCCAACGACGGATATGACTCCACTAATGCTACGTGTCAGCTTGGGACGCCGCGATACCTCTTCGCGCAAATGGCCAGGATTAGAAGCCCAATCGGCGATCGAACGACAGAGGGAAGATCTGATCCGACGGATACTGCGCGTCACCAAGAACAACAGCAGATCCGACGGTCCTGGCCGGTCGAGGAAGAACGACAGAGGAACCCGCCGTCGACGAGTTCGGATCTGGGCGTACTCCGCTCTCCGACGACCTCCTTCCCCACGAACAGCTCGGACAAGTTCCTGGGAGAGTCCTCTAGTGATCAGCGGCGTCAAAATGGTTGGGGAGCAGCCGTACGCCGCCACGGGCACAACAAAGGAGGGTGGCTCCGGGTTCCGTCCGCCTTGCAAAAATCGACCCCAGGAGGGGATCTCTCAGCACCTGGGACCTGCAAAAGAGCACAGCAAACACAGTAGATGGTCCCAAAACAGAAGCGGGTGGATTGGGTGGTGTATGGTGCGAATAGTTGCTCGCCGGAGCAAGCTCCGGCGAGGGGGTGGCAAATGGTGTAAATGGCGTCAGTCGAGCAACTAAGAAGCATGGATTTAAAGTAAATGCTTCATAGATCTTATAGGGAAAAGAAAACTAAAATAAATAAACCACTAGCGGTGAGAAACCGCGAGATAAGCACCTCACAGCCAAGATGGCCGTAGATAGGTGGAACGGCCCAAGAATCGCCTCTTCGATCAATCTGATGGCATCAGGAAGGAGCTGTCACCTCCTTCCTTCTTTCTCGCGCAAGAGAAGGAGAGGGCATCGGTCCAAAGGGGTTCAAGATTCAAAGGAGGGTGACGGGTTTGGTTTTGAACAATGATGAATGGGCGTGAAAGACGAGGTGATGGCGGTCGCATCGAGGGTCCAAAGATCGATCTAAGCCCAGGGCGTGTATCCTCGATTGTAGGGCTACAAAAGCCCTGAAGGAATCATCATGGAAGGGTGAAAGGCGTGATCTCCAAAATTCGGAGAAAACGCAAAAAAAAAACAATTATGACAAGGGCCAGACATTGGGCAGAGAGTTGACCGCGGGTCAACTCTCCTGCCCTCCTCGTTGGTCCACGTGGACCAACCAAGAAAAAGTCTGGAAAAAAGTCTTGTAAAATCATTTTAAAATAGTAACTGATTTTATTATTTTTAGGTTATTAAATAAAAAATGTTTATTATTTTATAAATTATTTTATGGTAATTTTTATTTATTTTTTCGAGGTTTATAATTACAAGTTGCCTTTTATACCCTTTATAAGTATATTTATCTATATACTTTATTAATTTATTTTTATTTTATACAATTGATTTATTTATTTTTGTTTATTATTTTATAAATTTATAAAGTATTTTTATACACTTAAAGATATTTTTATTTTATTTTTCTGAAATGTTTTGTACACTTAATAAAATGGAAGAATGAATTCTATAGGTATAGATACGAGTATTATACCTATGTATATTATTTACAAGTATTTTTTTTTGTATTTTCTTGAGGTTTTATTCCTGATTTTAATAAGCACATATATTATACATAATATTTACAAAATTATAAAAATATAAAATTATAAATATAATGAATAAATAATAAAATGAATATTTTAATCTGTACAAGTATACAAGGAGGGTCCAAAACCCAACTTTCAAACCGTAGCTCCGCCAAATGCAAAGCTACTGCCATTAAATAGCTTATTTAAAACTATATACAATTAAAGGTGAGTTTGCTGTATTTGGAGTTTTTATTTGTGAGATACGGGTCTGGGAATTTGGGATTCTGGAATTTTATTCAGACCATAACTTTTTATCTGTATATTATTTTTGAGTGAAATCAATTTTATATTTTTCTTTATTTAATTTTCTAAAACTTTCATGTTCAAAGTTTCTTTATTTGAAGTATAAAAATTGGAACCAAAAATAGGTCCCAAAATGAATAAAGAATGGATAAAATAAAAGGGGATTTTATTGTATTTTGGCCATTATCTCCCCCTACTTTATTCCTTGTAGACCTATTCATCGAGAGGCCTAGGTCTCAGGGTTTTGGGTCATAAAATATTTACAATATTTTATTCTTTTTCTTTTCTTTTCTTTTCTTTATTCTATAATTTTGGCTTTAAAAACCGTATTTTATACAATATTTACACAAATATACATGGATGATAAAATGCATGAATTAACGCTATTTACACGCATTTACTAGGGTTTTTAAGGCCAAAATGATAGAATAAAGATGATGAAACGTAGCTTCATCAGTTAGTCTATTACATGTGGTGCCCAAGAAGATGGGCAACACTAAAGTTGTGAGCGAGTCTGGAGAGGAGATCTCTACCCGGGTTCCCACTTCTTGGAGGGTTTGTGTGGACTGCAGACGATTGAATCAGACCACTAAGAAGGATCATTTCCCGCTTTCTTTTATTGATCAGATTATAGAGAGGCTAGCTGGGAAGAGTCACTACTGCTTCCTTGATGGGTACTCCAGATATAATCAGGTGTCCATAGTACTCGAAGACCATGGAAAAACGACATTCACATATCTGTTTGGGACTTATGCTTTCAGACGGATGCCCTTTGGTCTATGTAACACCTCGACGACATTCCAAAGGTGCATGTTGTCCATATTCTCGGACATGGTGGGTGATTTCATGAAGGTATTCATGGATGACTTCTCGGTCTACAACGACGGGTTTGATGCTTGTCTTGACTGCCTAGACCGAGTACTTCTGCACTGCATAGAGGTCCATCTTATTTTATCTTGGGAGAAGAGTCACTTCATGGTGACTCAAGGGATGGTGCTTGGTTATATCATGTCTAACATGGGCATGGAGGTCGATCCAGCCGAGGTGGATATCATAAGGAAACTCAATCCACCATCCAACTTACGATAGTTGCGATCTTTTCCGAGGCATGTTGGTTTCTACTGATGTTTTAGTTAGGACTTCAGTAGGATTGCCCGACTTCTTACTGATCTGCCGACGAAAGACACTGAGTTCATTGTAGATCGTCTTACGTCCTTTGAGACTCTCAAGAATCTAGTTGTTGAGGCTCCTGTCCTTCAGCTTCCTGATCAGTCTCTCCCATTTGAGATTATGATGGATCCTCCTATCTTGCCGTTGGGGCCGTACTAGGATAGAGGAGGAACATATTACCATTTTCCATTCACTATGCTAGTCGTACATTGGATGCCACTCAACGGAACTACACCGTCACGAAGAAAGAGATGCTAGCCATAGTATTTGCCTTGGATAAGTTCAGATCATATATTCTTGGATCCAAAGTGTCGAGATATACTGATCATATTGCCATCAGATACCTCATGGCAAAGAAGGATGCCAAAGCCAGGTTGACCAGATGGATCCTTCTACTCTAGGAGTTTGATATTGAGATTAAGGATATACCTGGAGTCAAGAATGTGGTGGCGGATCATCTCTCCCGTTTGGAACATCTTGAGGAATCTGAGCAGATTGAGCCTATCACTGAGACATTCCCAGATGAGGCGATCCTTGCTATCGCCTCGTTTCCATGGTATGTCGACATTGTGAACTATCTTATTGCCAAGAAAGTTCCAAAAGATTGGCTGAGATAGCGACTTGAGACCTTCCTCGTAAAAGCTAAGTCGTACCATTGGGAGGATCCCATCCTTTATCATGAAGGAGGGGATAACATATGGCATCGGTGCATTCCTCAGGAGGAGCACCACATCTTCCTCACTTACTGCCACAAGCTAGAGGCAGGAGGACATCATTTTGGGAGGAGAACAACACATAATATGCTCCAATCCGACCTATGGTATTCTACCATCTTCAAGGATTCTGACGAATTCGTGAAGAGGTGTACTGATTGTTAGAGGATGGGCACTTGTGGACAATGTGATATGATGACGATGTAACCCATTCACTTATGTGAGGCCTTTGATGCATGGGGCATTGATTTCATGGGCCCATTCCCTAAGAGTCAGGGATTCGAGTACATTCTATTGGTTGTTGATTATGTGAGTCATTGGGTTGAGGCCATTCTCGAACCGTAGATGCTAATACTGTATGAAGATTTTTGAGGAAAAATATCATTTCACGATTTGAGGGGTCTCACTTTATTAATGAAAAGGTAAAGTCCCTTGCTAACGAGTTCAATATAAACCATCGAGTAGCCACTCCACATCATCCTCAGACCAATGGTCTTGCTGAAGTATCAAATAGGGAGATCAAGACGATACTACAAAAGGTAGTCCGCTCAGACTGAAAGGATTGGTCACAGCTTTTGGACTCAATTTTGTGGACATATTGGACTTTCTTCAAGACCCCTTTGGGTACGTCTTCCTTTCGACTCGTTTATGGCAAGCCATGCTATTTACCCGTGGAAATCAAGCATAAGTCACTATGGGCTGTCACTGAGATATTATTGGATCCAGAGAGTATAGGAGATCAAAGGAAGGAAGAATTGGCAGCCCTGGAGGAGCTTAGAGATACAACCTTTTCGAGCAGCCTACAATATAAGGAGTGAGTGAAGATATGTCATGATTCTCATATCAGCCATAAGCAGTTTGATCCAGATCAGAGAGTATGGTTATTCGATGTCAGGCTTAGATCATTCCCAGGGAAGTTGTAGAGTAAGTGGAATGGATCATACTTGGTCTGAACAGTGTATGATAATGGTAGTATCGATATATCTGAGATGTCATCTGAGTCTACCTTTCGTGTTAACGTTCAACGATTGAAGCCATATCTAGATAATGATCCGCTGATCGTTGATGTTGCCCCTATTTATTTTGCATGAGATGTGGTCTTTGACTCACATCATTTGCATCTCATGCTTGATTATCATTGTCTTCCGCCCTTGTATAGATCCATTCGTCTATATCACACATTCTTTAGTCTTACACCCTATCTCCATCTTATGATTACTTGATCCTAAGTAGGGGGATCATCGACATCTATTCATTCTGTTCACTTTCCCATAGTAAGCATAAGTTGTGTTTTCTTCATTGCTCTTTGATCACTTTGAGGACATCGCTCGAGCTAAGTATAGGGGGTGTCGTATATTTTACATATATACTTTAGACATAACTCATACTTTGTGTGAGTGTGTTAATAAATAAAATGACTAAAATATACAACTTAAAAATCACAAAAATTAAAAAATTTTCTTGTACATAAAGTTTTTTCTTGCAAATACATAGCCATTTATAAACGTTATTTTTGTACAAATGTTTGTAAAAATGTTTTGCTTGAAAAGTGTTTGTAAATATTTTTATATCAAAACTATGTATATAGTACAAAATATTTGAAAATATTTGAAAAATAAAAGTTTGCAAAAATCCTTGTGTAAGTTTTTGTAAATAGTTTGCAAGACTTATGCATCCATGCATTCAAACATTTTCAACATATGAGGGTAGTACTTCTAGGCGGAATCTCTTATCTTCCTTTAGGGAGGGATGTGCATCCCAACTTGGTCTGGCAGTGTTGAGGTCTAAAGATAGGGGTTGTAGGTTGCAATAATGCTTCAGAAGAGGGATAGTCTATTGGCTCAAAAGAAAAAGTCCTTGTGTATATGCTGCACCATGTAGATATGTTGTACATATGCACATCAAAAAAATGTGCAAAATCAAGAAAAACTCCAAAAAAGGGGACATGCCTAATTGAAAATGATATGCATGCCGGAGTGTATATAGCCAAATAATGCAATGCTTATGTATTACACCTTCTCATCTGATGAAGTTTGCCACCAGAGACTTAGCTACACTGGTTAGGCTCCCATGGATACATGGCTATACTGGCCACAATCCATTCTCTTCTTTCCCCCTCTTCTTGAGTCGGTTGCACAAGAACTTAGAAGGGAATACCCAACTCCTCGAGGAAAGAGATGCTAGACTGAGGAGTTAGAGTTACCTTGTTGAGGGAAGCTGTTTCTTTGTCATTTCTGAGGTGGGGAGCTATATATCACTTACACAGTACATGGTGGAACATAGAGGCTGTTGAGTCTTAAACCTATGTCCCAATAAGGTTCTGACAAACTAATAATCTAAGGGTCTGACTGAGCTCCATACTTTAATTTAATGAAGATAAGTTTAATTATCAACCTTTACTCTTCTTCTTTTTCTTTTCTTCCTCTTTTCACTTCTTTTCCAAATAAATGTTCGCTAAGGACTAACAAAGGTAAAGTATAGGGGGGTATGAATCCCTGATTCTTACTCTTTAGCTACTTATCTTGGCAAATCAACATGTAAATACAATAATATAGCTTTCAACATGCATCTGTTAATATTGTATAATTAGCATGTTTTTGTGCAAAAATAAAATAATAAAAGAAAAAGGAAGGAGGTATTTAGAATAAATACAGAGTGACCTGAACCCCAAGAGAAGGTCAAGCCTTGACCTCATCGCTAAATAACATAAGTAGAGAGAGATCAAGCCTACTATGTGTTGTACATATTATCTATATTCATAAATAAATTACTTTTGACAAAACAAAATTAAAGAATTATTTTTACCTCCTTGTATGTATTTGAAAAAATAATATAAATAGAAAATAAAAATCAGAAAAATCAAATAAAAAATAAAATTCCCCTTTCATTGTACAAAGCACATGTATATATATCATTCACTATTTATTCTATATCTGTAAATAACTCATAAAAATAAAACAAAAATTATTTTGTATTCCTAAAATATTGTTGAAAATAAATAAAATATAAAATTAGGGTATTTGTGTAAAAATAACAAAATAAAAATAATTGTACATAATACATAGGTATATTATACCGGTATATAATACTATATATTGCATATACACTAATTTTTTTCATAAAAATAATTAAAATTCACAGAAAAATTTTGAAAAATAATAATTATTTTTCATTTTATTTATTTTTCATTTAAATTTATTTATTATTTTTAATGTAAATATCTTTATTTTCTCCTCTATTTTGTCCTGTAGTGTATTTTGTCCATATCCTAGGCCCCTTCTGATTGGGCCACATCAGATTCTTGACCAAGGTTAACTGGTCCCCCAGACCCCTTTTCTCGTCGAATAGGGCTTTGCACCGATTTCTCACAATTTTGCCACCTGATCTGACATCCATTTCACCTGAGCTCCTGCTCCGAATTGAAAGGGTGGATCCCTAACACTTGCCCGATGTTCCCTTGCTCGATCCGCACCTCAGTTCGTGGGTCACACCTCCTTCTTTGTCGGACTCTCATGTCTATACAACCTTCCTTCTCATCCTTTACCTCCACCTTTGGTTGCTCCACCTTCTCCTGCACACCAGTCCACCTTTCCTAGAGTGACAACAAGCGAGAGGGAGGGCAAGGGAAGCTTTTTGAGCGTGCTACCCTAGGTCCGGCGAGGTGCAACCTTAGCTCTGTCTTGAGGAGCAGAGCCTCTGACTGCACCGATCATCGAGGCCAAGACCACCGTAGACCATTGTCTGCACCCCCATGCACACTTCGACCATCTTCATGTACCCCCCTACACTTCCATTTTCCATTGAATCCATCTTTTCATCGATCTAACAGAGCATCACCGACCTTACTCTGTTCTTCACATCTCCTCCGTAGTTTGACCCTTCGTATGCCTCACTCCGACTCCCTATCGTTTCTACATTACGCTCTGCATCCTTCCATCGAATCCAATCATTGGATTGGAGTTGCTTAGCAGGTCGAATCCCCCATCTCCCATGAGTCCTGTCCCGTTCGCTGATCCCCCTTGGTTCCCAATGTCTTCAGCATTCTAACCTATGTCGGAATCACTCTCCGAGCAAAGAACTTTCTCGTGCAGGGTTGGAGCGCAACCAGACCTCATCTGGAGGACAAGGACACCCTAGGAGAGCTCCAGGTTGACCGTGCATCCCCATGGCCCTTCTCGTGGTCCTGGGCCCTTATGAGCCATGCTGCAGTTGTGGAGCTTCATCGCTGACTTATTCCACATCCCAGCAGCTCGAGAGGACGTCGGAGTCACACGTAATACACGATTGAAACTCGTAGGAGGCGAGTTCTTCCCCGATCTTCCATACGCCTCCTACACCGTTCGATCGAGGCATCTCCAGTTCTAGTCCGAGCCATCCATCCTCGGGAGGCCTCCGACTGTCAGATCCATCTAAGGATCTCATCTGCGTCCTCCATCGTCGAAGCGGTATCCTCGCATCCCAGCTGTCTGATCATAAGTGGAGTGTCACCGAGCGTAAGATCGCACCAAATAAGGGGTAATTTGTCCTTAGGCCCCTCTCTATTTTATCTTTATTGTTTAGTCCTATAATTATTGGTCGTAGTATGAAATAGTCTAGTTATTTTGCATATGGACCCTGGTTGTTTTTTATATTTGCATTCCAATCATGTTTGAGTGAACTCACATGGCATATCATGTGCGATTATGGTGTATTTACATTATCTATCCTAGAATTAATCTATGTTATGTTTTGAATGAAAGTTTTCTGATAATTGCATTTATGCCCATGTGCATGGTTTATTGTGCATGTGGATATTTTGCATTACTCGCCTTGAGTTTTTTGTTTGTGTTACGTTTTGGCCACTGAACATGATTTTAATTGCAAGTGGGTCCCTACAAACTATGTCTTATTTTTAATTAAATAATTATCAAATTAAGTCCAAAAATTGTATAAATATTACTATTATCTCCTGCTAACGTGTAATATTTATTGTGATTTTGGGATTAATTTTGTTGAGTATTTTATTTTCCAAAAATAAAAATATAAAAATATTATTGTCTATTTTATAAAATACATAAAAATTATAACAATTGTTTGAAAAATTCCAAAAAATAGTGAGTATTTGTTTCTTGTGTTTCACTTCCACTACCATCTTTGTTTCAAAAATCATCATAAAAACCTTAAAAATCTCAAAATTCTAAAAAACTTATAAATATCATTAAAATTCTAGAAAAATAAAAAATAATTTCAATTCCTGTTGATAGATGTTTATGCATATTTTCTCATGGAATTCATATCCATGACATTGGGAGATTTTATCCTGGCTGTGCATTTCTTTTTAGATTTTTATAAAATCATATAAAAATAAGAAAAACCCTAGAAAGTCACAAAAAAATGTTTTAATTTTTTGAAAAACACAAAAATATTTTTATTCCTTAATTTTGATCATTTTAGTGTTGAATAAAAATAGCAAAGTCTTGCTCGTGTGCTTAGTTACCTTATTTTCTTGCTTGCCTTTCCGTAATTAAAAACCACAAAAAAGTTTGCAAAATTAAAATTAGAAAAATACGCATCTTCTTGTCTGATCTCGACTACTTTTAGGTTTACTCATGCTCCTTGAGTTTAACCCTAATCGCTATACCATGTTAAAATAAATAGCGGAGACTGCTAACATTGGTTTTGTACTTTGATTGCTTGATTTGAGTGATTTCTCGATTTTTATTGATTGACCAAATTGTTCAGTTAAGAACAACGACACTTGATTATTTCTCCATCTTAGCTGATCTCAGTTTTCGTGTCATCAAATGGCAATCACAGTTCCACCACAACCCCATCAATATGATGACATTCCATGAATCAGACATGGATGAGAGATTGATGAAACTCGATTTCATCATCATAAATTCCAATTATTAACCCCCTTGCTTAAGCTTTGTGTCAATAAAACCCAGTTAATGTCCTGTAATTATCAGAATCTCGAATAAGATAAAAACCACAAAAAATGGCAAAACAAAAATCATTGGTATTTTTAGCCTACCAACGGTCTGAATTTAGGCGCTAAAGAACGGGTGTGATCAGATCTGGGACGGCACGATCGGAGGCCCAAGATTCGGCCACGTGTTGCACTGCGGAGTGAGCGCTGGCGGACGGCTTGGATGAGAAGTTAGGGTTGATCGAGAGGCTGAGGAGAGAGGCGGAAGCGGACGGCTGAGATTGATTCTTGAGGCTGATGGAAAGGCTGAAGAGCGTCAAAGGAAGAAACGACCGAGATGGAAGATCGGGGGCGCGATCGGAAGGCACCAGTCGCTCCACGTGGCAAGCTCTGGTGCGAGCGCTTACGTGCGGTGCAGATTAAGGGCGAAGATGATCAGATGGTTGAGGCAATTGGGCGCGCGTAGAGAGGACTTAGCCGTTGGATCAAGAGATGATCCAATGGCCCTGGTCAAGGGCGGATGGGACAAGGAGGAGCGGGCCACGTGGCTCACTCAGATCGGGCCACGTGGCCCAATCAGATTATTCAGACCTTCTAGTTGATTTTTGAAGGGGTAGATGGTCAAATTTGAGAAAACCCAAAACAAGAAAGTTGTAGATCTTGATGAGATCTACAAGTTTCATGTTGACAAAACTGGAGATGAGATCAACTTTAGCCTTAAAAATACCCTTAAAAATCTTTTGAGGCTAAAGTTGATCTCATCTCCAGTTTTGTCAACATGAAACTTGTAGATCTCATCAAGATCTACAACTTTCTTGTTTTGGGTTTTCTCAAATTTGACCATCTACCCCTTCAAAAATCAACTGGAAGGTCTGAATAATCTGATTGGGCCACGTGGCCCGATCTGAGTGAGCCACGTGGCCCGCTCCTCCTTGTCCCATCCGCCTTTGACCAGGGCCATTGGATCATCTCTTGATCCAACGGCTAAGTCCTCTCTACGCGCGCCCAATTGCCTCAACCATCTGATCATCTTCGCCCTTAATCTGCACCGCACGTAAGCGCTCGCACCAGAGCTTGCCACGTGGAGCGACTGGTGCCTTCCGATCGCGCCCCCGATCTTCCATCTCGGTCGTTTCTTCCTTTGACGCTCTTCAGCCTTTCCATCAGCCTCAAGAATCAATCTCAGCCGTCCGCTTCCGCCTCTCTCCTCAACCTCTCGATCAACCCTAACTTCTCATCCAAGCCGTCCGCCAGCGCTCACTCTGCAGTGCAACACGTGGCCGAATCTTGGGCCTCCGATCGTGCCGTCCCAGATCTGATCACACCCGTTCTTTAGCGCCTAAATTCAGACCGTTGGATCTCTAGATCCAACGGCTGAATGTCATCGTCAACCTTACGTCGACCTTCTCTCTCCCACGATCCAGTTCGCGAAGACTGCTCCCCCTTTCCATTTTCTCGCCCTCACCAGCCACCACTTCCACTCGCCAACTACCCCATGACGTTCCCCCATCTTCCTTCTTCCCCGCGCATCATCCCACGACCACCATCGTCATCCCACTCGCTCCACACATCCCTCGAAAAACACGTCATCATCACCAGTTCCGCCAACTCCAACCTTCAAATACACCGCCTCCTCCTCCATTTCCGTTCATCCACCTTTACGCGGGGCACGGCCCAGCCCTCCGCCACCTCCCAGTGACAGGGGGAGCTGGCTGGATCGAGCGACGATGACCGTCGTCCCCGGTGAGATCCTCCGACCTCCACGGCGGAGCTGCGGCGCCTTGCGACTGCCCGAGCTGCACTGATCGGCTGACAGTGTCCAGCGAAGACCCCGAGGTCCTCCTATGACCTCGAGCACAAGCCATCGTCCCACCATACCTCAGGTAAGCACCTTGACTTCACTATGCTTTTTCTTCTTATTTTTCTTATTTAATTAGTCCTCCTCGGCCACCTTCGACCTTCACAATCCATATCCCGAGCTCCGCCACGCTTCTATCTTTCACGCACACCTTCTCGTTCACCTCCTTCTTCCTCCAGACCTCGTCATCTTCCGACCCACCTCCTCCGCCACCCACGGCGGAGGAGCTCCGAGCTCCCCTGTTCTTCGCCCCCTATGAGCTCTCACCTCGCTCACTCACGCACTTCTTAGGCTTCGGCTTTATGCTACTAACCCTGCAGGTCCATGAAACTCGCAATGGCCGGAGCCCTTGCGGAGCCCACTTCGTCACCACTGGTCTAGAAATCAGCAATCCCGTGGTCCTCTCCAGAGAGACCAACTCCTCGCCCGAGTTTACATCATCACCGACCTACCTTCAGGAGCGTCGGGGGAGCTTCACCGTGCCCGAGACAGAGCGGCGGAGGAGGAGCTCCTTCGTCGGAGCTCCAAAATCGCCGCCAGCCGAAGATGGAGGACGAAGCACAGTTGCCGTTGGATGGTCTCCTCTCAGCGACCATCCAACGGCCCCGATGAGGCCACGCCATCAACTTCAACAGCAGTTGGATCCTCTCAATCCGACGTCCTACATTCGGCCACGTGTCTTCACCGAACCTCTGCGCCCGAGCTCCAGGCTTGGATGTCCTGAGCCTTATCCGAGCCTAAGCCTGGAGGCTCGCATCTTTCGAGCCTGCTCCGAGCCTCATCAGCGCTTCGTGACTTCCGAGGCAACGCTCGAGCCTATGCCGAGCCTGCATTGAACCCGAACCAACGTACGAGCCTAGCCAAAGCAATATCGAGCCTCTGCCGAGTCCGAGCCTATCTCCGAGCCTGGATGGCATGTGCTAGGCACGTGCGTATCTGGGCAATTTGCAGAGACGCCCTCTGAACTTCTCCAATTTGCAGAAAGGCCCCTACGCGTGTGAGCAAATTACAGGGAAGGCCTCACATTTAATTTTTATTACATTTTAGTCCTTTCCAGGGACCTTTTTGTAGTTATCTTTTCATATTTTCTTTCAGTTATGCCCTTGCTTTCTTTTATGCATATCTTGAGCCTCGTAACTCCGATTGAGATGATTTCGGTGGCATTTTGAAGCTCTCCTTGTTGTCTTTCTTATGGCATGCTTTAATCTCACAGTAGACAAGATGCAATTTGAAGAAATCTTTTATTGATTAAGTGCCTTGCTACTCTTGCCTATTTTTACATGAATAAAGATTGCTTCTTAATTTAACCCTGATTGGACGTGTATTTTAATGGCTCATTTACTTATGGTCTCAGGCATATTCTTGATGCATTTCATTGCATTCATCTGCATGATAAAAATTGATAAAAAAATGCATGTTTCTTTTGATTTGACCTATATGACTCAACACTTAATTAAATAGATAAAAATCCGAATAATTCGAGAAAGGCTCGTGTCCCTGAGTTCGACCTTTGGTTTCTTGCCAAGTAAAATAAAAATAAAAATACTACCATCTCATTTTGATTGATACATATTTAAATAAGATGGTCTTTTGATGACCCGAATTGGCCCGACTGCTACGACAATTCCGCACTATTAAAGGGTCGATTTTGCGGATCATCAAATGGCGCCGTTGCCGGGAAAATTCGTCGTCTTCGCTCGATCCTCCGCCTCCCCCTGTCACAGAGAGACGGAGGAGGGCTGAGCGATCCCCCACGTGAAGGTGGACAAGGCGAACGGAGGGGGAGTGCGGTGTATTTGAAGAAGTTCGTCGGCGGTAAGCTGGTGGAGACGTGGGTTTCAAGGAGAAAATGGAAGGAGTGGAGAGGCGTTCGTGGTATAATGGAGGGCTGGCGAGGACGACGGATGACTGGAGATGGTCGTGGAGCTTCCAGATGGTGGAGATGGTGGCTGGAGACTCGGGTAAAATGGAAAGGGCGGACGGTGTTGGCACAGTGGAGAACGTGGGGAGAGAGGCGTCCGACGGTAGGGGATGACACGTGGGCCGTTGGATCACGGGATCCAACGGTGAGGAGCGATGCGCGAAGGAGCGGTGTGGATTAGATCGGGGGCGAAGCGATCGGAGGGCTGCAAAACAACCACGTGTTGCGCTGTGGAGTGAGCGCTGGCGAACAACTTGGATGAGAAGTTAGGGTTGATCGAACGACTGAGGAGAGAGGCGGAAGTAATAGCTGTGATGGAAAGGCAGGGGCGTGATCGAATGGGTATAAACGCACCACGTGGCAGGCTGAGGACGAGGCGCGAACGTGCGGCGTGGATCAGAGATGGAGTCTGATCGGATGGCCAGGAGTAAGAGCAGGTGTGGAGAGGACTGGGCCGTTGTATTAGGAGAAGATCCAACGGCTCGGAGCGAGGGTGGATAAGACAAGGAGAAGCGGGCCACGTGGCTCATCCAGAACGGGCCACGTGGCCCAATCAGATTATTAAGAGAGAAAAGTTGATTTTGAGGGGTTAGGAGGCCGAATTTGAGAAAACTCAAAACATGAAAGTTGTAGATCTCGATGAGATCTACAAGTTTTATGTTGACCAAAACTGGAGATGAGGTCAAACGGAGACACAAAATATTTTTGAGGGTATTTTTAAGGTTAAAAATACTACAGATTTTTGTTCTGCGCCAACCTCAGCATAATAAGGAGCTACCTATCCAAAGTTGATATCATTGAGAAAAGATCACAAGACTTGGAGAAATTGGCCGTGATCAAGCATAGAACCCAACATCTAGACAAGTTGGATCAAATCACCAAGCAAATGGAGGTGTTGGTCAGCGCCATCAATGCCGTGCAGTTTGCGAGCCCATCAACCGCAACTCCCGTTGAGTCGAAGGATCCTTTATCACAACACTAGCCTCAAATGAGTACAGGGCAGCCCAGGTCCAACATGTATACTACGTGTAGGTCCCTGATCAGGCACCTCCGTAGCCGTCGCAACAACTTGTTGTATACTACGTCGCACTTTCTTGTTACTTATTAGCATCAAAATTAAAATAATCACTATTTAGTCCACGCCAACACGACTCACATGTGCTGGCATGCGAGTTTTAATGAGAAAATTACAGCGATACCCTCTGATTTTAATATTATAATATTATTTTAGTCCATCAAATAATTTATCTTGCATTTTAGTCCCTATTAAGCAGATTGGTTAACACTTTTTAATCACACTTCATAAAATAACTAACAAATGTCATTAATTCTCTAAAATTATAATTATCTCATGTTAATACCATCTTATCCCTAATTTTTTCACTTTTTAATTAGTTTTACTATTTTTAATAATTCAAAAAACCTCCTTTTAATTCCATGTTTTCATTATTAAATCAATAAAAGATGTAAAACTTTTTGAAAAATTTAAAAATCCTGATTATTTGTTTAGTTGTTTTTTATTTTTTGTACAAATTTTGCTTTCAAATTCTTTATAAAAATTAAAAAATAGTAAAAAATTAAAATGCCAAAAAACTCATTAAAAATCATAAAAAATCAAAAATTTACATAAAATTGCTTTTCTGGAAGATTGAAAGTTCTTCTTTCTGATTATGCAAATTTCTCTGATTTTAATTTTATTTTATACTTTAAAATCCTAAAAATAATTCCTTGATTTTCTGTTTGTTTAATTCATATTTTTAATTGTTTTTAAAACCTTAAAAAATATATAAATCAAAAAATTTATAAAATAGTATAAGAATACCAAAAACACAAAAATATTTTTTATTTAAAATTTCTGCTTATTTTGCCACATTTTTAAAATACAAAGAACTTGTTTCCTTTATTCCTTTGTTCTTTTTATTTGTTTGTTTTAAAAATTAAAATTAGAAAATTTGAACTTATAAAGTTAAAAAAAATCAGAAAACAATAAAAAATACAAAAAGTTAAAATTCCATAAATAAACATAAAAAGACAAAAACCCCACAAAAACTAAGAGTAGAAAAATAAAAATATTCCTCTTTATTTCATTGATTTAAATAACCCTTGAGATTCATACCCTTCCAAAGTTTGATTTTGTATCCTATACATGCATAAAAATAACATAGTTTTGTTGCTTACATTTATCTTATTTATCTTTGCTTGAGAGTTATAAATAAATAATTTTTTGAGGGAAATTTAGGGTTGCATCGACACTTTGGTTTTCTTAATTATATTAAATCTCTGAATTCCCTGATAAAACATCAGACCGTATCACCAACCCTCTAGTGGGAGGTTTGCCTAGAATCATCCTCTGTAACTGTAGTTTCCACCTTATCAGAACTCCTGGAGATAGAATCATTCATACCATCGACTGCCGTACTGCTAGTACCAACTGCAACATAACTACGTGACTACTTAGCACCAACAGTACCACCATCCTCCTCAATTTCATCAGTGGCAACTTCCTTCTCAGTACAATAACCAGTATTCCCACTTGCAGCCTCATCATCAAGAAGGCTAGGGTTTAGGTCTTAGCATATCATGAAAGCGTGTAGGTCACATTAAATATGATCTAGGGCAACTAGTTATACTAGTTGCGATGAGCAGTGGAATCTAAAAATTTAAATCTATAAAACCACATGATTCAAGAACACTTCTTAAATCATTTCATCAAGACCACAAAGAAGATATAGGAATAATTCTTGAAGCATGGTTGCGATCGAAGTCTCAAAGTAAGAGGCCACATGTATCAAGTCCGACCCGACGGAGGAGACGCTTGCGAGCATGCTGATGAGATGCATCCTTCTCGCATCCAAGATGTCGATCCAAGTGATGAATCTTCTGACTTTGTCACACGATATACGATGTCTTATTTGCTTACAAGAAGCACCGAGGAAGATGAAGATCCACTAGCGATCGAAGTAGTAGTACGATGGCATAGTGACGATAATGATTCCCTTTGGATCAAGAAGTGGACGACCACTCTTGAGGGGGGGGGGGCGTGCTGAGTGAACGAGAGAGATATAATGGTTGCCTCTTCTTTTATATTTTGATAGTCCATGGATCACAATCCATATACATCACAAAATCAATTGTTGAGATTGATTTGTGTTTTCTTTCAATGGTCATGATTTTGTTGTAAAAACTATAAAAATAATTAATTAATTTAATTTAATATATTGAATAATCATCAATATAAATTAATTCAATCAAATACTAGTAGACATTAAAGGATAGAGTCTAAGATCCTTCCAATCAAGTGGGTGGACCACCTTGATTTAGGACTCAAGGGTGGTCATCCACCCTCCTCATATGGAAGGGCTTCAATCTTTTCCAATAATGTGAGATTATGGATCACATAATCCTTTAATTATTTGCAACAAATTTTATTGAAAATTATTTCACAAAAATAATTATAAATTATTTTGTGATAATTTCAATCATGCCATTGGAAATTGTGAATCATATTCACACACCCAAAATAAAATGTAAATAGTATTTTCAATTAATTGTCCAATGTGAATCCAATTCTAATCAACATTTAATTTGTAAATACTATTTATAAATATCTCTCTCAATTATATTATAAATCACATTTATAATATATATGATTAATATGGATAGTACTATCCACATTATTCATATCCATGATAAGTAAATCACATTTAATTATCTCAGATCATCATTGTCATGCATCTAACTAATATTAATCATATTCATATTATTTATGATAATTAAATCACAATTAACCATCAATTTTTCAATGCTCAGATATACAATTTAACAATGGAATTATTCTTGTACTCCTTTAAGAATATTGTGCTTTCTCCATGAATACTTGGAGATAAGGATAGGGCGATTGTACGTTCCACATAGTGACTTGGATATTGAGATCATATTTCAAATCCATATCTCGTAGACCTTTCATAGATGCTTTATTAAATCAAAGCCGTAAATATAATATTCTCATTGTATTTGAATCATATTTAGATCAATATCCAACATTTGGACTAATATTAGATCACTTCTCTACTGAGAGGAGTCACTAAAATCCTAACCTATTTCATCACTCCCTCAGAATGGAAGCGTCATGGTTATACAATCATTTATGATCACATCACCCTTGAGTATTCATAACACCTATACATCAAGTATACTGGAAGACCTAGAATAAACCCGAAGTTTTGGATCTCTTTTAGTCTGTCTTATGGGATTTATCATTTTTTTTCACATTTGATCATTGGGAGTTAGTATTGATCATATACTTTCCAAAAGCATATATCATACCTAGGTATTGATCATATACTTTCCAAAAATATTTATCACACCTACAAATTAAGTCAAGCTTCCAAAGCAAGATGATCATGAATCGAATTTTATCTCAATATCTCATGAGTGAGCTCATGTCTTTCGGTTCAGTAATGAACCTTTATTATCCCTTTGAGAGATCGTATTACTCATATGCCCTTGTATGCACAATAGCTTGCTGATGTATAGACCTTGATTAGTTTATCAACCTATCAGTTTGCCAAATGTACATACTCAAACATATAGCAACACATCTGTCTCCGATCATGGTTATCTTGATCTCGTTAAGTCAACTCTTTGACCTAACTTATCTAACACCTCTGAATATATATTCCTATGCAGAGGACCTGCATGAAGAGGTTAGTTAGATATCAACCTTTAGAGAAGAATTTCCATCTTCTTGTCAGGATGGAGATCCTCTCTTAATAATTATTTGACGGTGCTTGATGATTCCTCAATTTAACTCTTTAGATATCATACAAGCACCAACCTCTATAATTCAATATTTGAATCAATAGTTGTATGATCAGTAAGATGGGCATAGTACATAACTCTAATTGTACTAAGGGACCTCTAATACAAATTAGTTACTCTTCATTTTCAGATCAGGGAATGTTTTGTAATAACATTTATTGCATAATGGATTGTCGTGGGCTCGTATGTCCAACAATCTCCCACTAGACCAAAGAGCCATTAATATGCTAATCTTTAAACCCACACTCATGTGATAATTATAAGCTATTTAGAAAAATAGCTTGGTATGCTGACTAGTTACTCTCTTCCTGAGAGACTACACTAAGTCCTTTTATGATACTTGCATATCTCCTAGTAACAATGCTTATATCCAATGCTAATGTTGCATCTTATTCAACCAATACTCAATCTTGTTAAAGCATTTCTATTGTCATTGTCACTACAACTCAATAATCATTATAACCAATATATAATTTCTATTTTCCTTATCAGAATACTTTTATTCCTAGAGATCTCTATCTCCTAAGGCTAAAACCCAGTCTTAAGTCTTATACAACACCTACAGTTATGACCTTTAGGTCACTATCTATAAATTCTTAAGTTCTTCAAGAAAAGACTTTGAGATCGCTATTATCAAAAAATCTTTTCAACTTTGAAGATATTGTTATTATTACAATAAATTATTTTATCTTCATAGTAGGATTTGTAATAGTTTACTACTCCCATTGCATGGCAGACATCTGACTTTTGTACACATCTAGCACACAATAGGCTTCTAGTAATCGATGCACAAAGGTAAGTAGCTTTAACATTTACTTTCTCAACTCTTTAAGGTGCAATCCCTTTAGATAGGTCATTACCATATCTTAAGGGAAGGAAGCCTTCCTTGGGATTTTCTCAAAAGTGGAACATGTCCAAGGTGTATCACTAGTGTGACGATCCCAATACCCTCTTCTCTTTGCCTCTGAACATCTTCAGAACTAAATCTAAGAGGTATTCATGAGATCGTTCATATAAATGTATAGAACAACCAGATTATAAACACTTATTATCATCCTTATATCATTCCAAATGATTAAAACTTTATCTATGTTTAGCATGATGAACACAATAGTACTCCCACTAAGCTTCACATGGTTCATCAAGATTTTGTATGAAATCACAACCTTTATAATTTCATTAAATATGACATTCCGACTCTGAGAAGCTTATTTGAGTCCATAGATGGAGTTATTTTAGCTTGCACACCTTGCCTTCCTCAACTATGAAGCCTTGGGGTTACTTCATATGAATATCCTTAAAGAGGTATTCATAGAGGAATGCAGTCATGACTTCCATCTTGTAGATGTCATAGTCAAGTTGTGTACCTACTGTTAGCAATATTCTGATGGGTTTAAGAATGGTCACTGAAGAGAAAGCCTCATCACAAGCAATGTCTTCTCTTCATGTGTATCTTCTGGATATGACTCATGCTTTGAAGGTCTCTACCTTCTCATCACGTTCCCTCTTTCTCTTGAAGATCCATCTACACCTAACGGGTCTCACCCTTATCGGTGGATCCTCGAGTGTCCATATACAACATTGTATATGAAGTCTACTTTAGAATTTATTGTTAATATCCATCTCTCGTTGCCATGATCTTCAGAATCTTCATCGTATGAAGTCAGATCATTTTCAGACTTAATCGACACATGGAACTCATACCCTTACGACGGTCTAACCACCCTCGAACTGATTTGAAGAGGTATGGATGCTTCATCTTTAATTGTCCTTTTAGTTTTCGATTCTAGGAGCCTCATTATCCTCTCAGTATTTAATGAGTCCCTTTGCTTCATTCTTACCTTGATTCTCAAGAAAGTCACCCTCTTAGAATCATATTTTTAGAGATGAAATCTTTTAAGAATATCATGATCATAAAGTAGGCATCCAATACCTTCCTTTACATTCCTAATGAGGTAGCACTCTCAAGCGCAAAATTTCAACTTTCTTGCATCCGTGTTTTAGCATGGACCAAATAACCCTAAATATTATAGTGTCTAACACTAAGCTTGGTTCCAAACCATAGCTCGGTGGAAGTTTTTGGGTTCATATTTGCATGGAATATTATTAAAAATATATTGGTCTCTACTACATATATACCTGAAAACTAAGAGGTAATTATGCTAAGAATCATCATTGATCAAATCATGTCATACATGATCTAATTGCATCTTCCTACAACTCTATTGAGTTAAGATGTATTAGGAGGAGCGAGATAAGAATAATATTCCTTTTCCATAAGGCATTATTTGAATTCATCTAATAGGTACTTTCTGCCTTGGTTAGATCAAATTCATTTCATCTTCCATCAAACTTTGGCTCTAAATAAAAATTGTGAAATCTTTGAATATTTCAAAGGTTTCTAAGGTAAAGGGAAGAAAGTTCATGTCACAAATAATCATCAATTGGTATAACATATCATTAATGTTTATTATATATAGGTGCTCCAAATAGATTAATATGTATGAGATCTTGAATATCTTAGCATCTTACACCATTCCCAGAGAAGGATGCATTAAACATTTTAATTTGAATCTCTATTCATAAGCATGCAAGTTTTGAACCTTCAGACAATCTAAAGTTCAATATCTTACTAGTCTATTGATCTTATCAATAGACATATGTCTAATGCTTGATGCTAGATCATTGTCAAATGATCTTTATCCTCCTTTTGATCCTCTAAGGTTTAATTTTAAAGTATTTACAAATGATAATGAACCATTCATTAATTTTCTAATTAGTAGAGTCCTCTAGATGTAATATTACTATCTAAAATATATCTATCATAACTCTTTATGATAGGTCTATTCCAGAATGCACGTTTATTTCCAACATTTAGAAATAAACAATGAATGTATTCTGATATCTAAGTCATAGAAACATTCTCTAAGACTAAGGGCTCTCCCATTAAAATATGTAGTCTATCTATCTAATGGAGATTAGTGCAATAATTACATCAACATCCATGTGGATGATTATTAAACCATATGATAAAATTTTCTAGTCTTCTAAAACATATGCAACCAAATGCAAGTATTATTAGAAGAAAGAGATATAACTATTAGACTTTGATCTTATCTAATAAGCAAGTCAATTTCAATGATTATATGTACATGTATAATATGTTGATGTACTATCTGAGTCCTTTAAGGATACTAGATAGTCTAGATAGTCATACGATCAATAAATCAACTTCTTGCACTATTGCCATTCATCCAACTCTTTGGATGTCATATGTGTGGAAATCATAGAAGTGCGATCAACTCTTTGACTTTCATTCTCACTTGGGTCAGATCCATTCTTCCACTATGCTTCCTTCATCTATACACAACCATTGCTTAAGAAAAAGGATCTCTTATGTTGAACTCAAAAGATTTCAATATAAGAGTATTTCAACATTTATATGCTTAATTAGATTCATACAATATGAATATTATGAAGCTTCATGAAAGACGAGAGTATAGATAGTAGAATGATGATACTCATCATATCTACATCAATCTTATCTCTTGAAGACTTTGGTTCTAGTATGTACTCAAACATTTGAGTACAACATCTCTTATCGAGTCACCATTATGCATAATGCAGTGAACCATGCCATTAATGATTAAATGTTGAGAGCACATTTCTATATCAAAACTTCTTCTTATATTTTATAAGGATTTTCAATAATTACGATCATCATCGACATGATACTTCCAAAGCATATTCGATGAGATATCTAGACTATAAAGACATACAAACCCAACATTGTTGTCCTATTAATTGTCGTTCCTCATTATTATAAGGAAAATTGTACATTGCAACCGTATAAATTATGTGTCCAACTGCAAAAACAATATCTTTATCGTGGATCCAATCCATAATATTTTACTGGTTATTATTGAGTATAGTTTTGAGTGGGTTTAATGTAGGTCATCTGAAATAAGAAAATTTACGTAAATACATATTTTACTTTGATTAAGGATTTTTATGTCAAAGTTATCTTACCTTTTCTACTATGAAAGTTCATTCCCTTAACCACTTTCAAAGTAAGAGACATACTTACCACTATATCTCTAGCAAAATCTGGGATCTCCTTTATACCTTTGTTACATCCCAATAATATGAGAAATTGCAAGTCCGATAAAAAGAAGTAGTAACTCATTCTGCCTTACAAGTACAACTTACATTTCTCAATTGGATCCTTTACATCCCAGCCTACCACTGCTAAGGTAATGTTGACATGTTGTTAATTGAATCAACTGTCAACAAGAATAGAACTTGCTATGCGCAATCCAATATTACCCCAATAATATGACGAACCGATATTGGGGTCACTAAGCATGCAGCCTTACTCTTTCGAGAAGTAAAGAGCCTGATCCATGTGCGCTTGTATGTAGGAGCTATCACTTCGGATAGGCATATTGCTACGTAGAGGTGAAGCCGCCACCGTTACATGGAATAGGTCACGTATCATTACATAAAAAGAACGTTGCAAATATAAGTGATGGTGATTGTAGTACCCCAAACATAGTACCACATCCAGTAATCATAAAATACAATAGTAGATTATAAGTAATGGGGGTTACAACTAGACAACCATGTCTTAAGCATTTTGCATTGTGGTCAAGGGATCCAGTTGGGCTCTATCCCAACAGGTTGTCTAAGTTAGTAATCCTCGATAATTGATCGGGCTTCGAGGCTCGGGATGTTATAACCGCACATCTTAACAACGACATCTAGCAGATGGATGTCAAGACCACATTCCTTAATGGATACCTCCATGAGGATATCTATATGGAGCAGCTCCAAGGCTTCATAGCTGAGGAATGGAAAGTGTGCACGTTGAAGAACTCCATCCATGTGTTTAAACAAGCTTCTCGTAGTATGAACATATATTTGATGAAATCATAAAAGTTGTGATTTTGTACAGTATCAACATGAGCCATGTGCATACACGAAGCTTACTGGGCATACCTTTATGTTAATCTTGCTTTATGTATATGACATCATAGTCGTTGGGAATGATATTGGGATGATTGACAGTGTTAGGATTTGGTTGTTATATACCTTTGAGATGAAATATGTCAATGTTTCCCTCTTACATCTTGGGTCTGAACCTTCTCAGAAATAAAGAAAAGAGGATATCATGACTACCACAATAAGGATACATCAAGAAGATATTGAAAAAAACTCAATATGGATAATTTCAAGAAAGACTTCCTCCCCTTAAGACATGGTAGTAACCTATCTAAAGGGCGACACCTCAAAGTGTAGAGGACAAGAAGGCAATGGTCGGATGTCTTTATGCATTAGTTGTAGGAAGTTCGATATATACAATGATGTGTATAATACTGGAAATTTGTCGTGTAGTGGAAATGACAAACCATTACCAATCTTGCTACAGAGAAGCACACTAGAGTGTTGTGAAAAGCATCTTCAAATAACTAAGAAGAACTCAGGAATCTGTCTTGGTTTATGGAGATAATGATCTCCAAGCCTTAGGGTGCACAAAATTCAGACTTCCGATCTAATTAGATGATAGGAAGTCAACCTCATGGTTTATATTCCTATTGAATAATGGTGTTGTGAGCTGGACAAGCAGGAAACAAGACATCACAGTAGATTCAACTACTGAAATCGAGTATATAGCCATGTTTGATGCTCCTAAAGAGATTCTATGGTTGCGTAAGCTCATCTTGGAAATTGATGTAGTTTTATCAGGAGATTCTCTCACTCCGTTGCTCTGCGATAATAGAATGTCATATCACACGTGAAGGAACCAAGGTGGCACTGAAAGAACAAGCACACAAAGAGGTAATATAACATTTTTCGGGAGATAAAAAATATAGTTATATTACTATCACCAAGGTTGCCTCTGCCGAGAACGTTGTTGATATGTCTATCAAACCTTTGACCCAAAAGACTTTTGACCAATATCGACCATTCGTGCTCAAGAGTCCCCTAAGGAGAAGAAACCATTCTATCCATTTATTTTTGTAAACTTTGGAGTAAACTGCAATAAAGTTTTTCATTTCATTAAACTTTATTTTATTTTTATAAAATATTCTCTATGCAATTTGATATTTTTGTATTTTTATATAAGTACGAAAACTAAGAAAATTTCATTTAATGTTTAGTCCGTGTAGGTCCTTCGTTTCATATTTGTAGTACTTGGTTTTCGTAGTTTAATCTTTTTTTAATTAAGGTTATTGCAAACTTTACATCTACCGACTTTGTTAATTAGTTTCGGAATAATATATCTAATTTTCTTTATAAATAGGCATTCAGATTTCTAAGTATTCATAAATAGGCCTCTAGGATCTAGTTTTCATCATTAAATATATCAAAAAAAATCAAAATTATTAAACACTTTAAAAAACTATAGGAAATGTTTAGGACAACTTTGTGCAGGTTCCTCCATATTTTGGAAATTTTAATTAGTGGAAAAAGTATGCCATTTGATCATTCAGAGTCCAAGATAGTGTCAACAATAACAAACCCCAAAAATTAGTGCTAAACTTGCACAATAAATATGGTACAAACCTCAACTTTTCTTATGTACATTTTCGTATATCATTTGTACAAAGTTATAGAACTATTTGGTTGTAATTGGTTTCATATGCCAACAATAATGATCAAAGAATGCTACTAAAATATCACTAAAGGGTGAATCAATGCTCCTAGACTTGATTTTTTCGATTGGCTTGTCTTGCATATAAAACTCATGACATAAGAGATGATGAAGAAAGCGATGTCGAGCTTGCATCTTATTGTTATACATGTATCAAAAATGAAGAATCAATCGATCATTTCATAATTGAATGATATTACTTCAACAATCCCCATATTCATTTGAATATTTGGTCGAATCTCGCTCTTACGGCTATTTGGCAACTTTTACTAGAGTGTTGTTGACGTTGCTGGGAAGGAAACACTATAAGCTAACTAGAAGATGGTTAATTCTCTTAATTAATGTCTTTTACATTTCATGATATGGCTGGAGGCCTTTCTTCTAAGATGGGATCAATGAATCTCCGCCCACAAGGAAAGTGACATTCTATCACTTTAGTTGGCACTTTTTGGGTTTGAAGACTGCATGCTTCTTTTGGCGATCTTCCACTTGGTGCTCTTTTCTGTTAGACGACCTACTTGGATCGCTTTTGGATCTCCATCTACCCTCTTCAAGATGTTCCGTGTTCTCTTGTAATGGCCCTTTCTTTTCCTCCTCTCGTAGGAGAGCTCTCTTTCTACGGTCGCGCAGGTCTGTTGGACTGACAGGGCTAAAAAAACCCATTTTTGTATATTGACTTGAATATTGCGTCGATGGCTATGCTTGTGATTCTCCTTTCTTGGTTTGGTAATTTACTTAGTCGTTGATCCCTAAAAAAAGTGATTGAACGACCGCATGTAGAAGGCATCAATTAAATCGCACCAAATGTCTTGAGCATTTACATATCCAAAGAATTTCATAGTTAGCGTCCAATCAGCCAAATAACAGTGAAAATTTTCAAGAAGTCATGGGTATAACTAATATTACGAAAAAGAACATATATGATATTGAAGAAGTTAAGAAGGGTAAAAGTGACAAAAATCCTATTTATTTTTATTTTAGAGTGAAACTAAAGAAATCCCAATCTAATTATCTATTCCACAAGATCGAATTCAACGGCATCACGTCTACCAAAGAAGAGCAGAATCAGGGGATAATGAAACCCCCGGAAACACAACTCGCTGTTACCCACAAAAAAAAATAAGAGAGGAAGAATAGGCGCAGGCATCATCCATCTGCCTTCCCTGTCGCCGATGGCTTGCACGCCTGTCTCCTCCTCCCTGCGGCGGAGGAGATTCCCTCTCGCGGCGGGCAACGGTTACTTCGCACCCGTTGACCTCACTGGTCTGCAGCTCATCCGCGCCCTCGCCTCCCTCGCCTCCGATGTCTCCTCCGCTGACCCCTCCCTCCGCTTCCAGCGGCGGAACTCCCGGTGCCTCGCCCGCCGTGCACGGACCTTCCTCTGCCTGTTCGAATCTCTCCGGGACTCCCCCTCCCCGTCCTCCGCGGAGTCGCGTCTCCTCCTCCTTCCCCCCTCCGCCACCCTCTGCCTCAAGGAGCTCTACATCCTCCTCTACCGCTCCAAGATCCTCCTCGACTACTGCTGGCAGTCTAGCCGTCTCTGGCTCCTCCTCCACAACTCCAAGATCTCCATCCACTTCCACGACCTCACCCTCGAGCTCTCCACCCTCCTGGACGTCCTCCCCCTCCAGAGCCTCGGTCTCTCGCCCGACGTCCGCGAGCAGATCGAACTCCTCCGCCTCCAGGTGCGCCGCTCCAAGCTCTACGTTGACCCCAGGGACGAGTCCCTCCGCCTGCGGATCTACTCCTTCCTCGACCAATTCGAGCAAGGCTACCTCCCAGATCTCAAGGAGCTCCAGGATGCTTTCATCGAGAAGCTTGGGATTCGCGATCCAAGGGCCTGCCGGGCAGAAATTGAGTTCCTTGAGGAGCAGATCTATAATCAGGATGAGGAGGTAGACACGTCCGTGCTCGATGGTGCGGTCGCCCTAATGAGGTACTGCAGATTTCGGCTGTTCGGATTTGGCCCGGAGCCATATGACCGGAAGCTCACCGTCGTCAACGGGCGTATACCCTCGATGAAGGGGAAGACCTGCCAGAGCCAGGGGATTGAGGAGAGCTTCGTCACGATCCCAAAGGAATTCTGCTGCCCGATCTCGCTGGACCTAATGCGGGATCCAGTGATCGTCTCCACTGGGCAGACTTACGACAGGAGCTCGATCACCAGGTGGACGGAGGAGGGGCACAATACGTGCCCCAACTCCGGCCAGACGCTTATGCACAAGCGCCTCATCCCGAACCGGGCACTTCGGTCATTGATCTCTCAGTGGTGCACCAACATGGGTGTGTCTTACGATCCGCCGGAGGCACTTGATGCATCCGGCGATAACACCATGGTTGTTGTGCCCAGCAAGGCTGCTCTCGAGGTTAACAAAGCGACTGCAGATCTTCTAGTGAAACGTCTGGAGGACGGGATGGAGGAGGAGAGAACAGTTGCAGCGAGGGAACTTCGGTTGCTTGCCAGGACAGCAAAGGAGAACCGTGCCTACATCGCGGAGGCCGGGGCAATCCCACTCCTCGCGCGATTGCTTTTGTCGAAGAACGAAGTCGCTCAGGAGAATTCTGTCACTGCCATACTCAACCTATCCATTCATGACAAGAACAAGAGCAGGGTCATGGAGGTTGATGGGTGTTTGACATCAATTGTGGCTGTGCTGAGCAACGGCCTGACCACAGAAGCAAGGGAGAATGCCGCGGCTACCCTGTTCAGTCTATCTGCTGTCCACGAGTACAAGAAGATGATTAGCAATGAGGAAGGTGCATTGGAGGCCTTGGCTGGATTGTTGAGAGATGGCACCCCAAGAGGGAAGAGGGATGCGGTCACTGCGCTGTTTAATTTGTCCACGCACTCAGACTGCTCTGAGAGAATGGTTGCCTCTGGAGCTGCGTCGGCCCTGGTGGATGCTTTAGCTACGGAAGGGGTGATTGAGGAAGCTGCTGGTGCATTGGGCTTGCTCGTAAGGCGACCTGCTGCTGCTACCGCAGTTGCTAAGGACGGGAAAGCAGTGGCTGCATTGGTGGGGCTAATGAGGCAGGGAAGTCCAAAGGGCAAAGAGAACGCTGCTGCAGCATTGGCCGAGATGTGCCGCAATGGAGGGGCTGTAGCAACGGAGATTGTAGCTAGCATGCCATCCATAAGTGGATTGATTCAAACACTGCTCTTTACGGGCACGAAGAGGGCCAGACGAAAGGCCGCTTCTCTTGCGAGATCATTTCAGAGGTATGAGGCATCTGGCGGGATGCTGGGGCTATTCCAGATGGAGTTCAACATGCCCCGGAGCCGTTCCCTTCGGAGGAGCCAGAATTCCAGCAGCGCAGGTGGCTCTGAAGTATCCGAAAGGAGCTCGAATTTCAGCAATGGGGATGTTACTGATGTATCCGTCTCGATGCCGGTATCTATATCTGTACCTGTGCTTTAGCTTTCTCCTTATACTTGCTCATTTGGTGGAAGTACAAGGATGTTCTTTCATTTAAGTGTTACTGAGGTGAAATGCAACAGATGAGCACTTAATGTAATTAATATCATCTGTTACATAATCTTGTTGGGGTATAATTTGCTTCGAAGGATTTTTTTATATATATGTATAAACTTATCTTTTTTGTTTGATGTTTGATCTACAAGTTACTGGATTTCGTGAGGAATATATACACAGTGATGAGAAGAGGGGAATTCATCACATGTATTTGAATCATGAGTCGTGATGCTTCTTTCTTTTACAAGGATGCAACTCTGTGTAAAGATAGAAAATAATTAATGCTCTACATCCTCCCCTATTCAATCTTTTGTTGATGCCTCTGTTACTCAACAACAACAACAAAGCCTTTTCCCACAATTAAGTAGGATCGGCTACATGGATTCTTCGCCTCCATTCAGATCTATATTGCGTCAATCCCATGCTTATATCTATAAAACTAAGATCTATCTTTTGTTGATACCTCTGTTAGTCTGTCCTGAAAAAAAAGTTTGTAACTTGTAAGTTATATTTGAAGTGTCTCATTTGTGGTAATTTGATCTATTGAACACTTTTGTATAAGTTTCATCACACAAAAATATTTCCTGAAAAGCACTGTGCTACCTCAGCAATTCTATCTCTGTTGGGATGTCAGTTTACCATGCCACCTTAAAAAATGAGAAGCCAAAACCAAGTTGAGATTGAATTGTCTGCTCCTTGTTGGTTCCTTGTGTGCGTAATCAGCAAAACTGCTCCACCTACAAGCATCAAAGAATTGATTTTTCCGCGAGTAGATGACCTATTGTTCATGTTACAAAAGCAACAGATTCTCTAGTGCCTACTGTCTCTCTCCATTCTATGCTTAGTTCATTGCTCATCTTTTTTCAATATGGTTAATAAAAAGTAGAGGGAAGTAAAAAAGATTAGACGGCTTACAAGATTGCTTTAAGCAATCCCTTTTTATATTTTCTAGCTGCATATTCCAGCTACCTGATGCATCTATGGAACGATGGCTGATGGTGTCCCTATCAAAAAATTAAAAGCACGTATGCAAGTCCATGGAGAGCACAACTTGGATAGCTCAAATGGAAAATTATTTATTAGGAAATCTTCATTTTTTTAATATGATTATTGGGCCCATGATGGAAGAGGGTATTTGTGGAGTTTGTGGCACGAAAGACGGAAAGAGCTGACGATTTTTGCAGCACTTATTTTTCTTGTTTTTGAGTTTCACTTTTAGTGGTAATCCTTTCACGTAGGGACGAAGTCAGACATATCTACTCGAGGATTCTTATAACCATCATTTATTGTATCACTGTCAATGTTTGTTGGATTTTAAAGATCGTAAGGAAGACAAAGAATTTGGTACAAAGATTTTTTTAAGAAGTTTTACATAATATCACATATAAAATTGGGATTATAAATCCGTGGTGTTTTTACCCTTAAAATACCCTCAAAAATATTTTCTGTCTTTATTTGACCTCATCTTCGTTTTTGGTCAACATGAAACTTGTAGATCTCACCGAGATCTACAACTTTCATGTTTTGAATTTTTCCAAAATCGGCCTCCTCTCTCTAATCCCACATTCTCTTTCGACCATTCAGAGCAAGCCACGTGGCGCCCTCTGATTGCGCCACACAGCCCGCTCCATTGCACGCCATGCGGCCCTTGATTCTCCACCGTTCGATCTCCTCCAGCAGCTGCCATCTCAACCGCTCCTTTCGTCGTTTTCTCTATCGTCCGATCTTGCTCATGATTTCATCACAGCCGCCCACTTGCGCCTGCACCTCATTTCACCACGTGTCAAACCCATAACCACCCGATCTCCTTCTGATGATTTCATCCCCACCTCTCATAGGCGCCCTACTCTCCACCGCCCGATCTACCCACGGACCTCATCTCAACCGTCCAACGCGCCTCCACCAGGGCCGTTGGATCTCACGATCCAACGGTCCAGGCATCGTCTTCCACCTCCCGTAACCGCCGCCCGAGCCCCGCGCCTCGCAGACCACCTTCCCCCTTCCATTTTTAGCCAGATCCCTGATCATCCTCTGCCTTCGGAATGACCACTCCCACGAAGCCCGGTCTTCCACCATCTCCGCGCCACGCCTGGCTAACCACGCCCCCTCTTTTCTGCTCCCTAACATCCCTGCAAAACCCATCGCCACTTGTCATCTCCCAACCATAAATAAGCCGCCTCTGCCCTGAATCATCGTGGTCCACCTGCACGAGGGGCGAGGCCCAGGCCTCCTCCACCTCCCTGTGACAGGGGGAAGTGGTAGGATCGAGCGAAGATGACCTACATCTCCGGTGAGACCCACCACAGTTCATGGCGGTGATGCGGCGGCTCCGCCTCTGCTTGAGTTGTCTCCAGTTGCCGAGGAGATTCAGCGACGACCAACGCCCCTCGTCGGAACTCGCGCACAGGCCTCCGCTCCGCCATAGCCAGGTAAGCTCCTCCGACTTCCTCTTGTATTTTTCGTGATTTTCTAGCAATTAATTAGGCCGCCAATCGCCTCCCCACACTCCATTGACCCTCTCATAAGCTTCGCCGCACCTCCCCCATTCACGCGCTCATCGCCGATCACCCCTTCTTCCTACATAACCCCAGATCACATCCGACTCCAACTCCTCCGGGTTCACCGGAGAAGATCACCAGCCACCACCTTCTTCATCCTACTCAAGGCCGACCATCTCACGCACTTCAAATCCCCAACTCGCACGAAGCTTCGGCTATCAAACTAATCATGCAGGTACTCGCGTTCTTAATGGCCGGAGCTCTCGTCGGTGCGATCTTGAGCAACTTCCGTCTCCTTCGACCAGACATAGTTGAGCACCTCCGGATCGAGCGGAGCATTCCCATGAACTCCAGCTACCTCGCCCACCTTCAAAGAGCTTCCGGGAGATGCAGCGAGGCCTAGCAAAGGCGGCGAAGCTGGGAGCCTTCCGCCGGGGGTCTGATTCCTCCGCCAGTTGCAGCCGAAGAGGAAGGAGCAGATGCCGTTGGATGCACCTCTCAGGCGCTCATCCAACGACGCAGAAGCGACCGCGTCATTTCTCCAGGAGCGTACAACTACCACCCGATCTCCATGATCGGATGGCCTACGATCGGCCACGTGTCAATGCCAGATCTACTCCGAGCCTCAGCTCCCGACCCTTCAGGTTCAAGCCTCACCGAGCCTCATCCGAGCCCAAGCCTGGAGGCTCATATATTCTGAGCGTAGCTGAAGCTGCCCCAAACCTCCGCCGAGCCTGTATCTTCATCGAGCCTGGAAGACCACGTGCTATGCACGTGCGATCTGGGAAAATTTACAGGGAGGCCCACGAGATTCTTCAAATTGCAGATAGGTCCTGGAGTCGCGCGCCATCCATGCGCGCCTGGGGTTATTTGCATTCAAACCCTTGCGGATTATAATAATTGCAAATATACCCCCCGCGCGCGTGGAATATTTACAGGGAAGGCATCGTGCTTATTTTTAATTGCATTAGAGTCCTTCCAGGCACCTAATTGCTAGTTACCTTCATGTTTTCTTGTCTTTATGCCCCTGTCTTCATTTGTGAATATTTTGAGCATCGTATTTCAGTTTCAGTTGATTCCAGTTTCATTTCAAAGCTTGCTTGATGAACTTTTTAGTGGCATATTCATTTCTTGTTTTGGACTTTGTGATTTTGATGTATCATTGTTAGAGCAAAGTGTCTATTATGCTTATGTTTATGCCTTGCTTAACTTATCCATCAAGTTTGTTATTTGAATTAGACCTAAAATTAACTCATTTTAAATTGCTCATCAGTTTATTCTGATCTAGGGCATATTTGCATTGCATCTATTTGCATGATAAAAATCAAATAAAAAAAATGCATGTTTCCTAATTACTTAATGCATATTGTCCGGTTTTCATGCATCCATTGACCTATTATTTATTGATACATCACTTAGTCAAATGAATTTAAGTCCAAATATCACGAGAGAGGCTCGTGTCCCTGAGTTCGACCTTGGTCACTTACCAAGTAAAATACAAATACAACCATTTTATTGACATGATAAATTAGATGGTTTTTTACGAACTGAATTCAACCCGACTACAATGACCACCGAGTGTTAATTCCACACTTTTAAAGGGGCTGAATTTTCGGCTCGCCAAATGGCGCCGTTGCCGGGGACACGACTCATCTTTTGCCTTGTTTTGATTCTTATTTATTTTATTAAGTGTTCTTTTTAAGTAGGTCAATTTGTCCATTTGTCTAGCATTATAAAAATTATTTCTTTTCGATTGATATCTAACCGTTGATTTTGTGACCGGGCCCTTGATGATCAAGGAGGCGAGGAGCAGATGCTACCCCGCTGCGAGAAGCCGTAAAAGCATACCTGGAGCAAGTCGAAAAGAAAGCAAAAAAAATGTGTCGCATTTTTATTTTCATAAGCATGTAATAATCGTCGTTACAGCGGTCTTCGATCGAAGACTCGCGCTTGTAAACGAACAAAGTATATGTGGTTGTGTGGGGATCGTCCCCACTTGAGTGTCGACCTAGGACTAGGTACACGGCTCTTCGGGCTTCTTTCACATTTTTATTTTACGTGCTTGCTCGTAGGTAGGACACACTTCTAATATAGACACACATTAATATCGCTTCACTTAGCCAAATTAAAAGATGTTCTTCCCCGCTAATAGAAGCATGTTAGGTGCGGTTTTCAATCGACTTGCATATACATAATTTTGGTTTTCAAAACAGTCCAAGATTTTACGTATTTTTGCTAAGGCACTACATGTTTTCTTGCTTAGCCTAGATCAGATTTTCATCGATTACTTGGTTTTTCTTGATTTCCCCTCCTAGCTTGATCACCTAGGTTAATGGAAAATGAGAATGAACGGTAGATGATGATTGCTTGGTTTATGTGCTCAACTTAATTCAGTGATAACCTTAAGCAAAATAATTGGGACTGTTAATTGCAAGTCAACCTAAAAAATGGAGTAAAATCTTGTTTTGGGAGAGCAACACCCTCGTTTACGCAATTGGTTCTAATTGACATTTTCTTTCGCGTAAAATAGAATGTTTTAATCACCAATGAAAATGACAAGATAATATAACCAACACCTGTTGGTTTCATGTGTGAGTTGGTGAATCAAAGGGTTTTTGCATGCTTGATTGAGCCTTGCTTTCTCGACACCCTCCCCAGAGCCTTAGATACTCCATTGATCTCCGAAGATTCATCCACTCACTTGTATATCCATCTGTCTTCTTCGTTCACCTCGGGTCTCTCCCAACATCAAATCTCAATCTTTATACTTAAGCTACACTCAGCCTAAGTATAGGGGGGATCCGAGTCCTCGTGATTTTCTATACTCATCTTTCCTTGCCTAAATACTTAGGTTATTTCTAACCTAAGTATAGGGGGAGCCCTCCTTAGTTTATATATATTTTCCTATATTTAAATGGACCTATGGACTTGTATCATATAGTGCTATGAGGACATAGCAAAGTTTAAGTATAGGGGGGTATACCGGATATATAATATGTGCATTTTAGCTAAAATCTGAAAATTTTGAAAAATTTAAAACTTTTTGGGCTAAAGTAAAATCATTTGAACTAAGTGGACAGAATTATTTTCAAGGCTTTCTATATTATGCTACACTATTTTTATAAAAATATTTTTGAAAATGATTTGAAAAACGAGTTTCTCTTGTTTTGAAAAATCTTTTGAAAATGTTTTGAAAATCTTTACTTGTGTGACATGATTCTTTTTTTTTATTTCAAGGAAAATTGAGCCTGACTTGTGTTCTAACCTTTAGTAAAAAAATCCATAAAAATGAGAAAATCCAAAAAAACCTTAAGAGTCAGATTGACTACTAAACCCAAATAAATAAGCCGCGTTCAGTGAGGGTTCGCCCTTAGCAGAGTGGGTGGTTTACAGGACATCATGTAAGGCTCTGTCCTCAAGCAACGGGCTCCGGCATGTACTTACACGCATATTGTCTGCATGCAGATGCATCTACTTAATTGAGTTTAGGCAGTCATAAGTCTCTTAAAGTTAAAAAAAGCTTTTAAATGAAGGAGTTGGATTAAAACCTCTAAATTCACACTTCCACCCAGGATCTGAAATGTTCAAGAAAGCTTGATTTATGAGGTCTTGAAATTTTAGGTTAACCAACCTTAGCCATCAGGGTCTTAGACTTGATTATCCACAATCCCCTAGATTTCTAGATTTGCGTGATATATTGCATGCTTAGAATCTAACCTTAAGAATATGATCAGCACATCATAAGCACGACTGCGGTTTCGATGAGATGAATTGACTCTTCACTTGAGGGACTGGGCTGGGGGATTTGAGTCTGGACTTAATCTAATGATGCTCGAGGATGGGATAAAATCTTTAAAGGCTTCATGAAACCTGAGTGTCAGCATCTTTTAGCCAGTAACATGATTCTTATACTAATCTTTTGACATTGACCTAAGTGCCAGAGTGTGATAGAATAAAAAATTGTTGATCAGTGTGCGCCAACTCTTGGTAAAAACAGTGGAGCTAGCCAAAAATTTTACAAAGCAATGTCAAATAAAAGCTCTCATTCCACAAAGTCAAATATCAAAGAGCTTCCACCAAAGGCGAGCGCTCCCAACCATTTCAAAGTGTCCACTTGGACCACCGCTATTAGGACCAGGAGTCGGGCTTGCACCAAAAAGGGCTCTGCATCGTAAATACTACAAGTCTGGGTGTAGAAGGTACGATAGGTACTCAAAAGAGACACACCCCAATATATTTCCAGGAAAACAAGTGCAGACGGCTCCAACTTCTCTTGACGGACGCACTGATCAACACCAAAAATATGTGTTGCGTAATAAGGCACTAGAGAGAATCCTTGTTCCAATGAGAGGGAGAGAAGAAATGACACAATCCCATGCCCTCCATTACTGGCCTTCCATCTACACTTTCAAGTCTGATAGCTAAAGAGACGATGGATTGAATGCAAGATTTGATTTCTTTCCTAGTGTTGAGGATTGGGTCCTTAGGAGAATTTCTTGGACCAAGACCTTGGGTGACGCTTTGACTCTACTCTCGCGAATGCAGTCAACACTAAATGTCATATCCTTAGTTTATATCTACATCAAAGAGAGTCCAGATAACTAGAAGAATTGGGTACCTCTTGATTAAAGCTGGGTTGAGCTCTAAGATTTTGGATCTCTAAATTTGAGAGGACTTGAACAGATTAGATCCTGTACGCACATGCACAAGGGGATTAATCCAGTTCATTCATTTTCTTTTATACTCGAGGACGAGCATAATTTAAGTATATGGGGTTGATGAAACCATGTTTCATACTGATAATTCACTGGAATTAACCCTCATCTTAGACGAGCTGTCAATAAAAACCAGACAATGTGTTGTAATTATCAGTCATTGAATAAATTAAAACATAAAAAATGTCAAAATTAAAATCCGTGGTGTTTTTACTCTTAAAATACTCTCAAAAATATTTTCTATCTTTATTTGACCTCATCTCCATTTTTGGTCAACATGAAACTTGTAGATCTCATCGAGATCTACAACTTTCATGTTTTAAATTTTTCCAAAATCAGCCTCCTTCTCTCTCTAATCCCACATTCTCTTTCGACCATTTAGAGCAGGCCACGTGGCACCATCTGATTGCGCCACACGGCCCGCTCCATTGCGCTCCACACGGCCCTTGATTCTCCACCGTTCAATCTCCTCCAGCAGCTGCCATCTCAACCGCTCCTTCCCATCGTTTTCTCTATCGTTCGATCTCGCTCATGATTTCATCACAACCGCCCACTTGCGCCTGCACCTCATTTCACCACGTGTCAAACCCATAACCACCCGATCTCCTTCTGATGATTTCATCCCCATCTCTCGTAGGTGCCCTGCTATCCACCGCCCGATCTACCCACGGACCTCATCTCAACCGTCCAAACGCGCCTCCACCCGGGCCGTTGGATCTCACGATCCAACGATCCAGGCATCGTCTTCCACCTCCTGTAACTGCCACCCGAGCCCCACGCCTCGTAGACCACCTCCCCCCTTGCATTTTTAGCCAGATCCCTGGTCATCCTCTGCCTTCGGAATGACCACTCCCACGAAGCTCGGTCTTCCACCATCTCCGCACCACGCCTGGCTAACCACACCCCCCTCTTTTCCACTCCCTAACATCCCCGCAAAACCCGTCGCCACTCTCCATCTCCCAACCATAAATAATCCGCCTCCGCCCCGAATCATCGTGGTCCACCTGCACGAGGGGCGAGGCCCAGCCCTCCTCCACCTCCCTGTGACAGGGGGAGGTGGTAGGATCGAGCGAAGATGACCTACGTCTCCGATGAGACCCGCCGTAGTTCATGGCGGCGATGCGGCAGTTCTGCCTCCGCTTGAGCTGTCTCCAGTTGTCGAGGAGATTCAGCGACGACCAGAGCCCCTCGTCGGAGTTCGCGCACAGGCCTCCGCTCTGCCATAGCCAGGTAAGCTCCTCCGACTTCCACTTGTATTTTTTGTGATTTTCTAGAAATTAATTAGGCCACCAATAGCCTCCCCACACTCCATTGACCCTTCATAAGCTTCGCCGCACCTCCCCCATTCACGAGCTCATCGCCGATCACCCCTTCTTCCTACATAACCCCAGATCACATCCAACCCCAACTCCTCCGGCTTCGCCGGAGCAGATCACTGGCCACCACCTTCTTCATCCTCCTCAAGGCTGACCATCTCACGCACTTCAATTCCCCCATTCACACGAAGCTTCGGCTATCAAACCAATCATGCAGGTACTCGCATTCTCAATGGTCGGAGCTCTCGTCGGCGCGATCTTGAGCAACTTCGTCTCCTTCGACCAGACATAGTTGAGCACCTCCGGATCGAGCAGAGCATTCCCACGAACTCCAGCTACCTCGCCCACCTTCAAAGGAGCTCCGAGGAGATGCAGTGTGGCCTAGCAAGGGAGGCGGAGCTCGGAGCCTTCCGCTGGGAGTCTGATTCCTCCGCCAGTTGCAGCCGAAGAGGAAGGAGCAGACGCCGTTGGATGCACCTCTCACGCGTTCATTCAACGGCGCAGAAGCGACCACATCATTTCTCTAGGAGCGTACAACAACCACCTGATCTCCATGGTCAGATGGCCCACGATCGGCCACGTGTCAATGCCATATCTACTCCGAGCCCCAGCTCCCAACCCTTCAGGTTCGAGCTTCACCGAGCCTCATCCGAGCCCAAGCCTGGAGGCTCGTATATTCCGAGCCTAACCGAAGCTGCCCCAAGCCTCCACCGAGCCTGGATCTTCATCGAGCCTGGAAGACCACGTGCTATCCACGTGCGATCTGGGAAAATTTACAGGGAGGCCCACAAGATTCTTCAAATTGCAGATAGGTCTTGAAGTCGTGCGCTATCCATGCGCGCCTGAGGTTATTTGCATTCAAACCCTTGCGGGTTATAATAATTGCAAATATACCCCCACGCGTGTGGAATATTTACAGGGAAGGCATCGCGCTTATTTTTAATTGAATTATTGTCCTTCCAGGGACCTAATTGCTAGTTATCTTCATGTTTTCTTGTATTTATGCCCCTGTCTTCATTTGTGAATATTCTGAGCATCGTATCTAAGTTTCAGTTGATTCCAGTTTCATTTCAAAGCTTGCTTGATGAATTTTTTAATGGCATATTCATTTCTTGTTTTGGACATTGTGATTTTGATGTATCATTGTTAGAGCAAAGTGTCTATTATGCTTATGTTTATGCCTTGCTTAACTTATCCATCAAGTTTGTTATTTGAATTAGACCTAAAATTAACTCATTTTAAATTGCTCATCATTTTATTCTGATCTAGGGCATATTTGCATTGCATCTATTTGATGATAAAAATCAAATAAAAAATGCATGTTTCCTAATTACTTAATGCATATTGTCCAGTTTTCATGCATCCATTGACCTATTATTTATTGATACATCACTTAGCCAAATGAATTTAAGTCCAAATATCGCGAGAGAGGCTCGTGTCCCTGAGTTCAACCTTGGTTACTTACCAAGTAAAATGTAAATACAACGATGTGATGTTATTGACATATTAAATTAGATGGTTTTTGACGAACCGAATTCAACCCGACTGCAATGACCACTGAGTGTTAATTCCACACTTTTAAAGGGGCTGAATTTTCGACTCGCCAAATACCATCTATGATCTCGCTATTAAATCAAACTCATGGGCCCATGGATTAGAAGGTTAGAAGGACTTTAGGTTACTGCTTGTGTTGTTAATCGCAAACGCGAACATGCGCAAATAATCAAACGAATGAATACACAAACACATGGGTTTACAAGTCTCGCTCGTAACTTAGCTATGTCCTTGGGCCGGTAGCAATTGTTTTACTAATTGCTGAGAAAAAAATGCAGAGGATACATATAGCCTTGCCCCTAGGGAGTTTATAAATCATTCCCAGTATAAACGGATCTCGGTGCAGATGGATCCTAATGCCCATATATAGTTTTTTATGGGAGGGATTGGGGGGGGGGATCAGACAGTTCTTCAACTTGATCCAACAGAAGATATTGTTAGGATTCAAGGCATATCAACAATGTCCACCTTTGAATTGAATTATCTGAGAAGCTTTGTCAAGCTTCGTCGTTGTCAGCCCCTCCCTGGGGCTACTGGCAATTGTCGGCATTGAGCAAATCTACATTGTGTTTGAACTTACTTCCAGGAAATACCTTTGTTAATACATCTGTTGAATCTGTTATAGCGACCTTCTTCACCTTGATCTTCTTCTCAGAATGAATGAAGTGATATCTGACATCTATGTGAAGGCTATGGTCAAGGCCTTAGCGTATCACAAAAACATAAAGGTTGCATCGAATACGACCAAGGGCAACTAGTCATACTAGTTGCAAGGGAAAACAGAATTTAAAAAATTTAAATGATGGAACCACAAAATTTGAGAACACTTCTCAAATTGTTTTATCAAGATCACACAAGATTAGGCTTACCTCTTGAAGCATGATTGTGATCCTCAAGTCTTGTAAAGGAAGAAGCCTTCTGAATCAAGTCCGATCCGACGAGAGCGCACTTGCGGATGTGATGACGAGTCATGTGCTTCCCGTAATCCCAAGCAACGATCCAAGTAAGAAACAATGGATTTCATTACACGAAATCCATTGTCTTCTTCACAAGCACGTGGCACCGAAGAAGATTGAGATCTTCGAGCAATTAGTTCGACAGCACAACGCCAACACGATGACAATAGTGATCTCCACCAAGGTTTTCGAGAGAGAGTGGGTGTGTGGAGAGAGAGAGAGAGAGAGAGTTTTGTTAATGCAACCATTGCATTAAACTTGTATGTAAAGAGGGCTAGGGATGGCATCTATTTTATTGCCTTTTGGGAGTCTATAAATCACAATCCGTGTGTTCACACCAATCCATGGTTTAGATTTATTTATGTTTCTTTCCATGGATCTCAATCCATGTGCTCTCACTAATCAATGGTTAAGATTGATTTGTATTTCCTTTTAGTTTACAATAAAAACAAAGAGATAGTTTGAAAAGATTTTCAAATATCTCAATTAAAATAACTAATCAATAAGGGAGCTCATATGTATACTAAAAATAGCGTGGATGTCTACCGTGGTTGAGAACAACCCATGGACGTCCGCTCTAATTTGGAATGAGTCAAAAAATTAATTATTCAATATATTAATTGATTGAATGATTGAACTACCACCAAATAATTCCAAATTATTTGTGATAATTGTAATTATGCCATTGATCATTGAGAATTAATTTGTCCATCCAATATTTAGTGTAAATCATATTCATATTAAATTATGCAATGTGAATTCAATTCACATTAACATATAAATTGTGAATCTCATTCACAATTAACTCTCTCCAGGATATTATGGACCATATCAACATTATCCACGATTATTGTAGATGGTGTTGTCCACATTAATCCTATCCATGATAATTAAATCCAATTTAATTATCCTAAATATTTCTATCTACACAATAATTGTGATAATTAAAGCCTATTTAATCATCCAATTTTCCAATGCTTAGATAAAAATGCTCATGAAACAATTCTCGAACTCTTTCAAGAATTGTGTTGAGATAAGGTCAGGGTTACTGTATGTTACACATATAGTGACTTGGATATTGAGATCATAACTCAATTCCAGATTATAGGTCCTCTCGAAGATGTTTGATTAAACTAAAGCCGTAAATCTAATCTTTTCATTGTATATGAATCATATTCAAATCAATGTCCAACATTTGGACTAAGATTAGATTACTTTTCTACTGAGAAGAGTCACTTAAATCCAAACATGTTTCATCACTCCCTCAGAATGGAGCATCATGGTTATACAATCGTTTATGATAACATCACCCTCGAGTATTCCTAATACCCATACATCATGCATACTGGAAGACCTAGAATAAAACCCAAAGTTTTTAGTCTACTTTTAGATTGTCTTCTTCATGGTTTCATGGTTAAGTTTCTCTTTTGATCATTAGGAGTTGGTATTGATCATTGATGCACCGCAAAATCGGCCCTTTAAGAGTGCGGAATTAGCACTTCAACATGTCATAGCAGTCGGGTCGATTTTGGTCATCAAAGAGACCATCTCATTGATATATGTCAAATAAGAATGCGATGGTCATGAATTTATTTTGCTTGGTAAGAAACCAAGGTCGAACTCAGGGACACGAGCCTCTCTCGTATTAATCGGATTTCCATTTATTTAGCTAAGTGTTGGGTTGAAGGCATATAGGTCAAAATCATGCAAGAGAAGACAATAATGCATTAAAATAAACATGCATTTTTTATAAATTTTTATTATGCAAGAGATGCAAAGCAAATACATCACAGATATGCCCTAGATCAATATGATGAGCTAATTAAACCATAAGTTAATTTCAGATTTAAATGAAGCAATAACTCACTTGATATAAAGTGCAAGGTTAATCAAAAAGGCCTAAAAGACACTAGAGTTAACTAAAAATTACATTGAGATCACAGTGTCAAATCAAGAGAACAAATATGCCATTATAAAGATGATGAGAAGAGCATCAAAATGAAACTGAAATCAACTCGATTGGAGCTACGTAGCTCAAGATATGCAACAAAGAAAACAAGGGCATAACTGAAAGAAAACTTGAAAAGATAACTATAAAAAGGTCCCTGAGAGGGACTAAAACGTAATAAAAATAAGGCGCGAGTCCTTCCCTATAATTTTACCAAACGTGCGGGGACCTTTTTGCAAATTTGAAGAAGTTCGTGGGCTGCTCTGCAAATTTCCCAGAATAACACGTGCAAAGCACGTGCTATCCAGGCTCGGATTCAAGCTCGGCAGAGGCTCGGTGTAGCTTCGGCTAGGCTCGGCTGAGGCTCGGACTCGCTGCAGGCTCGGAGTTGCTTCGGATGATTCAAGCCTATGATTCGGACACTCAGGCTCGGAGGGGGCTCTAACGTTGCCACGTGGTTCATTGTGAACCACCCGATCGATCGGATGGTAGCTGTGCGCTCTTGGCTGGACGACGTGGCTGCACGAAGGCCATTGGATCGAAACGATCCAACGGTTGCTGGGGAAGACGTTCGTGGTCGAATCTAAGCCGTTGGATGAGCTCCTGGGGGACCCATCCAACGGCAACTGTTCTATCTTCCTCCTCCGCAGCTGGCGGCGAGAACAGATCTCCGGCGAAGGAGTTCCAGCTCCGCCGCTCGCTCCCGGCTACGATGTACTCCCCCCGAGCTCCAAGACAAGTCGTCGATGAAGCGGAGAACTCGGGGAAGGTCCTGGAGACGCTGGCGTTGCTCGCCTGAGCTTGGTAACAGTTGCGGTATCGATGAAGTCAGCTCCGCCCAGGCTCCGGCCATTGATCCCATTAGCTACCTGCAGTGTTGGTAACACGTAGCCGAAGCGAGAAGGGTGTTGTGTGTGCGAAGTGGAGTGCAAGTGGGAGCTCTGGATTGCGGAGAATGTGGAGAGCTCGGAGCTCCTCCGCCGCGAGGGCGGAGGAGGTGGGTCGGAGGCGATGAGAGTCTGGAGGAAGGAGAAGGTGGGCGGAGGATGTCGCGTGATAGATGAATGCGAGGCGGAGCTCAGGGGATGGACGGTGAAGGGCAAAGTTGATCGATGAAGCCTAATTAAATAGAAGAAGTCAGAGAAAAATACAAGAGAAGGAGAAGAAGACTTACCGGCGATTGGGGCGGAGCGAAGCTTGGGGGCGGACTCCGATGAGGAGCCCTGGTCGTCCCTGAACTCCGGCAGCGACTCGGAGCAGCTCGGGCGGTCGAAGAGCGCCGCAGCTCCGCCGTGATCGGCGGAGGGTCGACACCGGGAAGAAGAGCCGTCTTCGCTCGATCCTCTCACCCCTCTCTGTCACAGAGAGGCGGAGGAGGGCTGGGCCTCCTCCCTCGTAAAGGTGGACCCCGACGACAGTAGGAGGAGGAGGCGTATTTAAAAGGTCGAGCTCGGCGGTTTGCTGGCGAGGACGTGGGGTTCGACGGTGATCGTGGAGCGACTGGAGGGAAGTCAGGGATAGTGGAGCGACTCGCGGGGTAGAGGGATGATGGGGGAAGAGAGTGGGGTGGTTAGCGAAGGAAGAGGTGGTCGGAGGGGTGGCGATAATGGGAAAGGGGAGAGGGTTTTGCGCGTTGGAGAACGTGGGCGAGTGGGCTGACCGAGGTAGACGAAGGTTGTCGGCCGTTGGATCTTGAGATCCAACGACTGACAATTAGGCGCTAAGCGACGGTCCTGATGCAATCGGGAGCGGAGTGATCGAAGGGATGTGAAGCAGCCACGTGTCGAGCTCTGGTCGCGGCGCTGGTGAGCGGCTTGGATGTGAAGGAGTTGTTGATCGGAAGGCTGAGGATTAAGCGGTCATGGACGGCAGAGATCAAGACATTATGGGCGTGATCGAACGGATCTCAATCCGCCACGTGTCGTGCTCTGCGCTCGGCACTGACGAACGGTAATGATCAAGGGGCGGAGAAGATCAATGGCTGAGGATTGAGGCGAAAGAGGACAGAGATGGGCCGTTGGATCCAATGCAAGATCCAATGGCTGAGGGTTGCGGGTGGATGCAACAAGAAGGAGCGGGCCACGTGGCGCCCCCAGAATGGGCTACGTGGCCCAATCAGACTTATTCAATCTTCCAGTTGATGTTTGAAGGCCTGGATGGTCGAATTTGAGAAAACTCAAAACATGAAAGTTGTAGATCTTGATGAGATCTACAAGTTTCATGTTGACCAAAACTGGAGATGAAATCAAACAAAGACCTGAAATATTTTGGAGGGTATTTTTAAGTCTAAAAATACCATGAATTTTTGTTTTGTCATTTTTTGTGATTTTTAATTTATTTAAGACTCTGATAATTACAGGACTTTAACTGAGTTTTATTGACACTCAGCTTAAGCAAGGGGGTTAAAAATGAGAAATAAAGATGATGAAATCGAGTTTCATCACCCCCCTATACTTAAACTATGCTCGTCCTCGAGCATAAAAAAGAATGACTAAGTTGGATTAACCCCCTTGTGCATGTGAATACAGGATCCAATCTGCTCAAGTCGGCTTAATTTTAGAGATCCAAAATTCTCGAGTTCAACCCAGCCTTAAACAAGAGGTATCCAGTTCCTCTAATTCTCTGGACTCTCTCTGATATACATATAATCTAAAGGATATGCCATTTAGTGTTGACCGTAATTCTGAGAGTAGAGTCAAATCTTCACCCAAAGTCTTGGTCCAAGAAATTCTCCTAAGGATCCAATCCTCAACACTAGGGAATAAATCCAATCCTGCATCCAATCCACCGTCTCTTTAGTTGTCAGACTTAAAAGATGTAGATGGTAGGCCAATTGATGGAGGGCATATGATTGTGTCATTTCTTCTCTCCCTCTCATTGGAACAAGGATTCTCTCTAGTGCCTTTTACGCAACACTTTTTTTTGGTGTTGATCAGTGCGTCCGTCAAAAGAAGTTGGAGCCGTCTGCACTTGTTTTCCTGGGAGTACACCGGGGTGTGTCTTTTTTGAGTACCTATCGTACCTTCTACACCCAGACTTGTAGCATTTACGATGCAGAGCCCTTTTTTGGTGCAAGCCCGACTCCTGGTCCTAATAGCGGTGGTCCAAGTGGACACTTTGAAAAGTTTGGGAGCGCTCGCCTTTGGTGGAAGCTCTTTGATATTTGACTTTGTGGAATGAGAGCTTTTCTTTGAATTTCCATTGACTTGTATAATTTTTGGCTAGCTCCACTGCTTTTACCAAGAGTTGGCGCATACTGATCAACATTTTTTTTATATCACACCCAGGCACTTAGGTAAATATCAAGAGATTAGTATAAGAACCAAGTTCTCATATTGGCTAGATTGCTGACACTCAGGTTTCATGAAGCCTTCAAAGATTTTATCCCATCCTCGAGCATCATTAGATCAAATCCAGACTCGAATCCCTCATCCCAATCCTTCGGGTGAAAAGTCAACTCATCTCAATCAAAAACTGCAGTCGTGCATGTGATGTGCTGATCATATTCTTTTTGTCTGAGATTAAGCATGGAATATAGAATGAAAATCTAGAGACCTAGGGGAATGCAGATGATTACGTCTAAGACCCTGATGACTAAGGCTGGTTAATTGCAAATCTCAAAGACCTCAAAAATCAAGCTTCCTTGAACATTTCAGACCCTGGGTGAAAGTGTAAGTGTAGAGGTTTAATCCAACTCCTTCATTCAAAAACTTTTTTTCTTTTGAATTTTTGTCATTTTTATGGATTTTAATAAAGGTTAAGACATGAGTTAAACTCAACTTTCCTTGAAAAGAGACTTTCAAAATCATGTCACGCAAAAAAGTTTTCAAAACATTTTCAAAAGAATTTTTCACAACAAGGAAAAATCATTTTCAAAAATATTTTTATAGAAAATAGCGTAACATAATATTGAAAAGCTGCGAAATCATTTGAGTTCTCTTAGTCCAAAGAATTTTACCTTAGCCAAAAAGTTTTAAATTTTTCAAATTGTTCGGTTTATAGCTAAAGTAAATATACGGTATATACGGTATACCCCCTATACTTAAACTTTGCTATGTCCTCATAGCACTAGATGTTACAAGTACATAGGTCCGTTTAAATATATAGGAATATACAGGAGCTAAGAGGGATTCCCCCTATACTTAGGTTAGAAATAACCTAAGTATAAAGGCAAGAAAAGAAGAGTAGAGAAATCACAGGGACTCGGGTCCCCCCTATACTTAGGCTGAGATTAGCCTAAGTATAAAGATGGGAATTGATGTTGGGAAGGACCCAAGGTGAACGAAGAAGAGGAATGGATCTATAAGTGAGCGGTTGAATCTTTGGAGATGAAATGGAGTGACTTCGGGTTTGGGGTGTGTGTCGCATCAAACATGGCTCAATCAAGCAAGCAAACCCTTAGTTTCACCCACTCACACATGAAACCAACCAAGGTTGGTTTATTATCTTGTCTGTTTTATTGGTGATAAAACGTTTGATTTTTACGTAAAGAAAAGATGTGAAGTGAAAATCATTGCGTAAGCGAGGGTATTGCTCTCCCAAAATCGAATTTTACTCCATTTTTGGTTGACTTGCAATTAACAGTCCCAATTTTATTTAAATTTATCACTGAATTAAGGTTAGCACATAAATCAAGAAATCATCGTCTACCGCTCATTCTCTTTTTCCATTAACCTAGGTGATCAAGCCAGGAAAAAGAAACCGAGAAAAGCCGTGTATTCGATAAAAACCGCGATCTAGGCTAAGCGAAAAATCATGCAGTGATTTGGCGATAAATCTGTGAAAAACTGGGCCGTTTTGAAATCCAAATTCAACATGTATGCAAGTCGAAAAAGCCGCACCTAATCATGCATCTATTAGCGGTGATTGATTTTCATTAATTTTAGCTAAGTGATGCGAGATTATGTGCTTCTAAATTTAAAGTGTTTCCTACCTACGAGCAAACACGTAAAAGATAAAAAAATGGAATATGCTCAAAGAGCCGCGTGCCTGATCCTGGGTCGACACTCAAGTGGGGACGATCCCCACACAACCACATTCGTTCGATTACACGCGCGAGTCTTCGATCGAAGACCGCTGTAAAAGACGAGTTTATTACAAGTTCATGCATGTAAATTAAAATGCAAGACAATTTTTTTCTTTCTTCTCGATGTACTCCAAGCGGTTCCTGCGGTTTCTCTCAACGGGAGACACCAGCTCCTCGCCTCCTTGATCCATCAAGGGCCCTGCCATAGAAACAATGATTAGAGATCAATCGAAAAGAAACTTTTATAATGCAAAAGTTTTGAACAAAAATGACCTATAAAAAAGATACACTTAAATTAAATAAACTAAATTCCAAATAATAAAAGAAATGAGCCGTGTCCCCGACAACGGCGTCATTTGATGCACCGCAAAATCGGCCCTTTAAGAGTGCGGAATTAGCACTTCAACATGTCGTAGCAGTCGGGCCGATTTTGGTCATCAAAGAGACCATCTCATTGATATATGTCAAATAAGAATGCAATGGTCATGAATTTATTTTGCTTGGTAAGAAACCAAGGTCGAACTCAGGGACACGAGCCTCTCTCGTATTAATCGGATTTCCATTTATTTAGCTAAGTGTTGGGTTGAAGGCATATAGGTCAAAATCATGCAAGAGAAGACAATAATGCATTAAAATAAACATGCATTTTTTTATAAATTTTTATTATGCAACAGATGCAGTGCAAATACATCATAGATATGCCCTAGATCAAGATGATGAACTAATTAAACCATAAGTTAATTTCAGATTTAAATGAAGCAATAACTCACTTGATATAAAGTGCAAGGTTAATCAAAAAGGCCTAAAAGACACTAGAGTTAATTAAAAAATTACATTGAGATCATAGTGTCAAATCAAGAGAACAAATATGCCATTATAAAGATGATGAGAAGATCATCAAAATGAAACTGAAATCAACTCGATTGGAGCTACGTAGCTCAAGATATGCAACAAAGAAAACAAGGGCATAACTGAAAGAAAACATGAAAAGATAACTACAAAAAGATCCCTGAGAGGGACTAAAACGTAATAAAAATAATGCACGAGTCCTTCCCTGTAATTTTACCAAACGTGCGGGGACCATTTTGCAAATTTGAAGAAGTTCGTGGGCTGCTCTGCAAATTTCCCAGATTAACACGTGCGAAGCACGTGCTATCCAGGCTCGGATTCAAGCTCGGCAGAGGCTCAGTGTAGCTTCGGCTAGGCTCGGTTGAGGCTCGGACTCGCTGCAGGCTCGGAGTTGCTTCGGATGATTCAAGCCTATGGTTCGGACACTCAGGCTCGGAGGGGGCTCTAACGTTGCCACGTGGTTCATTGTGAACCACCCGATCCTGATGATCGGATGGTAGTTGTGCGCTTTTGGCTGGACGACGTGGCTGCACGAAGGCCATTGGATCGAAACGATCCAACGATTGCTGGGGAAGACGTTCGTGGTCGAATCTAAGCCGTTGGATGATCTCCTGGGGGACCCATCCAACGGCAACTGTTCTATCTTCCTCCTCCGCAGTTGGCGGCGAGAACAGATCTCCGGCGAAGGAGTTCCAGCTCCGCCGCTCGCTCCCGGCTACGATGTACTCCCCCCGAGCTCCTAGACAAGTCGTCGATGAAGCGGAGAACTCAGGGAAGGTCCTGGAGACGCTGGCGTTGCTCGCCTGAGCTCGGGTAACAGCTGCGGTATCGATGAAGTCAGCTCCGCCCAGGCTCCGGCAATTGATCCCATTAGCTACCTGCAGTGTCAGTAACACGTAGCCAAAGCGAGAAGGGTGTTGTGCGTGCGAAGTGGAGTGCAAGTGGGAGCTCTGGATTGCGGAGAATGTGGAGAGCTCGGAGCTCCTCCGCCGCGAGGGCGGAGGAGGTGGGTCGGAGGCGATGAGAGTCTGGAGGAAGGAGAAGGTGGGCGGAGGATGTCGCGTGATAGATGAATGCGAGGCGGAGCTCAGGGGATGGACGGTGAAGGGCGAAGTTGATCGATGAAGCCTAATTAAATAAAAGAAGTCAGAGAAAAATACAAGAGAAGGAGAAGAAGACTTATCGGCGATTGGGGCGGAGCGAAGCTTGGGGGCGGACTCCGATGAGGAGCCCTGGTCGTCGCTGAACTCCGACAGCGACTCGGAGCAGCTCGAGCGGTCGCAGAGCGCCGCAGCTCCGCCGTGATCGGCGGAGGGTCGACACCAGGAAGAAGAGCCATCTCCGCTCGATCCTCTCACCCCTCTCTGTCACAGAGAGGCGGAGGAGGGTTGGGCCTCCTCCCTCGTAAAGGTGGACCCCGGCGATAGTAGGAGGAGGAGGCGTATTTAAAAGGTCGAGCTCGACGGTTTGCTGGCGAGGACGTGGGGTTCGACCGTGATCGTAGAGCGACTGGAGGGAAGTCAGGGATAGTGGAGCGACTCGCGGGGTAGAGGGATGATGGGGGAAGAGAGTGGGGTGGTTAGCGAAGGAAGAGGTGGTCGGAGGGGCCGGCGATAGTGGGAAAGGGGAGAGGGTTTCGCGCGGTGGAGAACGTGGGCGAGTGGGCTGACCGAGGTAGACGAAGGTTGTCGGCCGTTGGATCTTGAGATCCAACGGCTGACAATTAGGCGCTAAGCGACGGTCCTGATGCAATCGGGCGCGGAGTGATCGAAGGGATGTGAAGCAGCCACGTGTCGAGCTCTGGTCGCGGCGCTGGTGAGCGGCTTGGATGTGAAGGAGTTGTTGATCAGAAGGCTGAGGATTAAGCGGTCATGGACGGCAGAGATCAAGACATTATGGGCGTGATCGGATGGATCTCAATCCGCCACGTGTCGTTCTCTGCGCTCGGCGCTGACGAACGGTAATGATCAAGGGGCGGAGAAGATCAATGGCTGAGGATTGAGGCGCAAGAGGACAGAGCTGGGCCATTGGATCCAATGCATGATCCAACGGCTGAGTGTTGCGGGCGGATGCAGCAAGAAGGAGCGGGCCACGTGGTGCCCCCAGAATGGGCCACGTGGCCCAATCAGACTTATTCAATCTTCCAGTTGATGTTTGAAGGCCTAGATGGTCGAATTTAAGAAAACTCAAAACATGAAAGTTGTAGATCTTGATGAGATCTACAAGTTTCATGTTGACCAAAACTGGAGATGAAATCAAACAAAGACTCGAAATATTTTTGAGGGTATTTTTTAGTCTAAAAATACCTTGAATTTTTGTTTTGTCATTTTTTGTGATTTTTAATTTATTTAAGACTCTGATAATTACAGGACTTTAACTGGGTTTTATTGACACTCAGTTTAAGCAAGGGGGTTAAAAATGAGAAATAAAGATGATGAAAACGAGTTTCATCAATCATATACTTTTCAAAATCATATATCATACCTAGGTATTAATCATATACTTTCCAAAGCATATATCATACCTACAAATTCATACAAGCTTATAAAGCAAGACGACCATATACATAATTTGATCCCAATTTCTCATGAGTGAGCTCATGTCTTCCTCTTAAGTAATAAACCTCTATGATCTCTTTGAGAGATTGAATTACTCACTTTCCCTTGTATGCGCACCATCTCACCGACATATAAACATTGAATAGGTCATCAACCTATCGGTCCACAAAATGTACATAATCAGACATATAGTAACACATCTGTCTCCGATCAAAGGATGGGTGCCTATATCGTGATAGTATATGACATAGGTCTTGGTTATCTCGATCTCGTTAAGTCAACTCTTTGACCTAAGTAATCTAATACATCTGAATCTCTATTCCTATGCAGATGACCTACATCAAGAGGACGATAAGATATTAGCCTTTAGAGAGGAATTGCCACCTTCTTCTCAGGCTAGAGATCCATTTCTAATAATCATTAAATGGTGCTTGATGAGTCCTCAATCTAACTCTTTAGATATCATTCAAGCACATGCCTTTATGATTCAACATTTGAATTAACAATTGTATGATCATTAAGATGGCCATGGTACATAACCCTAATTATACTAAAAAACCTATTATGCAAATTATTTATATTCATTCAGATTAAGGAGTGAATTGTAATAATGTTTATTTCATAATGGCTCATCGTGGACTCACATGTCCAACAATCTCTCACTAGCCCTAAGAGCCATTTAATGAGTTAATCTTTAAATCCATATTTATATGCTAATCATAACTCGAAAATTAGCTTTGTAGGCTGAGTAGTCACTCTGTTCCTGAGAGACTATACTAAGCCCGTTTACATACTTGCATATCCTTCAGTAACAGTTCTCGTATCCAATACGAACATTGCATCTTATGTAACCAATACCCAATCTTGTTAAAGTAGTTATTATGCCTTTGTCACTATAACTCTATAATTATTATAACTAGTAAGTGATACTCTTATGCCTGGAGATCTCTATCTCCGTATATTAAGACACAATCTTAAGTTTAGTAAGGTATTTGTATGTAAGAAATTTTAGGTCACTATATATAAAGTCTTAATTTATTAAAGACTTTGAGATCATTATGTCAAAAATCTCATGCCCTTGAAGATGTTGATCATTACTGCAATTTAGTGTTTTATCTTCATGGTAGGATTGGTAACATTTTATTACTCTCATTGCATGGAAGACATCTAGCTTTTTGTACACATCTAGCATACACTAAACTTCCCATAGTTGATGCACTAGGGCATGTAGCTTTGACATTCAGATCCTCAGCTCTTGAGGTGCTATCTCTTTAGATAGGTTAGTAGCATATCTTAAGCGAAAGAAGGTTTCCTTGGAGTTTTATAAAAAATGAAATATGTCCAAGGTATACTGCTAATGTGATGGTCCCAATGCACTCTTCTTTTTTCTTCTGAACAACTTCAGAACTGAGATATCATGTATCCTTGAGATCATATCTCAAGGTATAGAACAACTAGCGTAAAACACTTATTATCATCTTTATATCATTCCTAATGATTAGGATTTTATCTACATCTAGCATGTTGAATACAATGGAACTCCTACTAAATTTCACATGGTTTACCAAGATTCCATATGAAATTATTACCTTTATAATTTCATCAGATACAATATTCCAACTATAAGAAGCTTATTTGAGTCCATAGATGGAGTTCCTTAGCCCACACACCTTGCATTCTTCAATAATAAAGCCATGGGGCTACTTTGTATGAATATCATCGTTGAGGTATTCATTGAGGAATGCAATCTTGACTTCTATATTCCAAATATCATATTCAAGTTGTGTAGCTACAGTTAGCAGTATTCTAATGGGTTTAAGCATGGTTATTAGAAAGCAAGTCTCATTGCAAGTGATGTCTTCTTTTTGTGTATAGCTCATGGTTATGAGTCATGCTTCGAAGGTCTCTACCTTCTCATCAAGTTCCCTATTTCTCTTAAATATCCATTTAAACCTAATTGACCCCTATAGATGGATCCTCTAGGGTTCATACACAACTCTTGTGTAGGAGGTCTAGTTTGGACTTTATTGCTGATATCCATCTTACCATGTCATGATCTACAGAAGCTTGACCATATGAAGTTCAATCATTGTCAGATTTATCTGACACATGGAATCCATACCCTCTAGGTGGTCTTCCCATCCTCGAACTGATTTGAAGAGGTATGACTGTTTCATCTTTAGTTATCCTTTTGATTCCTGATTTTAGAAGCCTCATTATCCACTTAGGGTTCAATGAGTCCCTTTACTTCATTCTTATCTTGATTATCAAGAAAGTCATCCTCTTAGAATCAAGTTCTTAGAGATGAAATATTTTAATAATCTCAAGGTCATAAAGTAGGTATCCAATATAATCCGTTATTTTCCTAATGAAGTAGGACTCTTAAGTGCAAGATTCCAACATTCTTGCATAAATGTTATAGCACGAACAAACCCTTAAATCCTCCAGTGTCTGACACTAATTTTGATTCCAAACCATAGCTCACGAGAAGTTTTGGGTTCATATTTTCATGAAATCTTATTAACGATATATATTGCAGTCTTTGCTACATATACACCTAGAAACTAAAAGGTATCTATGCTAAGTGTCATAATGGATCAGACATGATCCAATTTCATATCTTTACAACCCATTGAGCTGATATATATGAGGAGGAGTGATATAGGAACTATATTTCTTTCTCTATAAGGTATTCCTTGAATTCATCTAATAGGTCAAATTCTTTCCAACTTTCTTATACCTTTAGTTCTCAAACAAAATTATGAAATCTTTGAACATTTCGAAGGTTTCTAATGGGTAAAAGAAGAAATCCCATACCATGAATAATCATTAATGGATATCACACATCACTAATATTCATTCTGGTATAGAGAATCCATATACATCAATATGTATGATGCCTTGAATACCTCAACATCTTACACCATTCCCAGAGAAGGGTGCACTAGGCATTTTAACTTTGAATACACTATTCACAAGTATACAAGGTTTGAACTTTTGGACAATATAAATTTCCATATCTTTCTAGTCTATTGACCTTATCCATATAAATATGTCAAAGTCTTGATGCCATATCATTGTCAGATGATCTTCATCCTCCTATTGATCTTTAGGGCTTAAATTTTCAGTATTAGAAATGTTAATGAACCATTAATTAGTATTCTAATTTAATAGAATTTTCTAGATGTTAGATTACTGTCTAAAATATATCCATCATAACTCTTTATGATAGGTCTATTCCAGAAGACATGTCCATTTCTAACTAGTTTAGAAATAAACAATGAATGTATTCTAATATCTAGGTCATAGAGATATTCTCTAGGACTGATGGCTCTCCTACTGAAAACAAATAGTTTATCTATCCAATGGAGATTGTTGCAACAATTGCATCAATTTACATGTATACTTTAATATCAAATTTTCTAGTCTTCTAAAACACATGCAACCAATTGCAAGTGTCTTTAGAAGAAGAAGATACAATTATCAGACTTTCAATCTTATCTAATAAGTAAGTCAATTTTCAATGATGATATGTAGATGTAAAATATCCTGATGCACTATTCAGGTTCTTCTCTAAGGATTTTAGACAATCTAGATAGTCATATTATCAGTATATCGGCTTGTTGCAGTATTGACATTCATCTAACTCTTTGAATGACATATGTATGGAAGTCACAGAAGTATAGTCAACTCTTTGACTCTCCTTCTTACATGGGTTAGACCATGCTTCCACTGCGATTCTTGACGAATATGTGATTTATCATCACTATATCTCCTTATTATACTTTGAGCTTTAACAAATCATTAAAACATGTAATTAATTATCCTTAATTAACAATTGACCCTTTTCTTAAAACTAACCCTAATTATTGTATAAAAATAACACTTTTATTTTCCTTATTTTTTTGTTGTTAAAAATCCAAAAAACCAGATTAATTATTGTATATTTTCATTTTGGTTTAAAAAGAAACTAAAAATACAAAAATCTCAAAAGAATTAAAAAGGGTCTTTGCCAAATTTTTACCAGGGTGATATTGGATTTCGCATAGTGAGTTATATTCCTATTGATGGTTGATTCAATTAACAACGTTCAACATCACCTTATGGGAGGTGGAGCCGGGCGTTAAAGACTGAATTGAGAAATGCAGGTTGGACTTGTAAGGCAGAATGAGTTCCCATTTCTTTTTATCCGAGTTATATTTTCTCATATTATTGAGATGTAACAATGGTGAAAAGAAATCTCAGATCTTGCTAGATATATAAAAGTAGAAATATCTCTTGCTTTGCAAGTATAATAAGGAAATGAACTTTTAGTGTTTAAAAGGTAAGACAACTTTAATTTAAAACATTAATATACTTAATTAAAGTAAAATATATTTATACAGATTATCTTATTTCATATAACCTTCATTAAATCCACTCAAATATACTTAATCATAACCATTATAATATCTTGAATTGGATCTATGATCAAAATGTAATACTTTCAGTTGGACATATAATGTGTGTGGTTGCAATGTGCAAGTTTCCTCATGACTATAAGGATTGACAATTAAATACATAATATGATGACAACATATGGTTTGTGTGTCTTTAGAGTCTCGACCTCTCATCGAGTGTGCTTTGTAAGTAACATGTTAATGATGATCTAAATTATCAAGATCACTCTTAAAATAAAAATCGAAGAAGATATTTTTGCAAACATATGTGCTCTCAACATTTAATCATGAATGGCATGGTTCGCTGCATTATGCAGAATGACAACTCGATAAGAGTGATGTACTCAAAATGTTTGAGTACCTCATGAACTGAAGTCTTGTTAAGATGAATGTATATGATGAATGTCGTTATTTTGTTATCTCTACTAAAGTCTTTCGTGGTGCATCATATCATTCATATTGTATGAATGGGATGAAGCAAGAATATATGTTGAAATACTCTTATATTGATGTCCCTTGAAGACATGTTCAATTTAAGAGATCTTTTGTCTTGAGCAATGGTTGTTTAAGTGTTAAGGGAGAACATTTGAAGCATGGGTATGACCCATGTAAGAAGGAGAGTCAAAGAGTTGACTGTACTTTTGTGACTTCCACACATATGGCATCCAAAGAGTTGGGTGAATGTCAATACTGCAACAAGCCGATGTATTGATAGTATGACTATCTATCTTATATAAGATCCTTAGGGAAGGATCTGGATAGTGCATCGGAATATTCTACATATACATATCATCATTGAATTGACTTATTAGATAATAATAAAGTCCAATAATTGTATCTCCTTCTAAAGACGCTTGCAATTGGTTGCATAGGTTTTAGATGATTGGAAATTTTGATCTTAAGGTTTAGTAGTCATCCACATGGGAGTTGATGCAATTGTTGAAAAAATCTCTACTGATAGAAAGACTATATATTTTTAGCGAGAGACCCGTCCGTCTTAGAGAATGTCTCTACGACCTAGATGTTAGAATATATTCATTGTTTATTTCTAAACTTGTTAGAAATGGACATGCATTTTGGAACAAACCTATCATATAGAGTAGTGATAAATATCTTTTAGATAGTAATCTAACATCTAGAGGACTCTACTAAATTATAATATTAATGAATGGTTCATTAACATTTCTAATACTGAAAATTTAAACCCGGAAAGATCAATAAGAGGATGAAGATCATTTGACAATGATCTAGCATCAAGCTTTGAACGTATGTCTATTGATAAAATCAATAGACTAGTAAGAAATAGAAATTTAGTTTATCTAAAGTTCAAATCTTACATACTTGTGAATATTATATTCAAAGTTTAAATGTATGATGCACCTTCTCTGAGTATGGTGTAAGCTGCAGAGGTATTCAAGACCTCATCCATATATATATATATATATATATATGTATGTGGACCTTCTATACCATAATAAACATTAATGATATGTGATATCCTTTAATGATTATTCATGATATGAAATTTCTTCCTTTATCCATTAGAAAACTTTAAAATATTCAAAGATTTCATAATTTTGGTGAGAACCAAAGTTATAAAGAAGATGAAAAGAACTTGATCTAACCTAAGTAGCTAGTACCTATTAGATGAATTCAAGGAATACCTTATAGAAAATGGAATATCATTCCTATCACACTCCTCCTAATACACCTCAGTTCAATGGAGTTGTAAAGAGATGCAATTGGATCATGTTAGACATGATATGATAAATGATGACATGTCATAATTACCTCTTAGTTTTGAGGTATATATGTAGTAGAGACTGTAATATAACATTCCATGCAAATATGAACCCAAAACTCCTCGTGAACTATGGTTTGGAACCATGCTTAGTGTCAGACACTGGAGGATTTAATGGTTGCTTGGTCCATGCTATAACATGGATGCAAGAAAGCTGGAATCTTGCACTTGAGACTGATGCTTCATCAGGAAAAATAAAGGATGGTATTGGATACCAACATTATGATATTTAGATTCTTAAAAGATTTCATCTCTAAGAATATGATTCTAATAGGATGACTTTCTTGAGAATCAAGACAAGAATGAAGTAAAGGGACTCATTGAATCCTAAGAGGATAATACGGCTCCTAGAATCAGAAACTAAAAAGACAATTAGAGATGAAACACTTATACCTTTTCAAATCAATTTGAGGGTGGTAAGACCACCTAGAGGGTATGGATTCCATGTGTTAGAGAAATTTGATAATAATCAAACTTCATATGATGAAACTTATGTAAACCATGACGTGGAAAGATGGATGTTAGAAATAAAGTCTAAAATAGACTTCATGCACAAGTGTCGTGTATGGACCCTCGAGGATCCACCTATGGGATCAAACCCATTGGATGCAAATGGATCATCAAGATAAAGAGGGAACCTAATGATAAGGAAGAGACCTTCGAAGCATGGCTCGTATCCAAGAGCTACACAAAGAAATAAGACATCACTTACAATGAGACTTGCTTTTTAGTGACCATGCTTAAACCCATCATATTTTTTCTAATAGTAGCTACACAACTTGACTATGACATCTGGAAAATGGAAGTCAAGCTTGCATTCCTCAATGAATACATCAACGATGATATTCATATGAAGTAGCCCCATAGCTTCATGTTTGAGGAATGCAAGGTGTGCAAGCTAAGGAACTCCATCTATGGACTCAAATAAGCTCATTGCAGTTGGAACATTAGATTTGATTAAATATAAATGTTATGATTTCAGATAGAATCTTGATGAATCATGTGAAGCTTAGTGGGAGGGCCATTGTGTTGATAGTGCTAAATGTAAATAAAATCCTAATCATTTGGAATGATGTAAATATGATAATAAGTGTTTTATGATCTGGTTGTTCCATGCCTTGAGATAAAAGATCTCAAGGATGCTTCTTATATCTTAGTTCTGAAGTTGTTCATAAGAAAAGACAAAAGGACACGGGACCATCACATTTACCACCTTGGACATATTCCATTTTTTTTAGAAAAATCAATGAATGATTCTTTCCCTTAAGATATGGTATTGACCTATCTAAAGCAATATCATCTCAAAGAGTTGATAATGTGAATGCTAAAGCTGCATGCCCTAGTGCATCAGCTATAGGAAGCTCGTTGTATGCTAGATGTGTAGAAAGACCAGGTGTTTGTCATGTAGTAGGAATAGTAAAATGTTACAATTTCTAATGTTACAATTTCTACTATGAAGATAAAATACTAAATTGTAGTAATAATCAAAACCTTCAAAGGCACACGATTTTCGAGATAGTGATCTCAAAGTATTTTCTTTAAAAAATTAAGACTTTATAGATAGTGATCTAAAAATGCCATACCTACAAATAACTTACCAAACTTAAGACCATGTCTTAGTCTAAGGAGATAGAGATCTCCAAGCATAAAGGTATAACTTAATAGCTATAATGATTATCGAGTTATAGTAACAAAGATACAATAACTACTTTAACAAGATTGAGTATTGCTTGCATAAGATGCAACGTTCGCATTGGATGCGAGCACAATTACCTGGAGATATGCAAGTTTGTAAAAGAACTTGGCATAACAGATGACTAGTCAGCCTACAAAAGCTATTTTTCTAAATAGCTTATGATTAGCACATGAGTGTGGATTTAAAGATTAACTAATTTAATATCTCTTTGGGCTAGTGGAAGATTGTTGGACATGTGAGCCCATGACAAACCATTATGTAATAAATATTGTTGCAATTTACTCCTTAGTATGAAATAAAGAATAACTAATTTGCATAATAGGTCCCTTAGTAAAAATAAGGCTATGTACCATGGCCATCTTAATGATCATAATCATGTAGATTCAAATGTTGAATCATAGAGGCTGGTGCTTGGATGATATCTAAAGAATTAGATTGAGGACTCATCAATCATCGTCAAATGATTATTAAGATATGATCTCCAGCCTGAGAAGGAGATGACGATCCTTCTCTAAAGGTTGGTATCTAACCGACCTCTTAGCGTAGGTCCTCTTCATAGGAATAGAGATTCAGAGGTGTCAGATAAGTTAGGTTAAAGAGTTGACTTAACGAATCGAGATAACCAAGACTTGTGTCGTATACTATCATGATATATGCATGCATCATCTAACCAGAGACATATGTATTGCTATATGTTTGACTATGTTAATTTTGCATATCATTAGGTTGATGATCTAATCAAGGTCTATACACCGATGAGCTGGTGTGCATATGAGTAATATGATCTCCCAAAGAGATCATACATTTTCACTATTGAACCATAAGACATGAGCTCACTTATGAGGTTTTGGAATCGATCAAATTCCATGCATGGTCGTCTTGCTTTGGAAGCATGACAAGAATTTGTAGGTATAATATATGCTTTTAGGAAGCATATGATCGATATCAACTCCCAGTGATCGAATGAGAAACATAATGATAAAGCCCTGAAGAAGATAGTCTAAAAGTGATATAAAATTTCAAGTTTTTTCTAGTTCATCTAGTATATAGGATGCACGAGTATTAGGAATATATGATCATAACTGATCATATAACCATGATGCTTCCATTCCGAGGGAGTGATGAAACATGTTTGGACTTTACTGACTCCTCTCAGTAGAGAAGTAATCTAATCTTAATCCAAATGTTGGACATTGATATGAATACGATTCAGATGCAATGAGAAGATTAGTTTTGATTTAATCAAATATCTATGAGAATGTAGATACCACTATTATTAAATATAATTTAATTATCAAGGATATCACTATCCATATAAATTGTATCCATGAGAATGTAGATACGACTATCCATATTAATTGTATATAATATAAATAAGATTTATAATATATTAGAGAGAGCTAATTATAAATAACATTTAAAAATTAAATCTTTATGTGAATTGAAATCACATTGGACAATTAATTGAAATTACGATTTACATTTTATTTTTCACATCTTTTTAAGGATATGATTGAAATATTCACAAAATAATTTAGAATTATTTTTGTGAATTAATTTGCACAAAAGTTGTTGTAAATGAATTAAGGATCATGTGAGATATAAAATCTCAGAATTGGAAGAGGGAGCTACCTTCCTACTGTGGAGGATGGACGAGTAACCTTGAATAATTCAAGGTGGTCGTTTCTCCATGTTCATTATCCTTCATTGCATATTAATTTAATTTAATTAATTATGTTGATGATTATTCAATATATTTAATTTAATTTAAATTGATTATTGTTACATTTTTATACAACAAAATTATAGCCATTGAATAAAAACACACATCAATCTCAACCATTGATTTTGTATTACACATGGATTGTGATCCATGAACTAAATATTATAAAAGAAGATGCAAACCTAACTCTTCTTTTACACAACACAATTGAAGGCTCTCTCTCATTCTCATCACATCCCCCTCTCAAGCGTGGTCGTCTACCCCTTGACTTAGAGAGGATCATTGTGGTGTCGCCGCTTCAACCGCATGTGGATATATGTCTTCCTTGGTTCTCCTTGCACGTGAAGAAGACTTCGGATTTCATGAGATGAAATCATGCGATTCATTACTTGTTCATCTTGGATTGTGAGAAGCATACATCTCATCAACGTGCTCGGAAGCGTCTCCTCCGTCGAGGCGGACTTGAGATAGGAGGTCTCTTCCTTTAGAGACAACAATCACAATCTTGATTCAAGATGTATTCCTATATATTGTTTATGGTTATGATGAAATGATTCTAGAAGTGTTCTTGAATCATGCGGTTTCATCTTATTATTTTTTAAAAAATTGGTTGCCCAAGCAATTAGTATGACTAGTCACTCTAGATCGCATTGGATGTGATCTTCACGCTTTGTGATGCGCTTATGATTTTTTTCCCATAGCCTTCATTGTCAAGGTCATGTGGTGTAGTCAGGACGTTGAGGAGGTATCATGAGAGCTTGAGGTTGATATGAAGGAGAATTACCTTCATCTTTTTATAGGTAACAATCGGAAACCTAGTTCAATTATTTTGATATTTTTATGGGTTCAGCCGAACAAGGTTGGGATACATGAGGATCAAGTTTTGGTTAGATGATAGACCTAAATTTCAAGGATGAGGCTTCCGTTGAGATTTTTATAATGTAAGACCTCTAAATATATGATGTGACTAATTATAAGTTTCAAAAATGGTCTAATATCCATATGAGATAAATGACCACTCTATCTTATAGAACTTGTCGAGACCTTTCCAACGTTCTCAAGAACATCAAAATCGAAGTCCGTGTAAGGAAGTTACAACAACATACTATCATTTTACAACTTTCTGACTCAAATCCCAACCCGGATCTGATTAGACCTGACCCAATAAATATAGGTGCGCTAAAATGGTTTGGTTAACCAGAACCAAACCACTAGCCCTCACTGGAGCTCTGCCATCTTAATCGGAGCTCCGCCACTAGAGAGATTTTCGGCAACCGATTAAATATCTGAGGGCATCATTGTGAATTCTTTGACTTGTGGATTCATGTGGTGGGCATAAAAATATGCTAAACATCGTTGAATAGTCATTTTGGCCAAGGAAGTGTCACGGGGGAGGACCCCAAGGTACGGTTTTTCACCCTACATTTGCTATCATATTCATGATGTTTTCATATTGTTGGCTTGCAGGGGATGTCTACTACCCAATGTTGGGGTTTTCATTGAATTTCATTGCAGTTTTGGGTGCTACGGGTAACTTATCACATTATATTTTCGGATTTTCCAGCCAGTCCATAGCCTGCATGTGGATCCGAGTATATTTCTTTGATGTGGGTGTTAGCAAGAACACAATGATGTAATCATATCGTCGATCGGAGCGATTTTATGGGGCGTTGGCAGAATCGTTCTAGATACTACCATGCATTTTGTTGATCACTCATGCTTGATCGATCATGCCCGTAAGGTTGATTGATCATTTTGGCCAAAAATGATCGATTATGGTGTAGATCTTATAGGACATTATTATATATATATATATATATTAAATATTTGGATTATATTAATTAAATTGATAATCAAGTGAAATGGATTTGTGTAACTTAAATTGAAATTAAATGAGTTAATGAATTTGGTGAGGTCCAGTAAGAATGAGACTTGAACATCATATGTACACTTCAGATATGAGTTTTAGATCCTAGGACTGGCAGTCGAGTTTCCTCTTGTAATTATGGTTTCATGTCATGGTGTTTGACTTGCAGCGACATGAGGGTTTCTTGGAATAATGCCACTAGGGGAGGGGCACACATCCTTGGGATCCCAAGTAGAAGCTTAGATGGCCACAATCCCAATAGGTCGTTGGTCAGGGGACATACTACTTGGGGCATCGGTGTGCCCTTTTTTGCACGGTGTACAATCTTAGTTTCAGGTGTGTGTGTGTGATGCCAAGTAGTTTTGGGTAGTTGTCTTTTCCTATACTCTTTGACTTAAGGTTGGTACTTAGGTACCGGTTGGTGTAGGCCACATTTATTAGTATCCTAATATTAGTCTTAAGAGAAAAGTTCTGAGAGTTACGGGTTTATCTGAAGGAGAAAGTTTGAGATAGTTTCAAGACTATACATTCCAAGAGTCAGTTTCTGTAGCAAGGATTGGCATATGGTAAAGTGTAGGGTTTAAATTATCACACAGTAAAGTGTGGGATGGAATTAGCATATGGTAAAGTGTGGGATTGCATGTTTTGAGAGTAAAGCATGTGATTATACAGTAAAGTGTGCTGGATCATTCTCCATGATGATGTTTCCACTATTTATCTTCTCATAAATGCAGAATCAATCTTATTTGAGAGTCATAAGGTAAGAACAACCTAAATAAAGTATCTATTTTTTGTCAGTCACCTTCCACATGAGAACAAAATCATCTTCAGAATCTCCGCCTCCCCGAGCCATTGCAACAATTGTAGTTTTCCCTTTCTCCCTCAGGCAATCTTTCTTCCAATGTTCATGTTCCTTACAATAGTTGCAGTATCTGTAGAATTTGGATTCTTTGATTTGGGCTTCTACTCTCCTTTTTCCCATAACCAGAACCAGCATGCCTCTTTTAATGAGGCATAACCAAACATGCAACTTGAGAATCCTTCTTATCAGTAGCCATATACTGAAGTTCATGTGTATGTAGACTCGCACAAACTTCCTCTAGAGTAATTTCTTTTCTTCTCACAATAAATAAGTAAATCAAATTCTTATATAATAATGGAAGCAAAAATAACAGAATCAATGTAACATCCTCATCTTCAGTCTTAACGTCTATGTTTCTTAATTCCGTTAATAATGTATTTAAGTGATCTAGAAGTTCTTTAAGAGACGTACCTTCCAGCATGTAGAGAGAAAATAGACATTGCTTCAACAACATGTTGGTCGTATATTTCATTTTGAGTATCAATTATGGACTAGTTGCAATCATCTCATTGAAGACCTATATGATAACATCATCCGCCAAACATAGCATGATCGTAGAGTGTGTTTTATCTTCCATGAGTGTCTTTCCCTACTCCTGGTCCTAGAGCATCCAAATACCCTGCTTCTTTAGAAGCGTATGCATCTTGATTTGTTGTAGATTGATTCTGTTCCTCCTCGTGAACTTCTTGATCATCAGTTTGTATGACATCATCTGTTTGATTATCCTAATAAAATATTATGCTCTGGTGCTAGTTTGTTGATAATCGTGGAAGCAAACACACACAAATGATCAAGTAAGAAAACACGTAAACAAACATATTTACACGTTCAACCTTAATTGAGATATGTCCTTGGGTGGTGATCATGGTTTCACTATTTGTGGAGAAATAAATAGAGGATACTGAGATCCCTAACCCTAGGGATTTTATAACTACTCCAAGTACAAACGGATCCTAAATGTAGATGTATGTGAATATCCATATAGAAAATTTTTCGATAGGGAGAGATGGGGCATCTAACAATTCAACAACTTGGTCTAATGTAAAATAGTTAGTTAGGAGTAAGGCATATCAATATCTTGGATAGAGGGCTAAAGTCTGAGTTTACTTTTATTATGTGTCAGTGTTGGAAAGAATAAGATTAAGAAGACAAATGACCTTAGATAGTCTAAGAGTGGTTGGTGCAAGGTTTGTAGGACTCAATTCTGATAGTAAGAAAAATAATTTAAATGTTGGTGGCAAGAAACTACATTTTAGGGTCAAAATGCGAATAACCACGATGAATAGAAATAACCTTAAAGCTTACGAATTCGCTGCGAGACATTGCAAATGTAGATGTTGATAAGTGATGATGTAATGACTTGAAAAATAATAATTAAGAGCTAGGCTGAAAACATGTACAATAGAACCTCAAGTTGAAGTTCAAGTCATAAGAAAGGAAGTTTTAAAACCCAAAGTATCTAAGTGCTTTTTTTAATTTCCATGTATTACTTGTAGCTTAGAAGTATGCTAAAAGACTTTCAAAGCCATGCATGTAATATAGACACTTTATCAGCATCATTCTTATCTATCTTGATCGCCATCATGTTGGCTCTCCTCTAATTGCTCAGCTTTAGGTTGTTTAACATCACTCAGATCAGAAATCACATTATCACTACTTGGTCTCAATTCGAGCTCCACCTCTTCATACACATCATCACCTATCTATGCATCAATAGACTTACTTCTCGAGTAAATCATGGAATTCTCATCAAATGTAACATTCTCGCTATATGCTAAAAAGGACACCAAATTTTATACTCCTTACCTCCTAAATCGTAGCTTATAAACATCCTTTTCTTTGTCCTTGGTTCCAACTTCACATCACTAACATGATAGTATGCAGCACAACCGAAGACATATAAAACATAATAATCGATGTGTTTACTAGACCATACTGACATGGGTGTCTTGCAGTTGATAATAGTTGTCGGACTCAGATTCACCAAGTAATATGATGTATTGAAATCTTCAGCCTTAAAATGATCTATCAAGACCAGCATTAGAGAGCATGCACATTTCTCTCTTCAGAAGTGTCATATTAATTCATAATGCAACTCCATTCTGTTAGGTGTATCTCTGATAGTGTGGTGTCTTGCAAAACAATCCTCCTTGAGAAATTGGTTGAACTCTGATGAACAAAACTCCAGCCCATTATATATACGCATGCGCTTTACTTTCTTAGAAGTATGGTTCTTCAGCAAGATCTTAAACTGCCTAAAGGTCTTCAATGCTTCTCTCTTGTACTTCATGATGTATACCCAAACCATCTTGGAGTAATCGTGAATAATGTACATAAAATACCTAGCACTTCCCAAAAATGGGACTCGTGAAGGGTCCCAATAACCAACATGGATATAATCAAGCATCTCTTTCATAGTGTGAGTAGCTTTAGCAAATTTCTTCTTATGTTATGCTTCAAACGTGCAATGCTCATAGAACTCTAGCTTGGATCCCTTGAGATACCAATGAAATCTTTCTAACCAAGGTTGTTCATCCCTATCTGACTCATGTGCCCCTCCTAGTCCAACGCTTCTTCCTGCATGGTCATCTCAGATGATTCGAGTGTCTTATCCTACTTCTCGTCCAATGACACCCAAATGTCATGTTGCTTCAATAGGACAAGCATCTTAATATGCCATAGACTTAATTTGCTTCTCGTTGTTAACTTCTCAATCTTTAGATTCTACGACATCATTTTGCTTGATAATCCTGATGGAATATAACATTCTGATATTAGTTTGTTGCCAATCAAGGAACTAGAACGTGCACAAACGATCAATCAAGTAAGAACAGATACACATGTATTTACAAGGTTCGCCCATAATGGGGGTGATTCCTTGGTACGCAGCGATTAGTTTTCACTATGAGGAGAAAGAAAAATATACAAGATGTAGAGATTGTATAATCGGGATGGAATCAACATGCAGTGGCCCCAAGGTCCCTTTTATAATGCAACAAAAGAATATCAATTGTGTTCATCAATCCCCATTTTCAACTCTCAACCTATCAGGATTCAAGAGACAGATCAAACACCTTAGCAGTACAACCCAATAGCTCTCAACCAGTCGAAACACATGATGAAGATAGGCCACATCAGATATCCTCTAAACCAGTACTCATCCAATCGAAACTTCATAGGATAAATCCTATCATGACATGGTCTAGCAAAACATATGATTAGGATTCAAGGCATATCAACAGAATTATACCCCTGAACTGAACCCTACCACCATCAAAGTATCAAATCCAAAATTGCGGTCGTGAAAATCTTACACTTGTGAGCCTACATGATGCTCGTAGTTGCCCTATTACTGTCGATCGATAAGCTTGAGCCTACGCATAACCTATGCCACCATCACAACCGATCGGAGTTGCAACAAATCGCCACCACAATCGCACATGGTGGTCGCAAAAGTCGCACTCAATAATTGTAAAGCTTTGAACTTGACATATCTCAGATCCTATATAATAAGATCCGGCTCGTCAAGAGGAAACCAACGGAATTTGTTTCCTGTGAATCGGACTTCGTTTCGATTTATTATGAATTTTGGAAGAAAGAGAAGTAAGGAGGATTAAGACGTCATTAACCCATAATAATTGTCATTAAGACTAATTAAACATGACTAAAGAAACTAATGATGGATTAAAAACCACTAATGATCATTAGCAAATACTAATCAATAGTTAGCAAAAGATAAGCGTATACCGTGAAAGTTAAATCATGATTAGTGAAAGTTAATCACGATTAGTGTTAGTTAAGCATCATTAGCGAATCTAGAATCCTCTAGAATGTTCTAACTTAAGCCTCAAGTTTGGGATAAGTTTTGGATAAAACCATGGGCCAAAACCATGAACCGCTAAACCATGGTTTCTAACCATGGTTAGTGGTATTCTGGAGCCTATAAATAGACCCCCCTACCCATTCATTCTCTACGATTTCTACTACCACCACCCCCCAAGGGCTAGGGTCGAGAGGTCGGGAGGAGGAGTGGGAGGCGAGGAAGGAGCACTAGCGAAGCGCTGCTGGAAGAACGAGGAGGAGAAAGGTACATGATCCTCTCTTAGTTTGTTTCGTATGCTAGGATTTTAATTCATCCTCTTTTCTTCCAAGTTTTGTTCTTGATTCATCTTTCTTTCCGATTCGTTTCCTATTGTGGTTCGAGGAGAAATCTGTGTAATACCCTACTTAGGTGCAGGCGGCTATGCACGCTAGTGAACCCTGTGATTCGTCACACGTTCACTCATCTAAGATGCGTGGTGTCTACCGATTCTCCATCGCTTATGTTTCTATTCTTTCAATTATGCTTTTATAGTTATTTTGATGGAGAAATCTATGTAATATTCTACTTAGGTGCGGGCGGCTATGCACGTTAGTGAACCCTGTGATTCGTTACACGTTCACTCACCTAAGATGTGCGTGGTGTCTACCGATTCTTCATCTCTTGTTGTTTGAGTTTATTCTTTCAGTTTCGTTGTTATTTTCCCGTCGATTGATTTTATAGAGGAAAATCTTTTCATTTTTATTTTGAAATATGTCCCGAGATAAGGGGAAACTCTCTCAAAATTTTCCGAGAAATATGTCCCGATATAAGGGGAGACTCTGCCGAAATTTTCCTAGAATTATCACCCCATATAAGGGGAAGCTCTGCTGAAATTTCAAGAGAAAATATGTTCTTGGCGTTCTTCGTGTTCTTCGTGTTATTCACGTTCTTGACACATTTTAGTGTTTTTGATACAAAAATGAAATTCGATCTTTTCAGGAGCCTTAAAACAACCTTTCAAAAAAAACAAAACACGATAAAGCCTTGCATACACAAGAGACGGCCCGATTAGATAACGAAATCCTTCCTTTTGCTGTTGGATTTTCATATGAGATTATAGAAATTCTTGATTTTATGTTCTTTATTATGAAGAAGCCTAATTTTGGCTATTTTTGAAAAAAATATGAAGAGTTGCTTTGTGATTTCCACTAAAATAAGGTTTAAGCATCCAATTGATGCGGTAGTTTTGAAAGTTAGGGTTTGGGAGTTAAAATACGCATAAATACGAGTATATATGCATATGAATAATATATATGTGAGTCTACACTAAGTGTTGCTGATTATGCAAATAGAAGACTTAACAAAAGAATTATATCATGAGAATTGATGTGGTTTCAGTTGGATCCTGAAAAGGATCGTGTGTCACGTTAAGGATGATTGGGAGTAGAACTACAGTTCGGCATGCAACCTGTAGGTTTATCGGAAGGAACCCGTATTGGTGTTTCCCTACCTAGGTGGTACACGGTTGCCCTGTTATGTTAAGTGCGCACGAAAGGAATGTTTTGCAATGCAAGGTACCGGAAGCCAATATCTTCGGGTTGAACGATGGAAGATGTAGTCGTGCCATGTGGAGGCACGGGTGGTTCAATAGCGGCTGGGTCACGATAATATGTATTTAAAGTCGCTATGTTATATGATTAAATGTTAGTCTGAGGTTTTAAGCAACCGAGTCCTCGAGGACGGTGTGCTCATTTGTTTTCCAGATTGAGGGTTTGAGACTCTGTTTAATAAAAAAAGAAAATTGTCAGGGTAGTATTGGAGGATTGGTTGAGGCGACGTGCAGCGGCATAAGCTTACCAAGATCAATGCAATCTCCAATCCCAAAGTGTCCACATCTTCGGAGTCCAAGAATGGTGGGTTCCCCTAGACTAATCCCCGACGTGGAATAGAAAGGAATATGACTTAAATTAACAAGAAGAAATGAAACCTTTTGTGATAACAAGCTTTGCAAAATTACACAAATTGTTTGTTTTTCTCTTTTTCGTTACTTAGCATTCGCTAATTTTTATCCTATGATTTATGGAAAACCCAACAGGTGTCGGTGAGCCATCGCAAGGACCTTAGTAGACATCCAGCCAACCATAGTAGCTTTACTTTGTAAGGTAGTTAGTAATCTTTTGTATATTTTCCTTTCAAGTTGATGTACATGTAAATGGTTATAGTGGGGCAATGTATCATCTGAACTTTATTTTGTGAATTGAAAAGTGTTGAAACACTTTATTCTGAATATACTTTATTTGCAGTCGGTTTCTGAATGTTAATTGTGATTGCTGAATGAATTATTGCTGAGTAACCAGATCCGGTTATGGGAGAATCCGATGGCTCAGAATTGGGGTCGTGACAATAACCACATGTTCTCCATCTCCAGGTGCAAGCCCGTGTGATGATGTTGCCACCCTCTATCTGCGTGGCTGGCAGGTTACTCAACTCTGTAAAAAGATGGGAAATGTGGGTCAAATTAGAATCTGTAACGGCTTGGTTATTTCCAGCATATCTTTACTTTAATTATCCCAATTAGTAGCATGGATTCCTTTCCAATTAAGGGTTAATAATGATCCATTAATTTCTCCAATGAGAGGCTTTAAAACATAAGAATTTCTCCCACCCTTTCGTCACTTTCCTTGCAATTTGAGAGAGAGAGAGAGAGAGGAAGAGAGATCTTATCGGATCTCCTTCTTCTTCATAGGAGTCGTCGATGAAGAACAAAGGGAGCGAGCAATTTGACGGTGGGAACATAGTCGAAATCGAGTAACCGCGGCTTGGAGGTGCTTTATCCGAATTTGAAGTATGTGTCGTTTTTAGGTTATTATATATATACAACGAGTCATATTTTTTTTAGTATTGACCTTGAAATGTATGTATCGGTTTAGGATATCGATCTTTTAAATGTATGTATCGGTTTAGGTGTATGATTCATAAAAGGACGTGTTGAACCCATAGGAATATTAAACATTGAGATGAATGATTTTTGACCGTAAATACGTTAATTGTTTCTGTTGCCTAAACTTAAATGAACACCATCCTTCTTCGATTGTCGTCAAAGACAGATGATTTATTTCATAGAAGGGATAACCACGATGATATGTCCTGGATATGTTATAATTGCATGGCATACTTTTCTAATATATGGATACACGATGATTCTTTGTCCAATTGGACGAGACCATATATCGTTTGAGGTTTTCAATTCACTAATTTTTGATTATTTCTTGATCCCTGAATTAATGGTTCTCTTAGATCCGTCAGAAGTAATGTGATTGATTAGCGCATTAGATTCATCTTGAATAACATTGTTCTCTCTAGATTAAATGGTCCAGTCATGGGAATAAGTATCTAAATTATCCATAATCCCTAGATGGCATGTAATTATGGGTGGCTCGTTTAGGGATTAAGTTTGGGATGGTACAATTGTTAAAAATTCGGTTTACAAAAGGATCAATTTAAATCCAGCGGACTTATTCCAAATTATAATGGTCATGTCATTAAGAACGTGTAAATAGATAAAAATAAAGGAGAGAGGAGTTCTATGGAAATAATGATGGTAAGTATACTGAATCGACGCAAATCCAACGAGATACAGTAATGGAATTAATTAGATGCTTACGAGTTTGTGTTAAATTAATCTAGATATTGTTTGGGTATTTATATACAATCAACAAGATCTTACTTTGAAGTTGATGATTATACGTGGAGAGTAGGTTATAGAATTATAAGGCATATATGCAACATATAAAGGTAATTACATTGCATACCTCATCAAAAGGATACTTCCTATCTCTACGCATATAATGTTAGTGTTTATGATATGCATGTACTTCCCTGTTAGCATGTTAGAGGCAATATATAAATGATATCCATATAATCTCAATAACATATTGCATTTTTTATATTCGACAATGCTATACCGTTTCCCATCTTATAATTTAAATACCCGGTATTTGATAAATTACTTAAGTATTGTACAATGTCAATTATTGAAGTTATCAAGTCATAAGATTGACAATAAGATATTGAATTGCAATGTTCAATATGAACCGTTATCGTATGGAAAAAAAGGAAATGACATTATGATAAATGGAAATTTCTTCACAAGAATAATGACACTATGACAATAAGCGGAGCTAAGTGCTACACCTAATGGTAGGAGCCACCTCTAGAGTCCAATTATCGTGTTAGCCCAAGGGGCAACACCGCAAGGGGCGTGGTTGCAAGGAACCATGGAGGCAAAAGCTAAGTCCTCTACAACTGTACCTACACTGTCATGTAAATGCCGCAAGGGACAACGCCACAAGAGGCGTATGGTTGCAAGGAACCACTGAGGCAAAAGCTAAGTCCTCTACAGTTGTAGCTATACTGTCATGTTATGGACCGTTAGTGCCAGCAAAAAAGCCAACAAAGCCATCAAAGCCACCTAAGAATCTAACAATCAAGACAACCCTAAACACTGAAATGTTGTGGGCATATGTACAATTACGGTAATTCCATGGGCAAATGTACAATTATGTTAAGGTCAGGGCCATTTGTGCAATTATGTTAATGTTAAGTTATATTGAAAAGTGATGCAAGAAATGGGTTATAAAGGTAACCCGTTACAAGTATACAAGGAAACGGGTTATAAAGGCAACCCTTTACATATACGCAATAAACAGGTTATAAAGGTAACCCATTACAAGTATGTAAAGAGATGGTTTATAAAGGTATACCATTACAAGTATGCAGGGAAATGATTTATAATGATAAATCATTACAAGTTATGAAATAAATGATTTATAACGGAAAACCATTACAAGTATGCAAGGAAATGATTTATAAAGATAAACCATTACAAGTTATGAAGGAAATGGTTTATAAAAATAAACCATTACATGTTATGCAATAAAATGTTTAATGAAAGATAAACCATTATATATGATACAAGAGATGGTTTAATAAACTATGTATCATACATGATTTGGTTTAAGAACTATAAATCATCAAAGTCATGGGGGCTAAAATGCAAAGTGGTTTATATGATAAAAGAAACATGTACTTGTTATAAATCGTATGAAATATACCCCACAAGATGCAGGACATATATGTTATATTTCTTATGCAGTTTACATATATATACTCGTAGTTATGAAATAATCCAAATCATACATGTTAGGGATTGAACCTAGGCATGCATGGGAACAACTAGGCACGTAATGACGTTTTTCCATGGAATCTTTAGTGCATGAAATATAATGAAATAAATGACCGTTAAAATTCTTATGCATGGACCCCGATACTTACTCGGCATTAGGCCCATGCAAAATCAGGTTTATTTATTTCAGGTAAAGAACAAGTTTGATCAAGCACTCAAGTTTATGCGGCAGACTTAACTAGACATTCGATGTGATATGGATAATTACAGAGTTTGTGGTGGGTATTTGTACGCCCACTGGAACAGAGAGTCTTGTTGTGAAATTATTTAGTTTTCTTTTGCAAGTATATACTTATTGGTAATGTAATAATGGAACTCTTATTTAAATTGGATTTTATGGATTATTTGAGAATGATTTTGTTGCTCATTGATTGTCATGTATGCTTCGATAACGGTTTGGACACGCAACTTAATGTTGCATGCTTCCGCATATCTGCGCGGCCCGTTCCATTACAAATGGTATCAGAGCAGAAGTTCCTCTGGGTGTAGGATATTCATAACTGATAGTGAGCCAAGACTAAGAAGAATAGACTAAAATTTAGGTAGTACAGACAACTGTTGACCCTTTGATTTTCTGGCTCAGATAACTCCTCATTGTGAAATTAAAGTAAACAACGATCATGATTCATCCCTCGGATAATGAAATTGCCAAGGATACACACCAAGAATTACCAAAGTTGATAGACATTGACGACTCAACTGTGAAAGTATCATGCACTAAGCTTTGATGTATTTATATTGAAGATCTTTATTCCCAACAATCCATTCATTTTATAAGATAAACATGATACGGAGAAAGTTAGGCATTAGATGTATTAGATGGAGGTGACTTTGGAAATTACAGACTACTATAAGGAGAAGAATCTTTGGGACATTTTAACTAAAAGATAGGGCAAAGGTGTGTCAGATTGAAAGAAATAGAATATACTTTTCGGAGATGCTTTCTATTGATGAAGTGAGTTTACCTTACGGTAATAAGACGATCAAAAAGTATGTGATAGTGATACGGAGCTCGAGAAGTATAAGAAGCAAGTAAACCGGCATTTAAGTGTTGCATAACATATCCATAGTCATATACATGCCTTAGAGGATGTGGTATGAGGGGTTGGAACGTCAATTTAGACAATCTTTTTAGGATCACTTGCTTATATAGAGATTGATTTCTACGTTGATATCTTTCAAGATTACATTCTCATAAGGAAATGATTTCCCCTTTGATTTTTTAGGAATGACATCAATTTCAAGATATAGAATGACACATAGTGAACTTAAAGTTAAGAACCAGTCACAAAAATAGTCGGATATGGTGACTTGAGGGATTAATATCTTCTACCTTGGATCAATGATCTATTCATTTGATATTGGAAAGAAAAGATTTTTCGAAAAAATGATCTTCATCTAAATTTTCATTAGCTTTGACTAAAAGAAAATGACATTTCAGAAACAATTTTGGGATTATCGATTGACCATTGTCAATTATTTTATCGTACATTTTTATCTCATAAGTGCTCTCGTAGTTTTTACAAAGCATATGAATAAGATTTTTTTCAGGTAAATCACGATAAATTTATGATCGTAATTACGGATGAGATTGTTTATATACTTTGATTATCTGAAGAAATACCAAGTACATTTAGATGTTGTATTTAAACCCTTTTGTCAACATTAGCTCTATGTGAAGTGCTTTAAGGTAACATTGAGTTGGACAAAATCATATTCCTTAATATCGTCATGATTGACGACATTGAAGTTGGATGAATTAAGATGAAAGCTATATTACCTTGGAGTTTGTTGAGAAATAATTTAGAGATTCATGGATTTCTAAGGTGACAAGGTATATTGGTGATCAATGTAAAATTTTTCTCATGTATTGTAATAATGATGATAACCCTCATTCGAAAGGATGCAAAGTCTGTACACTCGGAGGAATGCGAATGAACTTTTTCAAGATTAAAGTAAGAATTGACCTGACTCTATTTTGAATCTTACTATTATACACCAGAGGAGTAGTGGTTCACGTTGATTCATTTGATACAAAATATGGGAGTGCTTTTATATGAAATGAAAATGTTGTTGGTTATACATTGTGTTAATAAGAATTTTAAGAGTGTAACTACCATAATCTTGACTTGGAGTTAGCAGTAGTAATTTTTACACTAAAAGTTTGACGATGTAGTGGGAAAAAGGTTGGTGAAATAAAAAGGATTTAAATGATGTAAAAAAGGTGTCGATCTCAAAAAAAAGGGAAGCTCGCTCCCATATACAAAAAGACTTTTTTTAGATTCTGCAATGGATATAAGAGATGGCATATCATGTTGCATTACTGCCTCAATACTCAAAGCAACATGATATATTCCATTTGTCTATGTTGAGGAAGTACACTCCTGATCAATCACATGTGATCGAGCATGATGCTATCGATATTCAACCCAACTTGTTCTTTGTGGAGAAATATATATGAATCGTCGATCGTAGAGATCATCAACTTCACCGATGTTTAATTCTGATGGTTGAAGTCCTTTGGCAGAACCGTCAAAAGAAAGATGCTACTTGGGAGTTGGAAAATGAAATGCGGGAGACGTATTCACAACTTTTCGATATGTCACTTTGTTAAGAAATTTCGAGGATGAAATTTTTAAGGATGATAGATTGTAACGGCTTGGTTTTTTCCAGCATATCTTTTCTTTAATTATCCCAATTAGTAGCATGGATTCCTTTCCAATTATGGGTTAGTAATGGTCCATTAATTTCTCCAATGAGAGGCTTTAAAACACAAGAATTTCCCCCACCCTCTCGTCACTTTCCTTGCAATTTGAGAGAGAGGAGAAGAGAGAAAGAGAGAGGAAGAGAGATCTTATCGGGTCTCCTTCTTCTTCATAGGAGTCGTCGATGAAGAACCAAGGGAGCGAGCAATTTGACGGTGGGAACATAGTCAAAATCGAGTAACCGCGGCTTGGAGGTGCTTTATCTGAATTTGAGGTATGTGTCGGTTTTAGGTTATTATATATATACAACGAGTCGTTTTTTTTTAAAATTGACCTTGAAATGTATGTATCAGTTTAGGATATCGATCTCATAAATGTATGTATCGGTTTACGTGTATGATTCATAAAAGGATGTATTGAACCCATAGGAATATTAAATATTGAAATGAATGATTTCTGACCGTAAATACGTTAATTGTTTCCGTTGCCTAAACTTAAATGAACACCATACTTCTTCGATTGTCATCAAAGACAGATGATTGATTTCATAGAAGGATAACCACGATGATTTGTCATGTATATGTTATGATTGCATGGCATATTTTTCTAATATATGGGTACATATGATTCTTTGTCCAATCGGACGAGACCATATACCGTTTGAGGTTTTCAATTCACTAATTTTTGATTATTTCTTGATCCCTGAATTAATGGTTCTCTTAGATCCGTCAAAAGTAATGTGATTGATTAGCGCATTAGATTCATCTTGAATAACATTGTTCTCTCTAGATTAAATGGTCCAGTCATGGGAATAAGCATCTAAATTATCCATAATCCCTAGATGGCATGTAATTATGGGTGGCTCGTTTAGGGATTAAGTTTGGGATGGTACAATTGTTAAAAATTAGATTTACAAAAGGATCAATTTAAATCCAGCGGACTTATTCCAAATTATAATGGTCATGTCATTAAGAACGTGTAAATAGATAAAAATAAAGAAGAGAGGAGTTCTTTGGAAATAATGATGGTAAGTTTCAGAATCGACGCAAATCCAACGAGATACACTAATGGAATTAATTAGATGCTCACGAGTTTGTGTTAAATTAATCTAGATATTGTTTGGGTATTTATATACAATCAACAAGATCTTACTTTGAAGTTGATGATTATCCTATGTGAGATGTACGTGGAGAGTAGATTATAAAATTATAAGGCATATATGCACCATATAAAGGTAATTACATTGCATACCTCATCAAAAGGATACTTTCTACCTCTACGCACATAATGTTAGTGTTTATGATATGCCTGTACTTCCCTGTTAACATGTTAGAGGCAATATATAAATGATATCCATATAATCTCAATAACATATTGCATTTTTTCATATCCAACAATGCTATACCGTTTCCCATCTTATAATTTAAATACCCGGTATATGATAAATTACTTAAGTACTGTAAAATGACAATTATTGAAGTTACCAAGTCATAAGACTGACAATAAGATATTGAATTGCAATGTTCAATATGAACCGTTATTGTATGGAAAAAAAGGAAATGGCATTAAGATAAATGGAAATTTCTTAACAAGAATAATAGCACTATGACGATAAGCGGGGCTAAGTGCTACACCTAATGGTGGGAGCCACCTCTAGAGTCCAATTATCGTGTTAGCCCAAGGGACAACGCCGCAAGGGGCGTATGGTTGCAAGAAACCATGGAGGCAAAAGCTAAGTCTTCTACAGTTGTACCTACACTGTCATGTAAATGTCGCAAGGGGCAACGCCGCAAGAGGCGTATGGTTGCAAAGAACCACTGAGGCAAAAGCTAAGTCCTCTACAGTTGTAGCTACACTGTCATGTTATGGACCGCTAGTGCCAGCGGTAAAGCCAGCAAGGCCATCAAAGCCACGTAAGAATCTAACAATCAAGACAACCTAAACACTGAAATGTTGTGGGCATATGTACAATTACGCTAATTCCATGGGCAAATGTACAATTATGTTAAGGTTAGGCCATTTGTGCAATTATGTTAATGTTAAGTTATATTGAAAAGTCATGCAAGAAATGGGTTATAAAGGTAACCCATTACAAGTATATAAGGAAACATGTTATAAAGGTAACCCTTTACATATACGCAAGAAGCGGGTTATAAAGGTAATCCATTACAAGTATGTAAAGAGATGGTTTATAAAGGTATACCATTACAAGTATGCAAGGAAATGATTTATAATGATAAATCATTACAAGTTATGAATAAATGATTTATAACGGAAAACCATAACAAGTATGCAAGGAAATAATTTATAAAGATAAATCATTACAAGTTATGAAGGAAATGGTTTATAAAGATAAACCATTACATGTTATGCAATAACATGTTTAATGAAAGATAAACTATTATATATGATACAAGAGATGGCTTAATAAACTACGTATCATACATGATGTGGTTTAAAAACTATAAATCATCAAAGTCATGTGGGCTAAAATGTCAAGTGGTTTATATGATAAAAGAAACTTGTACTTGTTATAAATCATATGAAATATACCCCACAAGATGCAGGACATATATGTTATATTTCTTATGCAGTTTACATATATATACTCGTGGTTATGAAATAATCCAAATCATACATGTTAGGGATCGAACCTAGACATGCATGGGAACAACTAGGCACGTAATGACGTTTTTCTATGGAAACTTTAGTGCATGAAATATAACGAGATAAACGACCATTAGAATTCCCATGCATGGACCCCGATACATACTGGGCATTAGGCTCGTGCAAATTCATGTTTATTTATTTCAAGTGAAAAACAAGTTTGATCAAGCACTCATGTTTGTGCGGCAGACTCAACTAGAAATTCGATGTGATATGGATAATTACAGAGTTTATGGTGGATATTTGTACGTCCACTGGAACAGAGAGTCTTGTTGTGAAATTATTTAATTTTCTTTTGCAAGTATATCCTTATTGGTAATGTAATAATGGAACTCTTATTTAAATTGGATTTTATGGATTTTTTAGAGAATGATTTTGTTGATCATTAATTGTCACGTATGATTCGATAACGGTTCGGACACGCGACTTAATGTTGCATGCTTCCGCATATCTGTGCGTTCCGTTACATAATCCCACTATCTTTCTTATAAATGAAAGAAGCATTATTACTTGTTCATTCCAATCATTTCACTCTAGTAGTAATTTTACTTCGCTACAAGGTCCTTCCACTTTTACTTACGCAATTAGATCCTCCATTGACATAAATCTCAAGTACTAGATGCTCACTTAATATAAAATATAATGACCCATATCTGGTTTAAATTTAAACTTAATTACAATAAGATCATTTTATTTTAAATCAAGTGCAATTTACGGAAGAATCCTAGCTAGAGACCATGCCCCAAAGTTTAGACGATCGAAAAATTCAATCTGCGAGGAATGAACTCACCAAAAGAGATCAATATGCACTCAAATCAATCTGCGATTCTGCGAAGGAATAAACTCACAAAAAGAGATCAATAAGCCAAACATATCAACGATTGAACCAAAGCGATATATATAATACCAATTTACATTAGTAAACCATTTGGTGCACCAAAATCAAAGGCGATGGCCCCACCATCCCTTCCTCCCGGAGCGGTCCCGTCCACCGCTTCCGAAGCACCGCCATTCGCTCATTCGAGCTGTATCATCGCTGTCTTCCACCCGTCCGGCCCCCTCCGCCGCCCCTCCTTTGCAGATACACCATGCACTGCACCACCATACCTCCCACCTTGAAACCCGGTACCACCGTGAACCCCACTGTCGGCACAGCCTCGCCGTCGTCCTCCGCCGTCGCACTCAACATGTACGCGTCGGAGAACCTGCAACCCCTCGCCGCCACGAACACGTCTCTTTCCTCGAATGAGAAGAATAGGTGGTGGAGGACCCACACGCGCCTTGCCAACTCCGCGAAGCGGAAAAAGAAGGGGGTCTCAGGGTATTCATTCCCCGAACTAAGAAGATGTCTCTGCTCCAGATTACCAGAGAAGGCCTCCTCCATCGTTGGGTGCACCAGGGCTTCATACTTGGCTCTGCAAAAGTACCCAAATGGCGATTTGGGCTGCTGCTGAAGTAGCTCTTTCAAAGGCGTGTTATTGAGCTCGAGGAAATACTGGAAGAATTCACCTCGTTCCTTGTGGTGAACATAAAAGGGGGGTTGCTGGAATCCATCGAAGAAGACCCTCGAGATGAAGGATTCGAAGGCAAGGGTCAGATGGTGTTTCTTGATGTGGGCAACGTCCGGGGTGATGGCCTCGGCGGCCTTGTAGAGGTCCCAGTTGGCCCATTCCATCTCGCGCTCGAGATGTTTGGCGAAAGTCCTTACTGACTTCGTTGCATACTGGAGAGCCAGCAGGAAGTGGGTGGAATTCAGTTGGGAGAGCTGGATGCAGTCGAGGGTGCGGAAGTTGCATGATAAGGATTTGTTGAACTTGGTTGCTTGTTGATGCTGCTGTTTGAGGGACTGGATTTCGCCGTCCTTGCATTGCAGCTCGCATTCAAGCTTCTTGACAGTGATCTGGAACGTTTTGATGAGGTTCCTCTGTTCCTGAATCTCAGCAAGCCTCTGAGACTCGTGAGGGAAGAAAGTGGAGTACCCACCTAAGCTGTTGGCGAAATGAAGGTGCTTGAGCTGAGAGAGGTGCTGGAGCTCTGCCACAATAGCGATATCTGCTGTTTGAATTGATTCCGGGTCATAGGGAGACTGCGCCAGCTGGAGCTGGGCATAGGAGGCCTTGATGGCAGAGATGCCGGCGAAGACTACCGCGAGGAGGGCCTCCATTGCTGCTTTCTGATTCCCATGCTTGTCGGCCTTGTCATTTTCATCCGGTTTGGTGAAGATGGAGGAGCCGTCGACGAATCCAGAGAGCTTCACCTTGTAAACGGTGTCCCCCTCTTCCTTGCATTCTCGTTTCACAGCAGCCGTACGCCGCAGATGTAGGAGCTTCGCCACTGAACCCTTAAGGCCTCCATGGCGAGATGAGGATCGAGCTGAGTCCATTTCTGAGCTGGAGATGGTGAGAAGAAAGAGATCAGGAAGTGTAGCCAAATTGATTCCTTGGAATAAAGATTGGATGTTGATCATAATTCATGCATGGCAAGGGACATTATTTTAAAAGAAGTAAAGCTGATCGAAGCACACGAGCAAAAGCATGCATTGATTCCGTATATTATTGGTCTAGTTTTTTATCTTCAACATGCAACATCTCAATGTATAAACAACCAAGTAATGGGATATGCAAGTTCCACCTAAATATCAGAAAAGAAATGGGCGTGCTCTGGAGATGCTCAAGCAATCAAAGGCATGAAAATGAGAAAAAAAAGGTTGACATTTGGTTGTTTGCACCCGCAGGAATTTGTTTATCTTCCGAAATGGGTATCAAGTGTCACGGGCATTGGTTTCAAATCACATCTTTGTTTTCTTGCTACTTTATAGTCATCTAGAAATATTCCCTACCTGCACCGCCATCATCGGATTCTAATTTCTACATATGATATGATGTCCTGCCCATGTCAGGAAACACGCGACTATTTTTTTTGGCTCAGTTTGGGCAGCTGCTGACAAAGGAAAGGACTCATTCGGAACAGAGAACAGATTCAGAAGCCCTGATTTGCAACCGAGACGTAACACGATTAATAGTAAGGACTTGCAAATTCTCAACATGCAGAAGACCAACTACAGGACCCACCAGAGCAACTGGCCATTAATTGCGGCAATTAATTTTCCGCGGAGAAATGATGTAAGCTTCGAACGTTTTCAACAGAACACAAATAAACAACGGCGTCAATGTTTGTTTCCACGAAGCCTATGCTGGCCATCTCTGAAAGGTACTGAGACTCGGGAATCAAAGTTGGCCTTTAAAATTGGTAAATTGGAAAAAAAAAAGGAGAGAGAGAGAGAGAGAGAACAAAACCGACAGGAACGTTGTTAGATTTTTTTCAAATGGAAATAAAACTGCGGAGGGCAGAAAGCGCGTCTCATCCTCAAAACCTCCATAGCTCCGATGGGAATAGCTTAAACGAGTCTGCTTTTGGGCAAAAAGAAGAACGTGAACGTGATCCAAGAAGGAAGATCGTCTTTTCTTTCTTTTTCTTCGATGAGGTAGGCAGGCCACATCATTCGCAAAAGGAGATAGTGCCATTTTCATGCAGTATTGTGAAGGTTAATGACACATCGGTGCTTACCAGAAATCTCGGACTTGCTTCTCGGCAACTTGGTGGAGGCGTCGTCCTTCGAGCTCCTCCTGATGTTGAGAAGAACGAGAAGAAGAAGAAGCTCGTAGGTTTGTGCAGACGAGAGAGAGAAGAGAGTGAGAAGGGTAAATAGAGAGAGGGAGGAGTGGCTCAGAGGGGGCGGGAAGAAAAGACAAGGGGAAGTGGTGCTGCAACCTCCAGTGACGATGCAGTTGGCAAGCATCCCCCTCTTTTCGGGGACCGCTCATACCCTGAAATTTCAAATTTACCCCTCCCTACCTGTTGAGGAGTTGAGCCGACCATATAGGCATTATTGCCACTTCACAATCTGTATTTTTTAGGATCTGGAAATATGGAGGGTTTCGCTCGAGAACCAATTGGAGTGGTTAAATATGAGTTCAGATATTAATAAGGGCAGAGCAATAGTTATCTACATATTCCAATGATCATTGTTTGTTTTGAGTAAAAGCTTGAATTTTGTTTTGAGTAAGGAGCATGCAGGACTTGGCCCCTCATGGCTCCTGCTTTGGACGTCCTATTTGGACTCTCTCCCCAACGAGCTACTCTTTCACTCCGCCTTTAACCTTGTTCGTGCTAGAGCCCGTCTTGTCGATTGGTGGAAAGATGTATGGCATTCTAAGGTTGCCTAGAAGCATAAGTGCTGCCTCTATAGAGTGGTTAAAAACAAAGTTCCAACACGGGAAAGACTGTCTCGCTTTGTTAGTTGATCGGACCTCGGCTACTTATTTTGTGTCCAACCACTTGAAACCAGGGATCATCTCTTTTGGGATTGCACATTCTGCATTGGTATTTTGGCAAGGAGTGTGTGCGGCTCTTTCGCTCCTGTACCTAGTATTGGGGAGAACATCTTGAGCTCACTTGTTTGGATTAAAAGGATTTACGCCGTGGACACTCAGAAGTGGGGAAAACTTAGGACCGCCTTCCTTGTCACTGTCTGGCGAATATGAAGAGAGTGAAACTTACGTTGGACGAAAACATCAACTGCGGCCCGACCGTGTGCTGATTAGGAGCATTTTAGAGGATGTTTTAATCCTCCTGAACTAATATTGGGCATCATTGCATTTTTATTTTAACATATGTAAACCCACTCTAACCAGAGCTTGGGTCTATTTTTTGACTAGGGGAAATCCCCTAATTTTGCCTCTACTTGTATATTTTTCTGAAGTGTCAATGAAAACATACCTCTTGTACCTTTTTTTAGAGGAGCATGCGTGTATTACTCAAAATCCAAGTAATTTGACTTAGCGACGAGTGGTATTTATTGCAGTTTTAATTTAAATTAGGAAGAAGTGTTTGTCATTGCTTAATGAATGATAAATAGACGAGAATATATTTTCTACCCCTTCGAAAGCTAGTGGAGTTTTTGAGAATTGAAGTAGTGAAAGTGAGGAGAAAGTTGTTTTTATGTAGATAAAGGAAAATTTTGTGATCATTACCTTTTTTAAATTTGATCGTATATGGATGTTGAAAAGTAAGTTGGACATGTATGTATAAGTCTCTCTTTTATGTGTGCATGCATGGGGTGCGTGTGTTTGTCGAGAAACAAGATAATATGACATACATAAATATGTATAGCATGCAGCGGTGTGTGTGTGTGTGTGCACGCGTGCACGTGCGTGCACGTGCGTGCGCGCACTGTGTGTGTGTTTGTGTGTATATATAAATACATTTTTTTATCTAAGCTCGAGAATGACTCAAAATAAATCTGAATGAAGGCAAAAAAATGCATGTAACCGGCCCTGCCTAAAGTGGGAAAAGTCTTTGTTGTTGTTGTTGTTATATCTAACTGCATATAAGCTGAAAATAAGTATGCTCGAATGCATATTTATCACGCTAATATATAAAACATAAATGACATATATAACAGAAATACATGCACAATGTACATATTGATATGTATACCCAAATGAGATATACAATCATATACGAGATAAATAGCTAAACATGTATATTCATTAAGAATATATAAAAAATATCAACAATAATGGAATGATTATATCTTAATGCATGCAACCCTAATACAGATTCACAATCAATGCATACTTGAAACATCAATTTTTTTCACGTGTTTAATCAGATGAGTTAACTAGTCATTACAAATATTTGTGCAAAGATGATGATTATTTAAATTTATAAAATATCAATATTGATACTATAAATAGCTTTAAGTATAGCCTCACTAAGGGAGGTTTATCCTCGTGTGTCATCAAAATGCAAAAAACCAAATTTGAAGGTGATCATTATATGAGCGAAATGCAATCGCTAAATAAATAATTGTAATTTATGAACATTAATGTAAAATATTTTAGCATCGTTTCACAAGATCATGTGATTATAGAAATATACCTTAGATGTGCGAGTGATACATAGATTTTGCTAGCAGTCAAAAATGTGTCGTTGTAGAAACCGCTGAAACAAAATCTAATGATCGAACAAAAGAGACCAACTAGGAGAGAGAAAAAGAATAGAGAGAGAAAAGGAGCAACGATTGGGCTCTCTCCTAAAATCGGGTCGAACACAAGGAGGTAGAAATCACACTCGATTTTTCGCGTAGAGAAAATATTTTTGTGATTTTTTATCGCTTTCTTTTATCCTTCAGTTGAGAAAACACTTTTTGAATGTTTAGTTTTATATGTTTTTATTTGATTTTTATTTTTCAATTTTCATTTATTTTTCAAAAGGGAAATTTTTCAAACAATTTATCCAATATACTATGCGAAAAAAATAGAAACGTAGTGATATTGTATAGTAGATGAATTACTCGAGCAGCGGGCTCGAGCAAAACACAAAAAGAAACCAAGTGAATCGGAAATCGAAGAACAAAATCCAAATATAAATATGATGAAAATCTTCGAAATCTGATGCCAAATAAAATGAAGAAAGATAAATACGCTAGAATAATGTCCAAAAATTCACAAGCGTCCAAAGTCTAGTGTGGGAATATGTAATAAAAAATACAATAAAAAGATATAGCGCTTCTTTCAATTAAGTCCCTGGTGGGGGACCTAATTACAAGAAAAAGATCTGGAACCTTACACTTAGGTCCCTAACCAGGGACCTAAATGTAAAACAACTTCTGGAGGCGCGATTATATTTTTCGGGTTGTGAGGATGACTTCGCAAATTTCACATCCCTTCATGAACGGGCAGTCAGGATTAAAACGCTAGCTTTGAATCTAGTTCGTCCAATAGTGACACACGTCGACAACCTGGAGTTCAGATGTTCTTCCCCAATCTTCACGAGCGGCGACGGCGGACCCTCCTTCTCTCCAATCTCCGGCGTTGATGTGACTTCACGGCGGTGATGGCATCTCTTGTTGGGCCAGAAGGGGGGCTCCTCGCCCCATTGAGCTCATCCATGGTGAGGTGATGATCGAGGAAGGCAGAGGCAACATTCAACTAGGGTTCTGGAGTTCGTAGAACTCTGTTACTGTGCTTCAATGATTCGATCGGCGAAGATAGAAGACTCCAGACGGAATATTGATGAATGTGTCTGCTTCAAAAACTTTTGTGGATTTGCAAACAAAATGTAATCTCGATCCATGGAGGAATCCGCCAAGAGATTAAGGAATTTGCAACTCTAATATGGTTTCAAGAATAGGAAAGTAAAGATGAAATTGGATGGATTTTAGGTCGAATCAAAGGAAGAGAAGATGTGCAAAAGGAATATGATAATTAAGATGAGATAATAGCGTAATTAGATGAACTAATTCACGCACAGAAATCGAGAATTCGAAGATGAAATGGATGAGTACCTCGGATTTGCAAGGTTTAAGACCCCACAGATCTTTGCTCGACGGTCGGCAACCGGAGCCGGACGCACGCGGTGGCGGTGATTCACGACTGGCGGAGGCCCTAGAACATCCCTCCGTACATCCTTCTTCCACGTGAGGGCTCTCCTAGTAGCTGTCACCACCTTGGGTAGCCGATACGGGGCGGAGAAGATTGGCCAATGGCCAGTTAATTCTGGTGAGGGGAAGTTGGTTCTGATGATGGATCTTTGGGTAATTATATAGAGTGATCAGAGGGTAGTTAATATGGATCCAATAGCTGGCGACTACCCTTGATGTTAGGAAAATATGATCAACGATTTAGATCAGGAGGAAGTACTAGAATGGATGCGGTAAAATAGGTGAAGGAGACCAATTGCAATGAACTTCCAGCCAACCTCTTCTTGAGGAAGAGGGCTATGGTGCTGACACATGTCGGCACCACAGTGGCCGGAATGAATAATTAGAGTATTAAATGTTTAATAAATAATAAATGATGTTATTTTAAATAGGAATAAAAATGAAATATATATGTTTAATTTATCTAAATTATGGAATAATTTATTTTTATAATAAATATATTTTACAAATTATAAATATAATATTAATAAATAGGTATATAGTATACTTAATAAATACAATCTTAATTTAATTCAATAATTTAACAAATAACATATTATTTTTATATTTTTATTAATTATTAGGATAATAAATAAGAGATGTATGAATTTTAAAGATTTTAATAAATTAATATATATATACATGTATAAGTGATACAGTTTAATTTCTTCTATAAATTAGAGTTTTTGATTTAGAGCTTAATGGGGCTGCCCTCGTGGGGCAGCCAAGGCTGCCCCCGCACCATTTTCGACGTTTTTTTATTTTTTTTCAAAAAAAATCGCCATGTATATTCATCCCTATATCCCTCCTATATGACATTCGAATTTTGTCAGAAACAGAAACTTCTATGGCCTCCATCCAGACAGTCATTTTTTAACAGTAACATGATTTTTTAAATCGACACCATCTCGATAGAGGCCTTAGGAGCCTCTGTTTTTAACGAAATTGGAATGGCATATAGGAGAGATATAGGGATGAACATACATGATGATATTTTTCAAAAAAATAAAAAAATACCGAAATAGAGGGCGGGGCAGCCATGTTGGCTGCCCTCAGGGAGAAGCCCCATTAAATCCTTTGATTTATTTAAAATATTAAATAAGGGTTAAAAATTCTGAAATAATTTATACAGAATCTTCAATATTTAGTAAATAATTAAAAATTATAAAATTAATGATATTATAAATAGTATGTTCATGATAAAATAAATAGCCCAGAAACTTAGTTGTCAATAGGTCCCAGAACTGACTTTTTACAAAAAGATTCCGATTTTAGAGAAATCACCTTCATTGATTAGAGAATATCATTTTATGAATTTTGAAGTGAGTAGAGTGAAATTGGAGTTCGTATGAAGAAGTTATGATGTTCGGAAGTTGAGACATTGACAATTTCAAAGTTGGATTTCTTCGCATATATACAGGTTGGGATTTTTTAGGATATTTATATTTATATATATTGAAATAAATAGATGCAGAGTTTGTGAAAAATATGCACACATGAATTAATTAGAAATTAATGAAGTTTTGATTAATAACAGATAAATAAAGAATAATCTTCTATGTGCATAAATGATTTTTTTGTTGATTACTTCCTTATCGCCCCCTACTTATTTGTTTGTCAACCAATCGATGCTAGCTTGATTTCGAGGCTTAGGTTATATAAATAAACAACTATATTTATATTTTATTCAGTCATAATATACATATATATACACAAATTTACAGTCTACCGCTTTTTATTTTTCTTTCTTTTTATTCTTTTATTTATTTAGATATTTCTAATGCATAAAAATACATTTTTATTTATAAAAGGATGTTTTTACAAGAAATGAGAATTAATGTGTACATGCATTTGTTAAGGATGTTAAAACAAAATGCACAATAAAAGTTAACGAATCAGGGATTCATCAGCAAGTCTCTAAAATTAAAGACCTCCTAATTCAGGTCTGACCTAACAAACACTTGTACTCATGGGCATGAGTATTTTCTGTGAACTTGAGAATTGTTCTCCTCCAAGATTGTCATGTGAAAACGAGATCTAGAATGATCTTTTCCTTCAAATTTCATCTCACAAAATCGGATCATATTCAAGCGAAATCACGAAGAAGATGGATCCTCTTGCATTTAACCAACCTAACGGAGAGAGAGACAGAGGTTATATTTATGAACGATCATGGGGATTTTGTGAGACTATGGGAACAATCAATAAGTGAGCAAAGGAGGACCTTTCTCTTCTAATTTCTCCTCTTGATTTTTTAGGATTAGAGAGCATTTCCTTTGGAGTTGTGTTGAATGAAAAGAAGAGAGGCAGATCCCCTCTTTTTATAGGATTATGGATGGACAAGATGATACTCCTTCTAGATGGTAGACCCATAGAAGAGTAGAGAGTTAAGGCTCTCTACTCTCTCCTATAAGTTACAAATTCCATTTTCGACTATAAATATTTGAAATTTGAATTGTTGAATTAATGGAAGAGAGTAAAGGAAAATATTTTTCTCATTCAATTATTTATCTCCATAGTAGATGTCTACATGAGAATTTAGAGAGATGTTATCATAACCAATTTCTTATCCAATAATTCATATTCAACGTGAAATTAATTACGCTTTTTTATGGAACTATTTATTTTATTCAAATAATCAATTTCTACAAACCATTGTGGGTTAATTATAAAAATCATCCGATCAAATAATGAATCCAAGTCAATAGCCTATAATAAAAAGTAAATCTGATACGTTTATTTAATTAAGTGATCATATTTACAGGTATCTTAAATAAATATGAATCATATTCGTATTAATTATTATGTACCCACATCTATATTAATTATTTGTCATGTATGTGAATCATATTAACACATTTCCATATTTTATTTATCAGTGATAATTATAATTACTATCTTGATAAGTAATTTCTCATTATATTACTCCTAATCCAATTAGGACTCTTTATGCAGGATTTGGAATACTTGGTGATAATATCAGAGGGACTATATAGACCATGTAGAGTGATTGGATAGTTATATTTGCATATAATATCATGGTTTAAACCATTTTGGGTAATTTCAATCTGATTTTTTTTACCATTTTCTTAAATTGACTACGAACTCTTTACGATTAATTTCAACTCTTTTGATCTATAAAATATTTCTATGAATTGATATTTAATCCAATTAATTCTCAAATATTCAATCTCAAAGCAAAATCACTAAAATCCACTAGTTTCATCATTCCCTTTGCATGTGAAAAAAACTTATAATTCCCTAATTAATTTGAGGTAATTGCGTTGATGTTTCGTTGTAGTTGGGAAAAGTGTGGTTTCTCAAAAGACCACTAAAATGATTAATAATGATTAACTAAATACAAGCGATCAGATTTTTATTTTTTACTTGGGCAAGCCAAAGGTCGAACACAAGGAGGCAACCCGTGGGTTAATTTTCAGATCATTTATAGGTTTTTAAAAGATCATTTATCTAGCGAAGTTAAAGGGTGTTTTCTCAAAATTTCAATCAAATGAAGTCTAAAATGATGAAACTTCGCCAGAATTTGAATTAATGCAAAATTTGGCTATTGTGTTTTTTTGAATTTTTTGACATGTAATGAACTCTTAATGAATTAAATGATGCAAATAGTGTGATATCTAGTAAATATTTTTTAAAAATATCAAACATTTGTATTTCCCCTAAATAAAATATCCTAGATGTATCTAATCAAGACCAACCAGAGCAATTTAAATTTCCTAAAATATTATGTGTTTGATTAATTAAAATTCAATTACTTTGATGATGAACACCTATTCATTCACCTTTATTCCTTTATTTTATTTTAAATTTCTAGATAAATGCATGTAAAAATAACTAACTTGTACAATTTATACTCTGACCTTTATCTGTAAATAGTGCTTAAATACATGTATTTAAATACAAAATAAATGAATAAAGGAAAGAAGAGAAAAATAAAGGAAGTATTGTAATACTAACTGACCTTAAATCACAAGACTAAGTAAATATTGACTTGATCAACAAGGAATAAGGTAGGATGACATAAGGGCAAACGAAAATAGACAAATAACAATGTCACCAAGAAACCCTAAGTGACTAGTGCATTGTATATAGCTCAAACTTACACTATTTTTTTACACACTCTTACATACTTCAAATAAAGATGTTTTCAACACAAAACATGTGCATAATAATATATAAAGATATATAAAAATTATAACATATGAAAATAATGCATCTGGATGGGACGCACAGATGAAAAAGTCGCAACCAAAACTTCACAAATCCATATCTTCTCCGTATGAACTCAAAATTGACCAAACTCACCTTTATTATACTCAAATTAAATTATCTATCTAATGAAGGTGATTTCATTACAACTAGAGTTAAGATATAAAAGTTGGTTTTTAGGTCCCATTGTATTGTATACCTATATATTTTTATTCATTTAAATCATTCATGGTATTTTTCACATTTTAATATTTTAAAATATCTGTAACTATTATTTTAATAATATTAAAAATAAAACATCGAAAGAAATCTATAAAAAATCATTAAAATAAGTACTACAATAAAATATATAGGTATATTACACTTATGATGTACAGATACACATTTAGTTAAATAAACAAGTAAACCGAGACAAATGAATAAAGAATATGAAAATACATATTTAAAGATATTGTAAATTTTATATGTAATAATAGAGTAATAAAATACAAAACAAAAATCAAATACACAATCTATATGTGTTTATACCCATAATTATACTTGTAAAAATTAACACAAAATAACCAGGCCGATATAAATAAATAAAAATCATCTAAAAATAGTACATAAAATAAGGAACGACTTTAATGTTTTAAGAAAAATCAATAAAATCATTTGCTAATTTATTTTCAATTTATTCCCATTTTTATGTCGGTTTTGTCTCTTTGTGGCCGACATGGACCAATCAGGAAGCGATCCAGTTGACCTCGATCAACTCCTCGCTCCCTCTTTGGACCGGTCAGTTCTTGGGTTTTTGAATATTTTTGCCTCATTTTTCTGATTAATCTAGACTCCATCTACCCTCAATTTGTTCTTGTGAAATCTTCACCTAAATCTGTTGCTCACATCGAAGCGCGTGAGTAATATCTGCTAATTGATTAGTATTTTAAATAGTGAGAAATCTACCTTAAAACTTTATTTAACATAACAACACAAAAACAAATAGAGGATTGAAACAGATATTCTATCAAGGGTCCTGAGCGAAAATTTTCCCTACAAACCTGAACTACATAACACGTGGCGAGCAGCGAATGAAGTCCAAGCGTTGGTGCACCGGAACCTCCGCAGGATGAAAAGAACGCCAAATTTTTTACCTCTCTCCAGTCCATTCTCTTTCCCTTGTTGGACCCTCTAACGAATAGTCTCGACAGACGACAATGAACGTGGGAGGAGCGACGGCTACGACCGAGGGCATGCCCGGCGGGGTGCCCATGGGACGCACGGACTCCTTCCTCGTGTGCTACTCCCCCACCATGCTCACTACCAACGGCCTCTGGTCCGGCGACAATCCCTTGGACTTCTCCCTTCCCCTCTTCATCCTCCAATGCGTCCTTGTCGTCGTCGTTACCCGCGGGCTCGCCTTCATCATCAAGCCCCTTCACCAGCCCCGCTTCGTCGCCGAAGTCATCGTAAGCCAACATAGGCGCCCATAAATTGGAATTTATCACACTGTTTAATGCAAACAATATTATACGTGCAGGGCGGGGTGATATTGGGGCCGTCCGTGCTGGGGAGGATACCGGGCTACATGGACATCATCTTCCCAACGAGGAGCATCGGCATATTAGAGACCATGGCGAACCTCGGCCTCGTGTACTTCATCTTCCTCGTAGGTCTGCAAATGGAGCTCACCAACGTCAATAGCATGGGACGCCGTGCATGGGCCGTCGCCGGTGCAAGCGTCGCTCTACCGTTCCTTGTCGAGGTCGTCGCCTTCCTCGCCTTCGGGCAGGCCATCCGCGCCAAGTCTTATGCAGACTCCTATCTCCTCTTCCTTGCCGTCTCCCTCTCCGTTACGGCCTTCTCAGTCCTCGCCCGCATCCTCGCCGAGCTCAAGCTGCTCAACACCGAGATGGGCCGCCTCGCCATGTCGGCCTCCCTCCTCAATGATAGCCTGGCGTGGGTGCTCCTTGCTCTCGCCATTGCGCTCTCCGGCAAGCACCGGTCTTACCCGGCTTCCATAGGCATCATCTGCTCGGGCGTCGCATTCGTCGTCACCATATATTTCATCGTCCGACCCGTCGCTAATTGGATCGTCTCGCAAACCAACGATGGTGAGCCTATCGACAACCTCTTCGTCGGGATGTTCATGCTGGCAGTGATGGCGGCCGCCATCGTGGCGGATGCGGTGGGCATCCACGCGGTCTTCGGTGCATTTGCCATCGGCGTCGCGGTGCCGCAAGGCCCTCTCGTCGTCGCCCTTACAGAGAAGCTCGAGGACTTCGTCACTGGCGTGCTACTTCCGCTCAATTTCGCCGCTAACGGCATCCGTGTGAAGCTGGCCTCCATCCAAGATCCGGGAATCTCCGGCTTCCTCGCCGGCGTGATTCTCACAGCGGGGGCAGCCCGGGCCTTGACGACCATGGTGGTCTCCTCCATGTTCTACGGTGTCTCCGCCAGAGAGGGCCTCCTTCTTGGGATCCTCATGAACACAAAAGGTATGATGGAGGTGGTGGTCCTCCGAATCGCATATGACAAGAAGGTCCTCTACACCCAATCCTACTCGATCATGATGATGATGTCGATCGTGCTCACTGCCAGCGTCACACCATTAGCGAGGCTTGTAGCGAAGACCGGGCGCCACCTCGTGAATTACAAGCGCCGGATGTTGCAGAGGCTGAAGCCCGATGCGGAGCTCCGCATGCTCGCATGCATACACAACGTCCGCAACGTGCCTTCCGTCGTGAACCTCATTGACATCTCCCACCCGACCAAGAACTCCCCCATCTTCGTCTGCGCCGTCCACCTCATGGAGCTAACCGGCCGCGAATCCGCAATGCTCATCGTCCACGACACCCACCGCAGCGGAAGCAGCCGCCACGGCGGAGGCAGCGTTGGAAACATCGGGAAGCGGCGGAAGCGGCAGCAATGTAGTCTCAACCGCACCCAAGCACAATCCGAGCAGATCATGACGGCCTTGGAGACGTACGAGCAACACGCAGCAGGAGTCTCCGTCTACCCGTACACAGTCGTCTCCGCCTACGACACCATGCACGACGACGTGTCGCGCATCGCCGAAGACAAGCGTACGGCTTTCCTCATCCTCCCCTTCCACAAGCAGCAGACTGTGGATGGAGGGATGGAGGTAGCCAACCCAGGGATCCGCACCGTCAACCAGAGGATCCTCCAGAACGCGCCATGCTCGGTGGCAATCCTAGTCGACAGGGGGCTTGGTGGCGTCGCACGCCTTGCGACGGCGATGGGTCAGCACACCGCTCACCACGTTGCGGTCCTATTCTTCGGAGGGCCCGATGACCGCGAGGCGCTGGCGTATGCGCGGCGAATGTCGGAGCACCCGGCCATCAACCTGACAGTGCTCCGGTTCATCGAGGCTACGCCGGTGGTGAAGGACGCGAAGGTGCTGAACGTGGGTATCGAAGGTGAGAAGGACGAGGAGTGCATAAGGGAGTTTAGGATGAAGAACGCCGGAGAGGAGCGGGTGGTGTACATGGAGAGGATGGTGAAGAATGGGGAGGAGACGGTGGCGGCACTGAGGGGGATGGACAGCGTGCATGATCTGTATGTGGTGGGGAGAGGGGAGGGGACGGGGAACTCCCTGACAGAGGCCATGAGCGAGTGGAGCGAGTGTCCCGAGCTTGGGGCGATAGGGGACCTGCTGGCGTCGGCGGACTTCTCAGCTACGGTGTCTGTGCTGGTGGTGCAGCAGTACAAGGAGAAGGGGGAGCAGGCGGAAAGCCCCAAGAACACGGTGCAGCACCGCGCTGATAATGCCAGGGATAGATTGATGGGGTGGGCGCCATGAGATGGTGCCTACATCCTCCTCCTCCTCACTGTGTAGGTTTTGTTGCAGGTGTTTTTTTTCCTTTTTTTCATTTGGTTCCTGAGATTCCGGGTTGTGATTTCTAGATTAGGACATGATTTCTCGGAGGGGATTCTATGTCGCGTGACCGCGCGCGGTTTTGCCCTTCAATTAATATGAAGTGTACCGTATCTTCGTGTGAAATTTACAGTTTTGCCCTTCCATTAAGGAAAGGAAATAATTAATATTAGAAAAGTGCATAATTGTTAATTCTATAAGAATACAGAGGTACGATTAATATTGCAAAAGTTAAGAGGAGCACAAGCGATAGAAAGGATTGGATGTAACAATCCTGATATCTTGAAAATGCCGAAAATAATTTTATAAATTTTTTTGTAATTTTTATAATTTTTTTCTACTTTTATTATTTTGATAGTTTGAAAATGCCGAAGTGAACACGCATGGATCATTATGAGAAAGCATGTATAGTTGCACAAAGAGCAATACTGATCTTTACTCCATTTCTTTATATAACAATCAGCTTTATTACAAAGTAATAATATAAAATATATTATATTGTTAGTTATGATATCCTTCTCCAGTGGTCATTAAGTTTTATATTATTATTATTATTATTAATTATATTATTATTTTTTTGTCTTCTCCAACGTTCGAAATCTTCTGAGATGAGATCAAACCAGACATATAGGATATCTAGTCTCATTATGGCTACCCTTGAAATATTTCGTAACAAGCCTAACATATAAATTGACCATAAAAAAGGATGCATGGGAATAATTTTTAATATTATTCTCTTGTCAAATTTTGTCGTATGAGTTGCTGTATAAATTTATAATCATAAATGTGCAAATAAATGGTCATCTTACTCCCATGTTTTAAAAACCGAACCGAACATCAAACCGGACATGTATCGGTTTATGATTTTTATGGTCGAACCAATGGACCAACCGGTCGAACCGGTGATGACATCAGCAGTTCAAACGAACTGGAATATACCGAATCGTTGTATTGTTGGTTTGGTTTTTACTGTTCGACCAGGTCGAACCAAGTTAGACATGTATATCATACAAATAAATATGAAAAACGCTACATATCTTTAGAGAATTTGTTTACTCTTGTCCTTCCAAGTTTTTCTAAATAACACTTATACCCTCATTTTTAACACAATTGTGTCACTTATATTTTTACAAAAATAGTTGTGGCATTTTATTAGTACACTTGTGCTCTCATATTATACCAAGATAAGGATGCTATTGTGATTTTTTTGAGAATTGCTTAAAAGTTAGAGGTATAAATATTCTTAGAAAATTTTGAAAGAACATAATAATCATATTTCATAAAATTTATATAAATAAATATATATGACGTAAAAAATTAATAATTTTTAAAGTATTTAAATTCTAATTAATGACAAGTGTTGTTAATTTATTGCTTCTCATAGTATGAATATGACAACATCTTATTGTTTGTTATTGTTATAAGTGGACAAACTCATACACAATGTGAGAAAAGAAGAGAGGCAAAGCTCATATGGCAGGAAGGGACTTGTGATAATGAGTCATAGACACGTGTAAAGGAGAAGATATAAAGGGATACTATACTATGGATTAGAATGAGATTAGATTTTGAATATTTTATGAAAAGTTTGTTTTTTAATAATTTAATGGAAATTATTTTTATCAAAAAATGGATGGTTGAACCAATGGTTTGGTTCAATTGGTTCAACCGCGTTTAATTGGTCCAACCGGGTTTTGACTGGTTTTTATTTTCTGAATAAAACCGTGTGGTTGGACCGTTTTTCCTCCGGTTCTTGGTTTAACCGGTTCAACCGGCCGGTTTGATTTGGTTTTTAAAACCTTGACCCATACACATACTGTTAGTAATTTTCACATACACCCCCATCTTATTAGATAATGTGATTTGTATGTTTCTCATGTCTACTTTATTACACAACTTATTCATTATATGTCCGTGTGCGTATGTGCTGTGTGTTCGCAAAAGCTGTTCATCTTGTACGCATATATAAATCACTGTATTTTCATGTTGCATATTTATTCGTGGATCTTATTGGTTTCGATGATTAAACTATAGATAAAAGCAGTTCCTAAGCATAACATAACTTGAAAGTTTAGTTACCAATGTAGACGACTTATCGTTTGCTTCCTTTGGTTTCATGAACCACACGCTGCTGGAAGGTAACTCTTAGGGCTATTACGACTTCTTAATTGTAGCCCTCTGTATAACTCTTACGAGTTAGTGTCTAAATCTTAATATCATCTTAAGGACCTAGATAAAATGCCATTATTATTTTTTAAGTAAGAACCATAATCATCTAATCAATAGGAGAGGTAGAGGGTGGGAAAGAAGGAGGTGAAGAAGTGACACAAGACGACAAGTGGGTTGTTGGGGTGTTATCGTCAAATTGCATACTACAAATATGCTTTAGGAAGATGGTCATTCTAAGTAGATCTAGCCAAGATGCGGGTCGAGCCAGTTCATGGGTTGAGCCGAACAGGCCAAGGTTAAAAAACCTTTATCCAAAATCCCCCATGGGCCGGCCCATGATCCATTTCATTCCTTTTCCACTGAATTTTTTAACGGTATTTAATATGTTTAAATGCTTTTATTAATACCAATTATACTTTATATAGCTAATATAAGTAGTTTACATGTTAATTGATATGTAAACTATTAGATTTTATTTAAAAATTGGTGTCACATATGAAAAACTTGAAGTGTATCATATTAATACATGTATTACTCGGCTTTTATTAATGTATTTTTTAAGTTTTGTGGGTCGGGTCCGTCCATGCCCAAATCTCCTAGTCGAAGCCCAACCCATGAGCGGGTTGGGCAAGCGAGCCCCTAGCCCGTTGGCCAAGTATAATCCCAAGACAATGTAGACATGGACAGACAAAGGGGAAGACGAGAGAACAACATATGATGAGAGGTTGGTCAGGGTTCCTACTTTAAACAGGGAAATGACCAAATCATCTCGTTATGGGGATCATCGTGAGACTATGCAGAAAAAGGACAGAAAGGAAATGTATGAGGTGATGGAACAATGGGGTAGGTTTATATACAAGTCCATGCAAAGTCCAGTATAAATGATCTCGTGAACAAGTGAAAATAGAAAAAGATGCAAATGGGAGAGGAAAGATGACATACACTACAAATAAAAAAGAAAAAAAATATGTGGGATAACCAATGTACATTGAAGACAAATAATATTTCAGTGCAATCACACAAGAACCTCATTGATAACTAGGGTTTCGCAGAAGTCATGTCAATCCACAAGGCGGACAGACAGTCATCGGGGCAACCTCAGACAAAACCCGAATCGATCAACAATTAAGCCACAATATATAAAGCAATGAATATAAAAAATGCGGAGTTAAAATTTATTATAACCCTACAACAAAATGTGTATAGATGTAAGTATGTGCAGAGGTCGAACTCAGGGAGCAAATGATAGAAGGAGACAAAGATATTGCTAAAAAATTTGTCTTTTATCTCTTGTCCATTTTATTATTTTTGAGTTTTTAATTATATATTATATTATTTTATTTTTTTGGTTTATATTTTTGTATGTGATTTTTAATTTTCTGTTTTTAAAATTTCTTTCTATATTTTTATATTTTTTATATTTTTTTTCTTCTAAATAGATATATAAGGCTATATACATACATATAGAGTAATATATTTATAAATACTAATAAATATAAATTAAATACATAATTTTTTTGGATTTTACAAAATTTTCTAATGTTTTTTGTATCTTTCTAGAATGTTGCTAATTTTTATGTATTTTTTAAGTCAAAATATCCCAAATAAGGGATTAAATAAATAGGCTGAAATTGATTTGAATATTAAAATATAAAATAAGTTCCGAAGTTATCCAAATCAATTTTAATATATAAATATTTATATAAATAAAATTAAAAGAGAAAAACTTATTTTTGGATTTTTAATGATTTTTAAGATTTTTATGAAGGATTTTTGGGTTTTCGATTTTTGAGATTTTTTTCATTTTTAGTGATTTTCGGTATTAATTAAATTATGATAATATATACTATATATATTGGAATTTTTAGAGATGTTTTTATATTTTTTTTTGGTATTTTCAAAGCTAAAGAGTACAAAAATATGATTGATTTTCAGTAAATGGACTAAATGCAAAATATGTAAATAAAAATCACGGCTTGAAAGTACAAGGAATGAAGCATTTTATACTATTTTTGCGTATTTTAAGGAGCACCATAGGTATTTTTCATAAATATATAAAGAGCACAAAAATATATATCCTACTAGGGGCATTATTGCAATGAAAATTAAATCGAAGGGCTATAGTGCAAATATGCCTAAATAAAACCACGTTTATTTAATTTTATTAAACTTTTTCATAATTACAAAATCCACCATGAGCGTCTATGCAAATTCACCACCTCACGTGAGACGACACGTGAGTTAACGTGGAATGGATCCATATGTAATTACAAGAAATGTAAGGGCCTATGTGTAAAATTCCACTTTATTTAAATGACGAACTTTATTTACAACACTAAATAGTAAATGCAAAAAGAGGCAGGACATGTATGCAATTTACCCCTTTATTGCATGCGATCGGACAGTAAAAATGGTTTCACTTGACACGTGGTGACATCTGAGCGACCGATACCGGTTCGTCGATCAGCGACTGATTAGATCATCGGGTGTGATCTGACAGTTGGGAACTGCTGGATTGAACGACTCTGATGCAACCTAGAGGCTCCCTCTTGATCGGACGGTTAGCATGAGCTATGCCCTCATAGATCGAAAAGAGAAAGAAAAGACATAACTCGTACTGAGTATAGAAAAGCCTATGCTCCAACGACTGAATAAGAAATGAAAGAATGAAGAGATAAATGAATAAGAAGTTGATTGTCCCCCTTATACTTAGGATCAAATAATCCTATGCATAGCAGTCTGTACACAACACAGGGAGGGTCAAGGGTGGGAATAAACAGATCACATCTCGGGTTGTCTCCACATATACTTAGGGTGATATATTCCTAAGTATAGTTGAGCAAGTCAACAAGAGAGGAGACAATGGAGGGGATCAAAGAATGAAAGAATCCGGGGTGCATCCCCTATACCTAGGACAAATTACGTTCTCAGTACAGAAAATTGACAAAAAGGGGCGACACCTTTTCCGTAGAAAAAGAAAAATGAAAAGAAAAAGAAGAAAAGAAGAAAAGAAAGAGATATACAGATAGATGAAAAGATTGTAGAGAATGTACGCATCACTCTTCCTATACTTAGGGTAAGGATCCATAAGTATAAGCAACAACATGAGTGATGAAACAGACGGAGAAAGAACAACACGGGGTGTACCCCCTATACTTAGGACTAGGTACGTCCTAAGTATAGACACACAGATATCGCGAAAGATCCGGAGTACACATGACATTTGGAAGAAAGAAGGAATAGAATACACAACACATATATACAACACATATATACAACAAGTACATACTAGTGAAGTACAGGACAGTATCTGGTACATGAATACCGTACTCTCGTCATCATCTCCTTGTGTGAACAAGGATGCAGTCGGACAGGAAAGAGACACCCGAGTCTACAATCAAGTGGGTGTCAGCTACCTAGGAAAACATATCGAAAACTAAATCGGGGAGCGATAACATGAAGTAGATCATCGGCTCATAGGGAAAGAATGGTAGATCGGAGCTGATATTGTAAGACATGGAGGAAGAAGGAACAATGGAATCCTCCAAGTCAATCATGGTCTCAGTAAGGTACAAAGAGTGAGGAGCAGGAGACTCTCAGTGTGGCGTGATATGGTTCAAATGAACACACCGAACATCAGAAGATATGGTTCAACCCTACGAGGGTCCTCAAGGTGAGTAGACTTGTATAAGCCTAAGATCGCAAAAATAGTCAAAAACTCGGCTCCATGCTCCAACAGATAGGAGACATAATCGGAGAGGAGGCTGAGTACAGAAATCAGAAGACTTGACTTCATGCTCCAATAGATAGGAGACACTAGAAGTAAAGCCGAGTACCAACAAAATGATGTACCCTCCTGCAGACAACCCTCGGGGAGTAATACATGCTAGTCAATGAATGATCAGACAGAGCTCACCCTTGTGAGGGCCATCAAGGAGAGCAAACTCAAAGGAGTCCATATAGATCGGTCCCAAGATCCAACAAATCAGATCAATAAACAAGGCAGTGGGGATCAAAAATACATAAGAGACAACTTGATTCTGTGCTCCACCAGATCGGAGGCACAACCAGTAAGTGGAACGGAGCGTAAAAAATATGCCACATCCTCCCGTAGATAGTCCTCAGGGAGTGATGCAAACTAAGCAGAGAATAGTCAGAGTAGATCTCGCCCTTGTGAGGGTCGTCAAGGAAAGAAGACTCGAAGGAGTCAGAAAGATTGTTCTTGGTGGACGACAGATCGGCTACCCAACAGAAGAGATTGAAGGATCTAGAAAAATGTCGCAGTCTCTCACAGATAACCCTCGGAGATCACTATGAACTAGGCAACGAATAATCAGAAATGTGGTACTCGTCCTTGCGAGGGCCGTCAAGGAGAGTAGATTCAAAGGAGTCCATGAAATTAGCCTCGTGCACCGACAGAACGGGAACACAATCAGACAGGGAGGCTAAGCACCCAAATCGGACGAATCGATTCCGTGCTCCTACAAGATGGCAACACAAGCAATGAGTAAAACGAGCGTAGAGACTGTGTTGCATTCTCCCACAGATAGTCCTCGGGGAATGATACAAACTAGGTCAATCAAATCATGGGACTGCAGGCATTACATATCAGGTCTTCAAAATCAAGCAATCAATCCTCAGGAGGGCATAAGATCATGTGAAGGAAAATAGAATCAGGTCAATCATATTACGTCCCTCAAGTCAATCAAATTAGCTGAGATGGCACAAAATATAATCAGAAATCCTCTAAGTGCCACAGGTGTATGGACTAGTCAGGAGATCGAAGATGGCTCAGTCAGAGAGATGAGTGAGATCAGGTGGATTCCTGTCACCATCACTCTGAGGTCTAAATCAAGACAATCAATCAAACCTCTAAATCAAGATGGAAGTAACCTCAAAATAGATAGATCAATCATAGCTCATGAAATCATCATCAAGTCATCACAATACATCACAACCCCAATCCGATATGCTGATCAAAACTCCTCAAATAAGCTTCACACCTAGTAATCGAATCATCAAAATCATAAACAAGCTCTATGGACAAGTCTGAAGTCAAATCCACTAAACGTAGCATATCAACCTCAGCATCCTCAAAAGGGGCCCATCTTACTCAAAGAATCAATGTAATCTGAAAGCCTCAATGTAGGCTCTATCTACAAGTATAGCAATCCTGGGTAGAAGAAGGGATGATATGGAGGGGGCAGAGAGGGTGGGCGAGATGAAGGTGGACACAAACAAAATTATGTTTCAAGGAAAGGGTCTCCTCGAACTGGACTAGTAATGGGTGACATGGGCAAGGAGAAAAGCCGTAAAATCCAGCGAAGACGACGAAGCTCAAGACCCGATATCATGACTCGAATACAAATGAGGAAATATATATATATATATATATAAGAGAGAGGTAGAGAGACTCAATGATAAAAAATGACGACTCACACAGATGAGACCGAAAACTCAATGAGAGAGATGAAAATGTATATGGACTCAAAACATAATCAATGTGCAAAGCAAACCTCCAATTCACCTACTCAACACAGTGTAGACCGAGATGTTGTCTTTGTCTTTTTACCTTGTTGATTTTAGAGTTAGGTGATTTTCAAGAAGTTTTACGCACCGAAGATAGGCTTGGGATTTGGGCATTAATCCTTAGCATGTACGTAAGAATAAAATGCACAAACAAGGAGGAGGTTGCTCTTCCCAAAGCAATAAATCCCTTACATTTTTATTTTTAAGTCCAATAGAGTTAGCAGTCCCAATTTTATTTATGTTATCACTTTTTTTGTTATTTTTCAATGCATGTGCTTAACGATATTTTCAATTATATTTAGCATCCTAGGTGAGCAAAATCAGAGGGAGAGGGTCGGAAAAGCCATGCAAGTCAAAAATTGATGATGTATGTGAAGTCAGAAGACTTATAGTGCTTCCTATCTCTCTCCGTGTGGGATGCAAGATAGAATTGAAAACTATGCTATATGAGATGCAATCCAATGAAATCGCCCTAGGATAGTAACTGCTATTATCGTGAAGAACAATATGCTAATTATTTTGAAACAATCCTAAGTTCCGATCTTGGAGACATCTTGGTGCTCGCAATGGGTCATGCTAGCGTTGTATGATGTCTCTCGCGGCATGCAGGTTCAAATCTACACAATCAACATTTATTATTTGACTAAGTACAGAATCGAATCTGTAGGTACATGCAATATATATTAGGCTTTGGACCTTAATCTATTGAGCACCCAATTCCTAAGATAAGGCTCATTCACATAAAATAAATAAAACAAAAATCAGAAAAATAAATAAAATAAAGAATACATGAGAAATATGATGAGGCCCCTAAGGGAACAATCCCTTGGGCACCGGAACTCGTGAAGTAGCTGTGTCTGAAGATTCTGAATTATTACGTATAAATGTCACTCTCTCTTACATGAATATACATAATAATACATAAAAATAATGGACTGCTCTTCAAAAATTCTCCTCCATTTGCCATTGATGCTCTCTCCTACCGGCTAGGTGTGAAGCTTGGGTGCACCAATCCTCCTAGGAGGTCTTCCCTTACACAACGGTCCCTCGCAACAAAGTCAAATAGAGAAGAATGGTCAGAGCAATCATAATCAATATCAAGTAATTACTCAATATCAAGTAATGAAAAATAAATAAATAGACAACAAAAATGAATAAATGAACAAGAGATATAGGACAAATAAAATAATCTCCAGCTATGCAGCGTTTCTTCCCAACAAACGCCATTTGATAACTAGGGTTTCGTAGAAGTCATGTCAATCCACAAGGCGGACATACAGTCGTCGAAGCAACCTCAGACGAAACCCTAATCGATCAACAATTAACCCATAATACATAAAGCAATGAATATAAAAAATGTGGAGTTAACATTTATTATAACTCTATAATAAAATGTGTATAGGTGTAAGTATGTGTAGAGGTCGAACTCAGGGAGCGAACTGTAGAAGGAGGCAAAGATATTGCTAAAAAATTTGTCTTTTATCTCTTGTCCATTTTATTGTTTTTGTGGGTTTTAATTTTATATTTTTTTGTTTATATTTTTGTATATGATTTTTAATTTTATACGTCTTTTTTTCTTTTTATATTTTTATATATTTTTATATTTCATTTTTAAATAGATATATATAGATATATTAGGCTATATGCATACATAAAGAGTAATATATTTATTAATACTAATAAATATAAATCAAATACATAATAAAATTTATTTTCCAATTTTATAAATTTTTATAATGTTTTAGTAATTTTTCTGGAATTTTTCTAATTTTTATGTATTTTTAAAGTTAAAATTATCTCAAATAAGGGATTAAAAAATAGGCCGAAATTGATTTGAAAATTAAAAATACCAAATAACGTCCAAAATTATCCAAATCAATTTTAATATTTATACAAAGAAAACTATAAAAGAGAAAACTTATTTTTGGATTTTTTAGTGTTTTTAAGATTTTTATGAAGGATTTTAGTGTTTTTCAATTTTTAAGCCTTTTGTTTTTCCATTTCTAGTGATTTTTGGTGTGTAAATAAAAAATGATAACATATACTATGTATAATTTTGGACTTTTTAGAGACGTTTTTATATTTTTTGGTATTTTCAAAGCTAAACAGTAAAAAATAGCCTCACTTTGATTTTTAATAAAAGGATTACATGAAAAAAAACATGAATAAAAATCACGACGTAAACGTACACGGCATGAAGCACTTTATCCTATTTTTGCGTATTTTTAGGAGCACCATAGGTATTTTTAATGGATAGATAAAGAGCACAAAAATATATATACTGGTAGGGTATTTTTGCAATAAAAATTAAATCCAGGAGCTACAGTGCAAATGTGCCTAAATAAAACAAATTACAACAATCACCAAGGGTATTTATGCAAATTTACTACCTCACGTGGGATGAAACGTGAGGTGACGTGGAATGGACCCATTTGTAATTATAAGAAATGTAGAGGCCTATGTGCAAAATTTTTTACTTTTTTTTAAACGACAAACTTTATTTACAACATTAAATAGTAAATACAAAAAGAGACAGGGCATGTATGCAATTTACCCCTTTATTTGGCGCAATCAGACAACAAAGATGATTTCACTTGTCACGTGGTGACATCCGAGTGGTGGATACCGGTTCATCGACCAACGATTGAGATTAGATCGCTGGACGCGATCTGACGGTCGAGAACGGTTGGATCGAACAACTTTGATGCAACCTGGAGGCTCCCTCTTGATCAGATGACAAAGGAGGGGCCAGGAAGAACTCGTCTGGGGCGAGTTTTGATCTAGAAGTGTGGGCACCTCCGACCTTCTCCGTCGCCTCCGAGCATCTCTCTTCGTTCCTGCGAGTCCTCTGCATCGGTAAAGCTGAGCACCTAGAGGCCTGGTATGATCAGACGACGTAGAGGAAGGAAGGGGTCTCCAGGTGCTCCTTTTTTTGGGAAATCGACTCCGTTCGGAGTCCTTTGGCCCTCCAGACCCTATAGGAAGAGAAAATAATAAAAACCAAGGGTGTTGGGCATCTTATTGGGTGGAATGGGGAGAAAGGTGGTATGGGCGTAGGTGCCTCCGGTGAGCGGTGGAGTAAGGCATCTGATCTCCAGATCCACTAGGGATTTGGGTGGAATGGAAAGCCTGGGGCGTTGGGAAATGGAAGGGGATGGATATGTAGGGGGTAGCGAAGTCGAAAACGGGCAAAACACAAGCGGAAGGGTTCTCCAAAGCGAAGCTCTGGCGAACCATGAATCACAGATTTTAAGCTAAACCTAAGGTCTACAAGTTAAACAAATTGCATAATCAAAAAGTTGGAATGAAAATCTACCTAAAATAAGTAAAGGCGCAGCTCATACTTGGCCAGAGGCCAAGGAGCAGAGGTGGTCGCCGGAGCGGACTGCCTTATGTGCAATCTCCTCCTCCGCGAGCTTCCCAACCTCAGGGGACTCTCTCTGTCACATGGATACACGCTTTGGTCGAGAGAAGGGGCTCTAGGGCTCGGAAGCTGACCAAAATTGCATGGAGGATGGATGACTTCTATTTATAGAACAAGTGTGCACCCTTATTTGACCGGCCAAAATAGATGAATCGAAGCTATGTACATCGGATTTACAGGGCTGATGTGGATGTACAATGATCAATGAGAAAATCTCGAGAAGACATTAGGGGCGATTGATTGATGGATCACCATAGAAAATGGAAAGAAAACACGGGATGAGACAGGTCCGCATCAAATTAGAAGCTCGGAGGAGAGTTGACCGGAGGTCAACAGGTTGGGCGCAGCCATTGGGCCACGTTAGTCGCACTATAGGACAATATTGCTTATTAAATCAAAATAATTATTTTAAAATAGTAAATGATTTTATTAATTTTTGTGTATAAAATACAACATATTTATTATTTTATTTAGTATTTTATTATGATTTTTATTTTCTTAACTTTATTTATTAGTAGTTATTTTTTAATGGTTTGTTTATAAGTATATTTGCCTATATTTTTGCTATTTTATTTTTATTTTGTATATTTTATTTTGTATATTTTATTATTTTATTTTATATATTTATAACTTATTTTTATGTACATAAATATATTTTTATTTTTTTATGATATTATTTGTACATTTAAATAAATATGTATGTATAATTCATAGGTATACTTATAGGTATTTGATTTATGTTTTATATGCACCTTGTTATTTTAATGTATTTTCTTACGTTTTATTTTGGGTTTATATTTTTAATAAAATATAAATTCTATTTAAAATCTTATAGAGATATAAAAGAATAAAGAGTGAAAGAATGGAATCCCCTTTTATATATATACATGTATTCTTATAGGTATTTTGCATATATATTTATATAGGCTTATTTTATTTTATATTTTCTTTTTGATTTTAATATGCACATAAGTTATGAATAATAATTATAAAAATATAAAATATAAACTTGTAAAAATAATAAAGAATGAATATAATGACTATTTTAGTCGGGTCTATAATACAATGAGCATCCAAAACATAACTTTCACACCGTAACTCCAAAAAATATGAAAATACCTCCATTAAATATCTTATGAAAAGTTATGTACACTCAGATGTGATTTTGACATATTTTGAGTCATTATTTGAAAGATATGGGTCTGTGAAGTTGAGCTTTTGACTTTTTATTTTGTGTATAAAAAGTACTATGTATTTTCTTTTTGTACAAACTCAATTTTGTATTTTTATTTACATTATTATCTACATTATTATCATGTAAAAATTTATTCATTTGATGAATAAATAATAAAGAATAAAATATGTGCCAAAAGTGAATAAATAATAAATAAAAGAATTGGGTTTTATTCTATTTTGGCCCTTATCTTCCCCTACTTTATTCCTTGTCGACCAACTCAATTCTTAGCTTGGTCTAAGAGTTTAGGGTCATAAAATATCTTCGATATGTTATTCCTTTTCTTTTCTTCTCTTTATTCTATAATTTTGGTATTAAAAACAGTATTATTTACACAACAAATGCAATAAATAGTGAATGTTATTTTGTACAAATTAATGCTATTTACATGCATTAGATAGTGTTTTTAAGACCAAAATGATAGAATAAAGTTGATGAAATGGAGATTCATCACCTATGGCGACAATTGTCAGGCATATGATAACAATGATGATTGATATCTCTAATTAATATGCTAATGTGGAAACCGATCGTCTATTGTAATGGTATTTACAACAGGGGTTGTAATGCATGAGGAATGTTGGGGGAAGATCCGATGGCGCTCCTAGGGGGTCGGGGATAGTGGAGTCTCATCTCAAGGTAGGGGATGGGTGACCGGATGGCTGTAACCCTACAGCAGAGTCAGCTATAGCTGGGGCTACAACAAACGATCCTCTCTACGTTAGTCTAGCACCCAATCAACACTATTGCAGAAAACTATTCTATGCACCCATTCCAGGTTAGTCTTTCCGGTCGAATACAAGGAGGCAAGAAGCTAAGAAGTAAAGTCAATCACACAATGTCCTAAAAGATGGATGTCCACTCGTATGTTTTATTATATTTGTTTTTGTATTTGTTTTCAATATTTTCATTTTTAATTGTTTTTGGAATTTGTTTATACCTCTAATAATAATAATAATAAAATAAGTATAGTATTTTATTTTTTTAATATAAAAATTTACTATTCTATTTTACATATTTTAGTTGTTTATAATAATAATAATAAAATAAAGCTTCGGCCACTATGTGTGGTCGAAGGTGTGTGGGTGCGAGAGGTAGAGAGGGGAAGCATAAGATTGAAGGCATAATGGTGGTGAGACTGTGTTGGGTTCTCATAGAGACATGAATAAGAAGAAGATGAAGAAGATGATGATGGAGAGGATGAAGGAGGAAGATGGGTGCAAGAATAGAGAGCATTGACAAGATGAACGCGAGGAGGAAGAATAATATTGAGACAAGGGAGAGGTACATGAATGATGGGGAGATGATGTTGACAGTCTCCTGCAAGTGTGCTATTGTTAGATGCAGTAAGGGATTCTCCAATCATAGGTGCAGTGGCTCTGCCTAGAAGCTTCGATATCACTCAGATAAATGGGATGAAATAAGGGATTTCAATCTACCTTGGATCTTGAAATGACCAAAAGATTCCGTGGAGCGGTCTAGAGGTCACAAAAGGCATACCTTAGTTGCTGAGGTGACCGATACGACACTCAATGGACAAATTTAACAATCAACCCACAACTAAATAGTTAATAAACTAAATCAAGGTAAATGGATCAAAATTTACTATAACCCTACAATAACATGTGTATAGCGGACAAGTATGGTAGGGTGTCTAACACAGGGAACAAGTCGGTGTAGATAGTATATTATTTATAAATAAATAATATGGATATCTATGCACAATATTCACTCACTTATTTAATTAATATTTCTTAGATTTTTAGTTTTTTATTTTTTTTTAAATTTTAAATATATTTATATTTATTTTATTTTTATATTTTAAATTTCTTTTTCTTTTTAATATATAATATATATCACTATATATGTTTTTGAAAATATTTTGCAATCTTTTTAGTATTAGCTAAGGTTTTGTTTTGTAGGGTTTTCTTTTGTTTTTTTGTGATTTTTGGTATGTAGTGATAAAATACAACAATAAATAGTGGGCAATTTTTTGGAATTTTTAATGGTATTTTTATTTTTTTGTATTTTTTAAGTCAAATAGGGAATAAACGTACTCTTTTTTTAATAATTAGAAACTGTGCGTGAAATGCAAAATAAGTAGATGGAAGTAACAAGCATGTAACCAAGCACATAATCGCATTTATTTATGATTTTTGGAGTATGACTACTATTTGTAGAAAATAGAAAAGCATGCACAAAAATAAATAAGATGGTTTGGGTATTTTGCCATAAAAATTAAAGGTAGTGGGCTACGTGCAAACACACCGGAAAGTTTGAACTGAAAGTTGATTTTTATATATTAAATCAAAATACACAAATCTTGAGGGGTACAAGTGCAATTTTCTCAACTCCCGTGGGGCCACATGAGATGAGCTAATGTTGAAATTACTTGCAATATACAAAAAGTATGTGGGCTTAGTGGTAATTATTCCACTAATTATACACTATAAAATATTTACAAGATTAATTTTGAAATACAAAAAGGTTGAGGGGTTGCTTGTAATTTACCCCTTTAAACCTGAGGGATCCAATCATCCTTCTTGTGCCACATGGAAGATTAGAGGGCCCTTGATGCACACCGTTTCGCTTGAAATGGATGGTTGCTAATAGATATGGCACTTGTACCAGTTCCAACAATAGTTGTGATATCTGCAAGAATTGCGAAGAACACAACTGCCTTCAACTTTGATTGCTCCGTTCTCCAGTCTCAAGTAGTGATTCCACAATTTGACAATGGCTACGAGTCACTGGAGGGACTTCTCATGTGCAGGTTGACACAGATGATCGTGTGGAAGCTCACAGGGCTCCAAGGGCTCAGGATTAACTGGAGCTCTTCCAGGTCTAATTCGTGACTTTAGGGGATCCTCAACCCTTTTTCCATGCACCAAAAGATTCTACAGCTCGAGGCAATGCTCCTCGGTCGTTTGATGTAGCTGGAAGCAATGAAGAGAGAGATGGGGATGCAACTCTAGCGAGGGGTGATGATATGGAGCATGGATCCCAGATCTACAATAGATATAGGTTGGCAAATGGATGGAATCAATGGAGAACTTAAAAGGACATGATATGGGATGGAGAAGGTATCGATTCACGATCGGGAACAGGGGGATTTGGCATGGAGCTCAAGTTCTAGGGAAAATTAGGGTTTCTCTAATTAATGTAATCTATAGCATAAAACGTAAAATTAATTGCATATAACCAAATATAGAATAAAAAATTACCTAGACATCGAGAAGAAATGACCTCAACTTGGTCCGGGCCAAGGATGTAAAACCAGTTGGCAAAGCTTCTGACGGTGCTTGGATCGGCTCTGTTGTCGCTCCTCCTCGCTACAGGACCCGGCCTCTAATTGTTGTCACTAAGGGGAAGGACTTTGATGGGTTCTGAGGGGATAAGATAAGATCAGAAGAGATCAAATCACAAAAAGGTATAGAGGGGTGGAGATTTATAGAGTGGAAAATGGCAAGTTACGAGACTGGTTTGTGTGCGAGGGAGGATGGGTAGGTGAAGATTCGAAGATGGGAGAGCATGTCGGGGGTGAAGGCAGCACGAAGGTGAAGGCTTTGAGGCGAAGGAGGCGATGGATGAAACGTGAAAAATGGGAGAAAATAGGAGACCCGTGAGTCTGACAGGGATTGCGGGTCTTTGGCTAGTACAGTTGACCTGTAGTCAACTAATGGGAGATTCTGATTGGTCCATGTGGACCAACTAGAAAATCACAATGCCAAAAATGTTAGTTAAATTAATAATAAATGCTAAATGAATTAATTAGGTTATAAAATAAAAAATGTTTCTAATTTTATGTAGTATTTTATACATATTTTTATTTTTAAGGTGATTTATTATAAGGTAATATTTGCGTGTATCATTATAGGTAAAGATACATTTATATGGAGTACATTTTTAATTTGTATAGTGTATTTTATTAATATACACAAGTATTTTATATATTTTTAATTTATTTAATTACATATTTATATATTTTTGTCATATTTTTATGATTTTATTTGTACACTTAATTAATAATGCATATATTCTTTACACGTATATATAAGTATATTTCATCTATGTGTAAAGGTAATTGATTTATTTTAATTTTATTTTAATGGTTTTATTTCATTTTATTATGGACATGTGATTCAAATAATATTTATAATTTTATAAAAATAAAAGATATTAAAAATATAAAGAATAAATATATTGAATATAATATACATGTATATTATACAATGAGGGCACAAAACCTAACTTTTGCGTCTCAACTCCAAATGAAATAAAAGTGCCTTCATTAAATATCTTATTAAAAATTATATACAGTTGAAGATGATTTTTGTCAATTTTGATCCTGTATGGAGAAGATATATGTCTATAAAGTTTTATTTGTGGCTTTTTATTTTGTGTATCCCGGGCATGATGTACATTATTTTTCCGTGGAATAAATTTGTATTTCTCTTTGTATTTTTATAATTTTCATGTTGAGTTTTTTGTTATTTGAGGTGTAAAAATAATTAAATGAAGGGATTTTTACCCCATGAACCCTATAAAATTCGTAAATTACCTTCTCGACATTTGAAACAACATATTTCCTCCTTCAACCATATGAACTTGCTAACTCTTACCCCATGAACCATGCGGTTAATCAGTTTGAAACTTGTAGGGGTCCTTGGGATAATATATAGGCTCGATGGGGGTAATTATGTTGTGCAAAAGGTCGTACTGGAATTTTAACAAGTTTCTAAGGTTTATGGGGGTAAAAATACCTTAAATGAAATATGTCCCAACAATCATTTATTGGGCAAAATAAATTCAGGTTTCGTGTGTGATTTTCTGTGTATTTTTGTATAGTTTCTCTACCTTATCACCCCCCTACTTTATTCTTTGTCGACCAAGTCATCATGATGACTGGGTCTCAGGGTCTAGGGTCATTCAGTGTCTTGAACACTTCATTATTTATCATTTCTTTATTTTATTATTTTATTTTGGAAATAAATACATAATTTATACAATATTTTATATAGTATTTTGTACAATGTACATAATATTTATTTTGACATATTAATGATATATACATACGTTTATCTAGGGATTTAAGGACAAAATGAAAGAATATATGTGATGAAATGGATATTCATCAGATCTCACTAGACATTATCAACTTCCCATCGTCAACTCGAAGGCGTTTTCCCTACTGTCACCAAAGGAGACACACTGAAGCTCAAGAAAGAGTGTAGGAAACTACCGGCTAAAGGGAGGAAAAACCTAAAAAGAAGATTTTTATACTAGGTGTCTCTAGGGTTTTGATTGCATGGGGACATGGTCTGGAGATCGCACGGGCAAGATAGACATGGATCAAGGGTCAGTCGCGACATGATAGATGTTGGGCGATCAATGTGGAAAGAGAGGGAAAGTGGGTGTCAGACTCTCATGCAGAGGGGTTAATGACTTAGGGTTAACAACCTCCCGATGACATGGTGCGTAGAGGACCAATGGGAGAGAGGATCCAAGGCTTGGTTGATTGCTGGTCAATGAAGCCTAATGATGTGGATTAGTTGAGGACTGAGGTTGAATGAGGGTAGGTGATGAATCTTGGATTCATCATCAAAATTATTCTCGATTAAATCTCTATCTTAAGTCTTTCAATAATCATTAATTCTTAATTATCATCAGTTAATCATTAATACTTTATATATAATTAACACTAACTAATGTATATAAATAGAAAGTCTAAATATTGTACATATATCTATATATAATGTTTATTATTTCATGTGTGTTCATCAATAAAAATTCCATTTTAAACAATATGTGTATTATTTGTTAATCAAAATAACAAAATAATTAAAAATAAATAGTTTGTACTTATAAAAATACTTACAAAAATATAATATTGTATATATTTATTCTGATTTCAAGTTCTACATGAAAGTTGTACATCTTGAAAAGATCTACAACTTTCTTGTTAAACATTTTTTTTTCTAATTTTGACACTAACTATTTGTTTTTATTTTACTTTGTTTTTCCTATTTTCTAATTTTGTAATTGAGCCACGTGGCCAAATCACATGCCACCATGTACTCAACTCTTACGATCCTAGTGCTTGTGTTTTCAACCATATGATCGATTTGATCAAATGGCATGTGTTCCATCAAACCTGCCTTGATTCTGAGCCACACGATTGCATTATCAATCCATCTCAGCCGCAACTTCACACCCAAATATCCACTCTCCAATCAAGATTAGATGGTCCCATGTTCATTTTCCACCTCTAACTTCCTCTTCTGAAGCAACACAACAATTCACATAGGCCAACTTCCCCCATTTTCTCCGACCATCTCACATGGCCACCCAACCAACCCCTTGAAACCCTCTCTCTCTCTCTCTCTCTCTTCATTACTCATCCTAACCTGATCATCATCATTCCATTCTATCCCTCACATGATCCATCAAATATGCAGTTGAAGTCATGACGAAACCACTTGGAATCGTTGACCTCCTTCGATCAAAACCCCCATCCCCATCAATTGCTACAACATCCACCACTCCATGCGACTTCTTTGAGACTCCAACTACCCTTTGTGATAGAGAGAGAGAGTGTGTATGTGTGCATGTGTGTGAAAAGATAATTGATTGTCGATGAGATCCTTGGTTTTATTGGCCAAGTTGCATGTCCTTAAGACACTACTTGAGCTTTAAGGTTTTATAACCTTGTGAAATGACGACCTAAGAAGCTTCGGAGCTTCTTACCAGGCTAAGATTCATTACCTATTCCATCTACAATCCATTGAAACTCCAGGCCAGTCGTTTATTTTTTATTTATTTATAGTTTCTTTAATTTATTAGCGTTCATTCATACTCCATTTTATTGATCCGATCACACTCATATCTTCATGATTGAACCTCCATATATGTGTGATCCTTGATCCTAATCTGTACCCCTTGCCTCGCATCGATTTGTTCTTTGCTTTGTTCAAGCAAAGAACCCAAATTAGGGAAACCCGTGGTTGTGCCTCTTTTACATTTCTAGGTTTAAATTGCATCAATGGTTGGACCTTTCTCGGAGCATATTTGAGAAACTCCACCTCTAACGAGCTCTCTTCACTAGGAGATTCTAAATCATGATTCTTCATCCTCAAAGTCCCACGACCTTCGCCAATCATTTTGCATCATTCTTTGACTATCAAGTTGAGCAGAGAAGCACAAAGAAGCGAGAAACACATCGCTGGAGCCCATACTTCGTCGTCGCGAGCAGAGGAGGAGGAAGAAGGCCTCGATCAACAACAGACATTCGATTAGATCCTCGGATCTAATCCAATGGTCTTTATCAAGATCCAAAACAACGGTTCAAGCATCAGGTTTCGAGCACCCGAGCTGTCATTCGAAGTGCTAGGTCACGCCATGCATCCTGAACCTCCAAGCACACCGAGCCTCCACCTAACCCTCCTATTACGCGCTTGAAGCATGTAAGGAGGGGTATTTTTCAAAAGACCTCGTCATATTTTTGATATCATAGATAAGTCCTCACATTAGGCATTTTATGCTTATACCAAATTAGCTTTGTGTATTTTCATTTAGTTCATGTTTGGACCTAATTGTAATAGAAATTGTATTTTTTCTAATTCAAAATTTTACTGCATTGATAATTGAATAACTTGTGAACCACAAATCCATTTTAATGAAGTTAGTTTCATTTTAAAGATAATTTAATTCTTTTTTATGTGCATACTTAATTTCTTGATTTGACTATATCCCATGCATCATATTTCAAAGAATATAAATTACCTTTCTAGTTCCTCTATTGCATCTAAAAATTGAACTTCATCTCATTTGTTGCTCTATTAAACACCCTGATTTGTGTTGAACCATTTTAATATGATTACGAAGTTTCAATAAATTATTGGATAATTATTTCCTGATTAGATAATTATTTGAGGCATTATTGAGATGTTGATCATATTAGGTGTTAAAAAGTGACCTTTTGATTTAATTGATTATTTGGAATTGTTAATTAGTCCATTCATTAAATTATTTTATTATTAATTATTCAAGTTATATAATCAATTAATCATGAGCATATTGACTATTTATTTGTTTGTTGCACCATTTTGTGTGCATTAGCATCATTTTACCATCATAGCATTAAATGTTGTTACATCTTCTTGACCTAAATTTTATTCATTACACGATCAGATAGATATTTATTACCCAAGTTAAATTGATTAATTGCCCTTGACCTTATGTTCGACCTTAGACTTATCCAAGATAATTTAACCACATTCTCTTCACCGAGATATAATTAATGTGGTTCTGATAATATACGACAAATACAAATTAAGATAACTAATTAGCAGTTAATCGGATGACATTATTTCCAGAGATACATCATCATTAGTTGGTTTATTTAAGATTAATATTTTTTTGATTTTGTTGTGATTATATTAAGTGACTATTGTGTTATTTTGTTGACGTGTTATGTGTTTGTTTATTCTGACTATTGTTTATCTAGTTATTTATCTCTTGACTTGATCTAATCAATGATTGTATTGTGTCAAGGCTTGCATAGCTGGTGGAGATCGACATATCATGAAGGCGAAGAGCTTGGAGCTCTTGCTGAGGAGACCATAGCCATTAATTTAGATAACAATGGATCTGTTATATTAATTAGTAAATTTTGTTGTAGTTTGTATTGTAGTAATTATAGATTAATTACCCTATTTACATCGGTTCTCAATTTAGTTCTCATATATGTAAATTAATGGCCTCTATTTATTCTTTTAATTGTGGTGTATCGAGGATTCAAGAGTACTTGACTTGAATGGCATAATTAGGATTAGGCACACATTTCCAAATAGTCAAATTTAGGTCAATATCCCTTGTGGACAATCGTAATTTAGGCTACAATTTGACATCTTGAGATTCACTCATCTCATATTTCATTAATATATGTACCTTAATACATTCTACTTAGTTCAAATTAATTTGATTTCTTTCCTACTAATGGAACTCATGCTTAGGGTGTGATTTTTCAACTTGCATCATATAGCTTATATCTTTATCTATTCAAACTAGCATCCATACAGAGAGTGTTGTGAAGCGCTGTAAGTTTTCTGATCGACTGCATGAATTGTTTACTTTCACATGCATTCCGTTTTCTGATTCCTCCCTCTTGGTTTTAAACTTAAGATTAAAGGAAAAGGGAATGAGCGATGGGCAAATTTTCTGATGTGGTCACATTAACTCAACTATAACCTAACTCTAAAATCATGACTGAATTATGCAAGTTCATAAAAATTAACTTGAAATAAAATTCTCCTTGTATTATGGGTCATAAGAACCCTCATTGAATACATGTACTTACCCCCAGATAGAGTGGGTGAGGATGAATCCATAAGGTTAGCATACAAATCCCTGGAGTTCCACCCTAAGTCTCCAGATCCAACTTTTGTGGATTTAGGAGCTACAAGTGGTCGCCTCCGACCTTAGAAATACATTTTGGTTGTGTACCCTATGTCTCTATTTTGGGTGTGATATTGAACCCAACATCTGGAGAATATCACCTCATTGATTAAGAGCATACATGAGCTCTGTTGGGCATAAGGCAACTCCCTGTGTGTAATTATTTGAAAGATTGGATTATCAATAACTTAAAACTGACAAGATAATTTGGTCGAATTATTATGGCCTTCACATGTGAATTTGGTGAATTATAATTGGGTTTGCAATACGATTGTTTTTATGTGAGTTAATTCCGCGCATTCAAGTGCAACATAGTACTAAGTCTCCTTGATTCATTATGTGCTCTTAATTGTATCCTCTTGAAATCAAAGATGAATAATTAGTCGGATTTTTGTTCGGATTTTGTGAACCTCTCTTTGAATCACCCAAATATCATGCCTTTCGAGGTCCAAACTCTTCTTTTCTTGGACATCAATGGATTCAAGATTACTCTTGTCTTGTTTAAATATTTCATGATTCCTTTTTAGGGAGCAGTCACATCACGACCAATCCCTTCCTTTCTTTGATTCTTACTAAAGAGGACTTATGTCTTGGTGAGATTGATTTTCTTTCAACTATCTCTTCAAGATATAACTCCAACACTTTTGTTTATGAAGGTTTTTGAGATTCATTAAAGATGCCTCTAAAGAAGAATCAAGATGAAGAGGAATGTGATGACCCTTTTCAAATGATATTAACTAGGGTGGCTTCTGAACAACAAAATGCATCACTCAGAGCACAGATAAACCAACTAAATGTGGGTACCAATGCACCTTGGATGCAGAATATAATCCAGGACAATTTAGAAATTCAAATTGGCTAAGTCCAACTCAACCGTATGTTGAATACGAGCCGAAGACACATTTTCTATATTTGTTGCCGAAGTTTAATGGGAATGCTAATGAAGAGACATATGCATTTCTTAGGGACTTTGAGTTAGCCTGCGATAACCTTAGACCTCCTAGGGTCAGTAAAGACTACATCAAGCTCAAAGCCCTAACTTTTGCATTGGGAGATAAAGCAGACAACTAGCTAAAAAACCTTGGTGTGGTTGCAACCACCTATATACAGTTCAAGGATCGATTCCTAAAGAAGTTCTACCCTTTGAGTAGAACTAATCAGATGAGGACATGAATAGCTTCTTCCAACTTTATAACGAACCATTCCGTGACACTTAGGAGAGATTGGAAGATATTTTGCAGAAGTGTCTGTGTCATAATTTAGATGACAACGTAATTGTCCAAGCACCATACAATGGACTGAACTCTGAGATCCTGGGTCTATTTAGTGTGACATATGGGGGCAGCTAGATATCTAGGGGAGCAGATGTCATGTGGAACATATTCGAATAAATGGTTGAAATGAGACACTCCCAAGTAGCCAGTAGGGCTTATATTGAGTCCCATTTCTTATTCTTGTCCAAATAAGAGGGGAAGAAGGTTGTAGTGGATTTAGCTGAAAACCTTATTCCTAGCATGGGAATCATTGCTGATAAGTTGATTATGGTTGAGAAGATCTATAAATGTGTGTTAGAGTTGGAGAGCTTGAATAAGTTTCCAAAGTAGATGAAAGAACTTTCAGAGAGGGAATCTAGGATAAAGGTACCTAGCTTGACTACGTATTCTGCTCATGTTCATCGTGTTCATTATGTACATGAACAACAAATGTCAAGGCCCCAGACTAGGGAAGAGGACCGCTCCTGTGTCCATCTTTTATAACACGATCTATCCATGCATATAGTAGGAAAAAACCTCCTTAGGTGTATGAGGTGAATGTTGTGTTCTACTCTTAGGACCCTAACACCAGGCAGGTAGGAGCAAGGGACCGACAACCTTACCAACTTCCTATAACACCGTCTTCACTCCTACACCTCATCCTACTCAACAGCCAAGCTCTAGATTCTCCCACTCCCAATAGCAGCATCAACATCATCAACCCTTTGTGTGTCAATTATCTTACCAGTCGGGCCAATACTTCCCATCATTTCAGAGATACCCATAGCAGCAGTATCAGGCACACCAGGGCTAGTCATCCCAATACTCTTCATCTTATCAGTTTAGACAGCCTAGGTAGTGACTAGTTTTGCAACAATCATCTTCATCAATCCCTACGATATAGAGCAACAGATTCTCTTCTCTACGATATATGTTCTTACAAGAATGAGATTCAAGATTTGCGGTGCGACATCAACTGTCAATCTCGATGACAGGATGAGAGATTTATCCCTTATACCTCCATTCCCTCCTATGTTTAGGCTAATACCAATAGCATGAATAGGACACAATAGTAGCATGGTAATCAGGTATACTACTCAGTTTTACCTAACGATGAGCATGAGATCTTTCTATTTGATGATATTATGCAAATGTCACTCATGAGTGGAAGGATCATGGTTAGGGATGCAAACGGTGGGATACGGATACAGATATGAATAGTACCATATCCTTATCCATTTTTTAATACGAATACAGATGCAGATACGGACGTTTATGGATATTAAAATTATCTTACCACATCCTTAAAAAACGGTTACGGATGTAAAACAGATATTGATGCACACGAGTAATGTTAAATACTCTATAGAATGACTTAAATATATAAGAATTGGATGGAAAATACATAATATTAATTTACTAAATGTGTTTGTATCATAAAAGTTATATAAATATGGTAAAATGAGGTAGAGAATTATGTTATATATGGTTAAAAATAAATCTATGACTATATTTATATATGAAAATGAATATACGGATACACATGTTTGCAGATATCAAGTTGATATCCATATTCGTATCCATTTTAAAATGGATACATATACGGATGTTAAAATCTGTATAAAACAGATACAGTGATGGATCGGATACGAATATATCTGTATCCGTTTGCATCCCTAATCATGGTCGTACCTGATCGGGCATTAGATATGGAGGAGGATGTCTCTAGGGCTTCACATGAGGGGACCTTAGAGGATGGAAACCGACATCTTTAGACAAAACATGGAGATCATCATCTAACAATGAGGAGATTCACAACCAAAGGAGAGAAGAAAAAGAGCATTGAAGTACAACATGGAGATCTAGCATCAGAGTCTACGGAGGACCTTGCACCTTCGGTTGAGGAGGACATACCAACAATAGATGTTTCCCAACCTTTAGTAGAAGATAATATTTCAAACTCCAAGTTGCATTGTAAAGATTCTTGTATTAAGAACTCAGTTTCTGATAATAAAGAAAAACATGTTTTTATTTATGATTCTGAGTCTTCTTCTTCCGATGTTTCAATCCCTTTCCCCCATGCTCTAACAGTAGGAAAGCACATCATTAAAAATATTCAAAAAAATGACCCAGATATGACACGTTTCTATCATCAAAATATTTTGGTTAAAGTGCCATATGATGAGTATTTGATGACCCATCCCACTTTTGTGAAACACGTGAAGGGGAGATGGACTCCTACAAGAGCACACAGGAAGTCACCTACTAATGTAAAAATCAACAAGAATACACATTTTCTGACACTCGCCACCACTTCATGTATCAAGAACCAACAATTACCTACAAAGAAGAGAGATTTGGGTGTACATTACGTATTGAGTCGGTTGTTGACATTCCATTTGCAATAACTCTCTTAGACAATGGTTCAAGTATTAATCTCTTGCCATTGACCTTGTATGATTGATTGGAGTTGGGCCCTCTCAAGAAATCATGATCTATGCTCTAGCTTGCAAATAAATCCACAAAAGTGCTAAGGGGGAGGTTAAAAATGTTGTCATTTTAATCCCAGGACAAGAGTACAAAGTAGACATCATGGTCCTTGATATGGAGAACTTAAGGTAGTGGTGTCTCACCAATCATTCTTAGATGACCTTTCCTTAGGACCGTTGGCACAATATTTGACTATCAAACGCGAAAGATGAAGCTCCATTCTCCAGGCAGAGAGGTGGAACTTAAGCTGAATCATATGAAGTGGCAGATATCTAATTTAGAATCCAATATAGATTACTCATCTTTTGAGGCAGAGTGCATCTTGATAGAGGCACCCGATCCATGGAGTCAGACTCCCACAGTTCACGATGAGACCTCTCCTTTGGAGAGGACTGTATTCATATGCAGTTTATGAGGTTTTGTAGAGCTTCTTGAACGATTCATTCTACTCCCTTGATGTCTTAGATATTCCTCTATACATGACGGTTCCCTCTTCATCATAAAACTTCAAGGGTTGAGGATGTAGAGTTAGACATGGCTTTGATCGAATTACTATGTTTCTTTGGCGATACGACTCACAGAACAACAACATTGTTGGCAAGCACAATAGTCGTATCCACCTCTTTGCAGCACAGAGACGGATTCAGAAGCGGTGAATCTCGATTTGCTAGATGATCCATCATTGCTAGAGCTGGTGCTGCTTTCCTCTTACATTAAAGTATGCGTTCCTTATGAGTTAGAAGAAGAGATTTCCTATCATCGTTAGTTCTAAGTATGCTGTAGAAAAAATCTAGATTACATAAAGTTTTAGAGAAGAACCGCAAGGAAATAGGTTGGACTGTATCGGATCTCGTAGGGATAAACTATACTCTCTGTTCACATCACGTTAATGTTGACGACAATAGTCAACATTCTCGTTAATTTTAGAGGACATTGAATCCAAATCTAAGAGAAGTAGTCAAGAAGGATATTGAGAAGTGGTGTGAAGAGAGATTTGTTTTTCATCTCTGATTCCAAGTGGACGGTCCCTTTGTATGTGATACCGAAGAACTCAGGTATTCAAATGGTCACCAATGATGAAGGAGAAGAGATATAGACATGAGTACCCTTATCATGGTGTGGATGTGTCGATTACAGATGCTTGAATGTTACAACAGCCAGAAGACTAGGAAAAGACCACTTTACATGTCCATTCGGCACATACATGTTCAAGCATATGCCCTTCGGGTTGTGTAATGACCCGTGTACTTTTCAATTATGCATGATCGTTGCATTTGCTGAGATGGTAGGTGATTTTTAGGAGGTATTTGTGGATGATTTTTCAGTCCATGGTGATTCCTTTGATACATGTTTGACGTATTTGGAATGTATTTTAGAGTGGTGTAGAGAGGTTAATCTGGTGCTCTCCTGGGAAAAGATTCATTTTATGGTTCAGAAGGGTATTTGTGTCGTGGCATGTCATTTCTAAAAAGGAAATGGAGGTAGACCCTACCAAGGTGGATGTGATCAAGAAACTTGATCCACCAACCAGTATTAAGTCAGTGAGTTCTTTTCTAGAGCATGTTGGATTTTATGAGAGATTTATCAAAGACTTTTCAAAAATTTCCTCATCACTAATTGAGATCTTAGGAAGGACACTAAGTTACATGTGCCTAGAAGCCTTTGAGCTCTTGAAAAGAAAAATAATGGATTTGCCTGTCTTAAAAGCTCCAGACTAATTTCTTCCCTTTGAGATCATTACTTATGCGTTGGACTTCGCAATAGGAGATGTGTTAAACAATAGTGTGATGGGGTATCTTTTATGCTTTACTATGCGAGCAAAGTATTCGATCATGCACAGAGGATTTATACAATGACTGAAAAGGAAATGCTTACAATGGATTGGACTTTGGAAAAGCTTTCGTCTTATATTATTAGATCAAAGGTGACGATTTACACTGATCACTCAACGATTCAATATTTAAGGAAAAGAAGACGTGAAGGCACGTCTTCTTAGGTGAATTTTGTTACTCTAGGGGTTTGATTTGGAGATTAAAGATAAATGGAGTCGAGAACATTGTAGCTGATCATCTTTCTCAACTTGACTATAATGATTCCCTTGACTCAAAACATGTCAGAGAGAATCTCTGACGAGTCAATTTGTATTGTCGACTCACTCCCATGGTATGCCAACCAGGTCAACTATCTTGTCTCCAAGAAAGTTCCCCAAGGTTGGACTAGGAGCAGTATTGATCGATTAAAGTCATATTTGATGAGATACTACTTGGAGGATCCGCGCCTTTTCTTCGAAGGATCGAACTATGTTGGGTGATTCCTTAGGAGGAATACGAGAGTCTCATTTCCCACTTCCATACCCTAGTGATAGGAGGACACCGCTCGGGGTAGAGAACCACTCAAAAAGTGCTTCAGTGTAAATTCTTTTGGCCAACCTTGTTTCGAGATGCCTTTGATTTTCTAAGGTTGTGTCCGGTTTGTCAAAGAATGGGAGGGACAATTGGATCAAGAGATGAGATGCCCATGCAACATGTCATGTTCTGTGATGTGTTTACTGCACGAGGAATTGATTTTAAGGGTCCTTTCCCAAATAGTAATGGCCTTGTTCACATTTTATTAGTGGTTGATTAATTGTCTAAGTGGATTGAGGCTATCCTAACCCAAACCGCATACAACAAGACTGTCTGTTAGTTTGTGAAAGAATCGCATTATTCTAGATTCAGAGAATCGGAAGTATTGATTTTAGATGGCGGTAGCCACTTTGTGAATTGAGAAACGAAAAATCTCACTAAGGACTATGGCATTGATCACCATATAACTAGTCCTTACTACCCACTGGTCAAAGGCATGACAGAGGTTTCAAATCAAGAAGTGAAGAGTATATTACAAAAATTGGTATGTCCTAATAAAAAGAATTGGTCCAAGTTGTTATACCAGGTTCTATGGGTCTACAGGACAACCTATAAGACATCACTCAGTACTTCTCCATTTAGGATGATATATGGCAAGCCATGCTATTTTTCCACTGAATTGATTTACAAGTCTGAGTGGACAATTAAGTAGATTAATTGGAGTTGTCACCTGAGAAAGTTATGTAGAGACATAAACCTCAATATACTCATAGATGTCTACAACCACGTGCACGGCAACATTGTGGTTTACAAGGACATGGTTAGGAAATGACACGAGAGACATATTCTGATTAAGAACTTTGTTTCAGGGTAGAAGGTATAGTTGTTCAACACAAAGTTAGTGGTATTTCATGTAAAGATGAAATCTAAATGGACATGAGCCAATTTGTGAAAGATGTCCACAATAATGGTAGTGTTGAGATCTCAGATCTCCAAGATGGTGCACGTCCTTTTTTAGGAATGGACAGCTATTGAAATACTTTGTTGACATTAATGAACAACTAGTCCATGTTGGGCATATTTTCTTCATGCGGAGTACAAACATTGATTCCATTCCAGAATGCTCTACATGAAGCACCAATTAGAAGATTCATATCATAGCAGATTCGACAGCTAGTAGATTCACTCCTTCTTTCTTACTGCCTCTGACTCTCGGATTCTTTCATTTGTTTAGGGTTTACTTTCTCCCTTCTTTAGATTCTTACTCCATACTTAGGCTAGTTTAGAGCTTAAGTATAGGGGGAATTCGAACCCTACTTTTGTACATTCCGTCAGAACTTCTTAGTCATTTTCTTAGTCACTCTCTCCTTTCTCCTCTTCTTTATATTTAGGCTAATTTTAGCCTAAAGGGGGTGGGGATGTAGATGCCATGTATTTTTGTTGTTCCATTTCTATTCTTTTATACGCAGTCTCTTCATACATCAATCCTATACTTAGGCTATTTAAAATCTAGGTATATGGGGGTCGTACCAGTTTTTCATGTCCATAAACGGGTCTTGCTCTTTATGCTTAGTACGAGTTATGTCGTTCATTTCACTTTGTGCCATGAGAACATAGCACAAGCAAAGTATAGGGGAGGTGTGCGTATATATTGCATATATAATTTATTCATAGCTCGTACTTTTACATATCTTGTATATTATTACTATGGGCTATGTGTATGGGGATTTCGAAATATTTGTATAAATAGTTTGTAAAATGTTTGAAAAATATTTAATATCCATTTGACATGATTGCATAAAATATTTTACAAATTATTTTGAAAAGAGTAAAAATTGTTTTGACACTATAACACATTGTTCTATGTATATATGCTCACAATTTCTTTAAAAACAAAAAAATATTATTAAAATTTAAAAATACTAACTAATAAATGGTTTTATACCTAACACTTTCACTTATAAACAAGACTTGTGTAGTTTAGATTGACACTTGACTCAGAGTCTAATCATTCTTGATCATTAGGGTCTATGACTTAAATACTTGAACTCTCTAGTTTGAATGATATGCATGCTTTGCATGTTTAATCTCTTCCTTAAATGAATATGACCTACAGTTCACATGCACAAATATATAAAATGTGATGAGTTGTGGTTTCGCATGAGGAACTAGGGTGAGAGGCTTGAGTTTGGACCTGATCTTATGATGCTCGAGGATGCGATAAAATTAATGAAGGCTTTGTAAAACTTGAGTGTCAGCACCTTAGACAATATGCGAATAAGATTTTGATACTATCTTGATATAAACCTAAGTGCTAGAATGTGAAAAACCATTAAAATTGTTGATCAGTGTACGTCAACTTGGTAAAAGCAGTGGAGCTAGCCAACAAGAAAAGAAAACGAAGAAAGAAAAACTCTTACGCTTCAAAGTAAATTCAAAGAGATTCCACCAAAGGTGAGCACTTCCAACCTTTTAAGTAATCAATTGGACCAAAATCGTAGGTTTCTATGTGCTCCATTTTGCCACATATATATATATATATATATATGAGAAAAATGGGGTTGCCCCTAGGGCAGCTAATTTGGCTCCCCATGCCCTATTTTTCTCATTTTTATTTTTTTAAAATGAATCTATATAAGTTGATCACTATATCTCTATATTATGTCATTCGAGTTTCGTGATACAAAAACTCCTATAGACTCTATCTAGACAAATTTTTTAACCGTCACAAAATTGTTGAAATCGACCCTGTCTGAATGGAAGCCGTAGGAGTTTCTGTTTCACAAGAAATTTGAATGACATAATATATAAATATAACAATGAAAAATCCACAGATGCATTTTAAAAAAAATAAAAAATATGGGGAAAATAGGGTAAGAGAAGTCAAGTTAGCTCCCCATAGGGGCAACCCATTTTCCCCTATATATGGGAAAAGGGTGTATGCTCCATAGGAGCATGGAACTTACTTGTTCCCACCTTTTTTCCCTGTATTTTTCAATTTATCTGAAATAAAATCTATAGATCACAACATGTCGCCATTGTGTCATTCAAAATTTGATTTAATTCGAGACTTCTACCCCCTCCATCAAGTCTGTCGAATTTTAACCCTCTTAAAATTACTGAAATTGTTCATCTTCAGATGGAAATATTACGAACATCTATTTTATACGAAATTTGAAAAAAATATTCCACTTGATATTTTAAGTAAATCCTCCTCCCCCTCATTTCATTTCAAAAAAAATAAAAAATTGCAAAAAGAAATATGGGAGCATACTCTTATATGTCCCATGGAGCATGCTCATTTAACCACATATACATACATACATACATACATACATACATACATATAGCGGCATGGCATGAATAAGCTGAAATCTTCTAATTATAGAAGATTCACACCTCGAAATATAATAACTGGAGACACAATGAGAAGGTGGGAAGAAAGGTCTTTGCGTTTTCTCTGTGAAAAAGATGAGTTTTGATTTTTTTTTCTGTGAAAAAAATAAAGTACCAAATGGTTGCAGTAGTAGCCCTATCTAGGTCAACGTGAAAAACTTATGAACTGTTTAGAAAATTCAAAATATCTGAAACTAGATGTAAGCGTACGACGAAGACACTTCAGGAGTTACCAATTGGATGCCCCAAGGGAGAATCCCCATGAAACCCATATATGTATGTGTGTACGTACGTACGTACGTACTACGTACGTACGTACGTATGTATGTATGTATGTATGTATGCGCGCACACGCGTGTGTATGTGTGTCTATATATAGGGGTTGGGGAGCATGCACCTAGGTGAATGTAATTTTACATGCACCGGGACCTATATCTTCCATGTTTTTCTACTTTTTTGGAAAATATCACCATATATATATATATTCATCTATATATCCCTCCATTATGTTTTTCGAATTTCGTCAAAAACAGAAACTCCTATGCCCTCCATCTAGAACATGTCGATTACAGCAATTCTAAGCCGTTAAAATTACATGTTCAAGATGGAAGGCATAGGAGTCTCTGTTTCTGATGAAATTGGAATGACATATAGGAGGGATATAGAGATGAATATGCATGGTGATATTTTTCAAAAAAACAAAAAACGCGGAAGATATAAACCCCGGTGCATGTAAAATTACATGCACCTTGGTGCATACTCCCCTTTCCCATATACTTACATACATGCATGCATGCATGCATGCATGCATACATACATACATACATACATACATACATATATACATATATATATATAGGAAATATTTCCAATGAGGTGCACCTTTCCTGGGTGCATGGAAAACCCCTCATCCTAGCCATACGCAATCAATCCAATGGTTGTCATTAATGGCTCGTTATTAATATATATTTAATGTTGAAAAACCCATTATGGTCATTTTACCATATTCTAAATTTAGAATGCAACAAATATCTCCACAATTATCTCCTCTTTCCTCTCTCTCTCTCTTCCTCTCTCTCCCACCGTCTCTCTCGATCTTGATCTCGATTGCCGCGCGAATTTCTCTCCTCCATCTCTCTCTCTCTCTCGACAGCGGCATGAGGGGAGGAGGTTGCTGCTCGTCGATGATGGCGTTCAAGACGGTGGATGCAGCGCGCTGCTCTACGGTGGCCGGTGATCGTGTTTTCCAAGGTTGTTTTTTTGTATCTAATAATGGTAGCGTCGTGTGGGGGTGATGGCTATGCGTGGAGGAGGTGGATCATGGAGGAGAAGGTTGAAGGAGAGCGTGAATGGAGGTGTGTGGGCGGAGGAGGACATGCATGGAGGAGGTGGGTCGTGGAGAAGAAGGGCGGAGGAGGTGCGGGTAGAGTAAGGATGCTGGAGATGGATGGCGTGCCCAGTTTTTTACAATAACAGATCCTTTTTTGCAATATCGAGTATTTTTTTACAATCTCAGGTCGTATTTTACAATATCATATCATTTTTTTACAAATTTTAGTCTGTTTTTTTTACATTTTGTGGGGGTGATGGCTATGCGTGGAGGAGGTGGATCATGGATGAGAAGGTTGAAGGAGAGCGTGAATGGAGGTGTGTGGGCGGAGGAGGACGTGCATGGAGGAGATGGGTCATAGAGGAGAAGGGCGGAGGAGGTGCGGGTAGAGTAAGGATGCTGGAGATGGATGACGTGCCCAGTTTTTTACAATAAGAGATCCTTTTTTGCAATATTGAGTATTGTTTTACAATCTTAGATCGTATTTTACAATATCATATCTTTTTTTTTTACAAATTTCTGTCTGTTTTTTTACATTTATTTATATTCTGTGATATGGCAAAAACTATTTATGAGACTCAGATATATGTCCGAGAGGGGGATTTTACAATCTCAGAACAGAATTTACAAATACAAATATATTTCCTACATATATGAGACCTTTTTTTACAAAGACATTACCAAATTTACAATTACAACAATAATTGTATTACTAACAGTGATCTTATTCTACAATACAGGATGCAAATTTACAATGTGGATTCGAATTTTACAAAAATGCTTGGCATTCTGCAGGGCGCGAAAGTACCATACATTTTTGTGAAAAAGGTATATAATTGTTGGTGTGGATTTACAATCTTCATACAGATTTTTACAAAACGTGCATGAACTTTTACAATAGTATTATCAAAATTACAATTATAATAATATAACTATTACTAATTGTGATTTTATTTTACAATGCAGGACACAGTTCTACAATATCAACGGTTATTTTACAAAGAGATATGCTATTCTGCATTGCGCGAAAATGCTACCACATTGGCGAAGCTTCATTAACTAAAAGGCAACAAAAAATACCAAATCAGACGCGTTAAAAATGGAAAAATACAAAGACGAAATAAATTTCAAATTCAAAATTAAATTCAAATTTCAAACGAAAATGTATGGACTAAAATACCCTTTTGGATGAAGAATCATTAGATCGAGATCAAACGGATCTCGTGATGGGCTTTCCATGCACCCAGGAAAGGTGCACCTCATTGGAAAGGGCCCTATATATATATATATATATATATATATGGGTTAAATGGGGTTGCCCCCTGGGAGTAGCCAACTTGGCTACTCCCACCCCTATTTTTCCCTCATTTTTTATTTCTTTGGAAAATAAAAATTTGTAAATTCATCATTATATCCCTCTAACATTCTATTAAAATTTCGTCAGAAACAGAGACTCCTACGACCTCCATCCAAACAGGGTCGATTTAAAAAATCCTGCGACCGTTAAAAAAATGACGTCTGGATGGAGGGCCTAGGAGTCTCTGTTTCTGACGAAATTTTAATAGAATGTTAGAGGGATATAGTGATGAATATACAAATTTTTATTTTCCAAAGAAATAAAAAAATGAGGGAAAAATAGGGGTGGGAGTAGCCAAGTTGGCTACTCCCAGGGGGCAACCCTATTTTACCCTATATATATATATATATATATGAGACTTCAATTTTTTATTTTCTTTGATTTCTTCTTTTCATGTATTGACTCGATCGTACTGACTGAGTCTCAGACCTAGGCGAGATACTTGAGCTTTTAGCCCATGTATCTCTTATTCTTCCGATCAGTATGTACAAGTACATCCTTTACCGTTTTGGGGTTTTATGATTTTTAGATTTTTATATGATTTTATGTTAGTTAGGAAATATTAATAATGCATATATAAATGATAAAAATACAAAATTAGATACAAATGCATGTATTTTTTACTCAATTTAGAGTTCAATTTGCAATTCTCATGTAGATGAATCCCATATTCATTACCCTTAGAGAATAGGTATCCCAAATTCATCATACAATCCTAAATGTCTTGGCTTGCTAAACTCATCAAATTATCTATCTTACCTGGCCATTAATAATGGAAGCTTTAATAAAGTCTAGAACTATATATATTGTGAATTGATTGTTATTGAAGTAGTTTCCTCATTGATTGAAGATGTATTAATAGAAGCATTCCCATGCCTGATGACCTCCTCGAGTGAGTAAACAACCCTTCCAATTATATGAATGAACTGAATCCAACTATTGAGAGCTACGAACTTCTTCAGAATAATATCTGCCTGAAAAGCTATCTTATGATCCTATCAGTTAATCTTGAGATGTGATTGCATAGAAGCCCAATAAAAAGTCGAAAACAATATATATATATAATCCATTAAGAACATTTGGAAGATGGTTAAGAGAGGTGAATAACAAGAGTAGAGAGTCTTTTCCTTGGATAGTGGACGCAATCATAAAGGATGGGGATGAAAGAAAGGATAATGTATGATTCAGTAAGACAAGCCTTCTCAAGCTCAGCCTCGAAGAGAAGCCCAAGGCCCTTCGAAGGAAGGAAGTGTGAGTTCTATTTTCGAAGGGTTCACGGATAGTACTTTGAGTACAATGTATAAAAGGTGTCATTCCTAACAAGACAAGCTGAAATATATAATATAAATAGGGAACACACTATTTTACTATTGCATGTTGAAGTAAGATAAGATCAAGATCCTATAGAAAATTAATACAAACTAATTTTGTTATTTGAAACAATGAGAGTATCAACAAATAACTTAGCATGTAAAATCATTTCATATATCATGATGATCAATAATATATTAGAGATAGATTCACAAATCATGAGGATTTTCAATATATAAATTAATAACTAACATGATGTTGAGAAGAACTTGTAAATAACTCAGGTGATATGTCATCTTGATAATGATAGTTGACAACATCGATTGTATTACAAGTATACCTATGAAAACAACAAAATGAGGGAAGAATACACATATATGCCACAACAAACGACATACATATATGACAAACTTTTCCTAGTGGGATATTGTTTTCACATGCAAGAAGAGGGAGCGTGATAAATCCCAGATTTACCTGCTTTAATAGTGTCAATTTGTTGTAGTCGGGAAACCAGGATTAATAAAAAAACTAAGCATATGAATTGATGAATCAATGAATTAATTAATGTGTGATTTTATGTATTTTTACCCACCCCATAATTATTGCATAATATATACAAAAATATGCGATAGTACGAGCTATGGATAAAGTATATATGTAATATATACACACCCATATACTTAGCATGCTCTATGTCCTCAGAGCACGATAAGCGAAGAAAAGACATAGCTCGTGCTAAGCGTAGGAGAGCTAAAATAATACAAGGCATAGAAGTTGATCCACCCCCCTATACCTAGGCTCTGGTCGGCCTAAGTGTATAAGAAGATCAAAAGCAGGACGGACGAGGTCAAGAGGGGAAATAGAGGAGTATATATACATGATGGACATCAATCTCCCCTATACTTAGGATCTGATCAGCCTAAGTCTATGACAGAAGTGAGTGTGAGAACTGATGAGATCCGGAAAATGTACAGAGAATGGTGAAGAGACTCAAGTCACTCTCCCCCTATACTTAGGATATGATCATCCTAAGTATAGCCATAAAATGAAACGATATGGAGTCGTGGCAAGTGATTCGAATCACTGGGGAGGGAGGGAAAGGAAATATATATAAGGAGGAGTAAGAATATACAAGGATCAAGAAGGTTTGTGACGAACCTTCTTACGGGAGTACAGAGGTGGATAATATACATGTGTCGCTATCGTAATTTTCCTCAAATAAATAATAGTGAGGTGTAGGGATCGTCCAATGAGGGTCGACACACGTCTGCTTTCTCAGATATGGTTTAAGAATGACCGAACTGAGCTCACTCATATAAACCACCTCATCCAGACCCGATGAGTATTCCTCCAAAAATTCCTTCTCTAGTATGTTAAGGGAAACTTTCTTAGTCGGTTTTCTAGAACCTGAATCATTGAGACGGATAGGAGAGTGACACACCTTGAGGGGTTTGGGGGAACACCTAGAGGAATCAATTATCGACTTCCTCTCACTGGATAACTGACTAGAGGAAGGAGTAACTACGTTTTAGGGTGGGGAAATTCAGTATTGGTTGTCTGCTTTGAAAGTCCAGTATGTGGTGTGGTGCTGACCATGGGTTCCTCATCAGATGAGTCACTATATAGATTGTAATATTCTCGAAGGTCAGCACATGTCTCGGGGAGGTGTTAGTGATCTCGGTAGGTTTGGCCTTAGGAGTGATGCAAGTAGTAGGAATCAATGATGTGTGGGGAGTCTTTGATCCAGTGGTCGGTTTGACAGCTGGTATCTCAGGTGTAAAAGAGAGGTGTGGCTCATCTACCTCTCGATGGTCACGACTGTCAACAACCTTGTGGGTTACCTTAGAGTAGAGTGTGTCATAGAATAAATGTGGTCAGAGTGCTCCCAATGCTGTGAAATCAATCTCCCGAGTCTCACAATATATAGTTGCCTTAGCTGAGGCTAAGAACGGTTTCCCGTGCATAATAGGAGACTTGGTAAACTTTCTTCGATGCTCAATGTCAGTGACCGTGAAGCCTACCTGGAGTAGAGCACCTTGGACAGTAATTATGACTAAAATGGTTCCTCTCAATCATTTTATAGATCGATCAGCTAACTGAAGGATCTCTCTTGACTTTCGAATTTTCCTGAGTTTGAGTTTGTCAAACATAGAGGCCATGAGGATATTTATCAGTGAATCATCATTGATTATTACATGGATAAAGGTAGTGTCTTTGATTTCACATTCAACCCTAGGCAACCGCTTTACTCTACGGCTCTTGGTCTTTCTCCCCATCACTAAGGAGTGGCCATAGACACTATGTGTCTATCAATCATTGTCCTCTTATTATCCGACCTCTTAGGCATCAATTTACTTCTCACGAATCGTTTGAGGTTGGAGAAGTGATCTATGGCCTTTATTGATTAAAAATCAATTCCTCATCGAGTGCTTCCCTTAGGGTAGGATCCAATTTTTTTAAGTATTTTTCATTTTCTATTTTTACGAATTTTTCTGATTTCTCATGTTTTTGGTCTTTTTGGGATTTTTGATTTTTTTTGTTGTTTTGAATAGGTGGAGGGGGAGTATGTACGTACTCTATATGAGAAGGTAAGTGGTTAATAGAAGAGGGAGGTAGAACAAATTACAGTTCTACAATGTATATGTGTTTCTTTGTATCCTCTAAGCTTTCAACATTGAATCTTTTTAATCCTATTTCCACTTCCATACCTGAGCAGGAATAAATTGAAATGATACGATCGATGACATTTCTAAGTTTATCCTCAATTAAGTCATATCTTTTCACAATCCTAGAAATGTTATCCTCCAAAGAGTCCTCATAGAAAATCATTGAAGTAGTTTGTCTACTCGGAGGATCCTGTTGAGATCTTGAAGTCTCATACCCAACACGTCTAGACTATGTCATGTAATATTGGGTTGATATGGACCGTTCGAATGGTAGATATCAGTCAGAGCCTTGAATAATGGAGTCAATGAACGTGGGGCTTGTATTTCTAGCTCATGAGTCAAAGTTCGTGCATGTGGAGGCATTCCGAATGTGTGATATGAATGCTGGTCAATGTGGGCTTGATTACTAGGGTTAATCAAGTCAGGAAGATCATATGATGCATGAATCTCCATTCGGTTTGTCTGATTGACCATGCTATGCCCCAAGGTTAAGTTAGGATGTATATATGTGATTTGTTGTTCGACCTCAACTTGAGATGAGAATGAGGTCTATGGGGGCACATAATTTTGCCAATCATTTTTCTCAGCAATGGCTTGCTCTTTGAATTGTGCATTGATTACAGCAAGCGACCAACTATGAGGTGAGTTAGCCTAGGTTGGAAGTGGGTCAGAGTGTAAGAAGGTGGGGTAGGTGAGAAGTACGAAGAAGTGGGGAAGTTAGTCGAAATTCTGACTTCACGGTCTGGATGGGGGTATAAGGAAGAATAAGAATGTGAAGATGATCGGTTTATGGTCGAAGAGGAGTGACCTAGATATGATAATCAATATCCCGACATCTTGAAAAGGAATGGATGAATGTAAGCGGATTGAGGTAGAAAACGTGCAAGTACACAAGATAACACACACAGACAAAAACAAAACGAATGCAAGAGCGAACCTCAAATTCACCAACTCTACGCGTTAGGGTCGTAAAGGTTTGGTCGAATCATCTTGTTAGTTTTAGTTGGTGATAATTGCAAGTCTTGAACTATTAGCGAGTTGTTAGGTGCATGTACTTCCTTACAAACTGTCCTGATTCTTACAAATAGCTACACCCACTTTCAGCCAGTATAGGAGTAAGTGTAGACCGTATAAATATTGCTACCCGTTTCTTGAGGACAAAGATTTATATGGCATCCTCTAAACCTCCCACTCTACTAAGGAAATCCGGACCGTTTACCCGCTACCTGTAGATCCTCACTGAGAAGTGGCTAATCATTTTTTTGAACCAGTAGTCTATATGAAAATCTTGACTTTAGCTCTATCCTAGGGTCGTCTCTTTCTCTCTCTCACTTGCAAGTAAATTAAATAATGACGGGGTTTCTCTACCGCAAACAAGGATTATTTTTAGTCAATATTTTTTCTAATTCAATTAGCAATCCCTATTTTAGAGATTAGTTGTCATTGTAATTAATCCACATAAGCAATCACGTCTACTGTCCAGTCCCAATTCCTTTATCCTACAGGAAACGATGTTGAATGCTTTGAGTAAGAAGATTTATAGTGCTTCCAGCTCTCTACATGCGGGATGCAATACATAATTGAAATTTTACACTACATGAAATGCAAACGAGAAAACCGTTCCTAAACATGCAATTCTATTGGACGAGTGATGAACAATTTAATTTGAACTAATGGATCTGCGGTGTAAGTGTGTATTAGTAAATATGATGTGTGGTCCTATAATGTACAAGCATAAAAAAATTTGCTCTTAGAGCCACGAGTGCAGGTCCGAGTCTACGCCAATCAACCACACGGCCACGAAGGGTCCAATGTCAGGGGTCCGGGTACACATACGAGATTCCAAACAGAATCCACTATAAATATGCAATTATTAAAAATTAATTAAAATGAAAATCTCTCTTCAAAATCTTCTTGGCATCTCAACAACTGACTCGATCCACGAATCGTCGGTCTCCGATGCACTTTAAGAAAGCCACTCCAAGTCCACCGGACCTCGCACAAATAGATGAAATTTATGTGAGAGAAAGATATCAAAAGTATACAAAAATAAATAGAGAAATAATTAAATAAAAATGGAATAATTACAAAATGGTCTGGGGTTTGTGTTTTTATCGGAATCTTATCCTCGCAATAGGAATCAAATCTTCTTCTTTTCTTTCATTTTCATTTTTTTGTGTGCTTACGAAGCACCTCCTCCACTTCTCCTCCAAATGGAGCAGGGGCAAACAAATTCTATGGAATGATGGTATCTAGACTCTTTCTTATGAGGTTGAATAGAACTCTGAACTCTAGAATCCAAGTGTCTGGATGACTTTGATCTCTCATTGTAGCATTGAGTCTTCGCTCTAATGCCTATTACCTTTCACCCATCTCATGGGTCATCACTCACATAGTCACTATTTGCCTAGACACGTCTTGGTATGCCATGATCCTGGGGTGAATTAAGGCCAAAGGTTAGGTCCTATTCATTTTAGCATGATGTACATAAGAGACAATGATTTGTGAATGGTACTGTGGTCACTTATTAAGATCAAAGGATCTTAAGACCACCTTAGTTTTTTAATACCGCTCATAGTTTTCAATTACTAAATAAGTTACTGGAGTAACTGAACTCTGATACTAAACTGTCACGACCCCAATTCCGGGCCGTCGGATCCTCCCATATCTGGATCTGGTTACTCGGCAATAATTTATTCAGCAATCACAACTAACATTCAGAAACAGATTTCAAATAAAAATACTCAGAAAGAATTATATAATAATTTTTCGATCATAAAATAAAATTTTCATGATACATTGTCTCGCTATAACCATTTACATGTAAATCAGCTGGAAGGAAATACACAGAAGGATTACCAACTACCTTATAGAATAAAGCTACTTTGGTTGACTGGATGCCTAAAGTCCTTGTGATGGTTCACCGACACCTATTGGGTTTTCCATAAATCATAGGATAAAAATTATAGAATGCTAAGTAACGAAGAAGAGAAAAAACAAACAAATGTGTAATTTTTTTTCAAAACTTGATTACATAAAAAGATTCATTCCTTCTCATTAGTTTAATTCCTATTCCTTTATATTCCACATTAGTGATTAGTCCAGGGAATTACCTCACCACTATATGGATTCCGAAGTTGTGGACACTTCGAGATTGGAGATTAGGTTGATCTAGTAAGCTTATGCCTCCGACTCACCTCAACTAATCCTTCAATACTACCCTGATAATTTTCTTTTCTTTTATTAATCAGGGTCTCAAACCCTCAGCCTGGGAAACAAAGAAGTACACCGTCCTCGAGGATCCAGTTGTTTAAAACCTCGGACTAAACATTAATCATATAACCTAGCGGTTTTAAATTCATGTTATCGTGACCCAGCCGCTATTGAACCACTCGTGCCTCCACATGACACGACCACACACCATTCAACCCGAATATATTGGCTCCCGGTACCATGCGTTGCAAATCATTCATTTCTTGTGCACTTATCATAACAGGGCAACCGTGTACCACCTAGGTAGGGCAACGTCAATATGGGTTCCTTCCGACAAACCTACTAGTGGCATGCCTGATCTGTAGTTCTACTCCAAGTCATTCTTGACATAAGACACGGTCCTTTTCGGGATCCAACTCAATACACATCAAATCTCATGATGTAATTCTTTCGTTACGTCTTCGATTTCCATAATCATCAATACTTAGTATACACTCACACATATATTATTCATATGAACATATACTCGTATTTATGCTCATTTTACCTCCCAAACCCTAATTTTCCAAGCCACTACATCAATTTGATCCTTAGACCTTATTTTAGTTGAAATCACAAAGAAACTGTTCATTTTTCTCAAAAAATAGATAAAATTAGGGTTCTTCGTAGTAAAGAACATAAAATCAGACATTTCAATGATCGCATATGAAAACCCAATAGCAAAAGGAAGGATTTATTACCTAATCGAGATATCTCTCATGTATGCAGTACTTTATCGTGATTCACAGAAAGGAAATTTTACAGCTCTTGAAATGATCGAATTTTATTTTTATATCAAAAATGCTAAGAACGTGCCAGGAACGCGAAGAACGAATGAAGAACGTGAAGAATGTGAAGAACATATTTTTTCTTAAAATTTCAGCAGAGCTTCCCCTTATATTGGGGCATATTTCTAGAAAAATTTCGGCAGAGATTCCCCTTATATTGGGACATACTTTTTATAAAAATTTCGGCAAAAACCCCTATACGGGACATATTATTTAAAGAAAAAATGGAAAGAGTTTCCTCTATAAAATCATTGAGAGGAAAATAACAACAAAATTAAAAGAATATAATCAAACAACAAGAGATGAAGAGTCAGTAGACACCACACGTCTTAGGTGAGTGAATCTGTGACGAATCATAGGGTTCACTGACGTTCATAGCCGTCCGCACTTAAGTAGGGTATTACACAGATTTCTCCATCAAAATAACTATAAAAGCTAGAAAAGAAAGAATAGAACCATAAGTGATGGGGAATCGGTAGACACCGTGCATCTTAGGTGAGTGAAATTGTGACGAATCACAGGGTTCACTGACGTGCATAGCCGTCTGCACCTAAGTAGAGTGCTACACAGACTTCTCCTCCTACCACAACAAAAAATGAATCGAAAAGAAAGATGGATCGAAAATAAAGCTAGAAAATAAGAGGAATCGAAAACAAAGCTTACGAAGCAACCTAAGAGAGGATCGTATCTTTCTTCTCCTTGTTCTACCAACAACGCTTCACTAGCATTCTTTCCCCACCTCCCTCTCCTCCTCCCGACCTCTCAATCATAGCCCTTGGGGTGGTGGTGGTAGTGTAAATCGTAGATAATGAATGGGTGGGGGGTATTTATAGGATTCAGAAAACTGCTGACCATGGTTAGTAAACCATGATTTATACCTTAATCAAGGTTAGCAGCCCATGATTTTGTCCCATGGTTGTGGCCAAAGCTTATCCAAAACTTAGGCCTTAAGTTAGAGCTATCCAAAAGATTCTCGATTTGCTAATGACGCTTAATTAGCGTTAATCATGATTAACTTTTACTGATCGTGATTTAACCTTCGCAGCTTACGTCTAACTTTTTCTAGCCATTGATTAGTATTCGCTAATGGTCATTATCAATTCTCAATCTATCATTAATTTCTTTAATCACATTTAATTACTCTTAACGATTATCATTAAAATTTAATGATATCTTAAGTCTCCTAACTTATCTTTTCTTCCAAAAATCATAATAATTCTATACGAAGTCCGATTCATGCGAAACAAATTCCGTTAGTTTCCTATACATGAGACGGATCTTATGATTAGGATCCAATAGATGGTTAAGTTTAAGGCTTTACATCATCCATGAGAGAGACTTCTACAGATCAGACTTGATTTGGGAGGACTCTTACATTAGAGACTCATGCTTCAAGAGGTAACCCTGGTTTGTTCTTTATATTCATTATGAATATCAGAAATTATTTTGAAATTTTTTTCAATAGAGTTTATAATTTATGAATGTACAAATTGTTGTGCTACATTTTCTGGTCCATACGATGAACTAAGATTGTTTCGGAAAAATATTTGTCAAATATTTCTCTTTTCTGATACGTAATAAATAATATTTTTTTACTTCCTTCAATTGGTATCATATCCTTAGTTTTGAGGATTTGGATTGTATCCAAGTCTGATAAACAATCAACTATATTATCCTGATTGTCGGGTACATAGTCTTGCGAAAGTTTTATTGATTCGAATGATTCAGTGACATTCGAAGTTGCTAATATTCTCCTATATTTTAATTTTTTTGGTAAATATATGAGGATAGAATTCTGGACTCATACTCAAAAGATGCATTAATTATTGGTGACAAACAAGAGAAAATTTGAATGCAAAAAACGATCGTAGACTCCGATTTCGACAAAGATTGTAGTAAGAAAATATTTATTTTTTGGATACTATTTTTAGGTCATATAACATGATAAAATACTGATAAATAAGGCAAACATAAAATCTACAATAAGTGCAAGAATTTTTCGCGTGATTTCAATCGTGCGGCTTCGAGAAATTGGATTTCTCCATAGGTGAAGTTGAAAGAGGACTCGGTTGTTTTAACTGACTTATTTATCATATTTTGGAACTCAAAATTGATGGAAATATATTTGATACATTGACATTAGGAGTTGGACCTAATATTTTATAAATATTTCATGCCATAACGAAATTTAATTCCAAGTAATATGATGTCTTATAGTTTGAAATGTAATTGTCGCAACTTGTAAGTTAGAATATGAAATCATAAAGTGTTTATTCTTTTAAATATATGAAATAAATTATTAATTCTTTTTTATTTTGTTTTTCTCTGATTATTTATACTCTTTAATGCTTACAATGCAATCAAATTTATGAATTGTCTAGATTGTTGCACTAGACTTCGTTTGCTATTGAAGATGTTTTGATTTAAAGAAATGTCTAAATTATTACACTAGACCTTTTGAAATTGGAATTGTTTTCAAAAAGTGTACAGATTATTGCACTGGATATTTTGGGAAATCAAAAGATTTTTTTAATTCATAAAACGTCTGAGAGTTACTATATAGTATCACATACAGTCGAAAGATCGGTATAACCTCATTAGTACAATATGTATCGACTGTGTTGTCTCAAATTGATTCGGTGAAGGTCTCTAGGTCGTGGACATACTAATGGGTTACTTAATTGGAAACAGATGCCATATTTGCAGTGGAAGCGCTCCTTGTTAGCATTGTTTGTCCAACCTGGTTGGATCCGTTTCGATGAAAGGTGGCATGAGGAGCCATAACATACTTTAACAATTAAAATTAACATTAATTTGTACTATGTGAGGGTGTAATACTATATGGTAATATCAAGTTCATATAAGATCAAACCTTAGTTGGGACCACTTAAGTGTCATTGTTTTAATTAGATTAAAATTAAGACTATGGGTCTGTTTGATTGCAGGGTTGGGTTGGAGTACACTGGTGTACCCCTCCTTCCAACCCTCCCAACCCCCCACACAGTTTACTATTCACAGGGGTATCCCAATCCAACCCAACCCAGCAACCAAACAGACCTTATAAGTATGTGTCCTAATTCTATCCCTTAGATTAATCATGAGAATATGATTTGAAATGATTAATCAATAATTTAAACATGATATGGACTGATCATATGATGACATCCATGGTCTTTCGACATGGTAGGGAACCCTGTCGCCATATGTTATATTTTTGGAGACGCTCGTGCGTAGTGATGACTCCGGAATATAAATTCACATGGATCGAATTCTTCATTCTCGAAAGAGATGGGATACATGCGTAGTGACCCTAATGTTGTTCCCCATATTATTGAGGCAACATTGGATTGCACATAGCGTAAATTGATATTCGTTCATTGATAGTGGTTTAATCGATAACATGCTAACTCCATATATGTGAGGATTTTGAGTATTGAAGAATGAACTAATAATACAAGTTGGACTTGTAAGGTGGAAAGAGTTTCCGCTTCTTTCATCGTAGTTGTATTTTCTCATATTATTGGGATGCAATGAAAATGAAAAGAAGACCTAGATCTCATAGTGAGGTCTTTGGTTAGCATGTCTCATTCTTTGAAAATTTATAAGGGAAAGCATTTCAAAGTACAAATAATACGAGAACTCTTCATTTAAATTTTTTTTGTTTAATCTCCTCAATTAAGATATTAAAGTGTATTCTACTTTTTCTTTTTATTTTATATAAATCTCTCAATCCACTTAACATCCTGCTTAAGGTTAATCAGTTGACTAGTTCAAATTATTCAGATTGAATCCATAATTTAGAACTCATAATTAAGATAGAACACATAGGTATGTGCCTCATCTATGAATTATGAGAACACTTATATAAACGATGCATGCGAGTTCAACAAGAAGTGGGATGGGGATCATTTGATCGCTCGTTACTACATTATTGGATCGTTTTCTAATGTACTTCAGAAGCAACATATAGACATTGAATCTGCTCATGACATCCTCTTGAATATGAAGGAGATGTATGGAGATGTGAATCGCACTCTTTCTACATTAAAAACCACTGAGGATATTTTGAAGAAAGAACTTCCCTCTAGCGGTGCAAAGGTTGCACGGGTTAAAGGGAAGTGTGAGAGGAAGAATGGATCTCAGAAGGGTCTGATCCAAGAGAAGAAAAAAAGGTCAAACAGTTGATCAATCTTCTAAAGCTTCAACACATCTGATGCCCATAGAGATGGATGTCTATCATCACTGCAATGATCAATGATTCTAGAAGAATAACCATCTAGAATACTTAAAGTCCTTAAAGAATGAAAAAATATAACATTGAATGATTCTAGAAGAATAACCATCTAGAATACTTAAAGTCCTTAAAGAAGGAAAAAATATAACACTGTCATATAAGAAATGTACATTCATCATTGAAATCGACTTACTCATACAACGAGAAGGATGTTGGATTGTTGATTCAAGTGCTTCTGTACAGGTATGTAATCAGTTGCATATGTTTCAAGTTATCAGAACTCTTGACGAAGGGAGTTAATCATCCAGATGGTATCTAACGCAACTATTGGATCGATAACCATTAGAACCTATAGACTATCATTGTCTAGTGGGAGAGTCCTAATTATTAGAGATTTCCTCTATGTATTGGATGTTAGAAGGAACTTACTATCTGTATCAAAGTTTGTTAGATATGGATACACTTTCTTTTTATGTAATAAACTTATCATAAGTTGTTATGATAATTTTATAGCAGATGATTATCTAACATCAGGTGAACTCTATGAATTGAACATGCATGAATGTGTTGTAAATGTCAATACCATTGATAAAAACCCTAAATTATCAACGGAGGATGGAGACCATTTAATTGTGTGTTGAAGAGGATTTTGCTAGGGTCAGCTACTCAAACTCAATTAGTGTCACTGTAGCGACCACTCACGAAACCCAACTTCAGACAAAAAATAACCCACAATAGATATAGCAATGAAAAGCAAAAAAATGCGGAGTTAAAAATTATTATAAGTCTACAAATGATGTGTATAGGTGCAAGTACGTGTAAAATGTCAAACACATGGAGCAAACGGTAGATTAGGAAATGAATTCGCAAATTTGTCCTTCTTGTCTTTTTATTTTTTGTGTGGGTTTTAATTTTATATTTTTTTATGGATTTTAATTTTTTATATTTTAAATTGTTTTTAGTTTTGTATTTTTTTACTTTCTTTTTATATGTTCAGATTTTTATTTCATTTTTTCTTTGAAATATATAATTATATATAACTATATACAAAATAGAGTAATATAATTATAAATACAACTAAAAATAATAAAAAACTACATAATAAAATGTTTTTGTATTTTTGTATTTTCTATCATTTATGTGATTTTTAGATATTTTTTATAATTTTTATAATTTTTTAAAAATATACCGAAATAAGGATTAAAAAAATAGGCCGAATTGAGTTGAAGATTAAAAATAGAGAAGGAGTCAAAATTTTCCAAATAAATTTTAATATATAATACTATACAGAAAAATTAGAGAGAGGGAGAGAGATAACTATTTTTGGTGATTTTTATATTTTTCTAAATGATTTTGGAGCGTTTTTATTTTAAGTATTTTTCCTTTTTTTTATTTTTAGTGTCTTTTGGTCTGGAGTTGTAAAATAATATACTAAATAAAATATATTTTTTGGAATTTTTTTAATAAGGTTTTATATTTTTATGGGTTTTTAATGCAAACAAGGACTTTCCATGCTATTTTTATTTTTTTTAAAAAGTTAAAATACCTAAAAAGCAAAAATAATTATATCACATAAAAGTACATGGAATTAAGCATCTAACCCTATTTTTGCATAATATTTGGAGCACAGATGATATTTTTAATAAATAGAACAAAATCATAAAAATATATGAACTAGCAAGGGTATTTTTTTCCATTAACAAAAGTAGGGATGAATAAGCAAATAACCCAAAGTTTTTTATAACTAAATTGTGAAATTTAAGTACTAAATATAGATACAAAAAGTCAGAAGGGCTTCTATGCAAGATGGCCACCTCACGTGGGACCGCATGTGATGTGACGTGGCATAAACTCAAATACAAATAATAGGAAATGTGGGGTTCACATGCAATTTTTACACAAATGTTTAAATTAATTATAAAATTTACATGACTAATATTAAATGAAAACAAAAATGAGGCTATGGGTGAAATTTACCCCCTAAAAGCACGGAGGCAGACGACTCTGATCATCTCACTAATCAATGTGTCAGTCTCCCCACACATGATGATGGTTCGACCATGATTAGATCTTTAGATGAATATGAACGGTGGTGGCTCGCTCTGATCTGATGACGGCTGCTCGATCTGGGCGGTGGCTCTTGCGCGTAGATGGATCTCGATCCAACGGATGCTGCTTCGCACGAAGAACATAGAAGATGGTCACCTGCCCCAAGATTTGATTCCTTGATTTTTCGAGCTCCTCAGATGCTACAATGTTACTCAATATCTTACTGGAGGTGTTTCACAGTTGGAGATGTCCTCAAATGGGTCCCTGGATGGAGGTTCTCCTGGAGTGTCCTTAGCCAGCAGATGGGCACTTCGAGTCCTGCAAAATCATGCAAAAGCAAACCACAACAAAGGCAAAGGAGCTCAGTTTTATTAAAGTGGGTTTTGAGGGGAAATGAGTGAAATGACGTGCTCCAGCGAGATGGTAGCGGAGGGAGCACAGATTCTTCGATCCAAAAGGAGACTAAGGTGGCTCGGTAGTCAGGAATGCGGAGAAGCGATTTGGGAAGTAGAATGAGGTGGTCCGGCAGGTCGAAAGACGGTCAAGGCATAGAGGAAAGCTTACCGGAGCAGAGCTCCGGTGAACTACGGGCCGACAATTCTATGCTAATGCAAAAATTTAAAGCATAAAATAAATGCTCAAAATGAAACATATGATCTAAATCTACCTAGAAAGTGAATAAAATACCTCGATTTGGTTGGAGCGAACGAGATGGGTATCTCACAGCAGAGTATCACTGGAGATGGTGGAAATTACCCCTACACCACCCCCTCGATCCAACCAAATGTTGGGCGAAGTCCCTATCACGGATTTCAATCCCTAGAGTGCAAAAGGAGGAGGTGAAATGGAGCCAAAGTGGATTTAAAAATTCGAGGAAGGAGGAGGGTGGGTTTTGTACAGGTAACGAATGGAGGGGGAAGATCGAGTTAGCTGGCTCGATGCAATGATGCATTCCTCGTGGAGATGATCTAGCGTGATAGGTGGATGCTCGAGGAGAAAAAACAATGGAGGAATTGACAAAAAATAATGCAAGTATCGAGTAGCAAAAATCGAGGAAGACGAAGGTCAAATGAGGTTCTGACAGATCTAGGGTGTAGGTTAAAGAGTTGACCTGAGTCAACGAGGGGCGTGACCTGATTGGTCCATGACTCCTGCAAAAAGACAAAATATAAATTCAATTCAAAAGTAAATTAGTAAATGATTTATTTAATTTTTTATTAAAACATCAAAAATGTTTATTATTTTATGCAATATTTTATTATTATTTTGTTTATTCTTATGACTTAATTTATTATAAGTTACTTTTTAAGGGTATGTTTATGGGTATATTTACATGTGTTATGTATGTTTTATTTTTATTTTGTATTTTTAATTTTATTATTTTATTTTCTTAATTTATATATTTGTAACATATTTAATATACATAAATACATTTTATTTTATTTTTCTGATATAATATGTACAGTTAAATAAATAAGGGTATTAATTATATAGGTATGAGTATATTATATTCATCTATGTATTTTTATATCTATTTTACTTTATTGTATTTTTATGGTTTTATTTTTATATTTTTAATATAATATAGATAATATTTACAAGGGTATAAAAATATAAAATAAATAAAAGAATAAAAGAAAATTTTCTCCTTTTATTTATATACAAGTATATTGTACAATAGGGGTCCAAAACCTGACTTTTGCATCTTAACTTCAAATTGAATGAAACAACTTCATTAAATAGATAATAAAAATCTATATATAATTAAAGGTGATTTTGGTACATTTTGGGTTCATATGGAGAACATATGGTTCTGGGAAGTTTGGGTTTTGAAATTTTATTTTGAGTATAAATTGCACGCTGTGTATTATTTTTATGTGAAATCAATTTTGTATTTTTCTATATGTTATTAGCTATAACTTTCATGTACAAAGTTTCTTTATTTTATGCATAAATAATGAAGAATAAAATGAGTCCCAAAATGTAATATTAAAGAATAAAAATTAGGGTTTTTCTTGAGTTTTCCCCTCATCCCCCATACTTTATTCCGTGTCGACTTAGTCATCAAGATTTCTAGGTCTCGGGGTTTAGGGTCATAAAATACCTTTGACATTTTATTTATTTTTCCTTTATTCTTTTATTTTTGCTTTAAACAATGTACTTTATATAATATTTATACAATGAACATTGTATTCATGGGACAATGTCCATGGCACCCTTCTTTAAGAAAGATGAACGACGCGAAGGTATATTGGACATGATACATACTGATGTATGCGGTCCCTTTCGTACTATGACTTGAAATGGACATCAATATTATGTGATATTTATAGATGACCATTTGTGGTATGATTTTGTCTTCTTATTATGTCACAAACATGTAACCTTTGAAAATTTCAAAGAGTTCATGCCTTTGGTTGATAACCAAACATGAAAGAAAATAAAATGGATTCGATCTGACCGAGGTGGTGAATACCTCTCAGATGAATTCAAAGAATACCCCAAAGAGAGAGGAATTATTTCCAATCTCACTCCTACGGGTACTAAACTCAACGGAGTTTCGAAGAGACGTAACAGAACCATGTTGGATATAGTAAGACCAATGATGAGTAAAGCAATCTTACCTCTCAGTTTCTGGGGATATGCAGCGGAGACCGCAACTTATGTCCTAAACAAGATTCCATCTAAATCTGTACCTTAAACCCCTCATGAACTTTGGTATGGTACCAAGCCAAGTGTACATCACTTGAGGATTTGGGGTTGTTTGGTCCTTTATAAAAACATGGATGCAAGAAAATTTGAATCTCACAGTAGAGAGTGCTACTTCATTGGATACATAGGAACGTATTATATACCAACTTTATGATATTGAGACTCAAAAGGTATTTATTTGTAAATATCTCAAAATTTTGGAAGATAAATTCTTTAGAAGTCAAGAAAGTAATGAAGTCGAGGAACTAATCAAATCTAGTGAGACTGATGAGGTTCCTACACCATAAACTGAAAAGATAATTGAAAATGATATGGTCATACCTCCTAGAAGGAGTTCTAGGGTTGTAAGACAATCTAAAAGGTACGGATTCCATGTACCAGAAGAGTTTGATGATGATTCAACTTCATTCGATGAAGCTTTGGGTGGTCATGACATGGATAGCTAGATGCTAGCAATGAAACCTGAAATAAACTCCATGCACAAGAATGGCATATGGACCCTCGAAGATCCACCTAAAGGGACCAAACCCATTAGGTGCAAATGGATCTTTGAGAGAAAGAGGGGACTCGATGGTAAGGTAGAGACCTTCAAAGCATGGCTCGTAGCTAAGGCTTACACACAAAGAGAATGCATCGATTACGATGAGACATTCTCTCTGTGGCCATGCTCAAATCCATTAGGGAATTGCTTGTAGTAGTTGCACACCTAGACTATGACATTTGGCAGATGGATGTTAAAAATGCTTTTCTCAATGGATACCTCAAAGAGGATATCTATATGGAGCAACCCAAGGGCTTCATAGCTGAGGAAGGAAAGTGTACAAACTAAAGAAGTTCGTCTATGGGCTCAAACAAGCTTCTCGTAGTTGGAACATCCAATTCGATGAAATCATAAAGATTTATGATTTCGTGCAGAATCTAGATGAGCCTTCTATGTACAATAAGCTTAGTGGGAGTGCCATCATGTTCATTGTACTTTATGTAGATGACATCCTTATCATTGGAAAAGATACAGGGATGCTGACTAATGTTTACCTTTGAGATAAAAGATCTCAGAGACGCCTCTTATATCTTCGGTCTGAAACTGTTCAGAAATAGACAAAAGGAATATATTGGGACTATCACAACAAGGATACATCAAGAAGATCTTGGAAAGATTCAATATGGATAATTCCAAGAAAGGTTTCCTTCTTTTAAGACATGGTATTCACTTATCTAAAGTGATGGCTCCTCAAACTGCAGAGGAAAAGAAAGCCAAGGTTGGATGCCCTTATGCATAGGTTGTAGGAAACTTGATGAATGACATGATGTGTACTAGACCAGATATCGACCATGTAGTGGAAGTGGCAATCCGTTACCAATCCTATTATGGAGAGAAACACTAGACTACAGTGAAGAGCATGTTCAAGTACCTAAGAAGAATTCAAGAATGCATCTTTGTTTATGGAGATAATGATATTCAAGTCTTAGATAACTAATTTAGATTTCCAATTAGATTAGGATGATAGGAAGTCAACTTAAGGGTTCTTATTTTTTGTTGGACAGTAGTGCCTTGTGAGCTAAGTGTAGCAAGAAGCAGGACATTATGGTTGTTCTGACAAAGTAAAGCATTGGCTACATAAGATGCGGTAACTACATTGGATGTAGTTAATGTTCACTTGGGGTATGTGAGTTTGTAACAGAACTTGGCATACTCACCGATGATAGGGTGACTGCTCAGCTTGCTCAGCTATTTGACAAATAGTCAATGATTATCACAATTAATATGAGGTTGAGATTTGTGCATGAATGGCTCTAAGGACTAGTGGGAGACTGTTGGAGTTGTAAGATTTTGGTGATACATAAATGCAATAAAATTATTTCTTTATCATGTCCATCTGAAATGAAATGAATGGATGTGAATGCACTTTACTATTAAGGTCCCTTTGTACAATAAGGGTTATATACCATGGTCATATTGAATACCATGCAACTGGGAGGACACAACTGACTTTAAACATGTAATATTCAATACAGATCTCCAATATGAGAAAGATATGGTAATCTTTCTCTAAAGACTAATTTCCAACTGACTTCTTTATGTAGATCCAATGCACAGAAATGGAGGTTCTGAAGTGTTGGAATAAGCAAGTCAAAGAGTTGACTTGATGAGTTTGAGATAAATTAAGATCGGGATCGTAATTGCCACGATCATGCACGCATCATTTGACCTGAGATAGATATGCATCTATATGCCTGAGTTTGCACATTGGACATCAATAGGTTAGTGACCTTGCCAATGTCCACATATCGACACGTTAGTGTGCATATGGTGTCGTATGAGATGTATGATCTTTCAAAGGAATTATACATGTTCATACTTGATGAACCGGGAGATAGGGCTCACTTATAAGATATTTTGGTGTCAAAATGAATTCCATGTGTGGTCGTATTTTTTATGAATAAGACAGAAATTCCAGATATTAATATATGCTTTTGGAAAATATATGATTAATATTGTCGCATAATTATCAAATGAGAAATCTATTGATATACTCTGAAGAAGACAATTAAACCATGGTTTGAACTTCGGATTTATCAAAGTCTTCCAGTGTGAAGGATGAATGAGTATTGAGAATACTCAGGGTTACATCCGTTGTAATAGATCATCTACCATGACACTTCCATTCTGAGGGAGTGATGAAACAAAATGGATTTTAGTGGCTCCATTTAGCTAGATGATTTGTGATTTAATTGGATTAAATTATAATTCATTTGAATCCAATTTCCAATTCCAATTCTAATTTCAATGTCCGAATGTTGGAAACAGAAATGGCCATGGAAATGGAAATATACAAGTTCCTTGAGCTCATTTCTTAGCTCCGATTAGAAGTAGTTAAGGGAGCTGGATTCAGCTCACCGACACTTTGTCCTGCTCATGGAGAATGTGATGTGTTTCGTTGAGGTCACTGAGAGCGTAAAGTATTACGGCTCGAGCTCAACATTCGCAAGTGACAGATTTTTGCAAAAAAATAGTATAAATCCGGAAATTGGATAGTTACTTATGTTTCAAGTCACCATACACGAATAGTATGATCTCCACAACATTATCTTCAAGTAACTGCATTTGAATCTCATGTGTCCTAATTGGATTAGGACTCATACCTATTGATATCAATATAATAATAATAATAGTTATTATTGCATAAAGGCAATTTTGTGAATAAAATTCACAAATATATCTCATTAATTAATGTGAATAATAATTCACAATAATTAATATTTATATCGATATGATTCAAATAAATATTTGTGTAAATATGATTTACATAATATTTCCTAGACATAAAATTGTGTGAATTTGATTCACATTAATTTTGTAGATGTAAATTGGATTCACGATTAATTCTATGCTCATGAATATGATTTATAAACTTTGAGGATTAATTCCATAATTTTTCCAATTTTGATAATGGAATTATCGAGTTAATTAATTAATAAATAAAAAGGCAACAACTTCAACTAATTTTAGTTAAGCTAAGTTGTTTCTTATTTATTGTTAATTAGTTAATAATAATCGGAGATAAAAAACAAATAATCCTTATCTAATTAGGACTTGCTCTAAGCCCTTAATTTAAAACCGAAGGGACTACAACACACATGTTGGATATGTGGTGTAAGTATAAAAGGAGAGCAACGCTCTCTCTTTTGCAACACAATTTGAAGAGCACTAGGCCTTAGAAATTTCGTGCCCCTCGAGATAAAGAAAATTCCTGAGAGTCTCCATCTCTCATACGCCTCTTCTTGTTGCTCTGGTCGATGTCCGGGTTCATGAGAAGCAACTTGATTCATCTCTACGCCTATGAGAGAATTTTGCATATCGAACATGATTCGGGATGTCTCTTAATGTAGAGACTCTCAAGAGGTAACCCTGATTTGTTCTTTATATTCATTATAAATATCAGAATTTATTTTAGAAAATTGTATCCTTAGAATTTACAATTTCTGAATGCACAAATTTTTGTTCTGCATTTTCTAGTTCATACGATGAAATAAGATTATTTAAACAAAATCTTTGCTAAATATTTCATATTTTCGTGGTGCATTGTAAATAATTTTTATTTACTTCCTTCAATATCTAAAAATTATCTCTTATATATTGAATATAAATTGTCAAGCAAAGATAAAAGATTAGATGACATCCTACTCTCCTGAGCACGGAGCCGCACAAGCTCTTTAGTGTATTGGAATGGACAACCTAGTTAGTTCTTAAGGCATCTCAACAGTCGTCCATGTGTACTTCTAGTAACGAAGACTGTCTAAAAATCAGTAGCAAGATTTTATTCTCAAGAAAGTATGACAATATGTTATCATCTATACAGTTCAACCGAACAAAACAAACAGCAATTCATGATCCATACAGTCTATAATTGGTACACAAAGGACTACCACAATATCATCTGGATATCTTTCTTTTACTAAATGGAAGTAATTAATACATACTAATTTACATGTACACCCTCAAAAAATGCATTGAGGAAAGAATTGTCAGATGTAAAAATTATAAATACAATAATGAGAAATGCATATCTTACTTCAGAAATCAAACAATACAGATCATGAAATGGAAAAAATGATGCTCATGGAAAATTGATAACCATGAAAGGGAGTGTAGGGAAAAGACTAAAATTCGCCTTTGGACCCAGAACTGAAAAGCTTCTTCATTGCAGCAGCTCTGTAATGGCGGGTTGTCTGGCTATATGTATGCGGATAGTATCAATCTGGTTAAAAATATAATGCAGATGGTTTCGATCTTGTTAAAAACATAATGTCCGATGCATATCCATCTGTATAATTTACGGAAACTGATTGCCCAGCTTACAAAATAACTTAAGTAATAACCACAGCATTAATGCTGGTTTTAATATCATTAACGCCAACGGTCTTGACCTGCATGATTATAATCTTCGTGATCTTGTAATATGAATATTTGGCCCTAGTATGTTTACGAAACAACAAGAAACCTGAAAAGGAATATTTTAAAAAGAATGTTATTTATAATTAATTTAGAGCAACTTCTTAAATTACGCCTGACATAGGATCTAACAAGATATTTAGGGGCACAAACCGCATATAAAATATGCTTCAATAAAATGAAATCAGATTGACAATTATATGACTCCAATGTGGTAACATAAGCCCTCAACGTGCACGTTGTATTTATATGTTCTAAACTTTCAATTAAAATTTTAGAACAAATCTTAGACATTTAGGATTTCAATCAAAATTCAGGAAAAAATCTCTAGATAAACATTAGAACAGCCTAACTAACTTTGTCCTAAAATATAATAAGATGTGTACTACAACCAATTGGCTTGTTCATAACAGACACGTTTGCAAATTAAAGAAAGCATCATACGGGTTGAAGAAAGCTCTGGATTTGACTTCATACATGAGAAGTTGGTGTTGAGGGGAAGTGTTATAAAAGGGCACCACCAACTTCTAGAAATTTATTAAGTCATATGCTAAAGCGTCTAGATATCTCTTAAGAAAATAAGGTTTCTGTTATGGGAAAGAATGAATTGTATTATGAGAGGCCCAACGATAATGCCCTTCTGTATCATGTCACGGGTGTAGTGATAATCCACCTCTATGTGCTTCGTCCTTTCATGAAATGCTGGGTTGTTGGCAATGAAAAGAGCAGGTTGATTATCACATTGGAGGTGCATGGGAGAGTAACCTATTGGGCAAATTACAGAAAGAAGGAAAAAGAAATAGAAAATAAGAAAATAATAATAAAGATGACTAATATCTCAACACTCCCCCTCGAGCTGGAGCGTGGATATCAATCAGACTCAGCTTGGAACAACATCTCTGATAAGGTACTCTCGCTAGGGCCTTTGTAAATACATATGTTGTCTGGTCTCCAGAGCTGACATGTGTAGTGGCGATAATGCCCTTCTGTATCATGTTATGGGTGTAGTGATAATCCACCTCTATGTGCTTCGTCCTTTCATGAAATGCAGGGTTGTTGGCAATGAAAAGAGCAGGTTGATTATCACATTGGAGGTGCATGGGAAGAGGCACCTCTATGTTAGTTAGGAAATAGATCTGACCCTCATCATCTCTGTACTAGCATGCACCATGGCCATGTATTCCGACTCATCACTTGATCCGGCAACCACAGTCTCCTTACTCTTCCATGAAACAAGAGAATTCCCTATGAACACAACAAAGCCTGATGTAGACTTTCAATCCTTTAGACACCTAGCATAATCTACATCTGCACATGTTGTAACTGAGAGAGATGTGCCTCTGCTAAAAAGAAGCCCAGTACTAGGTGAAGTCTTCAACTATCTCAGAATCATATGGACTACATCCATATGTGCCTGTCTAGGCTGCTCTATAAACTATCTTACTTTGCTCACAGCAAATTATATGTCGGGCCTGGTAATAGTCACATACAGTAGCTTGCCAACAAGCTCTATGTACCTCCTCTTGTCAACCTCCTCGGTATCATCATCATAGAGCTTCATGCTCAGGTCAAGAGTAGTAGTGGCAGGTCTCCAATTTGTCATACTTGACTCTGAAAGAATATTTATAACGTACTTCCCCTAGTTCATCACAAGACCTCACTGGTTCCTGGCAAACTCCAGTCCAAGGAAGTAACGTAAATGTCTAAGGTCCTCAGTCACAAATTGCTGACCTAGGAAGTCCTTGGCACCCTGAATGCCCTGCTTGTCATCCCCTGTAACAATAATGTCATCAACATAAACAAGAATGACTATAGTACATCTCTGGGTTCTCTAAACGAAAAGGAGTGATCGGCATTCGATCTCGTAAAACCCTGCTACTCTATCAAGTCCGAGAGCTTCTGGAACCATGCTCTTGGACTCTACGTAAGGCCATAAATAGCCTTGTGCAACCTACAAACCTTCTAATACTCCCCCTCAACAGCAAACCTAGGTGGCTGCTGCATGTAGACCTCCTCTTGTAGATCACCATAGAGGAAGGCATTTTTCACATCAAGCTGATAAAGGGGTCAATCTCGTGACACAACAACAAAATGTAGAATACACAAAGTAGAAATAGAATGCCTGGCAACTGGAGAGAAAGTATTCAGATAGTCCACCCCATATGTCTAGGTGAACTCACGTGCTACAAGTCTCGCCTTGTAGCGATCCATGCTGCCATCCACACGGTGTTTCACAGTGAACACCCATTTGCATCCCACAACAGATGCATCAACTGAAGCAGAAATAAGACTCCACATACCACGTGAATGTAGCGCAGCCATCTCCTCCTCGGCTAACCTCCGTTGACTATCCTTTAGAGCCTCCTGATATGTCTGTGGTATCTCCACTACTGATAGTGCCAAGGTAAATCTTCTGAAATCCTCTGACAGCCTGCTCAAGGAAACCTAGGCTGCAAGAGGATAAGTAGCACACTTTTGTCTCGGCTTACTTAGAGCAATCGGTACATCAAGATCATATGCCAAGTCCGTAACCTATGAGTTCCCCTCTTAAGAGGGCACATGCTCATCCTGTATAGAATCCTGTTGCACAGACAACTCAGTAGCGCCATCAGTAGAAACAATATGTCCATTACATACTTGAGGCATGTTGGACGACAAGCAAGGCCTATGAGCAGGGGGAACCGAGCGAGGCCTGTGTGTAAAAACCCGTGGCAAAAATTGAGTTGCAGGAGCAGAAGGAAAGGCAGTAGTAGGTGTAGGTGGCGGTGGTAGTGGTGGTTGAGGAGGTGGTGGTAGAGCAGAAGTAGAGGGAGGCAGAGGAATGATAGTAGAAGGTGGAGGCATGTAGATCTCATCGTCGGAGTCAGATGGAGCTGGTCTGTCACTTGTAGGAGAAAAATACATAACAGACTCAAAGAATGTAATGTTAACACTGACAAAGTACTTCCACCTTAGTGGATCAAAGCAATGGTACCTTTTTGGGTACGAGAGTAGCCAACAAACACACACTTGATAGCTCTAGGAGAGAGCTTATCATGACCAGAAGAGACATCATGAACAAAAGCTACATATCCAAATACACGAGGTGTAAGGGAGAAAAGATCCTTCTTGGGAAACGCAATCGAGAAAGGAATTTTCTCTCCAAACACGAACGAGGGCATGTGGTTCACCAAATAGCATGCTATAAGGACAGCATCACCCCAGTAAGAGTGAGGAGCACGATTCTGTATCAACAGGGTTCTGGTCACATCAAGTGACAGTGTTTGCGCTCACAACACCGTTCTACTGAGAAGTATAGGCACATGAGGTATGGTGAACAATGCCAAGAGATCTAAGAAACTTGGAAAGCTGTAAGGTGCAGAATTCTAAGGCATTATCAGTGAAGATATTTACCTAGCAAAAAAAATATTCCTTACTTCATTAATAAAATATTTGATCACAGATCACTTATTCTTCAAAAGAAATACCCAAGAAAGTATAGAAAAATCATCAACGGCAACAAGATAAAAACGATGTCCCTGATGATCAGGAACACGACTCGGACCCTGGATATCTAAGTGAAAGAGCTCAAACAACTGGGAACTGCTCCGACTCTGATGGGATGGAAAGGAAGAACAATGATGCTTCCCAAGCTGGCATGCCTCACGCTGAAAGGAGGATCTCGTGGAAATCTGAGGGAGAATACGACATGGCTTCTGCAGAGGAAGGTGACCAAAATGAAGGTGCCACAGATATGGAGAGATTGGTCAATAGGTATAGTGGAAACACCAACATGAGGGGGTTGGACCAGTCTATAGAGTCCCCGCTACTCACGGTCACATCTAATCACCCTGACGGTGAGTATGTCCTGAAACACAAGAGAAGATGGATCAAAGATGACACGATAATGTAGATCTTTAGTAATCTGACTAATGGAAAGTAAATTCATCTGAAAGTCAGCATATAAAATATTCTGAAGACGCATAGATGGCATCAGATGCATGTCCCCCTTGTCCTGTAATTAGTAAGTGGTTGCTATTGGTAATGACAACCCATCTACTAGGTGGTATGGTCCTGTAGGACATCAGTTGTGCTCTGTCTCCACAAAGATGATGAAAAGCACCAGAGTCCATAATCCATTCTATCATATCCGCACCATTACTACCAGTAAATGCATAAGCGATACTTGAGGAGCTCGAAGAGGCTTTGACTGTTATACCTATAGTGGAGGTTCCTGCAGTAGGAGTCATAATCTCTCAAATGCGAGAAACGATATCATCCAGGCGAGGGTATGTATAGGAAGCAAGAGTATCTGAAGGCTCAACTTGTTCAGCCACACGACCAGAAACTGGATATCCATGCTTCTGATAGCATGTATCCTCAAACATGTCCCGGTCGACGACAAAATGTGCAAGGGCCACGCGGACGTCCACCGCCTCTGTCGGGAGGGGTGCATCCTCTAGACCGAGTCGTCACTCATCCACGAGAAATAGCCATAGCAGACGAGGGTTGACGAGTGTCCGTAGGAGGCATGACAATCCCGCCGAGTCGGCTATAGGCCTCCTCCATGGGAGGTATGGTAGCTCCAGTGAGAAGCTGAGTACGTGTTGCATGATACTCTATATCAAGACACCATGAGAACTCTGACCATCGTAGAGTTCTTATATGTCTTCTCCTGCTCAAGAGATGTCGTAATATGCAGATAGCTATGTAGCTTCTCAAACATGCCCCGGAGTGAACTGCAATACACGTGCAGAGGACAACCATTCTGCTTGGTCTTGTAGATGTCAAATGGTAACTGAAGAATCTTGACCTTATTCTTCGCATGAGCATAGGTGGAAGCCAAAGTGTCCCGCATCACCGTGGTGGTGGGTTGGTTCATAATATCATTGGTTATCCCTGTGGTAAGTATCCCACATAGCCAAACATGAGCATATGTGTCATCTTACTTCCAAGAACCATTTGCCCCAGTCCTATCCATTGCCTCTGGATCTGTCAGGATGTGCTCCTTGTTGCACTGCATGAGGGCGAGAAGTTGCATGGACCACAACTCATAGTCGATCCCATCCATCTTAACGATGGGAGTCGGACCTTTAAAGGCTCCGGACGAGAAAATATCACCCTTGTTTTCTGGCATGACGGAAAATAGCTGAAAAACAGAACTCAACTGGGGAGTAGACCAATATGAACGAGTCTACACGATCATACAGAGGATTGGTTATACGTGTAGACTCATACAACCATCCTCATCAATCGTTGTTGCTCTTTAGGGCCGGAAAACACGATTTAGAGGTCTGAAATCACATTCACCGATCAAAATCAGACCTAATCAGACTGCAGATCGAGCCGCGGAGGGGCGTGGAGGCACATGGGAGAGTCGGCGATGGCCTGGGAGGGATGAGGGCAGCCTGCACGGCGTTCTGGGCAGCCGGAGGTGGCCTTGGCTGTGGCCTGGGCATCCTAGGCAACCTGGGTGGTAGCCTTGGATGCGTTGCGGCAGCCTGGGGGGCGGCCTTGACTGCGCTGCAACGACCTGGACAGCACGCGTGCGGCAGCTTGGTGGTTGTCAATGGCCTAGAGCGTCGGTTCTAGCATCCTGGAGCAGCATCGGCGATGTGGGGATGGGGTGGATAGGGTTAGGGTGGGATAACGAGAACTCCGGTCTAGGACCGTCGCTCTGATACCACGTTATGGGAAAAGAATGAGTTGCATTATGAGAGGCCCTAGGGTTCTCTTATATAAGAGAGGAACCTATTGGACAAATTACAGAAAAAGGAAAAAAGAAATAGAAAATAAGAAAATAATAATAAAGATAACTAATATCTCAACAGCTTCCATGCTCTAGAGTTTTCTTGAAGAGGATTTAACTCTAAAAGTCCATGATTTTTCTTTGTCCATTCAACACAAATTTTCCAACAACAACAAAACATTTTCCCACATTAAGTAGAGTCGGCTACATGGATTCTTTGCCTCCATTCATATCTATCTTGGGTCAATCCCGAACTTAGATCCAAAAAATTAAGATCCCTTTGTATATGTAGAGATATTATTATGCCTATGTATTGTATTCACAACTTATATTTATTTCTTCCATCTATATAAGAGAGCCCTAGGGTTCTTTGGAATAATACAATTGATCATTTTTCCCAACATGGTATCAGAGCAGCTATCCTAGACAGAAGCTCTTGTACCAAAAAAAACCCTACCCACCCACCCACATGCCATCGCTTGTAACACCCACAACTGCCTGTTGCGGCACCCTCTACCTCTCAACCGTTGCTTGCGGCTGCTATCACTCCGCATGGCGCCTTCGGCGACAATAAAGGTGCCTCCAATTTTTGCCTGGGTCGCTCGTACCACCTATTGTTGCATCTTCTTCTAATAGCTGATGCGTTTTATAATAGAGGCCATTGATGGGATCGGTTGCATCCTAAGTTCACATATGCAACCTAAGTCCACATATGCAACCACTTCCCTGTATGTCGATATAGACGAGTCTTGTTTTGGTCTACAAACCCTAGTTTTTGCTCAAACTGACAGTATGCCAGAAAATAAGGTTGACATTCCCTCCACAAGCACTTTCAGATGCCTGACGTCAATAGTCAAGATGGATGGGATAAATTATGAACTATGGATCATGCAGTTCATGAGCCTCATGCAGTCCACATGTAATAAACATATTCTTACTGGGGAGGAGCCGGTTGAGAAAACTGAGATGAATGCCTCATGGGATGCGGACGATACCTATTCACGTGTTCGGTTATCTGGTACATTGACGATAGAGATCTCCAATGACATTTTACACCATCCCACCTTCAAGGCGATGTGGGATATTCTCGCGGCCACATATTCTCAAGCAAGGAATGAGATGAAAATCCTACAACTACAGCATGGCTTTTTCACAATCAAACAAAATGGATGCCCTCTTCATTCTTTATACACGTCTCTTCACGGCATATTCGAGAAGCTCCACAGTTTTATGCCTCTTGCTGCTAACCCTGAGCAACAGAGGGCATACAGGAACACTATCATGGTTATCGTATTTCTAACAGTACTTGATCCAGAGTATGATGTTGTACGCTCACAAATACTTGTGGATGCTATTATTGCTCCCATGGAGTAGGCTTACCGTTGACTTGGCAAGATCAACGGCCCATCATATGTCTCTAGCTAGACCTCTTCTGTGATGGTCGCCTCCTGAAGTAGGGGAGGCTCTTCTCAGTTTCGTGATCGTGGACCTCGAGGCAGAGGAGGTCGTATTCATCAGTTCTGCACATATTGTCACCGTCCAAGATGCTCAGAGGATACATGCTACTCCAAGTATGGCTTCTCTGCATCTTCACATGTAGCTGAGAAGATTTTGAGCTCCCTGTTGCTCCTACATCTATGAATTTATTGTCTATTAGTTAGATTACGAAGGATTTGCATTGTCGTGCTATTTCGATCCATCTTCTCATGTATTTCAGGATATTCTTACAGGCAGGGTGATTAGTTGTGGTCATGAGCAGGGCAGCCTCTATCGACCAGTTCGTACTCCATATGCTAGTCTATTTTCTAATCCTACAAGATCAATATCTCCATTTATGTTGCACATGCGCTTTGGTCACCTCCCTCTACAGAAGATGTGTCACGTTCTTCATCGGATCTCACCTCGCTCATCCTTCCAAACGAGGCGTATCAGTTAGCAAAGCATCATCCGTCTATTTTTCCTAGTCGTCAGGATTGGAATAGTAGCTCCCTTTTTGAGTTGATTTATGTAGACGTTTGGGGTCCGAGTCGAATACCTGATCACTAGGGATAGATTTTATCTGGTGGCTATAGATGATTTCTCTCATTTGTCATAGATTTTCATATTAAAGAATAAATCTGAAGCTGGGAATGTGATTAAATCTTTTTTCAATGAAGTAAAGAATATTTTTTCCTCTGCAATCAAATTTATACAAACTGACAATGCATTGGAATTTCGTACTCTTGCACTCTCACAGTTCTTGTCATCTCGTGGTATTTGTCATCAAACTTCGTGTGATTACACATCTCAACAAAATGGTGTTGCAGAACGTAAGCGTCATTACTTACTTGATGTTACTCGAACCCTTGTCATTCAGAGTCGAGCTCCACATTCGTTTTGGGTGATGCAGTGCTTACTGCATGTTATCTAGTCAATCGCATGCCCTCATCTATATTAGATGAGAAAATTCCTTTCTCACTTGCCTTTCCATAGAAGGATTTATTCTCACTCACTCCTCGTACAATTGGCTCAGTTATATTTGTACATCAATTGTCTCCTAGTCTTGACAAACTCTCTCCTAGAGTTGTCAAATGTGTTTTTGTTGGGAATAGATGATATGATCCATTGCGCAGGAAATATTAGGTAAATGTTGATGTCACATTTTTTGAGCTCATGATGTATTTTTCCCTTACATGAGATAGGTTGACTCCATCTGATTCAGATAATGAGGTCTACATGCCATGTCCTCCTGCAACACCATCACCACCTCCAGATGTGCTCGTTGCTCCACCTCCACCACCTCCTCCTATACTACCACTACCTACTACACTTGCTTAACCCTTGCCATGTTTATATACTCGTCGGTCGACTTCTTCTCATGGACATCGTCTGTCATACAACATTCCTCAGCTTAGGTTTGTTCTAAATGCATTGTTTCTACTGATGGGTCTGGAGAAGTGTCTGAGAAAGAATCTTTACAGGAGGCTGGCATACAGATTGAGGAGATCCCCAACGACCTGGATGTACCTATTACACTTCAGAAGCAGAGGCGTATGCAATGCATACATCGTATCCATTCCTTCCCATGTTTCTTTTGATAGCATGGCGGGAGATTTCAGGAAGTTTGTAGTGGGTCTATCTGTCGTGGAGATTCCACGGACTTACCAGGAGGCCTTAAGAGATAGTCGGTAGCGTCTTGCAATGGAAGAGGAGATGATCGCGCTACAATCGTAGTTGTGTCTTGTCCCCAAATCATCTTGCGTCAGAATAGACTTCCTACCATGGCTCTGCAAGAGATTCATGAACTGCATTACCCCCAACTCGTAGTTTGTGCCCTCCATCTTCACAATAGGTACTAGACCCTTAAATGCACGTGTGAATGGAATATCAACTATGTTTTCTGACATAGTGTCGGATTGGTACACAATTAGGAACGTAGACAGTGATAGAGTGTCTACACAGACATCAAGGGTTTCATCTCCGTCACTCATGTTAGCTCGAGAGATCAGATAGCAGGCGTGTTCGTTGATGAATCCATGATTCATCTACTTTATATAACGATCTTAACAAAATCTTATTAATAAATCATCAAATAAACTCCCTAAATTGACTTAATTAACATTTACTAATTGTGCAAGTATTAGGACTAAAATCTTTAAATAAATAACCATGATTTGTGTCTAACTTGAGCTTATCATTTTATGTGTAAAATATCACCTTTTTACCTCAATTCATATTATATTACTTTCTTTGAGTAGTTAACTAACATTGCACTAAGAAACAAAATGCATAAAAATCTTAAAATCAAAAGAAAATGAAAAGATTTGAACATGTAATATTGTACATATATTAACTTGAGTATCTTTATTTTACTATTTTCTAACTTATAGAAATCCCTAATAATTATATTAGTATTGTAAATATTGTTTATATATTAATCCACTAATTATAATCTAATTAAAAATAAAAAAATACAAACAAAAAATATGGGGATTAATTGGCGATTAATACCTATATAAAAAATTGTATTTTGTACAAATAACTTCATTTGCTTTTGACCCTTCATGAAAGTTGTAGGTCTCATTGAGACCAACAACTTTCATATTGACCACTTTTCATTTAACATTTTCTTCTATTTTATTTCCTATTTTATTATATTTTTCTCCCTGGTCAACCACTTGGTCAACATTTCACACCACGTGACCTTCAATCACTTGCCCACCTCAGCGCCCAGTCACCTCCAAAATGTTGACCTGGTCTTCCCCTTTTGTCTTTTAGCGTACCCATTTCTGATCGTCGGATCAGATCAAAACTAATGACCCACAACCATCCAGCCTCATCGCCCCTCCTCATGTGTGCCTCACATGCGCTCATCTCATGCAAGGCACATGCCCCATCTCCACTACCCTTAGTCGTTGGATCTCAGCCGGTCCAACAACACTTGTACGCTATCCCTTACCTTCAACCTCCATCAAGAACCTTCACACTGCCCCACCGATCTCCTCTTACAACTGCTATCTCTTCTTCCTATAAAACCTCCAGGCATCCTCCGCCTGAAACCATCCACCGTTCTTCGAATCAATCGAGCAAAGAGAGAGGAGCTCGACCTCTTGCTAGTGACAACAGCCAAGGTTCCTCGGGCAACGACTCATTCAGGTACAATCTAGAGGGTCCCCACCCTCTATTGTTGTTATGTTTCCCCATGAGCGGTCAAGCTTCAAGGCTCCTCGCCGGACCTATGAGGATATGACCAGGAGTGAGACCATCCTCATCCAACCACCCAGGCATTAACCGAACCCTCTCCAAATACCCCCATCTTATCCTCGATCATTCTTTTATTTGGTTTCCATGTTACACACCCAATCACACATTACTTGTGCAAACCCAACTCACTCTGATCTATCGCCTCCATCCTCTTCTCTTTCCCCTTCACTTTCTATCTTCCAGGTCTATCACCCTCGGTCGCACTCTAGTTGGATCTCAAGCTCCGATCTACCACCTTCGCAGGAGCTTCAATCCCCTCTTCCCTTTTTTGTTTTGTTTATTTCATGTTTGGTATGCTAACCTTGCAGGTCGAAGCTCATCAGAGCTCCTTAGAATGTACTTCCCATATACGCCTACAAACAAAAGCATCGAGAGCTCCTCCTTCTCCATTCATCTCCAGACAAATTGAGGAGGGGATCTTCCTCCTTGCATCACCTCCTGATCACCTAATCAGGGAGGAGCAGAGGGTACACGGCCCTTCTCTGAGCCTTACACATGAGCTACATCATACGGATATCCACCACCTGAAGAATAGGTCAGAGCTCGTCCATTGCTCCATTGTTCTTAACCAACAACTCGATCGAACCGAGGAGGAAGAAGAAGCACAATAACCGTCGAATCTTGATAATCCAATGGCTCCGATCGAAGCATCCTCGGACATCAGATCAAGTCATCAAAGTACCCCTCAACGTTTAATTAGTAACCACCCAAGCCTCCCAGCCTCAGGTTAGCCCGAGCCAATGTGGAGGCGCAACCTCAGCTACAATCGCAACCTAGGTCTGAGTCTTCGAGGTCATATGTTTCTTACGTGTGACCCGGAGAATTTGCAAGTGAGATTTCCGCAACTTCTCTTATTGCATATTGGTCCCGCATGGGCCAAGAGAAGCCTCGGAAGATTTTGATATTTACAGAAACGTCCCCCTGCCTAGGGTAAATTTCAGAGGTGCCCTTCTAGTTTACATTATTGTAGATAAGTCCCTCCAAGGGCTATTTTGAGGTAGAAAGTTTACTTTATTTTCAGTTTAGTTCCTAAAACTTCAAACTTGAATATCTTTCTCATTTCAAATCCAATTTTCACGTATTTTATGGCATTTTGAAGCTCATTTGTTGCTCTTTCATGCTATATGCTTTGTGGACAGATCAGACCTGATTTGAAATTAATTTTTATTGAATAAGTTAATTACTTATGCAGGTTTGCAATTACTTTTCTTTGGGGTACACTTGATCTATTTTCGGAATTTAAATAGAGAATGCTTAATTAATTATCTCCCTGATATTTGATGGTCTGAAGATTATTAATGTCCAAGGAAATTGGAGATCTAATTTTCAAAGAATAACTTGGATATTGATCTCGATTAGTTGCATGATTCTATTATAAAATACTTTAAATGCACAAGGAATGACTCTTATTGATAAACATTTCTTGTACTTACTTCAGATCTGTCAATTAATTTGAGGATATTGATCACCTTATTTTATTGAGAATTAAATTTGCATTCACAGATATGTTCCTCTACTTTTCTCTGATTTTTTTATTTGTTTAACTGCATATCTTTACTTTCTTCTATTAAATTTTCTGACATAAAAATTGAATATTGCAAATAATTAAATTACATGAATATTTAAAACCATGCAACTAAGAATCAATGAGAAGAGAAGAAAAGACTATCTATTGGGGGATTTCTTTTAAGAGTTGTTCCATGCGTTCGACATTATTACACTTACCAAGTTATAAATTATCCACATATTCAAAAGTGTGGTTATTGTTGATCTAATTTCCATCTCTTATACTGTAATTTCTCTATTATTAAAGATATGGAATTCGGTTCATCATTCACTAAGGCCCTAGCCAGAGGGCCAATCCAGAGATGTTCCAAGCTGAGTATGATTGATATCTATGTACATCTTGAGGGTGAGTTTTGAGATATTAAAAATCTTTTGTTTCTTTATGTATTCTCTTTTCTTTTTGTCTGCTTTATGTAATTTGCCCAACAGATTTCTCCTCTATATAAGAGAACCTTAGGGCCTCATGAATAACCAATTCATTGTTTTATCTCAACATATTCATTATTTTCTTTTCACATGTATCAGAGCAACAGTCTCAGACCAAAGCCCTGAGCCCTACTGACCCCTCACCACTACTCAAACTCCTCCGCTCGCAACCTCTTTGTGCAATCTGCCCCCCCCCCCCCATTGGGGCCTCTCCTGTGTGTTTCCACCCCCATGCATTGGTCTAGTCCTGCATGCACCGCTAGGTCTTACATGCACCGTTGTTCAACCACTCCGAAGATTGCTGCTACCCCTATGGGCCCTAGTTGACCAATACACCTTCATGTTTCTCCCCTCGGTGCCCCTTCCACGTCGGAAGTTCATGTGAGGTCTGATTTTACGGCGAAAAAGGTGATTTCATACCTTAAATTGACACCATTGGCCTAGAGCACCCTCGAATTTGATGGGAACAGTTGTGCTTTGAGTCTGCACACAATTGGTTCTCGTCATGCACGTGTTGACAAATTTCGTATCATTCTTCAACCCTAGTTGCATCCTTTCCAACCTTTGTAGTTCCTCATATTAGATAGTGAGGTAGATATATCCTCCTCTAGAGCCCCCACAGGTCCAGTATCCATTGGAAAGATGGATGGGACCAATTATGAGTTATGTTCCATGCAGTTTATGAGCATTATGTAATGCAACAACAAGAAATAGATTCTTACAAAGCCAGAGTCTACTGTCAAGGCAATGTGGGACATCCTTGCAGCCACATACTCTCAGAAGAGGAATGAGACGAAGATCCTATAACTCCAGTACGACATTTTCACAACCAAGCAGGATGGCCTTCTACTTCATGCTCTCTACTCCAAGCTCAGGGGCATGTTTGAGAATTATCACAGCTACATACTTCTGAACACTTCCGCAGAGCAACAGATATCGTACAGGAATGCGACTATGGTCGGAGTTTTCCTATCTGCACTTGACTTATAGTACAATGTCGCATGCACCCAACTTCTCACGGGTACTTCTACTTATTATGGAGGAGGCTTGCAGCCGACTGAGTAGGATCACAATGTCTCATGTTTCCAATACTCAGACCTCTTATGTGATGATTGCATCCCGCAGGAGAGGAGGACCAATACAGTTTAGAGGATGCGGTGTTTATGGCAAAGACAGTAGATGTCCACGCCAGCAGTACATATACAGTCAATGTCCTAGCCACTCTGAGGACAATTGCTATCAGAAGCACGGTTACCTTGTGTCTGCCCATGTTATCAAGCATACCGAGCCTATTGTCGCTTTTGTTGATCAGATTTTAGACGACCTTGTCTCCCATCTGAGGGAAATCACCACTCTTGCCAAAGGCACTACTAGTGCCCCTTGGCCCTTATGGTGTTGTTGTCTTTGCCTCTTCTAGCACCTCATGTATAACTCATGCCCTTAATAATTGTCATAGGGAAAATATTTTAGAGTGGATTATGGACTTCAATGCATCTCATCAACTATGTAGTGACAGAGTCCATTTCACTTCATACAGATCAGTACCTCTATGCAGATCAATCGTCTAACACCGCCTATGCGTCTGTAGAATATGCTTCATGCACCTGACTTCTCTATGAACTTGTTATCTATTAGTCAGATTACTAAGGATTTGCATTGTCATGCCATATTTGACTCCTCTTCTCTTGTGTTTCAAGATGTACTAACGGGTTGGGTGATTGGACGCGACCGTGAGCAAGAAGATATCTACAGACCGGTCCAGTCTCCTTATGCCGGTGCATCTTCCCATCCCACTGATCAGTCTCTCCATGCATGTAACATCTTCGGTTCGGTCACTTCCATCTCCAGAAGCTGTGTACAGTCCTCTCCCAGATTCCATCTTAGTCTACTTTTCAATGATAGGCTTGCCATCTTGGGAAGCATTACCGCTCTCCAGTTTTTCAGGTAATCATTCTCATAGTAACAGTCCTTTAGTTCAGTTAATTAATTTTGATATTTAAGGTCCCAGACTTATTCTTGACCACTAGGGGCGCAGGTACTATCTTATTGTTATCGATGATTATTCTGAACTTTCTTGGGTTTTTCCTTCATAAAACCAAGTTTGTGATAGGATATGTCATTCAAACTTTATTAATGAAATAAAAAAATATTTTTTTCTTCTGTTGTTAGGTATGTATGCTCTGATTGAGGATACGATACAAGAAAATCGCTTAAAATGGTTTGGCCCAATGTTCATTAAATCGGCCGCACGGGCCGCATATGCGGTCGCATATGCCTGTGCGGCGTGCAGACTGTGAACCCCCGAGGATCCGGGTACCCGTTTACGCGCATTTCACAATATTCTATTCACATGAGATCATACAAGTCGCACAAAACATAGAAAATTTTTCGCGCGATCATGACATTCATTTCCCACACATAACCACAAAGTAAAAGAGACAAATGGCACCAAAATTTCTATTCATTGATTTCCATATATTTTTACATCATGTACAGTGTCTGTCAGTATACACAATATATCCTAAAATGTAGTACATAAGAGAAAAGGAGGGGAAGCATTTACATCATTATCTGAACAAAAACTGAGACAAAATTAAACCATACCGTCGGGTATAAACTCTATCTAAGGAAGCATGAACGGCTACTGAACTACTACTGAATAGCAGGTTGTTTGCCTGCCAAGCATGCAAGGAAGAAAAGGCGTCAGCGGTTGCTGGTACCTCCCAAAACTTATATAAAAATAACAGGCATTTATTGTGATCAAAAGCAAGCAAGCAGAGAGGCATGAGCAACCCAAAATAAAGTTTATTTCTACCTGCAACGTAAAAGTCTTCCAGATTTCTAGTAACCACCTCTTATGATTAGCTATTATCCCCACATTCCCCACTTAAGCATATTTCTCTTGTAACTGAGTGTATATTTTATTCTCATAGTACCCAGAGATCATATTTATGAGTGATGATGGAAAGTTTGGGATGAGAAGATATATTAATATTTTTAATTCCTAAGTCTAGTAACTCCTGCAATTATTAACTTCAATTGTTTCAGATATAACTCCAGATGATGTAGATAAAGATCATGATTCTAGGTCTTGGAGATCATGTCGTGGAACTTGATGGCACATGAAATTGCTAATTTCTTGTCATTGAGATTATATCATGGTTTTCGATATAGGACTTGATATGATGATGATGGATTTGATCCTTAATGTTATTTACTCCTTTTAAGTTAGTGGGTAGTCTGTGGTCTTGGTCTGTGTGTAACCTCACACTATGACTCTAAGGTATTTAAAAGTACCTTAGGGTTGGGGTGCCTCCATAGGCATGCAGTGTTGTATAATGCATCCTAACTAAGTTCCCAACACGTCCACTAACTTATAGGGATTTCGAATCAGATTAAAGTCACCTCCAATCAACTTAATCTTAATTATTATTTCCTCCAAACCTTAACTGTACTCTTTCAGATGTAACTCTCGATGTTTTAGATGTAGATATGGATGATCTGGATGTAGAATCGCCAAGTCTGTTGGCGAAGTAAACTCAAGCGGTGAAGAAGCCAACAAAAGGGCTCTTCCGTCTCGCCCTCTAATTGGAAGGACGGTCCAATAGAGGGATAGGTCTACACTCCCAAACTACGCCACTGAGACGGGTGAGAGAGACTTTCCGGAAAAGTCGCTCTAGAAAACAACCCGACCGGTAACGGGCAACCGAGCTCGTACTAGAACTGAAAACCAAGGATCCCCCGCCTGGGTATCCTAAACAACGGGTCAGCGTAACTGGTCTAAAGTCGGGATCCCAACGAGGCGTAAAAATACTGTGAGCTCACGTTAAAAACCGAAGGGGGACTGGGATCCTAGACCCGCGCACTTGGCGGTCGCTGCCCTATCTGGGCTTCCTTTCCTCCCGCCCAGTTGAGAGTCACCGCGCTCTCGCACGGTCAGGTGTAGGGATCACCATGACCGGCACTATTAATTGTCATCTTGATTCACTAACATACTTGATTCCTCAATCCTTCTTTAATTTCCTATGTGATCAATTTAACAGATATGATTATCTTGTCAATGATTCCATCGGTAGTGATCTAATGTTAGCAGATCACATATAAAAGATTTTCTTATGAAATTGATTATTCATTGGGTTACCTGTCGTAAGCATATTGTGACTAGATTTACAAAGAAGAGAAGATTTGTCATCTTTTGCCCTTTCATTTTGGCTTAGTCACACCATTTAAGGGTGAATACCTAGAACTCTCGCATGGCATTAGGTGTTGTATGCATATGCATATGTCATGAATGGAATCCAACAATACTTGATTCCAAATTTCTGCGTATCATTTAATTTCTTTGACAAACTGTTCCTCTGTTGTAAAACTGGCAATTGATCTTCGATAAGTCGGTGCAGGCGTCATACCTATTAATTTGTTGCTGTGCTGAATTGAATATAATCTCTACTATATTTTTACCCTATGAGATTGCAGTAGGTATGCCTAGTTATAGTCTGGTTATAACCTTTGGTTGCTTTCCTATGGATTGAAATGACAAAACTTATAGACTGATCTTGGATAGCAATTGTTCAAGGGTTGCATCAAGTATCCCAAGCTATATAGGGGTACTCTGCATCCATATCTAAATGGGATTAAGCCATTTTCTTACTACAGGAATTACTTGAGATTTTTTAGTAGTGCATGAATTTGTAATACACTCCATCCTAATCTGGAATTAGAATTTTTGGAACTTTAATTACCATTCGTCGTCTTCCTCTACCCAACTTCTTGATCTCCTCACTCTCTTCTAAAATACCATATGTGTGGGATAAACTAAAAATTTATACTGCTGTGCATTATATCCCTGTCCGTTCTATTTTTAAGTGCATATATTCATATTCAGCATTTTGCACCAAAAAAAATGCCATGCCCATTAGTTATTCTCAAATGAAATATTTCTTCTCCTACCAACCAGTAAGCAAAATCCATGAACTTCATTTCTTAAATTCATCTACAGGCACAATTTGTCATTTAGCATAATTTTGGGAATGGATGATGTTACACTCATGGATCATTCAAATGGATTACATTGATACATAGTGTTCAAACCCCCACCCACTCAAGTTGAACGCTTGCGAGACTACAAGTGGTTAATATTTCTCTTAGGAATGGTCTACTCCATGTTCTTACAACAACACTCTTATGTATAGTATTCAGACCACCTAATAAAATGGAAAATCAAAGGTAATAGAATGGAATGCTTATATATATATACTGTCAAACAACAGAACTTATTAACAAAATCTGATTATCAAGAAATTAAATGTCATTTCATGATTTTCCAGTCCCAAAACTTTTAACAAGAGGGATTTAAATGGGGTAAAAGCACATGCATGGCAGCAAAGGATGGGTAGTAGGATTGTACCTATGATTTTTCCAAGTTTGGAGATGATTTTACATGCAGGAGGGCTTCAAAGCAACTCCAGTTGGGCAGAAAAGGTTGCTGGCCAGCAGAAGAAACTTGAAATAGGGAGTCCTGCAACTTTAGTTGTGGATGTAGAGAGCAGTAGGGATCTTTTATAGCTGTTGGAGAGGGTTTCCAGCAACAATTTCATATGAAATTGAGAGGAATCATAGGGCTCGGATGGTTTTTAAGAAATATGGCAAGAAATAAGGGGGGAAGAGGGGAGTGTACCTTGTAGATCTCCCAAAATGGAGAGCAAAGCATGAAGAGGCTCTTGATTAGAACTGGAATTGGCTAAGCACACGGCTGGGCAGTAGCAAAGGATGACGAAGAGGACTCCTTCGGCTGTGAGGTTGAGAAGAAGCGTTGAGGCAAAAAGGGGAAAGGGCTTTGGGCTATTTATGGAGGTTTTTGTTGATAGGACTTAGGGGAAGTAAGGCCTCAATTGTTGACAAGTGGAGAAAAGTAGTCCAAGTGGTAATAGGGAAAATTTGCAAGTAGAGGCTGCTGGATATTTCCAGCAGTCTGCTACTGTTTTTAATAATATATTTTTTTTGCCAAAATCTCTCCTTATTTGACATGCTTCAAGCTGACCGTATTCGTGCCTCGGTCGTCAGATTTCGATGCACAATATGTCGATTTGATCGTCTTTTAATTACGATCAAAATGAGTATAATATTGATATACTTTCGGTTGTGTTTTGAATACCTGAAATTTTCGGATACGGCTTTTGTTTAAGACTAAATTTTGCGATTTAAAAATATCAAACGACCTCCGATTGACGAACGGTCGATTTCGTTGGTCTTGTATCGTCGAATCGGATCTAATGACGGTCTCGGTTTGTTTTGTGGTTTTCGATTTTGCAGCGGGACTTTTCACGGCGCGCATTACGAAGCGAGCGATTTTTGGTCGATTTCGCCCGAACGACTTTTGATTCTTAATCAATTCATCTTTTAGGTTATCTAATGTTGTCAGATTACTTTATTGGGTTATTCGGACCTTATTCGGGTCGAGTTTGGGTTTACGCGGATCCCGGATGTTACACAGACCGCACCGATTACTTGAATCAGTGCATTATGCGCCCTCCCTGCATATGGGGCCCGCATATACCCCGCGCATATGCCCCGCAAATGCCCCAGATACTGCTCCAGTAGCTCCAACTTTTCAATCTTCTCATTCAGGTCCTTAATTCTGTAACTCTGCCTCTTCATTCAATTGTTAGGATATGACATGCATTTCTATACAATTGCAATGCATTATACCATTATGTATATGCAATGTTTTATATTTTTCTCATGTATTATTTTCACGAGTATATGCAATGTATCATCGAATATTTTTATATATGCCGATTGAGGTTTTGCTCATGTAGTACATGTATGTGTATTGAAGTTTTGTTATTAGGAATCATATAATGTAAAGTTTTTATGGTAAATATTTTTTTGTGATTAAATATGAGCCATTTAAAAGTATATATGCACACCCATCTAACATGAACCATTTTTCTTAGATCTTCTTTAACTCCACTTAGATACATAACTTCAGTGGTAATGTTAGTCATAGATATTTTTTATTTTTAAATTAAAAATTAGAAAACCGCTTAGAACCGCATATGCCCCGCATATGCCCCCGCATACCGCTTAATCAGTATTCGGTGACCAGTCCGAACGCATACGCATATCGCTTTCCTGAACCTTGGTTTGGCCATTTGTAAAGGAGGTCAGTTGATGCACTAGTTAGGAGATGTGAGTTTTGGGATGTTGAGTCAGCGAAGAGAGGGCAAGGAAAGCCCAAAAAGCGTTGGAATGAGAATATACGAAGGGGTTTTATTTTTTGGGGGTTATGCCTGAGATTGACCCAAGATAGATTTGAATGAAGGCAAAGAATCCATGTGATCGACCCTACTTAATGTGGGAAAAGGCTTTGTTGTTTTGTGTACTATTAAGTATGTATGCTCTAACAATACCTTGTAGTTTTATGCCATCCATATCTCTCAGTTCTTTAGGTCCCTTGGTACCATACATCAGACATCTTGTGCTTATCTTTCTCAGTAGAACAGTGTTGTGGAGCATAAACACCGTCATCTTCTTGATGTTACAAGGATACTTATTATCTAGAGTAATGATCCTCAATCTTTCTAGGTGATGATGTCCTTAATACCTAATAACTAGTCAGTCGTATTTCATCCTCTTCCCTTTTTCTATAACACCTCGTGTCTTTGGCTATATGGCTTTTCTTCATCACCTTACTCCTGGTTGAGAGAAACTCTCATCTAGAGTTGTAAGTGTGTTTTTATGGGCTACTCCTTGTCAGACGGAATTACTATGTTAGTGTTGACATCGTTTTCTTTGAGTCTGTCATATGCTATTCTCGTATGGGTGATAGGATGACCTCATCTGAGTCTAGTAAGGGAGTTTACATTATACCTCCTACACTGCCTCCACTTCCATAGGTTGTACCTCCATCACCACCTCCTCCTATGGTATCATGTGGTTCCTACTTGTATGGCTCTTCCACCATATCCTATGGTTCATACTTTGCCTACATACTACATTTCACGGGTCACCTACTCGACACATCGCTTTTGTGCCTTCTGAACACTTATCTCTACCGATGATACTGGTGATTAATTTGTATAGTAAGAAATGTTAAAGGTTGAGCAGGTAGCACCTCAGTAGACTAGTATACAAGATACAAATCATCGAGAAGATCTTACCCAGCCCATTGCTCTTCGGAAGTGGAAGCGTATTTGTGTTATGTATCCTCTCGCAACCCATGTTTCTCTAGGTGTCTTTCAAAGGATTTTGAAGGTTTGTAGTGGGACTATCAACCGCAAAGTTCCCACACACATATGGAGGCCATACAAGACAATGGCGTCTTGCTATGGAGGGGGAGATTGTTGCACTCCAGTCGTGTGGCATATGGAGTTTGGTTACTACCCTAGAAGGGGCTTCTATAGTTGCTGCAAATTGGCCTTTATAGTGAAGTAGAGATCATATGGTGGTATTGATGGCTACAAGGCTAGACTTGTGGCATGTGGGTTCACCCATACATATAGGGTAGACTATCATGATATTTTTTCTATGTGGTTCATCATTCTACATTCAAGATCCTCAGCTCTGTTGCAGTAATACGAGACTGGTCACTTTTGTAGTTTGATGTCAAGAATATTTTCTTATATGGAGACATGCAAGAGGAGGCCTATATGCAGCAACCACCTGGGTTTGTTGTTAAGGGGGAGTGTCAGAAGATATGCAGACTTCATAAGGTGATATATGTCCTTAAGCGTGAATCTCAAAGCATGGTTCCAGAAGCTTTCGGACATGATAAAGAAGCAGGACTTCACAAGATCGATTGCAAATGACTTGCTCTTTGTACACAGGAAACATAGTGGTATTGTTGTCACTCTGGTTTATGTTGATGTCACTATGGTTACATGAAATAATTTACACGGCATCAATGAGGCTAAGGTGTTCCTTGGACAACAGTTTGTCACCAAGGACCTTGGCGAACTATGATACTTCCTTGGTCTTGAGTTTGCAAGGAACTAACGAGTTTTGGTGATGAAACAGAGGAAGTATATTATAGATCTTCTCCTAGAAACAGGGACGGCAGACTGCAGACCTGTCACTTCTGTCATGGAGCCCAACACGAAGTTCTACAGTGATGATACAAATGAGGTAAACAAGAGGACGTACAAGCAGCTTGTTGGGAATCTCCTCTACGTGACTATTACTAGGCTAGATATCTTCTTCGCGGTGAGCAAAGTCAATCGATTTATGGAGCAGCCATGACATGATTTTGAAGCCATCTTCAGATACATGGCCGTTCTTTAGAAGAGGGATTTCTTTTGCTACCACAACATGTGTAGATATTGACTATGCAGGATGCCCAAAATACAGGAAGTCTACCTCTTGTTTTGCGGTTGTCATAGGATCTTTGGTGTCATGGAAAAGCAAGAAGCGGGCGGTGGTTGCTAATCTAGTGTAGAGTCAGATACAGAGCTATGGTGCAGGGAAGCATTGAAATGATGTGAGTCAAATCCATTCTGACAGAATTAGCATTTACGTGCCTCTTCCCATGCAGTTGCTTTGTGATAACTAAGTTGTTCTTTTCATTGCCAACAATCCATTTTTCCGTGAGAAGACTAAACTCACTTTGATGCAGATTGCCATAACACATGAGAGAATACATATGAGCTTTATTTCTACTTCCCACATCACCTCACTGGAATAGATAGCAAATGTGTTCACCAAGGCCCTAGCCAAGGGACCTTTCCTGAGATGTTGTTCCAAGATGAGAATGATTGACATCTATGCTCAATCTTGAGAGGGAGTGTTTAGATCGATTGCGTATTTTTCTTATTTATTTTAACTCTATTATGTAATTTTCCCTCTAGGGTCTCTCCTCTCTATATAAGAGAGTCATGTGACGCTCAAAATAATCAATTCATTATTTTCTTTCCACAATAACTAAAGTAATGGCAGGGGTTAAGGTATAAGACAGAGTAATTATACAAGGATTTGAATCTAATTATAGATTATGAAGGGATCATAATTTAATTAGGAAAGTATACAAAGGTAAGTACATAAAAGTCCCTTTATACAATTTCTAAAGTGGAAAAAGTACGACTCTACATCTCAGCTTCTAACGTAAGATCTTAAAAGCCTTACATTATTTATACATCTATGAACTTGTAAAATTTTATCATTATAAAGTAATTAATGTTAATAAGATTTAACAAGTTTTAACATGATTCCATGATTTCCTCGACACGTCCTTTTTTGACCAAGGTGAAACAACATTAATACCGACACTTGAAACTTTACTTTGAATTGCGCAACACCACTAGCATGAATATATCAACCAAAAACATCGAGCATGAGAACCCATTCAATCGATATGAAATGCCAGTTCTGCAGATGCAGGTCAATCAGTTCAAGCTCTTTAATAATAGCAGCAAACATAAGATTATGTCAGTCCCCGATTAGATGTCCCCTTCAGCGGTCATAGAGATCCATCGTCGCATTGAAGTCACCCTTCACAAAGCACAATAGCTCCACAATCAGCAATAAAACCTAGTTGAGGTCTCTCTATAACTCCTCCCTCCCATCCTCAAGCATCGACGCAAAGATGTACGCCATTATTAATAAGAAGTCGTCAATGATCCACCACTAAATAATTGCAATTACCCATGACCTAACCCAACTCATCGCTGAGTCGAAGATATCACCATTCCACGCTACAACCTAACCACTAATCTTTCTCGCTAATTCAGATTGCATCAAAAGAGATCAACAAGATACCCACATCCCCTCCCCACATCACAAAACTCCAGTAACAACATTATGTTTATGACTTACTCCCTCAAATAGCTTCACAAGGTCCATGTTATGGCCTCGTTCATTATCCCCCGGACATCCCAAGGGACGTACCATATTCATGAACAATGTTGAGATCTGATGACTAAGATTCTTCGTCCGACGATCTCGAACCATTCCTCTTAAATATTGTGTCCATACCCACATAAATCATCACAAGACTACAAGCTGACACCGCCAAATCCCTCCTTCTCATTGTCAATATCTACCCTTAGTGCAACCTCCTAAGCACCAAACCACTCTTCAACCTAGTTTGGACCATCATAGAAATGGACTCCACCACCAAGACCACCATCATAGTCCATCCCAAACCCCTCTATCTCACCTCTAGCCACCCCCAAACAAGCTCCTTCTTTAAAAAGGCATGCCAATTCAATCGCATGATAACCCTCTATTGAGAGAATCCCCCCCCCCCCACGAGCAGCCTCCTCCATCATCTGAACCATCTGCCAAGCACTTGCTCCCTCTCATTCCTCATGCTTCCAATGTAAAAGGCTATACTAAAGTTGCACATTCAAATTGCATCGTATCACCAATCGCAACCCTCAACCTCTTTGACCATCCTAAATCCCTCCAACCATTACACGCCTACGGAACCACCAATATGTGATAAGACAAGCAATTTCTAAACCTCTCCTCAAGCAACCATCCCAAACTATCCCAAGGTGATCGGCACTCCATAGGGTAAAGGCCATCCCTGTGGTACCTACAAACCCCATTTGAATCGGTCACACAATTCCACAATACTAGCGCAATTCACCTTCCCAATTTTCACTTCCCAATCTGCCTTAGCACCCTGTATGGATCGTCACCTTGACAACCTTCACCCCAACCCAAATTTGCAGCAGATGGATCCGATGAATAACCCATTGATGAATGAACCACACCATTTGGTTCGCTTCACAGGTCCAACTCAACTTGAATAGTTTTATTGTAATTCGCGAGTTTCAAGCATCACGGATCCACGTGCTCTACCTCCCCTGCCAATATGGAAATCAACCATCATTCCTTGAAAAGGTGCCTCTCACCCCCAAATTTCAGCAAAGTTAAAACATCCCCAAGTGAGTGTGCAGCCCCAGCTAAGGATTGTGCATGCTGTGGGTCATCGTCCTTGCCTGCCATCTCTGCCACCTTGGAAACTCCGATGACCTGCACACAGATCCTAAACAACACTCTTCCCACACACAACCGCAAAGACGATGGTAGTTTCTTGACCACATCCAATCTCTGTAACTCCTACAGTGTCTATATAAAAAGTGTATTAGTTTGCAAGTTATTCTGTTACTCCGTGATAGGAAATTTTAATATTTTTTAAGAAATGTAAATAGCAAGGATCTTATATAATATTTAATTTTGTGATTATGAATTGTCGTGTAACCCCTGCTCAAAGATGTTATGGCATAGGATGCAGTCAAACACCATCCGTATTTGCAAACCCAGAGATAGATTAGCTTTCAAATGAACCAGCAGATAAGGATTTGACCAATAATTTCTTTTCCTTATTCCAACTTTCAAATTGGAATCTGTTTTTTTTTCACAAAAAGGAAATTTGGACTTCCATTGGGAAAAGATACGAGGAACCATTGTGTTAACTATAAAATAAGAAATATTGCTATTTAAGCTGAAGAGGAGACTCATTGTTTATTTGAATTCTTGAAAGAGTGAAAGCCGAAGGATGCAGTATGTGGCTTACAATTATGGTGTCAGAAATCATCTTGCAAATCTGCCTCGTCAAGGATAACATATCTTGCAGCTCCATTTGCATGTAGCACATCTATTTCTCCATTTTCACTTGATCGTCCTTTTTGAATTTTATAGTATCTACATAATAAAAACAGTACATCACCAAGCACGTTCCTATCAAAAAGAGGCATAACCATTAACTTAAATTTTGTGGCAGTCATATAAGCACATACAGGTTAGAATTATATAGCTCTTTAGATTTGCGAATATTATGGACACTGTTGACAGAACTAAAACATGATCTTGCAGAAATCATTCTCTAACATTATTTTCCGCTGGATCAAACAAATCACTTTTTTTCTTTACTTGCGAGCTAGCACTACTGTCCAGCTTAAAACCAAAAACAAATCCAACTCAAGTTTTAACAAATACCATTCGAGAAAAGAAACACACAAGGTTTATGAATGCAGCAAAAAGAGAAATAAAAAAGAATAATGAATTCTGCACTTGTCAAGATTTGATAATTGGGTAACTTGTTAGTTGCGGCTGAGAAGCACAAAAAGAGAGGATTTAGCCTGGTCCTCAAAGTCTTGAGGATCGATGCATCACATTTAGAACCCCATGTATCAACCCCAAAAAAGCAATCCCAGAGGAAGGGACTTCCACAGGAGTAGCTTGCACCAGTGGCCCCCAACGAGGTTACGATATCATAAAGCACCTTGGCTCATCCCCTTAGAGGGACGTAACTTGAGAACGTCGTATGGTCCATCCATCTGGTAGACACATTGTATTAAAAGATGTGACTCGAGGCGAAGTGACTCGAGGCGAAGTGACTCGATTTAGCCTCAAGGCACACGCCTCAAGCTCCTTAAGCCCCTCAAGAAGCATATAAATAAAATAGCCGACAAGGACATAGAAGCATATAAATATCTCTACACTCCCCCTCAAGATGGAGCATAGATGTCGATCATGCTCAACTTGGATGAACACTTTTGAAATGGCCCCCGGAGTAATGCCTTGGTAAAGATATCTCAGCTTGGATGAACACTTTTGAAATGGCCCCCAGAGTAATGCCTTGGTAAAGATATCTGTTGTTTGCTCTCCTGAACTGACATGAGAGGTAAAGATTAATCCCTTCTGGATTATATCTCTAGTATAATGACAGTCTAACTCAATATGTTTAGTTCGCTCATGGAATGCAGGATTGTTTGCAATGAACAAGGCAGTATGATTATCACATTGTAGTTGCATGGGTAGAGGAACATCTACATTTAAATCTGCTAATACTGCTCGAACCCACATCATTTATGTGCTTGCTTGTGCCATAGCTCTATACTCAGATTCGGCACTTGATCTAGCCACAACTATTTGTTTCTTGCTTTTCCAAGAAACAAGAGGACTACCGACAAATACCGCAAAGCCTGTCGTGGACTTCCTATCCTTAGGGCACCCTGCATAGTCAGCATCAGCACATGCAGATGCCTTGAGAGTTGCTCCTTTCTTGAAAAGTAATCCTGCATTTGGAGAGGACTTTAGATATTTCAATATCATGTATACCGCATCCATATGTACTTGCCGAGGTTGTTCCATGAACTGACTAACTCGACTTACTGCAAATGCGGTATCTAATCTGGTAGTGGTAACATATAAGAGCTTTCCCATAATCTCTCTGTATCTCCTCTTATCCACTTCATATGTATCATCATATAATTTGATATTAGGACCCATAGGAGTAGTAGAGGGTCGACACCCAATCATACTTGTTTCAACAAGCATGTCTGTAACATATTTTCTTTGGGTTATCACAAGACCCTACGCATTCCTAGCAAATTCTAACCCTAAGAAGTACCTTAGGGCGCACAGATCCTTAGTAACAAACTGACGGCCTAGACATTCTTTTGACATCTTTATCCCCTGCATATCATCTCCTGTAACAAGAATATCATCAACGTAGACCATTATGACAACAGTACCTCTAGATGTCCTCCGCACAAAGAGTGAATGGTCTGCGTTAGACCTCTTGAACCCTTGGTTCTCAATCAACTCTGAGAGTTTCTAAAACTACACTCTCGGACTTTGCTTGAGGCCATATAGCCTTGTGAAGTTTACAGACCTACTGAGCTCCCCATCAGCAACAAACCCAGGAGGTTGCTGCATGTAGACTTCCTCCTGCAGATCTCCATATAGAAATGCATTTTTAATATCCAACTGAAATAAAGGCCAATCGCATACCACTGCTACTGAAAGTGGAATACGTAGTGTAGAATGACGAGCCACGAGAGAAAAAGTGTCCAAGTAATCCACGTCATAGGTCTGAGTGAAGCTACGTGCCACTAACTTTGCCTTTTAGCAGTCAATGCTACAATCTGCATGATATTTAACAGTAAACACCCATTTGCAACTGACTATAGACACCTCAGGAGGAGCAGACACCAAGCTCCAAGTACCACGGGATTGCAATGCGGTCATCTCTTCCTCCGTGGCCAAACGCCAGCGAGTATCATTCAATGCTTCTTGATAATGTTGTGGAATCTCCACGGCAGATAATGCAACAATGAATCTCTGGAAGTCCCCTGTGAGGCGATGGAAGAAAACCTGAGAAGCAAAGGGGTATGACGTACAAGACCGCTTCTGCTTGCGAATAGCAATAGGAATATCCAAGTCATGGGAAACCTAGTTCATCTGTTGGTTATTCTCCTACATAGAAATATCTTCAGACCTAGAAATATCTTCAGACCTGTCATTAGAAATCATGTTATCAAAACAAACCTAGGGCACATCGGATGGCGAACGACCATGAGCAGAGACAGGTCGACGAGTATAGAATTTTGGTAAGGAAGGAACAATGTGTGACTGGCTAAATTACGGAAATGATGGAGAAGGTGGTGAAGGAGGTGATGGTGGTGGTGATGGTGGGACGACAGGCACAGGTAGAGAAGAAGACGGTGCTGGGGAGGAGGTGGCACGTAAATCTCATTATCAGAATTCGACGAAGCCAATATGTCGCCTGTAGGAGAGAAATACATTACTGGCTTAAAAAATGTGACGTCGGCACTTATATAATATTTCCTGCGTAAAGGATCATAACACCGATATCCCTTCTGAGTCCTGGAGTACCCAACAAACACACATTTGATAGCCCTAGGAGAGAGCTATCAAAACTTGGAGCCATCTGGTGGACAAAAGCAACCGAACCAAAGACACGAGGAGTAAGCGAGAATAACTCTTTGTCAATAAAGGCAATAGAAAAGGAGTTTTCTCACCCAAGACGGACAAGGGCATGTGATTCACTAAATAACATGTCGTAAGGACCGCATCACCCCAAAACGAATGCGGGGCATGACTCTAAATAAGGAGTGTTCGAGTGATATCAAGTAAATGACGATGCTTTCTCTCTGCAATGCCATCTTGTTGGGAGGTATAAAGACATGTTGTTTGATGAATAATGCCATGGGAAGATAAGAAATGGGATAGATTAAGTGTGCAGAATTCCAAGGCGTTATCTGTTCTTACAAATTTCACAAACGAAGAGAAAACATTCTGAATTTCATTGATAAAAATTTTGATCATATCCCCGGCTTCAAATTTAGTTTTCAATAAGAAAACCCATGACAAATGAGAGAAATCAACTGCAACAAGATAAAACATGTGCCCCTGAAGATTAGGAACACGACAGGGACCCCAAATGTCAACATGAAACAACTCAAAAGGGGAGCTACAGCTCCGACTCTGACGACTAGGGAAAGACGAACGATGATGCTTCCCCAACTGACAAGCTTCGCACTAGAATGTAGATCCTTGAGATATTTGCGGCAAAATATGACTCATCTTCTGGAGAGGGAGACGACCAAAACATAGATGCCAAGTGAAAGGAGAGACTGGTCCTGTCGAAATAGAAGACGCATCTGCATAGGGAGTTTGGACAAGTCGATAGAGACCACCCCGCTCACGGCCACAGCCAATCACCCTGCCCGTAAGGATGTCCTGAAAAACAAGAGACGATGGGTCAAATATAGCTCGACAATGCAAATCCTTTGTAATTTGGCTGATTGATAACAAATTCACAGAGAAATTAGGAGCATGGAGCACATTTTGCAGACACATTGAAGGTGTAAGGGTAATCTCCCCTTCTCCTGAGATCGGAGAATGAGTACCATCGGCTATCACTACAGTTTTTCTTAGAGAAATCTGTCTGTAGGTTGTAAGCTATCCTTTATCTCTGCATAAGTGATGTGTTGCCCCGGATTCCACAATCCACTCTGGAATCTGAGATCCATGACATGAGGTAAAGGCAAAAGTTCTACCTGAGGTGTTTATTGTAGCATAAAGTACTGACGGAGGCGAAAGCTGCAACATCTGAATGACCTCCATGAGATGATGATGATGATGATGAAGGCATGATTGCAGTCTGGCCACTAGGTCGTCAAACCTTGCATCTGAAGTAGGAGTAGCGGGAGTCTTGACCTTCTCCACTACACGGGCTGAAGCTGGGAAACCATGCTTGGAATAGCATGTCTCCTCAGTATGACATGGACGACGACAAAACGTACAGGACTGACGAATGTGTCCTCTACCATGAGGTCCGCGTCCACGAGAAAAAGGGCTACCTCTGCCACGAGAGGCCGCCATAGCCGAAGAAGTCTGACTGGTGACAGTAGATGGAATAGTGATCATGCTTAGCCTACGAAAAGCTTCCTCCATGGGGGGAATAGTCTTATCTGCAAGAATCTGGGAGCGAGCAGCATCATATTCAGGATCCAGGGCTACGGGGAATACACCGACCATCGTCGCATTCCTATATGTCTTCTGCTGCTCGGGAGTGGTTGTGAGTGGCATGAAGCTGTGAAGCTTCTCAAACATCCCTTGCAAGGATGTATACAGGGAATGGAGAGGTCGGTTATTTTGTTTGAGACTGAAGATGTCATGCTGAAGTTGAAGTATCTTAGTTTCATTCCCCGCCTAAGAATATGTAGCCGTGAGGATGAACCACATAGCCTTAGCAGTAGGCTGATGTAACACATCATTAGCGATCTTTGTCATCAACGTCCCTGAAAGCCATACTTTGGCATATGCATCATCAGCCTCCCAAGAGGCATTCATCCCAGTCTTATCCAACAGTTCCTCCTCGGTAAGAATATGCTTCTTAGAGCTCGACATCATGAGACTCATGAACTGCATTTCCCAGAGCTCATAGTTCGTCCCGTCCATCTTGACAATAGACGTTAGACATGTAAATGCCCAATTGAGGGAACATCGATCTTACTTTCTGACATAATGCCAATAGAGGAAGATTAAGAATGATAGGCGTCTGAAAATAATTATCTACACGGACATGTGAGGATATGGTTGTGTGTGTAGACTCAAGACGCAAACAACCACATCAATAAAGCGAAGAGTGCAGGAGCGCTCCTTCTAGAGCACGCCTTGGCGCACGCAGGAGCACGTTGAAGCACATTGGCGCAAGCACTGGAGCACGCAGCGCATGTAGCGTGCGAGCAGGAGACGTTACGCGCGAGCCAAGTGGGGCCAGGGGCGAGGTGCGCAATGCGTAGGGGTGCGTTGGGCCAAGGGCGAGCGCGATGGGCCGACGAGCTGCGGGGCAAGGAGGTGGAGCTAGGGTTAGGGCATGAGAGCTCCGGTCTAGGACCGCCGCTTTGATACCATGTTGGGAGAAATGAAGAACTTGTTTATTCCAGTAAACCTTAGGCTCTCTTATATAGAGGAGAGACCTATGGGTAAATTACATGAAAGAGACATAAAGAAATAAAATAGCCGACAAGGTACATAGAAGCATATAAATATCTCTGCATTATCTTAATGTTGTTTTTGGACCTTTTAACATGGATTTAAGCAAACATTTAGATTTTGTTGGGATGTTCCATACTAGTGGTGCATTGCATCTTCAGAATGCGATGAGAAGTTAGCAAGGGCCGCTACATCGCTGCCCAGATGTAGTTCAAAATTTGCAAAGGTTCTCGCATGAGGAACGCATGTGAGTAAATTAGCTAGTTCCATTGCATCGTCGCCCAGATGCAATCCAAAATTTGTAAGGGTTCGTACATGATGGACGCATGCGAGTAAAGAAGTTAGTCCAAAGGAGTTAGCAAAGGAAGTTGTGTATGTCATTGGAATATTGGCACTTTGACTGGAAAATCGATGAAGATAGTAGATACAATGGAAAGGAGGAAGATTTGGATACTATGTCTCCAAGAGTCAAAATGGGTTAGAGAGAAAGCAAGGGAGATCGAGAAGGCATTCTATAAACTTTGGTATTCAGGTAAAGATAAGGACAAAAATGGTATTGCAGTGGTTATTCACAAGGATTTGAATGATTGTGTGGTTGAGGTGCAAAGATTCAGGGATCGTATTATTTTGCTAAAAGTGGTGCTCGAAGAAGAAATTATGAATAGCATCTCATTTTATGCACCGCAAATTAGTTTAGATAAAAGGATTAAACAAACTTTTTGGGACAATTTGGATAAGATTATGTAAGGAATCCCACAAAGAGAGATGATTTGCTTAGGTGGAGATCTTACTGGATATGTAGGAAAGGATGATTTAGAGCATGCTAGTCTTCTTGGAGGACATGGCTTCGTGGATCGAAATGAAGAGGAAAAAGTCATTCTAGATTTTGTAACAACTTATGATATTTCCATAGCAAATACTCTCTTCAAGAAGAGGGATGAGCATTTAATTACTTATAAGAGTAGACCGACTAGAACACAGAAAGATTACTTTGCATTGAGAAGAAGAGATCGGTTGTGTTGCAAAGACTGCAAAGTAATCTCATGGGTAAGTTTGACCCCCCAACATCGCTTGCTATTCATAGATGTGCAAATAAAGGGGTTGGTGAAGAAAAGGAGGGTTTCCAAGATCACTAGAACTAAATAGTGGTTGTTGAGTTCTTCTTCAACGCCGGTAAAGCCCACCCTCTCACGTCCGATCAAGATCTTCTCCAACAGTGGTGGTTGTCGAGTTCTTCTCCAGCAGCGCTGGTGGTTGCCTCATTCCTCCAGCGATATTCATCAACTCCAACGACACCTACAGACAGTGCTCCTCCACGAGATCAGGGTTGTCGTGATGATTCCATGCTTCGTGCAAATCCCCTTTCCTCGAATAGCAGCAGCGACTATGGGTTCCCCTCCTGAAAACCCTATTCGATGATGGTAAAGCGAAAGGGGGGCCATGAGACCCTTTCTCTTATAATGATAATATTTTTTGTAAAGCTCATTGGAATGGGTTACGGGCATGGCCTCAAATTTCAGTGAATTTCGGTCGAATTTCAGTCGAAATCAAAATTCGACCGAAATTACCGAAATATGGGGGTCCTAGTACAAAAAATGACCGAAATGACTAAAATTCCGGTCGAAATTCCACTGAAATTCTGTTTTGGTCGATACTGAAATAGTGACCGAAACCGACATTTAGGGCCTTGGTTACGGGCCACTGATCATTATCAAAAAAACCAAGAGGGATACTGAATGAGTGGGCCCAATTGGGCTGTTAATTTTTTATAGGGATTATTACACCCATAACCCTGAGTAATTTCGTAATAACATTCATGACCCTACATAATCGCGAATTACACGGGAAACCCTGAGTCATGCTTAACTCTTACATGACATAACCTTGTGTTATGTTCCGCTTGAGTTGGCAGTTATATTTGACGGTTTCTGTTAAAAAAAGACAAAATTGCCCTTAATACTCTTTCTTATTTGCAACACAAATGCAGGCGGGAGAGGGGCTCTGACATGGGACTTGCAGCAGGTGGAGGCACGGGCTTTGGGTGGGTCTACTCCGACCATAAGGGAGGGGGGATTTGGGTGGGGCTGCTCCGACCACAGGGGGAGCTGGCTTTGGGGGCGGGGGTGCTCCTACCCAGGGCTGGTGCTTGTCGACTGGGAGGAGACGGACGAGGGCTTCCACTGGGTAGGAGGGGAGGCTTCGACTCGGGAAGAAGAGGGGCAAGGGCTTGCAGATGAGGTTCCCAGGCACACATCGGGGGGAGGTTACCAGGCGATGCGGGTTGGGGTTTGGGGGTTCCCAGGCGCGCAGCGGCGGGGGGGAGAGGTTCCCAGGCGGCGCGGGGGGGGGGGGGGGGGAGCAGGGGGGAGGTTCCCAAGCACGCGGCGGGGGGAGGTTCCCAGGAGGCGCGGGTTGGGGGGGTTCCCAGGTGCGCGTCGGCGGGGGGAGGTTCCCAGGCGGCGCGGGTTGGGGGGGTTCCCAGGCATGCGGGGGAGGGGGGGAGGTTCTCAGGCGGTGCGGCGGGGGGTGGGTGTTCGGGGTTGGGGTAGCAGCGTCGATCTCGAGCTTGCGGCCGATCGGCGGGAGGATGGGGGAGCTTGCGGGCGGCCGACGGGAGGAAGGGAGGTGGGTTCTGCAGGTCCGGCAACCCGGGGGGGCAGCTCGGTTGACGCGGGGGAGGGATGGAGGAGGAAGAAGGTTTCTATTTTTTTAAAATTTAGTCGTCGTTGGATAGGTTAGGGGTTAGATTAACCCAATAGTATGGTTGGGTTATGGAGAAAACTAATGGAGGGTCATGAGTGTGAGACGGAGTGACTACTCAGGGTTTCCCGTGTAATTCGCGATTATGCAAGGTCATGAATGTTATTGCGAAATTACTCAGGGTTATGGGTGTAATAATCCCTTTTTTATATTAGAAAAAGAAAGAAGAGAAGAGAATTCTGAAAAAATAATATAAATGAACAACTTCAAAAAAAGGGAGGCTATGTACAAAAAGAGAAGTTGTACATAAAAAAGGAAGAAGAAGAGAATAGCTAAAAAAGAGAGAGAGGTACAAAAAATGATTTGTGAAAAAAAAGAAACATAAAAATGCATGTTTTGTTTCCCAACTTGATCTCATGTGCTCTTTATTCTATCAAGTATGGGAGAAAGAGGGAGTCAGAGCTGGATTCTTCAGAACTTCTATTGTCAGTCGGCATTAGACGACTCAAATCAATCAATTGATCGTGAATCAAAAGTTGTTCGGGCGAAATCGACCAAAAATCAATCGCATCGTAATGCATGCCTGAAAAAACCGCGACGTAAATTCGGAAACCGTGAAACAAACTGAGACTATCATAAGATCCGATTCGATCAAAACAAGACCAACAGAATTGACCGTTCCTCAATCAGAAGTTGTTTGATATTTTTAAATCACAAAATTCAACCCCAAATCGAAACTGTATCTCGAAAATTTTGGGAATCCAAACCCGATCGGAAGTTGTTATAAAATAGAAAGCGGAAGCGGAATAACATAATAAAGAAGAATAATCACGAAGAACACAAAGATTTTTATGTGGAACCCTACTCCGTGAGGAGCGGGATGAAACCACAGGAGAAGCCCTCAACGGGGCGGATATTCTATTAGAATTTCTCATCTGTTACAGGAGGCCTGGGGTTCTTTATATAGATTCTACAGGGCCTCCAAGTCCCACCACTAGGCGGTATGGGACTAAACTCAGTGGTGTGGTAAATGGATCTTGAAGGGATCCATTTACCCACCTATTACATAAGTGACGCATGCTCCAAATACTCTAACACTCCCCCTCAAGCTGGAGCATGCAATGCTCAGCTTGGACAAACAGGAAGAAACTCAACTCACAATACATGACACTACAGACAATATCAACCCAACGCGCACAGCTGCTGCAGTCGAGGACGTTGCTTCTCATGGCGTGCATGTGAGGAGGACGAACGGGGTTGGAGTGTCTATCTGGCTCAGAGAATGGTACTCTACTGTGGAGTCCCTATGATACCACATGAAAACCCTTGCCCTTAATGGCATAGGGAATAGTCCTCTGCTATGGAGTCCCTATGGCTCACATGAAAGCTCTGGCCGACCAACAAGAATGATTGGCATGCGTCATCATCGAGTCTGAAATTTGTAGAGTCTGAACATCTGACCGGTCTGGAAAATATGATATCTGAATCTTGGAACAAGACCTGTGACTCTACATATACTCCCCCTTTCTCCCATACTGGTTTGAATGTCATTGTTGACCACGTTGGGAGAAGATAAGATAATACATAAACATGGAGATGAATAAAACATCACTTAGCCGATAATAATTTTTTTTCGGCTTTTCGATTTTTTTTAACCACATTTTTTTTTAAATTCGTACGGCTTTTCTTTGTACGCGCCTCTTTCGTTTTTTTATACTATGCATACGGCTTTTCAAATGTACGCGCCCCTTTTTTTCTTCTTTTTTTTTGTTTAACACTATAAATGTGGTCCATTTGGACCCAAATGTACCTTAGCCTAATTGGGCTTTACAAAATCTCTCTCATTTTTTTCGCATATGTTTTTTTTCCGAAACAAAAATTTTTTTTTATCGGCCCACTTGGGCCCAACTCTCTCTTCCACCTCTTTTTTTTTTAAAACAAACTCCTTCATTTTTTTTAACGCAGGAACATACCCCCCATGATTCTCTTTTTTTTATCGGCATCCCCTGTTTAGGGTTCCCCATGGGGAACCCTCTTTTCATTCACGAACGCCGCCGCCACCGCATAAAAAGTGCGCCCCCCTTTTATTAGGGCTTCGAGATTCGCCACCCCCGAAGGGGCTTCTACTCGTCGCCGCCCCACGGTGGGCGCCAGTCTCTGCTCCTGGGAGATGGGCGCCGGCAGGTGCTGGAGGCGCCGCCTTGCTGCGCGAGGAGCATCACGATCGGAGGGACCCGCCTGCTGGAGACCTGGGCAGCGCGCCTCCTGCACGCCGCCTTGGAACGAGAGGGCTCGGGGCCGCACGCCTGGATACGCCATCGCCTGGACTTCTTCTGCTGCGCCGAGGCGCGAGTTGGATCTGGGGGTTGCAAGGGTTGGATCACGCCATCTGCGTGTTGCCGTTGGAAGATGAGCGGTGGTGAGATCCACCGCATGGAGAGAGGTTGCCGCCTCCAACGAGTCGCAAGGAGGGTTTCACGTGCCATCGCCTGGATCCCAGCCTGGATATGATGCGCCATCGCCTGGAGAGAGGTTGCCGTTGGAAGATGCGCGCCTGATGGAGGACGAAGGCTGCGCCTGGGCGCTGCTGCCGCCTGCGCAACAGAGACGTGGCTGGACTCTTGCAACAAGGGTTTCAGAAAACCCTATTTTCAAAACTCTTGGATCGAGATCTTGTTGCAGGACAGGGAATTTACTACAGAAATTAGGGTTCTAAAGACCCAAAAAAAATGCCGAACATGAACTCGGAACAAATCTCGCATAAAAATAAAGAACCAAAAAACTCCTCGAGGATCGACCCACTCTGATACCATGTTATAAAATAGAAAGCGGAAGCGGAATAACATAATAAAGAAGAATAATCACGAAGAACACAAAGATTTTTATGTGGAACCCTACTCCGTGAGGAGCGGGATGAAACCACAGGAGAAGCCCTCAACGGGGCGGATATTCTATTAGAATTTCTCATCTGTTACAGGAGGCCTGGGGTTCTTTATATAGATTCTACAGGGCCTCCAAGTCCCACCACTAGGCGGTATGGGACTAAACTCAGTGGTGTGGTAAATGGATCTTGAAGGGATCCATTTACCCACCTATTACATAAGTGACGCATGCTCCAAATACTCTAACAGAAGTATATCAATATTATACTCATATCGATCGTCTTTCTGAGACGATTGAAACGAGATATTTCGCGCCGAAATTCGACGCTTGCGGCGCGATTACGGTTAACTTGAAGTATGTCAAAATAAGGTTGGATTTTAAAAAAAAAAACTTTTTTCCCAGTAACAACAGCAGACTACTATCTTTACTTTCTCCAGGACTGCCATTTGGCATTTCAACTTTCTCCACTCGACTATAGCAAAGCCCCATTCTTCTTTCTATATAAACCCACTCTTGCTCTTCTCCTTTCTCCTCATATTTCCCCAAAACCCTCCAACCCTTTCCACCGAAAGAGCCACTCTCCTCTCCTCCTTACTACATGTGCTGCTGTTGAAGCTCTCAACCAAGCTACTACCACTGCAGCAACTACTGCTACATTCAAGGCTTGGACTCCTCCAAAGAGACCCCCCTGCTGCTATTAATGCCCTATTAGAGTCTGCATAGCCACTGCATGTTAGTAATTTGCTCCAAAACTTGGAGAAAGATCTGATTATAGGTACAACCCTTTCCCCCTACTCCTAGCTGCCATGCATGTGAAATCCTCTCTTTCTTGCTACCCTCCTATAGTATTTCACACAAACAGTTATAGTTTTTACTTGTAGGATCTCTTCACAATTCTTGTATGAAAAGTTGTTCATATCCTCTCATGTTCTTATAAATTACATAAATTATACAGTTCTGTGATCTCCAATGAAATAATTCATGTCCTCCTTGGAATATGGAAGGAGTCAAACATGTTCTCATGGTAGAATAAATTTTCCTGTTCATATATATATATTGTTATCTTACTATAAGACTATGTCATTGAATTTGCAAAGTTTTATTGTCATAAAACAGATATTTTACATGGAGGAAAGCTGTTACTCTGGCTTTGTTTCAAAAGTAGGATGGCATGCTTTAAAGTTTTACAACTATCTCATTGCTTTGAAGGATCTTAATCCCATCAACCATATAAAGGGAGTATATGCATATATTGCCAGGGAGATTAAAATCTCCAGGTGCACGTTTTTGCTCTTTAGATAAAACATAGTTTAAGGATGGTTATGAGTAAAAATAATAGAGAAGATAAATCCCTTAATATATAAATATATATATATAATATAAATTTATCAGCTATCTTTTCCCCCATTGAAAATGAGAGGTTTATAAAAAGAAGTTGCAGCCATCATCAAATTAAAAAGCCAAAAGGACATGAAGTATTGTGTTTCTCAAATTTTAAGTGAACAATATTTTGAATTGCCTTTGTATAAACCATCACCTATACAAGATAAATTTTCCATTACATATACAGCATAGACTTTCAATTATCTATACAATATAGTTGATGTCTATTCCAGTATTAGTCTCTCCTTTATTTTAAAAATTTCAGTAGAATAATATAGTTAACAGTAACGGGTATTGCCTATTTTCAAATTACAATAATTTTTCTATCAATGATATATCCATCACAGCATTTGATCCCTGAAGTTCTATATTATTTCAAATCCTGCAAGGTTGTATGATGTGAAATCATCGTGTAAATTACTCACATGTTATTATTGGACAATAGAAATTACATGTCTGTAATTATGAATATAACATATATATGTAGAATTTCAAGTTGTTGGCAACATTGCATAGATAGTGGTGACTGCATTTTTTTCAACTTTGGAAACATCAGACCTAGTTGTGTAGTGCAGTTGAAATGTATTTTTTTTATTAATACTAGAAATTTGTTCGTAGGAGATGACCAACTTGTAAATGCTTCGCTTTCTCTTCTGCACAAAATTTTGTGAATACTGTATGTATTGTCAGCCCTCATGTACATGTTGTAAATAATTATGAGAATTAATGAAAAGATTTGTTGGTGTTCTGTTCTGTGGTTGCTAAAATGTTATTGAATGTAAATGTTATACGCAAAGGCAAAGCAGCGCGAAAAATTTCCCCATTATTTCATATACCAATGTGATATTTAATTAATGTAATATTGCGAACGTTTGTAAACAGGTACCCGGATCCGAGGGGGTTCACATCACCTTTTTCGAGTTCGTGATGTATTTTTCTCCTACAGGTGATCGGTTGACTTCCTCAGTTTCCGATGATGAAATCTACATGCCACCACCACCATCATCATCACCTCCTTCACCACCACTACCATCACCTCCTTCACCGCCATCGCCACCACCACCACCTCCTCCACCCCCTCCTATGGTCACAGTCCTACTGTTGCCGCATCACAATACCTGTCGATATGCTTCCACTCAAGGTCACCGTGCATCATATAGCGCACATGAGGAATGTTCTGAAAATACATAGTTTCTAAGATGGGTCTGATGGTCTGCATGAGCAGGGTTCTTTACAGAGGACAGACATGCAGGTTGTTGATCTGTACTTACCTATTGCACTTCGAAATCAGAAGCGTAGTTGTGCATCATATCCTTTAGTATCCATGGTCTCCTTTGATCGCTTGACTAGGGAATTCAAGAAATTTGCAGTTCCATTGTCGACCATGGACATTCCATGAAATTATCAGGAGGCTTTGAAGGATAGTCGGTGGCGATTAGCTATGGAAGAAGAGATGGATGCCTTACAGTCACGTGGTACCTGGAGCTTGGTTCCTACTCCTGATAGAGCATCTGTCGTCGGTTGTAAGTGAGTGTTTACTGTTAAACACCATGCAAATGGGAGTCTGAATAGGTACAAAGCCAGACTGGTTACTCGTCAAACATATGGTGCGGATTACCTAGACACATTCTCCACAGTGGCTCGTCATTCTACTCTTCGGATTCTTCTTTTTGTTGCAATGGTACGAGACTGGCCTCTCTTCTGGCTTGACGTCAAAAATGCCTTTTTGTATAGGGACCTACAGGAAGAAGTATCCGAAAGTTTGCTGACTCCTGGGTTTGCTGTTGAAGGGGAGTATCCGAAGGTTTGCAGACTTCATAAAGCAATATATGACCTTAAACAAAGTCCTAGGGCATGGTTTCAGAAGCTCTCGAATTTAATTGAGAAGCAGGGATTTCAGAGGTTGAATGTGGATCATTCATTGTTTGTACAGAGCACGTCTAGAGGCATGGTGGTTATTATGGTATATGTTGATGACATATTAGTCAAAGGTTATGATGTGCAGGGGATACAAAAAGCTAAAGAATTTCTGGGCCAACAATTTGTAACTAAGGATCTTGGCACCTTACGATATTTTTTAAGATTAAAATTTGCTAGAAATTAACATGGTCTTGTGATGATCCAACAGAAGTATGTGACAGATATGCTAGTTGAGACAGGAATGATTGGATGTCGGTCAGCTACCACTCCTATGGACCCTGGTGAAGTTATATGATGATGACACAGAGGAGGTGGACAGGAGATGATACAGAGAAATAGTGGGGAAGCTTCTTTATGTTACTATAACCAGATCGGATATCTCATTTGCAGTCAGTCGGGTGAGCCAATTCATGGAACAACCCCTAAAGGTACACATGGATGTTGTATATACGATTTCGAGATACCTAAAGTCTTCTCCAGGTACAAGATTATTATTCAAAAAGGGGAAAGTACTTACCATTTCTGCATGCGCTGATGCTAATTATGCAGGATGTCCAAATGATAGAAAGTCCATCCGACTTTGCAGTTTTTGTTGATAGCTCTCTTGTCTCTTGGAAGAGTAAGAAGCAAATCGTGGTTGTCAGGACCGGTGTTGAGTCTGAATATAATGTTATGGCATAAGCTAGTACTAAAATGATGTGGGTTCGAGCTATACTAGCAGATTTACGTATAGATGTACATATTCCTATGCAGCTACAACATGATAACCAAGCAGCCATGTTCATTGCAAACAATTTTGCATTTCATGATAGTTACAAGCATATTGAAGTGGACTGCCACTACAAGAGGGTATATGATTCAGAAAGGGTTTATCACTACTTCTTATGTCAGCTCAGGGGATCAAACTACAGATATCTTCACTAAGGATTTGCTCAAAGGGTCGATCCAGAAATGCTCATCCAAGCTAAGCATGATTAACATCTATTCTCCATCTTGATGGGCAGTGTCAAGTTATATTTATGTCTTTGTACTATTTTCTTATTTTTCTATTCTTCTGTCTATTATATGTAATTTACCCATATGTCTCTCCCTATTTAAAAGAGCTTAGGGTTCAAGGAATAAACAAGTTTATCATTTTTTTCCAACAAGAATCATACAATAAAATGTTATATTATATTATTCTTCATATAATATTATTTATACAAGCTCTAAAACATCGATTGACATTTCAAATTCGAAATAGAATGAATCGAATTTGAATATTCAAAACTCGAAATGAATTGATTCTGAATTTAAGCTAGTAAATTCATTTGAAATTCGATTCGAGTTTGGATTCGAAACTTCTATAATGAAGTGAATCAAAATCCTGGCGGATTCGAAGGTATTCGATTTGATTAGCATCTCAAGCTCACATCCTTTCGCGCTCATGTGGGCAATTTGGTATGGCAGAAATGATTGTATTTTCCGCGGTGAATCGTTTTATTCTGAAAATATCTTGGAACATTGTAGGGCTTTGGTGGCAGCCTGGAACCATGTAATGTGATTTTTTTCTTAGCTTAGGTAATTAATGTAATTTTGTTGTTGGGTCCCATCTCAGGATCCCACCCTCCGGTTATTCAAAAAAATATGTCAATACATGTGTGCCTTCAAATGGCAAAGTTCTCTATCATCTCCGCTAACGGCGTGAGGACTCTAATTGTTACAAATTGAAGATTAGGACTCAGATTGGGATCGGGTGTATAAATGAGAACCTGATCTGTAAACTACCCTACATGAAATAGTGAAAGATAAAATAACTCTCAACAAGTTTAATATATTTGGGGCCGACATCTTTATGTGTCTAACTTTTTGCCTAAAAAATGAAAGGACTTCATAATTTGTTTGGATGACTGGTCTAGAAGGGAGTTACAGGTAAAAGCCTTACCCTACGCTGTTTGTAGTTATGGATGATGAGCAGGTGGTGGTGACCATGAGTGGGACAAAGAGTGGTTTCCTAGGCTTGACGTAATGCTCTTGGATGAGAGGAGAACTAACTTCATTTTATTACTCGGATTGTTGGAGGGGTGGCTCCAAAAGATCATGAGGGTGACTCATAGGAGTGAATCGGTGAGGATTTTGCTATCTCATGGGCTAATGAGGTAATGAGGTCGACGATGGAGGATGGAGTGCGAAGGTGTGGAGCGTTGGTGGAGAGCGAAGGCGAATCGCGGAGAGTCGTCCGGAAACTCGGGCCTTGGTGGTGACGCTCTCTCGGTCGAAGGCGTGAAGGGGAAGGGGGTGAACTACGGGGCCGCTGCTGGGTCTCGGAGTGGGGAAGGTGGTAACGAGAGGCGGGTCGCGGAGGAGGATTGGTTGCAAGTTTCGCATAAGAAGGTTGGAAAACGGTGCTTCCATTGCGGCGATCTTGGTCATCTTGCCTCCTTCTGCTCTCTTCCTGCTCGTTGTTATGCATGTGGGAAGCTGGGTCATCGCCAAGCTTCTTGAAGGCTCCTTCATGGTCGTGGCCCTCCTCAGTCCGGGTTGTTCTCTTCTTCGGGGATTCCGCGGTGCATGTCGGCCTCTCGTTCGACGTTCACCGGTCCTGTTGCCTGGAGGGAGGCACGCTCTTTCGCTCAGGTGGTGGCTCCTCGTTCCTGCTCGTCGGGCGATGGTCTTCTTGGTGCGGGCCCTGAGGTGGGTGGTGATGTTTCCTCGTATCTGCACACTCTTCCTGGTGCGGGTGAAAAGGTGGGTGTTGATGGTGCCTCGGTTGGGTTGGCGACAGTGGGGGATGTTTCGTCGATGGGGGATGGCATGCAACGAGAGAACGTGCATGTGAAGGTGATGCATGGGAAGGCGGTGCTTGGGAAGGGGGTGCATGATGACGGCAGGCGCGTCGAGGCAGTGTGGGTGGCTCGTCGGTGCAACGTGGCCTGGGATGTTGTCAGGTCTCATCTTGTTGGCTTCCTGGGTCCTCTCTTCCGTGGGGACTTCATACTCTTGGATTCTTCTCGGTGTTGTGTGCGAGGCTTGTCCCTGGATCAACGGGATAGGCTGTTGCGAAATGGGTCTATCGAAGATGTTGCGTGGAGATTGCTCCGAGTAGCGGATGGTGCTTCTTCAGACACTGAAGTGTGTGTGGCGGAGCTTCGTGGTGTTCCCTTCCTCTCGAGGACTGTCCCTTGTCTCGGAAAGGCATTCCGTCAATGGGGGAGATTTTGGCGGTCATGGATGATGGTCTTGCGCCGGAGGCGGATTGGAAGGTTACTCGGGTCCTCTTGGAGTGCAGCAAGGGTTTTTTCAGTGGGGCGCCTGGCAAGATCTTCTTCGGTTCTCTAAAAGTTGGCCGGTGACGATTCAAGGTGGAGTTGTCCATCGTCGCCCCTTCGTCGACATCGGAGGCTGATCGCGTGGCGGTGCTGGCCAGTTCGTTCGGTTCGGGGACAGGGCTCGACGTTTCTCCTTCGGGGTGCCAGCTGGCGCGGTTCGGGGATTTTTCCGAAGCGTCGCACCCCATGCATGACATTTCTGGTCCCTTCGACGTGCCTCTTCGGGTTCCGTGCCTTTCGTCTGCAACTCCAGGCTTCTCCGAGTTGAGGGCGTCCGAGGTGGATTCCTTTCATCGTTCTCGACCCGTTTTGTCGGCTTCCGCGCTGCTTTTTCGTTACTCGGGTCCTATGCCGGGTCATGGTCACTTGCTTGATGGCGGGTCCCTCAACTTCGGATCTTGGCCGAGGGCTTTCTTACCGAATGCCCCGTTTATCTTGCCCGATTCTGATGCGGTTTCGCCCCGGGTCCACATCGAGGAGGTGCGGGACCTTTCAGACGTGGGGGGAGCAGTTGGCATCGGCTTCTAACGCCTCCCCTTTGGGGGCCTCTTCGGACGTGGCTGTCTCCTCCTCCTTGGAGGTCTCCTCGGACTCGGTTGGTGCTTGCGACGGGGAGGCCTATCTGATAGGCGCTTGGGGAAGAGGTACAGGAGGCGTAAAAGCTCCCGGCAGGCCTCTTTGGTGAGGCATTCTTGTGCGACTCAGCGGGAGGCAGTGGCGGAAGTCGCTGGCTCTGTGGCCTTGGGGGAAGTTGTGGTGGTTTTTAATGAAGGTTCTATCTTGGAATGTAAGGGGCCTTGGGGAGGCTGACAAGCGTCGCTCCTTGGGCTCGCGTTTGTCCGAGTGGTGCTGTGATATTGCTCTTATCCAAGAAACGAAATTGCGAGGTGTGGATGATACCCTCTGGCGCTCTTTTGGTGCGGGTTCTTTGGACAAGTTCCGCGCGGTGGATGCGTTGGGCTCGGCGGGGGGCTTCTTGATTGCTTGGCGTTCTGCGGTGTTCTCTTTCAGCTCGGTTCTGGTGGGGAGACATATGATCTCGGTTGTCTTGACTCGGGCTGAGTCTCGGGAGCCGTTGGTGTTTTCTTGTATTTATGCCCCTTCGTGCCATGTCTTGAGGAAGGATTTATGGGAGGACCTTCGCGCGGCGGCCTCTATGTTCGGGGGGCTTCCCTGGCTCCTGGGGGGCTATTTCAATGTCACGCTCCATTCTTCCGATCGTCCACGAGGCAGGGTTGACCAGGATCCGGGGTCACTTGATTTTATTGAGATTTTGGATGAGCTTGCATTGGAGGGCCTGGTCCCTCATGATATCTCTTACACTTGAAGGAATAATTCTTCTCGTTCTAGAATCGATCGATTCTTGGCCTCTGGGAAGATGTTGGAGGCCTACCCTCTTTGTGCGGTGTCTTCTCGACCCCACTCTTTCTCCGATCACTCTCCCATTGTTTGGGAGTCTGGCGAGGGCCATCGGCCTCGGGGTCTTTTCCGCTACGAGAAATGCTGGCTGTTGGAGCCTAACTTCAAGGAGGTGGTGCAGGAGCATTGGGCGCATGTCTCGGTTATGGGTTCTGCGGCTCACAGACTTGATCAAAAGCTTGCGTCGTTGCGAAAGGTGCCTGTGGGGTTCAAGAAGGATTCCAGGTTGGCGCGTATTGTTGTTTGGGCGGCGGCGGAGGAGGTCATCGCGCGCCATGATAAGACGGAGAACGAGCGGGACCTTTTGCCTGAGGAGCTTCATGATCGGCTCTCTGCTCAGATTCAGGTTGCGGCGGAGGATAAGAAAAGAAACATTGAATGGCGGCAGCGGTCACGTTTAAAATGGCTCAAAGAGGGTGACGCGAATACGACCTTCTTTCACTGTGTGGCGAGTAGTAGAAAACGCCTTAATTCGATGCGGGGTATCTCTATTAATGGTGTGCAGGTTAGCGGGGAGAGGGAGATGGGGATTGCCATTGTGGATCATTTCAAGCGCTTCTCGTCGACTTGCTATCCGCGTAGGTGGCGCTGGCTGGGTCTTGGGGCGCGTTCTCTATCGGCCTCCGACTCTGGGCTCTTAATTCGTCCTATCTCTTTGGTGGAGATTAAGGAGGCCGTGTGGGCCTTAAATGTTGACTCTTCCCCGGGTCCCGATGGCTTCTCGGTGGCGTTTTATCGTGATTTCTGGGAGTTGGTGGCCGGTGACGTTATGGAGGTGGTGTCGGACTTTTGTGCGGGTAACTCTGGCTTTCATCGGATTAATAGGGCCAACATCGTTTTGATCCCTAAATCCTCGGCGGCGCAGCGTATTGAGGATTATCGGCCTATCTCCGTCTCTAATGGCATTTATCTTATTGTTGCTAAAGTTCTTGCCATACGACTGGCTCAGGTTTTGGACTCTCTTATCTCTCTGGCCCAGGTTGCTTTCATTAAGGGCAGGCAGATTGCGGATTGCATTGCGGTAGCTTGGTCGTTGAATGGAAGCACGATCATAAGAAGGGGGTACTCTGGAAGGTCGATTTTGCTAAGGCATACGACTGCTTGGAGTGGCGGTTTTTGTGGTCTGTTATGAGAAGGCGAGGCTTCCCTGATCTATGGATTTCGTGGATGCGTAGGTGCGTCACCATCGCCTCCCTCTCAGTGTTGATCAATGGCCGGACGGTCGGTGGCTTCTTCCAACCAAGAAGGGGGGTGTGCCAGGGCTGTCCCCTCGCTCCTCAGATGTTCTCGCGCGTATGGTGGACCGTGTTATTGACGTCGGGCTCTCTAAGGGCCTGTTTGGTTGCAGGGTTGGCCCAACCCTGGTTACTATTCACAAGGGTACTTCCTCCTCACATATTACTATTCACCCAGCCCAACCCAGCCCAACCCAACCCTGCCCAACCCTGCAACCAAACAGGCCCTAACGGATTCCGTAAGGGCGAACTCTGTGTGCCCTTGATCCAATTTGCGGACGACACAGTATGCTTTATTGAGGGTCGTACTGCTGAGGTCTCCGGTATGACGACCACTCTCGCCCTTTTCAGCGAATTGTCGGGTTTGATGATTAATGGCTCTAAATCCAAGGTGGTTCCCTTCGGCTTGTCGCACGAGGAGGCAGCGGAGTGCGGTCAGTTGCTAGGATCTCCTCTTGGTGAGCTTCCTTTTGATTATCTTGGCTTACCTTTGGTGGTGGGTCGGGCCAGAATCCGGGATTGGCGCTTGATTATTGAGCGTGTGGAAACGTGCCTTGCTGGTTGGCGCGCGGCTTTGCTCTCTAGAGGGGGCGTCTTGTTCTTCTTAAGTCTGTGCTCTCCTCTATCCCTTTATATTTCCTCTCTGTTCATCGTATGTCATTGGGGGTTCGATTGCGGATCAAACGTTGTATGCGTCGCTTTTTGTGGGGAAGGAAGGGGGAGGAGGGTAGGGATCTTCATCTTGTCGCTTGGGATGAGGTTACTAAGCCTAAGCGGAATGGTGGTCTGGGTGTACGGAGGTTGGAGGTGGTGAATGATGCTCTTTTACTCAAGTGGGTGAGTAGAATTTGGGGGAAGGGTGATAACTTCTTTATCTCTGTTCTCAGGGAGTTCTTGGGCGTCGATAGGCTAGGGGTGGCGCAGGGGGCCCACATCGTTCGTCATTCTCCGTTTTGGCGTAGTGTGTTGGACACTTTTGTTAGGAATGCTTCGTTGTTTATCCCGGTGCTGGGGAAGGGGGATTCCTTCAAGTTTTAGCTTGACGATTGGTCGGGTTGTGGTCCTTTGCAGGTGTGTTTCCCGCGCCTGTTTGCCTTAGCATCCCATAAAAATGCGTCGGCTGCTGATTGTTGGTTGGATGGTTGTTGGTGTCCGCGCTTTCTCGTGAACTTCTCGGATCAGCGAGTGGACGATTTTGTTTCGCTGTTGGATGCCCTTCGTGACGCTGCTACGCCGAATGAGTGTGGGGATCATTGGTGTTGGAAGGACGGTCCCTTCTCCACGCGCAAGGCTTATCGGGCGCTGGTTACTCTACCTCCTACCGATGTTGCTCTCCTTGTGCGCGATTGTGGGTTCTTTTGGGGCTTGTGGTTGCCGGAGCGCATTGGTTTCTTCCTTTGGCTTCTTCGTAGACGGAGGTTGATGACGCGCGATCGTTGTGCTAGAATTTTCGATAACATCAATACCATTTGTGTCCTCTGTAATTCGGAGGAGGAAACTATTGATCACCTTTTCTTCGGGTGCCAGTTGGTTCGTGGGCTTTGGGACGATTTGCCTTGGGCGAGCTCGGACAACCTTTTTGTTTTTTGCGAGCTTCTTCGGAACAACAGGAAAAGGGATAGGCGGGATCTCTTGGCCCCCATTGCAAGACTGTGGTGCATTTGGCTGGGAAGGAACGATGCTCTCTTCTCCGGTCAGCGGTTCTATCGGGAAAATACTCTTATCCTTTGCCCGCGCTTTATTGGTGACTGGTGTTCTGTGTAGGCGTTGGGCCTTGTTTTTTTGGGCTGGTGTTGATCGGTTGCTTCTTCTTTTCTTCTTTTGGGTTTTCTTCACTATTTTCTCCTCCTTCTCCCTTTTGTTGTAATTACCTTTTTTTATTTTTCATTTATACATTTTTGGGGCGAACACCAAAGAGTGTCTCCCCCTTTTTTGAGCCTCAAAAAAAATGAGGTCGACGATCCCTGATCTGAATCTGACATTTTGCAAATTGTCATGGAAGACAAATTCACCTTAAAAAGCGAAGTTGCATGCATGATTAGTGAGATTATAACAGACGGTTACCATGTCGATCAGGTGCAAGTGATATGTGGACAGTGACACTGTGTACAGTCTGCAGCAGTGGGAAGATGAGAAGCACGTTTTTTTCTTGTTTATAAATGCAACGACAGTTTGGATAGAGCTGAGAATTATGTGAATCGATGTGAGGGAAGCAGACACCTTTTAAGCAAGCTTCAGCTCTGAAGCAGTAGGCGGCAGGGACCAGGTCTGCAGGAGGCGATAAGATAGCAGATGCCCACTGACAATCCTTTGGGTTATCTGAACCGAAAGAATTGTAGTTTTCTTCACATGTGGAAGGTATTATGTTGAGAATGTAGTTCACAACACAAAGGTGTTGTATGCATCATAAGTGCACTTATATCTTCGAGAGGGTTTGAGGTGATGTGGTTGTAAATTCGGTTACTTGTCCAAATAAAATATGGATAGCATCAATGCTGGATGATCATCCTCTAGATTTTCAAAAGAAACATAAGACACTTCGCAATCCTTGGCATAGCTTTATATTGTTCTGAAGGGCAACTCACTGATGTCATAACCAACAGTCCAAATTTACACCTCTATACCATGAGTAACTTGCACCTGGTTCTAACAAGAGACCCCCTCCCCACACCCCACACCACAACAGAAGTGTGATTTCACCATTAGCAGATGCATTCATTGCAATAATCAATCTATCATCGTTATCTTGGTAAAAATCGCTGCCTCTTACATATGTAGTAAATAGCTGCAACAGATATATTTCATTTTATATTCTCAAGAGATAAGGCTCTGATGACTTACTTGTACCAATTGAATAAACTTACTCCTACTAGAATTGTGAAAAGTCCGATACCCTTTAACCAGGAAAATTCATCGTGGAAGTAAAACACAGCAACCTGATGCCAAGAAATCATATTGAGTGAATAATATTTTAAGTTTAATAATACAAGTCAGACATGCTATCAAAGATCCAATAAACAAGAAAGTTGAGGCGTTATTCCCAATGCGTACAAGGGAAATACCACAATTGTAAGAGCCTCCTTCATGACACCGGCTATTGTTACAGTAACAGCACTGGTGGCGGAAACAAGAATATACTCTGTTAATACCTGTTGAGAAAAAAAAATCTTCATTGTTTATCGCAAGTTTTGGCAATATAAGGTTCAGGGTAAAAACAATAATCAAATGAAGGAAACAGATCTACTTAGCAAGATCTCTACCATTAGAACAAACAAATATGTACCCAAAAACAAAATTTTGTTCCAAAAGAACAGCGTGTTTAAGAAACTACAGGTAAAATGATGTTTTTCGGCTACCTACCATAAAGAATGCCAGAGTTCCTCCAATAAGCATTAACAAACAACTGCGAGCAATATGCCATGGGGTATCAAAATAACCATTTTTGTTAAAATCATGCCAGGGATCCATCATCAGAGAGAGAAACAAAGTTGAAGCCGCCATGACAGGAGTAACATAGCTCATCATGGTAATGGGATCCTTTAGACCTGAATAACAACAAAAAAACACATTGTTGGTACGAATCAGAAATATAGTACAAATGTATACCTTCTTAAAAGATGCGTACAGTTAATGATAAATGTGTACATATGTTTAATAAATTTTCATGGAGATTATCCTGGATATCTTAAAGCATCAAGTTCGATGAAAATAAGAACATCCAACTCATTATTAGCATTGACTGTAGAGTCTAGACCTGCAATATGCTGTACTTTAGCATGTCCTGGACAAGTCTTTATACCCATCATGCAGAAAAAACTTAAGGGCTGATACAGAAGTTAAGCCTCTATAACTAGCCTTACATGGTTCTAAAACACTTGATAAGCATCCATTTCGATCATTGTACGAATCTAGCCTCACAATGAGAAGCACAACTTTATAAAAGTATAATCAACCTGCATTGCAGAAAGCTTTGCATTGAAACCTGTGTTAATAAGTCATCAACTTTTCAAATGGGACCATATAATAGGGATAACAATATGCGTCATCTCCATGACCAAACTGCAGTCTGAAACGGTCTGATTTTGACCGAAAAACGAGATTTCAGACCTATAAATTTCCTTTTTCAGTCCTAGCAAGGCTTGAAGAGTAACAAGGATAATTATATAAGTCGACATGCACAATCAATCCTTCGTATGATCATGTAGACTTGCTCGAATCGGTCTACTTCCGCAGTCGAGTTCTGTTTTTGGATCTTCTTTTATCATGTCAGAAAACAATGGTGATGTCTTCTCTTCATCCGGTGCCTTTAATGCTCGATTCCCATCGTGGAGATGGATAGGATCAACTATGAGTTCTGGCCTATGCAGTTTCTGACCCTCATGCAGTGCAACAACAAGGAGCACATTCTAACAAAGCCAGAACTGACGAACAAGATTGGGGACAATGCTTCGTAGAAGCAAGATGACGCGCATGCGCGTATTTGGCTCTCTGGGACCCTCACCACAGAGATAGTGAATGATATTGTGAACCAGCCCACCATCAAGGCCATGTGGGATATTTTGGCATCTACCTTTGCTCAACAGAAGGATGAGGCCAAGATTCTTCAGCTTTAATTAGACATATACAGGGCAAAGCAGAATGGCTGCCCACTGCACATGTTCGACTCTCTGCTTCGTGGCATTTTCGAGAGGCTTCACAACTTCATGCCGGTTACAACCTCCACAGAGCAGCAGATGGCATACAGAAACTCCACGATGCTTGGAGTTTTCTTGGTTGCACTTGACCCGGAGCAAGAGGCAGCACGAGCACAGCTCCTTGTTGGGACGACAATACCTCCCATAACGGAGGCTTACATTTGTCTCAGTAGGCTTCTTATTCCACCTACTGCCACCACACAACCTACCTCAACAATGGTTGCTTCTTGCGACAGAGGAGGTTCTACTCAGTTCAGAGGGAGTAGACCCTGTAACAGAGGTGGTGGATGTCAGCGTGGTCCCTGCACCTACTATCGTCATCCGGGACACTGTGAGGACACATAACACATATTATTTGAAGCATGGATACCACGCATATGCTCGCATGGTAGACATATTGTTCCCTCAGACATTACAGCTCCTCGGGTAGATCCACGCCTTTATGACATTGTCTCTCGTATATGGGAGATCATGACTCCAGTGGCTGGCACTACTATTATATGATCCACAAATATTGCAGCTGCAGCTAGAGCCTCTTTGAGCTCCTCAGGTATCACATACGCTTTTACTGGTTGTAGCAGTGCAAATATGACAGAGTGGATCATAAACTATGGTGCTTCTCAACATCTCTGTGGAAACAGAGCACAATTCAGGTCTTACAGGTCTATACCTCAAGGTAGATGGGTCGTCATTGCAAATAGGGTTCACTTACCCATCATAGGACACGGAGAGGTACATTTGACGCCGCCCATGAACTTGCAAAATGTCTTATATGCTCATGATTTTCAGATGAACTTGCTTCCTATTAGTTAGCTTACAAAGTATATGCATTGTCGTGCCATTTTGACCCCTCTTCTCTTGTGTTTCAGGACATACTCACGGGCAGTGCGAATGGATGTGGATGTGAGTAGGGGGTTCTACAAGCTGGTCCAGCCTCCTCATGTTGATGCATCTACTATTCCTACTGGACCAGTCTCACTGTACATGTGGCACCATCATTTTGGCCACCTTTCTCTGCAGAAGTTGTATCATGTCCTACAGATCTCCACGCAATCTTCCTGCTAGTGCAAGGCTTGCTAGCTTGGGAGACATCATTGTTCTTCATTTCCATCACGTCAGAGTCGAAGTAGTTCTCAGTTGTTTGAGGTCCTTCACTTAGATATCTAGGGTCAGAGTCGTATCGCTGATCACCAGGGACGCCGTTTTTATTCGGTTGTTGTTGATGATTATTTTAGACATTCTTAGGTTTTCTTGTTAAAGAATAAATCTGAGGTTGGGTCTATCATTAAATCATTTATTAATGAGATAAAAAATATTTGTTTGCTATTGTCAAGTATTTGCATTTTGATAATGCCTTAGAGTTTTGCACTTTACAAATATCCGAGTTTCTCAAGTCACTTGGCATTGTACACCAGATCTCGTGTGTCTATACATCTCAATAGATTGGTATTGCTGAACACAAACATCATCATTTACTTGATGTGACCAGAACTCTTCTAATTCAGAGTTGTGCTCCTCACTCTTATTGGGTGATGTAGTTCTCACTGTCTGCTACTTAGTAAACCATATGACATCCTCTGTTTTGAGAGAATATGTTACTTTCTCGATTGTGTTTCTCGAGAAGGGTTCATTCTCCCTTACACCCCATGTATTTGGATCTGTGTGCTTTGTTCACAATATTTTGCCTGGTCGTGACAAGCTCTCCTTCAGAGTTGCCAACTGTGTCTTCGTTGGCTACTCTTGTACCCAGAAAGGGTACCGTTACTTTGATCCGCTTCGATGGAAATACTTTTTCAGTGATGATGTTATATTTTTTGAGTCTGTTACGTATTTCCCTCCTACAATTGACAGATTGGCCACTTTTGACTCTATTGAGGAGGTTTACATGCCTCCACCTCCTACAGCTCTACCAACTCCTACTCATGTTCTACCACCTCCATCACCTCCCTCACCATCACCACCTCCAGTACCTATACCTACTAATGTAGTTGCCTTGGACCACCTACCTTGACTCAGTTTTTGCCACGTGTATTTACTCACAAGTCTCGCTCTGTCGCCCCTACTCACAAGTCTTCCCCATAATCCAGCACGTCTCGGGTATGTGATGAACACATTGTTTCTACCGATGACACTATTGAGTTGTCTATGCAGTAGGATTCCTTATAGGATGAGCAGGTACCCTCTCAAGAGGGGCACTTACAAATTCAAGAGGTGGTAGATGATCTCAATGTGCCTATTGTTCTGCGAAAGCAGAGATGTACTTGTGATTCATATCCTCTTGTAGCCCGAAATTCTTTAAGTAGACTTTCAAAAGATTTCAAGAGATTTCCCGTGGCATTATCAATCGTGGAGATGCCATGGACATATCAGGAGGCCATTCAAGACAGTCAATGACATCTTGCCGTGGAGGAGGAGATGGTTGTGCTGCAGTCGCGTGCCACTGGGAGCCTTGTTTCAACTCCAATTGATATATCCGTTATTGGGTGCAAGTGGGTGTTCACAATGAAGCGCCGAGCATATGGCAGTGTAGATCGCTACAAGGCGAGACTCGGGGCATGTGGGTTTACTCAGACATATGGGGTGGACTATCAGGATACATTCTCTCCAGTGATCAGGCATTCTATTCTGTATATACTTTTATATGTTGCAATGACACGGGATTGGCCCCTCTATCAGCTTGATGTGAAGAATGCTTTCCTCTATGGTGACTTACAAGAGGAGGTTTATCTACAACATCCACCTGGGCTCACTGCTGAGGGGGGGTGTCAGAAAGTTTGCAGTCTTCACAAGACGAGTTATGGCCTAAAGCAAAGTCCAAGAGCATGATTCCAACAGCCCTCGGACTTGATACAATAACAGGGGTTTGTGAGATCAACTACTAATCATTCACTATTTGTTTAGAGGACTCATAGAGGTACAGTTTTCATACTTGTGTTTGTTGATGATATCATTGTTAGAGGGGATGACGATCAGGTCATCCAGGTTGCTAAGGATTTCATAGGTCAGCAATTTGTAACCAAGAACGTTGGTAGTTTATGTTACTTCCTTAGATTGGAGTTTGTCAGGAACCAACGAGGTCTTGTGATGACCCAGAAGAAGTATGTTACAGATCTTCTCTTTGAGACAATCATGGTAGATTGCAGGCCTGTCACTACTATGGACCCGAGCATGAAGCTCTATGATGATGACACTAAGGAAATCGACAAGAGGAGGTACAAGGAGCTCGTTGGGAAGCTTCTTTATATGGCAATCACCATGTCATATATAATGTGCAGTAAGCAAAGTGAGTCGGTATATAGAGAAGCCTAGACATGCACATATGGTTGCAGTCCATATGATTCTGAGGTATCTAAAGGCCTCATCTGGCACTGGTCTTCTATTTAGCAGAGGTACATCCTTTGCAGTTACAACATGTACAGATGTAGATTATGCATGTTGTCCCAAAGATAGGAAGTCTACTTCTGTCTTTGCAGCGTTCATAGGAAGTTCATTGGTGTCATGGAAGAGCAAGAAGCAAACTATGGTTTCCAGATCTAGTGCAGAATCCGCATACTGGGCCATGGCGTAAACTAGTTTAGATAAGATGTGGGTCAGATCTTCCCATACACATCGAAACTGAATAGCGATTAAGCGGTATGCGGGAGCATACACGGGGTATATGCGATAATACGTGATTTTCTATTTTTTATTTAAAAATGATAAATACCTATAAAAGTGACTACAATTGAATTGAATTTATGAATAAATGTGGTCCAATAGAAGATCTAAGAAAAATGTTTTTTATGTAGAGCTCAAAATAGTATAAGTAAATATCATAATCATCAAAGATAGTATTACATTATCTGATTTAATATATAGAACCGAAATAATACAAGATCCTGATTTTAAGATCCGTATTCAATTATCCAACTGGACCTTAATCGGGCGCACGGAACGCATATGCACCTGTACAGCCTGCATGTAGGCCATATATGCGCAAACGGTGTATAAAATGGGGCTCCATGTAATCGGTGCATAGAGGAGGTCGCCTAGACATATACGGTCGCACAGACTGTTTTTATGAACAGAGAACTAGGTTGCTCTCTTCATTACAAACAACCCAGCCTTCCATGAGAGGACCAAGCATATCGAGGTGGATTGTCACTACACTTGTGACATAATACAGAAGGATCTCATTTCCATTGCTCATGTCAGCTCTGGAGACCATACAGCAGATGCACTAACCAAGGTTGAAGCCAAAGGGCCTTACCAAAGATGTTGCTCCAAGCTAAGCCTGACAGATATCAACGCTCCAACTTGAGGGGAAGTGTTGAGATATTAATTATATTTCATGTCTTTTATGTATTATTTATTTCCTTTGTCTTCTTTATGTAATTTACCCAACAGGTTACACTCCTATATAAGAGAACCCAAGGGCTTCATGAGTAAGCAATTCATTCTTCCATTTCCACAGTGGTCTTAGAGTTTTCATGTGGATTCATAGGGACTCCAGAGTAGAGATCACATTCACTTGGCCAGTAAGGGAGAGACTCGGTTCTCCAATGAAGAAGCTTTCAAATTTCATTCTCTGGTGTTCATGAACTCCAGTACAAGATCTTTCCCTATGAGAGAGAACTCACTTTGATGTCCCTATAGGAGAGACAGATCTCTAGAGATCTATATATGGATAATTAGCGACGTTATTTGTTTGGCCCTTCAAACATGGAGCAGTTGTCCATATTATACGTAGTCTTCTAAATGTGATGGGCCAGAGTACTCCGACAAGGAGACTCGTTCTAGTTTCAGTGACTCTGAAAGATGCGGTACAGAGCACATGTTCTCTGACGAGGAGATCCGGTTCAGCTGGCACTCCAACCCTTCGGCTCCCCCTCATCAGCACGGCACGAGAAGCAACGTCCTCAACAGGCAGGCAGTAGAGTATGCATTGAGTCGATATTGTCTGCAGTATCTTGTATTGCGAGTGAGCAATTTCTTACTATTTGTCACATGTATAAACGGGTAACTGAATCCCTCCAAGGTCCAATTACCACATCTACAGGTTTAGTCTCACATCTAGTGTTAGTGGAAGTCTGATCTGTTTGTGGGGCTATATAAGAATCCTCACACCCGTTGTATTAGTGGAGGGAGAAAGGAATAATAGAGTATCCGGCATGTTGAGAGGCCTTCTCCCATGGTTTCATCCCACTCCTCACGAAGTAAGGTTCAACGTAAAATCCCAATGTTCTTTCTTATTTATATATCTTTATCTTTGATATGCTTCCGCACTATCATTGTCTACAGTTGCTAACCAATTCAGATATGTTGATGAAGTGTGGAGACCAATAACAACTTTATGGGCTATTTGGTTGACGCAATGGTGTCATTTTCAGAAACGAACGGTTTTATGTTGAGTGTGACCCATTTAGCTAGATATCTCCTCAAGATATGGTTGTTGTAATCTAGTTACTTTTTAATTAATTTATCTTGGGGCGGACACCAATATAGGTGTTTTCCCCTTTGCGATTTCAAAAAAAATATGTTCCAGCATAAAGTCTTCGAGACTGAGAAACATGGTAACGGACTAATATTATAATATGAAAAAGGTGATGAATTAAACTGACAATTGAGAATATGAAACTGATTGGACATGACCCTATATTACACGGGCTTTTTTTAATCCACTCCGACTTATTACTCACACATGAAGAACTAAATTCTATCGTATATCATTTAATTATTGACAGTAAAAGGATAACTATGTAGCCCGAGGTTATTGATTGCAAACATGAACAGAAGTTGTTGATGGATAATGCCCAAAATTGAACTTCAAGGTCAAAACTGCTTACCATAGCTTTCTTTCTGGCAATCCAGGTCAAACAAACGATCAACAGAGGAAAGTTAGATTTGTGCTCGGTATCTAAAGTACAACATGGACTAGCAAGTGAATTAGATTATAATAGCACCAAACAATTATAATTGATTAGAAGCAACCTGCAAGAGAATCTGGGTCATGGACCATCTAAAACCAGATACAACTGCTGCAAGCATAACAAAAAGGAAGCCCCAGAGCTCAAACTCCGTTTCCTTTGCAACTGCAGAAGATTCAATAATGAACAGATCAGACTTGCAAGCTTAAATTTCATGTATGAAAATTGAGACTTCAAGTAGAAAAGGATGCCTGTTAATAGAACACCAACTGAGATGATAAAAATTATGCCAAATAGCTTCATGCTGGGACTTTCCAACCTGTCAATGACCAAAAAAAGAAAATGCAAAACTGGAGGCCATGGAACCATGATATGGGTATAAGGAGCTAAAGGCAAAAAAATCCAATAACAAAGAATTTGCAACTTCATCCTATCATAATACATGCAAGCAAAGCATAAATTAGCTTAAAACAAACAGTGTAAAAGGATTAACCAATAGCATAAAGTACTTATTTACTAATAAGTAAAAGTCAATATGGAATGGGTATATATGTTAATTAAACTGCAATGCCTGACCGACAGAGGTTAACTGAAAATGGATGAATAACGTTGAATGAAAAGGAAAGTGAAGCAATCTTTCTAGAGTAATATGCATGCACATTTTGAAGATCCCGTGACTATGACTGTAAAAATACTCCCAACAGAAAAATGATAATGTCTTTTTGTCTATAAGAACTAAACATTTAGAGAGACTGAAAGATAAAACTGCCAAAGCTAGCACAGTTGTAACAAAAAAATATCAAAAGAGCAACCAAGGACAAATGATGGTGTCTACTGAAGACTTCCGGCATCTAGATATGTAATATAAGTATCTGGATCTTTCCGCTTGAGCAAATAGGCTAAGACTTAGATGCCGTTGATGAGCCTATCTGCTGTGATATAATCGTTGGGATAAAAATGATTCGTATATTAGAAGAGATCCCATGGCTCTCTTATATAGGAGAAAAGCCATGGGTTAATTACATAAGTAATACTCAAAGAAAACATAAAATATAAAAGTGATACTGTGAGATACAATTATCTCAACACTCCCCCTCAAGCTGGAGCATAAATATCAATCATGCTCAGCTTGGAACAACACGTCTGAAATGGACCTCTAGTAAGGGCCTTGGTGAAGATGTCGGTCGTCTGACTTCCTGTGGAAACATGAGAGGTGGATATAAGACCTTTCTGGATCATATCTCTAGTGTAATAATAATCCACCTCGATATGCTTTGTCCGCTCATGAAAAGCAGGGTTATTGGCAATAAAAAAAAGCTGCTTGATTATCACATAAAAGCTTCATAGGTAGAAAAACGTAAATAGTAAGGTCGGTCAATACCGATCTAACCCACATCATCTCTACACATCCTTGTGCCATGGCTCTGTATTCAAATTTTGCACTAGATCTGACCACCACCGTCTGCTTCTTGCTTTTCCATGAAACTAGTGAGATACCTACAAAGATAGCGAAACTAGAAGTGAACTTTTTGTCCCTGGGACAACTAGCGTAATATGCATCTGCACATGCTATTACCTCAAGAGATGTATCCCTACTAAATATAATTCTTGAACCTGGTGAAGTCTTCAAATACCTCAAGATCATATGGACGGCATCCATATGCACCTTCCCGGGCTGCTCCATGAACTGACTGACTTTGCTTACTGCAAAAGCAATATCCGGCCTGGTGATGGTGGTGTATAAGAGCTTCCCAACAAGTTCTCTGTATCTCCTCCTGTCAACTTCTTCAGTGTCCTCATCATATAATCTCATGCTTGCATCCATAGGGGTAGTAGCAGGTTCGCACCATGTCATACATGTCTCAGAGAGAAGATCCATAACAAACTTCCTCTGAGTCATTACAAGGCCACGCTTGTTCCTGGCGAACTCCAACCCAAGGAAGTAACGAAGATTGCCAAGGTCCTTAGTCACAAACTATTGACTTAGGAACTCCTTGCGGTAAGAATGCCCTGCTCATCATCTCCTGTAATGAGAATATCATCCACATAAACAAGAATAGCCACAATACCTCTCTGTGTCCTCTGGACAAACAGTGAGTGGTCCGCAGTAGACCGCACAAACCCCTGTTGCACTATCAACTCCGATAGCTTTTGGTACCAAGCTCTCTAACTCTGCTTCAGGTCATAAATTGCCTTATGAAGTATGCACACCTTCTGAGACTCCCAATCAGTAGCAAATCTTGGTGGTTGTTGCATATATACTTCCTCCTGTAGATCCTCATAGAGAAATGCATTCTTCACATCTAGTTGGTAAAGAGGCCAGTCCCGTGAACTAGGAACATATAGAATAATGCGTAGTGTTGCTACTGAAGAGAAGGTGTCCTGATAGTCCACCCCATAGGTCTAGATGAACCCCCGAGCCATTAGCCTTGCTTTAAAACGGTCCACACCGCCATCTGTCCTTTTCTTAACCGTGAATATCCATTTGCAGCTCACAATGGAGGCTCCTAGTGGAGCTGAGACACAATGCTCCAGTTACCACGTGATCGTAGAGCCGCCATCTCCTCTTCCATTGCGGTCAGGATGTAGAGGCGCTACGTCGCGACGGGGGGGGGGTTGGTTGGGTCGAGGTCTGCGGTAGAAGACTGAGAAGTGGAGGTTCAAGGGGTGTGGTCGCCGTGTCCTGCACCGAGGAGGACAGGAGAAGATCGTGGCGGAGAAAAGGCGATTCTCAAACCCGTTTGGCAGGGGCTGCTATCGTTGTGGATCCTTGGGCCATTGGGCTAGGAAGTGCCGAGAACCTATCTGATGCTTCCATTGTCATCGCTTTTCCCACAGAAGCGGCGCTTGCCCGCAAAGAAGTCAGAGACCGAGCGACAGGTCGGTGGAGAATGCGACAGTGTTGGTGGGGGAGGGTGGCAGAGAGGATGCACTATTTTTGGGATCATCAAATGTGGGGCTTCTCTCTGCAGCGCTTTTTTGCGGAGATATTGCGCTCCTAGCCCATGGTCGAGTACTCGCTAGGGGCGGAAGTGAGTGAGTTGCTCCGGTGGTCGAAGGAGGGCTGGACGCAGTTGCATTGGCGCAGGACAATCGCCTCAGATGGGGCAGGTCGGACGGAACCGATAGATCGTGTTCGCATTAGAGGGATTCCGTTCGTGGCACGGGGTCTCCAATGCATGCGAAAGCTGTTGAAGGGGGAGTTGGAAATCGTCAAGGTGGAAAGCTCTGGATGTCGACCGGGAGAACCACTAGATCCAATCCTCAGGGTGCGGAACTTCACGTTCGCAGGTCTGGGAGGGAGGAGGCTCTGGTTAGCTGGAAGGACATTTCACGTCGAGGTCGCGTTGGTAGAGCAGAAGGCTAGAGGTCAGGAGGGCGTGGGAGCTCGCGTCGAGAAGCATGTCAGGAAGGAGTCCAAAGGTACGGTGGCGGCAAAGGCAGAGACGTCGGAGACTGTTGGGAGCCCTCGGGGAAGGACGTGGCAGACATAGGAAGCTGGAGAGTCGCCTCGGGCGAAGGCGACTCCTCTTCTCCCACGACTCTACTTCGGAACTGTAAATGTCGATCGGGTCTCCTAGGAAGGCTTCATATGGGCGGGTTGCCTATCTAATCATGTGGGGACAGTGTCAGGGGATCCTATTACCCGAAAAAGATGGGATCCGACAGCCTCAAATATTTCAGGTATGCATGACCCGCGTACTTTTGTGGTCTCTTCGGCGGGTCATGCTCTTGACCCGACGAGCCGACCAGAGGTGTTGCCAAACGAGCGAGCTAAGGAGGGGGGCACTTCTGTTTCGGCGAGCCTTGTTGGTGCGCGGGATGGCCACGTCGGGAGGACCGCGATGCGTGCGCCGGGGCACGAGATGGAGTCCTCGCCGGCAAAAGATCAAGCTGAGGTGGAGGTAAGGTCCTCGCTGTTAGAGTCGAGTGTCGAAGAAGGGCTGGTGATCGGGAAGGCGGGTGACGAAGGGCTCATGGTAGGGAAAGGAGGGCCGAATGGAGAGGAGTATGCGCCTCTGGAGGCCGGGAACTGGCCTTCAGATGAGAACGAACATCAACAGGGGTATGGTGTCGATGCCCATCCCAGGGAGAATTTAACCTGCTGGGAGACACGGCTTGCGCCCCAGTTGACGGGTCTGATCAGATTTGGGACGTGCTATAAAAGGAAATTGGCCGGAAAGGAAAGGCAGAGGTATCGACGTGCAGCTTTGTTGGAATCGTTGGAGAGGAATGGGGGGCCCAGGGACCGTCATTGACTCTGCAAATACTATTGAATCGATTCCACACCCTGGATCAAACGGTTGTGGAACAGCTCGGCCTCATCCCACCCAAGAAGACGACGAGCGGATCATGTCAATGAAGATTCTTTCATGGAATGTGCAGGGCGTAGGCCGGGCGGAAAAGCGGCTGAGGGTTGGCGAGCTTATCACGGAGTCTCGGGCAACGATTTTCTTCCTAAAGGAGATGAAGCTCTCGAACGGGAGTCTGGCGGTGACATGGGCGCTGGAGGGAGGAGGTACGTTTGAGTTGAAGGAGCTTGCGACCCAAGGGGCTTCAGGGGGCCTGCTGACTGGATGGAGTAAAGATGCATTTGAGATGATAGAGGTCACGAGGTCGCAGTTATGTCGTACGGTTCTGCTAAGACAGCAGTCCGATGGTGCCACCATGCGCTTCACCAATATTTACGGTCCAGCTGGCAGTGACAGGGGCCTCCTGGAGACGGACTTGGAGCAGTTGGGCAACCACGATGCGGCGGGAGCCTGGTTTATTGGCGGGGACCTCAACGTTACGCTGCTTCCTGACGATTGCCCCTAGGGAGCAGGAGGTGGTGACTTTGGGACGGAAGAGTTACGGAGGGCTATGCACACTTTGGGTCTGGTTATCTTTGATGCTGTGGGATGTGCATACACGTGGCGCAATGTTAGATCGCGATCCAGACTGGACAGATTCCTTCTTTCTACTGGGGCAGCGGAGCGGTTCCCGCTGTCGAGGGCGTGGGCGCTCCCTAGGTTGCATTTGGACCACACGCCGATTATGTGGAGCTCGGAGGAGGAGGAGGGTCGGAATCGGTTCTTTTTTCGCTTCGAACGGAGCTGGTTGTTCGAAGAAGGATTCAAAGAGGCGGTGGACGCGGAATGGAGAGGGTATGCGTCGGAGGGCACGGCGGTGGCAAGGTTGGCGGCTAAGCTTCGCTCCTTAAGGAAGTTTCTTACCGCTTTTGGTCGTGATTTGAGGAGGAGGCGGAGAAGCAGAAGAACGGAGGTCCAGGAAGAAATCATTAGCTTGGACAGGCTGGAGGATGAGAGAGGGTTGGCCCCCAACGAGTTTGATAGGAGAAAAGGTCTACTACAGGAGCTGATGTTGGAGGACAGAAAAGAGGAGGTGGAATGGCGGCAGAAGTCCAGGCAGAAATGACTAAAGAAGGGGGATGCTAACACGAGATTTTTTCCACTCTATGGCCTCCGGTCGGCAGAGAAGGAACTACTTCCAAGAGATGGAGGTGGATGGAGTTAGGGTGTCGGGAGCGGTGGTGATGGGAAGGGCACTAAGGAGTCACTTTGTGCGAGCGACGCGAAGGAGAAGAGAGGAAGGCTGGGGTTGGACCGGAAGAGTGGTGAAGAACATGACACCAGATCAGGCGGAGGGATTACTTTCTCCCTTCACAATCGAGGAGGTGAAGAGGGCGGTTTGGGACTTGAACTCAAACGGGGCCCTGGGATTGGACGGCTTCCAAGTGTTGTTCTACCGCAAGTTCTGGGAGCTGCTGAAGGACGAGGTAATGGACGTGATGAAGGAGTTCAGGGAAGGTAATGGCGGATTCGAGAAGATCAACAGGGTGTTGTTGTTCCTGCTCCCAAAGAAGGATACTCCTACGAGGGTCGAGGACTACAGGAAGATCGCGCTCTCCAATGCGATTTATCTGATGATAGCCAAGGTGCTGGCAAACAGGCTCAGTGGGATTCTAGACTCAGTGGTGCTACAGGGGCAGTCAGCGTTCATTCCGGGGAGACAGATGGCTGACGGGCTTCTTATAGCTTCGGAGATATGCCTAGACCGGAGGCGGTCGAAGGCGAGAGGGGCGTTGTGGAAGATAGACTTTGTGAAGGCCTATGACAGTGTCGACTGGAGATTCATCTGGGTGTCGCTGAGGAGGACAGGTTTCCCGAAGTTGTGGATAAGCTGGGTGAAGCGGTGTGTGACCACCTCCTCCTACTCTGTGTTGGTGAATGGCAGACCGCAGGAGGGCTTTTTTCAGCCACATTGTGGGGTAAGACAGGGGTGCTCATTAGCTCCTATGTTGTTTGTTCTTGTGGCCGACGCCCTGGGAGTGCTCCTTAGACAGGCAGTAGACGTCGAATGGTGAGAGGGGTACAAGAATGAGGACATCTCCGTCCCTCTACTGCAGTACGCTGATGATACGATCCTCCTGTTGGGGGGTACGGATGATCAGAATAGGAATGTGGTTCCTTTGGTGGAGATTTTTGGCGCGTTAACCGACCTTGAGATCAATAAGAGCAAGTCCACGGTGATCACCTTCGGGATGTCTGACGCCGAGCGTACAGCCCTTGCAAGTTGGACTGTTTGCCTATTAGGGGACCTCACTATCTCATATCTGGGTTTGCCGTTGATGGTGAGGTAATTGAGGAATCGGACTGGGACGGGTTGCTACTGAAGACGGAGAAGAGACTCGTCGGTTGGAAGGCGGCCACGCTCTCCAAGAGTGGAAAGCTGATCTTGCTAAAGCACGTTCTCTCGACAATTCCTATTTTCTTCTACTCCATTCAATTGATGTTGGTTGGGGTTCGCAAGAAGGTTGAGGCTTTGATGAGAAGATTCCTTTGGTCTGATGGGAAGCAGCAGGGGACGGAGGTGCACTTGGTCAGATGGGAGGATGTTACAAAGAGCCAGAGAGATAGTGGTCTCGGGGTGTGGGATGTGGAGACGATGAACATGGCGCTCATTGCGAGGTGGGTGGCTCGCGTCTGGGGTCCCTCTACCTCGCTCGTTGTTAGGCTGATACGGAGTATCTACGGGGGGGGGGAGTTGGTGGCTGTTAGTTGCCATTTCGAGTCACCGCTTTGGGCTGGAATTCACCAGACTTTACCTCGTGTGATGCATAAGATTCGGCCAAGGGTGGGGGATGGTCACATCTTCAGGTTCCGGTATGACGATTGAACGAGGGACGGCTCTTTGGAGGGAATGTTCCCGCGTCTTTTCTCTTTGGCGGCTACGAAAGAGGATCCGTTAGTCCACATGGCTGATGCGGGGAGGTGGGTGTTGAGTTTTGTTGTGGAGCTTTCTGACTAGCGCTTGGACGAATTTTGTGGCTCCTATCTGTGTTGCCTGAACCGAGGATGTCCTCGCTGGACATGGACCATCACAGCTGGGATGGTGCGGCCTTCTCCGTCAAGATGGCTTTTGAGGAAGTGAGTGTATCGACGGAGGAGCGGGACGCGAAGCTTTGCCAGGACGTAAAAATTAGTTGGACGTCAAAGATTCTGAATAGAATCAAGTTTTTCCCGTGGTACTTGAGAAAGGGTCGGGTGTGGGACAAAGCGAGGAGGAGGCTATTGGGCCTCGATGACACGAGTTGTGGCAGGTGCGGTGAAATGGAGGACTCAGGACACTTGTTCCTCAGGTGCCCGAAGTCTGAGTGTATCTGGGCGGCAATTGGCATACAGGGGATCGGATGCAATGGGATGGTGGAGTTTTGGCGATCAGTTCGGGCGGTAGATACAAACTCAGCGGGTGGTACACAGAAGATCTTTGCCACTTTATGGGTCATCTAGATGGCATGGAACGACTTGATCTTCAAAAGCCAGATATTTTATTGTGAAAATGTAGTTTCTCATTGTAACGCCCTGTTTGATTTCTGGAACACACGGTAATGTACTCTTAACTATTTTCTTAATGGAATTTTTGGTGGTGACCCCCTGAGTGGGGTCTCACCCGAATTATAATAAAAAAAATCTCCTCTTCCATTGCAAGTCTCCACCTACTGTCCAGGAGCGCCTCCTGATACGTCCATGGGATAGTAAAAGCAAATAGTCCCACTACAAACTTCCTATATTCCGTTGAAAGATGATCTAAGGAAACATGTGCAGCAAGAGGGTACGTGGCACATTGGCAACAAGGCTTCCTTAGGGCAATAGATATCTCTAGGTCATCGGTTGCATTGTCCTCTGGAATCAACTCTTCATGTATATCATTCTGATCTCCGGTGCCATCAGTAGAAATAATATGTTCATGACATACCTGAGGCCAAGCAAGGAAATATCAATATCGATATCGTTTCGATACAATGTCGATACCGATATATCGGCGATATATCGGCGATATATCGACGCATATCGCCGAAACCCGATATCCATTAGGCATTTTCTCCTGTCGATACCCGATATCGTCCATATCGGCAATATATCGGTGACCTGTCAATACCGATATATCGCCGATATATTGACGATATATCGCGATATGGCGATCCCTGCCTGAGGCATGGTGGATGATGTGGATGGCGCATGAGCAGAGGGGCGAGTAGTAGACCTGCGAGTATAAACATAGGGTAAGAACGTGGATTTGGTGGTAAGATGTTGAGGTGGTGGTGGAGGTGGTGAAGACCGAGGAGCATCACAAGGGGTATGAGATGGAGAAGATGGAGGTGGAGGCACCACAACATCCTCTCTAAAACCAGCATTAGACAACCTGTCACCTGTAGGAGAAAAGTACATAATATACTCAAAATATAACTGTTAACGCATATAGTAGTTCCTGTGTCTTTCTGTTATTTTTATTTTCAGTTGTAGGCTTTATGTAATTTACCCATAGGCTTCTCTCCTATATAAGAGAGCCTAGGGCTTATGGAATAAACCTCTCATTCATTTTTCCCAACATGGTATCAGAGTGACGGTCCTAGACCGGAGTTCTCGAAACCCTAACCCTACCCTACCCCACCCGCTGGCTTCTCGTTCTCTATCTCTCATCGACGTCGCCAGGGGCACACCGTACTCGCCGCTCGCTCCGCCGCACGCCTTTGCTGCCGCACCAGCACCCCCGGGCCTGCGCGGGTGCGCAGCCTTCCGCGCGTTGCTCTTCTGCGCATCGTAGCGCTCCGCGCTATCGCCTGCGATGTGTGATCCAGCAGCGTGCGCGTGCGCCTCCACGCGCAACTGCGCCTGCTTGTGCGCGCGCTCCCTGTGACTCCTTCACGCGCGCGCTAACGTGCTCCTTGTGACTGCGTGTGCGCGCGTGATCCCTACGCGTGCGTGATCTCCATGCGTGATCTCTGTGCGTGCGTGCGATCCCAGTTGCGTGCGCGCGTAATCCCTGTGCGCTAAGCCCTAAAGCGCACACCGTCATCTACATGGGTTTAGTTGCTTGAGGTCTACACGTGCAACTAAACCCGTCCATGTCATTGTAGACGAATTTCGTTCTCTATCAATCGCTCCAGTCTTCAATCTCCAGTATGTCAGAAAGCAAGGCGGATATCCCACCCATTGGCGCCTTTCCTGGTCCAGCGCCTATTGTAAAGATGGATTGTACAAACTATAAACTGTGGGCAATGCAGTTCATGAGCATGATGAAGTCAACGGGTAAGAAGCACATTCTTACCGAACTGGAGCCCGCTGAGAAGACTAGAGCCAATGCCTCTTGGGAGGCTGATAATGCATACGCCAAAGTTTGGCTATCTGGTACGTTGGCAATTGAGATTGCCAATGACATTCTACATCAACCCACGGCCAAGGATATGTGGGACATTCTGGCGGCTACATATTCGCAGGCGAAGAAGGAGACAAAGATTCTGCAACTCCAGCATGATATATTCACTATAAAGCAGAATGGTCGCCCTTTACATTCTCTCTACACATCACTAAGAGGGATGTTCGAGAAGCTCTACAGCTTCATTCCTCTGACAGCAACGCCAGAACAGCAGAAGACATATAGGAACACGACTATGGTGGGCGTGTTCCTTGCTGCACTCGATCCAGAGTATGAGGCGGCACGATCCCAGATCTTGGCCGACTCTACTATTCCTCCCATGGAGGAAGCTTTCCATAGACTGAGTCGGATCACAGTTCCTTCCACGGCCACGAATCAGAATACTTCAGCCATGGCAGCCAACAGGGGTCGCGGATTTCATCGTCAGAGCCGTGGACGTGGACCCCGTGGAAGAGGAGGCCGCACTCGGCCAACATGTACTTACTGTCATCGCGTTGGACACAATGAAGACACATGCTACTCGAAGCCTGGGTTTCCTGCATCTGCACGAGTCGCTGAGCAGATAGAGCCTCCATCCGCTGCTACTTTGGATCAGCGGTTCGATGATCTAGTTGCTCGTCTGAGGGGCATTATTCCCCCATCTGGCCCAGCACCTACTATTGAGAGTCAATCTGATGTTGTTGCTTCTGCCTCTGCGTCGACCAGTGCTTCAGGTAGCATACTTGCATTTACCAGTAGTAGATCAGATTCATTACCTTGGATTATGGACTAGGGCGCTACACATCACCTATGTGGTGATTAGAGTTTACTTACAGGATACTCTCAGATTCCTCCAGGCCGAACAGTAGTCATTGCCAATGGTACACATTCTCCCATCACTGGTCAGGGGGAGATTAGATTGACATCTTCTATGCAGCTTAAGAATGTGCTACATGCACCTGACTTTTCAATGAATTTGTTGTCAATTAGTCAGATTACGAAGGATCTACATTGTCGGGCAATTTTTGATCCATCTTCTCTTATTTTTCAGGACATCCATACGGGCAACGTGATTGGTCGTGGCTATGAGCAAGGAGGCCTTTACCGCCTGAATCAGACTCCATTCGTTGGAACCTCATCCTTTCCCGCTGGACCAGTATCTCCTTTATTGTGGCATCTGCGCTTTGGACATCTACCGCTTCAGAAGTTGCGTCGTCTGTTACCCCAGGGTCTTCCTCACACACCTATCAAGTGTGAGGCGTGTCAGTTGGGAAAGCATCACAGGTCGACCTTTCCCAGCCGTCCAGGTCGGAGTAGTACCTCCAAGTTCGAGTTATTTCATATTGATGTCTGGGGTCCGAGTCGTGTACCTGATCATCAGGGACACAGATTTTATATAGTTTTCGTGGATGACTTCTCTCATGTGTCATGGGTATTTTTGATGAAAAATAAATCTGAAGCAGGCAATATTATTATCCATTTTCTGAATGAAATTCAAAATGTTTTCTCCGCATCTGTGAAGTTTGTGAGAAGTGATAATGCCCTAGAACTGTGCACTCATGTCCTTGCCAACTATTACTCCTCGAAAGGGATTATTCACCAAACATCTTGTGCTCATACCTCTCAATAAAATGGAATTGCTGAAAGAAAACATCGCCACCTACTTGATGTCACAAGATCACTTCTTATACAGAGTCATGTTCCCTACTCTTACTGGGGTGATGCAGTTCTCACTGCATGTTACCTGATCAATCGTATATCGTCCTCTATCTTGGATGAACAGATTCCGTTTTCCCTTATCTATCCTGCGAAGGATCTGTTTTCTCTTACTCCCCGTGTGTTTGGTTCGGTCGCTTTTGTCCATCAGTTGTCTCCTGGTACTGACAAGCTCTCTCCTAGGGCTGTCAAGTGTGTCTTCGTTGGGTACTCCAGAACTCAAAAGGGGTACAAGTGTTTTGATCCTCTGCGTCGGCGGTATATGGTCAGTGCAGATGTTACATTCTTTGAATCTATAATGTATTTTTCAGCCTCAGGTGATCAGCAGCTACCTCCACTGCCTACCGATGCCATATACATGACACCACCACCTCCAGCACCGTCACCACCACCGTCACCACCACCACCACCACCACAAATCCCCATCTCACCACTACCGTTCCATTATACACGCAGGCATCCTCCTGCTCATGGCCATGACTCGTCTCCTAGCTCGCCTATGGTATGTAATGAAGATACTTCTATTGATGGATCTAATGATGTTTATGAGCAGGATATGTTGCAGGGGCCAGATGAGGACACAGCTGATTTAGATGTTCCTATTGCTATACGCAAATCGAAGAGGAGTTGCGTTATATATCCCTTGTCAGCTTCTGTGTCATTTGAGCGACTATCTGGGGATTTCAGGAACTTTCTGGTGGCCCTGTCAGCTGTACATATTCCACGGAATTATCAAGATGCTTTGCAGAACAGTAGATGGCGGCTAGCAATGGAGGAAGAAATGGCGGCACTACAATCTAGAGGAACTTGGAGTCTAGTTCCTATACCTCCGGATGTGACCCCGGTGACCTGCAAGTGGGTGTTTACGGTGAAGCACAATGCAGATGGTTCTATTGACAGATACAAGGCACGCCTTGTTGCACGTGGTTTTACACAGACATACGGGGTGGATTACCTTGATACATTCTCGCCAGTAGCCCGTCATTCCACTCTCCGGATCTTGTTGTCAGTCGCAGTTAATCGAGAGTTGTCGCTGTATCAGTTGGATGTGAAGAACGCGTTCTTATATGGAGATTTGCAGGAGGAAGTCTATATGCAACAGCCACCCGGTTTTGCTGTTGAGGGGGAGTGTTCCAAGGTGTGCAGACTTCATAAGGCTATCTATGGCCTTAAGCAGAGCCCCAGAGCATGGTTTCAGAAGCTCTCAGACCTCTTTGAAAAACAAGGATACAAACGCTCCAATGCTGATCATCCCTTGTTTGTACAGAAGACTTCTAGAGGTATTATTGCAATTATGGTTTATGTAGATGACATCTTGATTACAGGAGATGATGAGCAAGGCATAAAGCAGGCGAAAGAAAAGCTGGGAAGCGAATTTGTCACTAAGGATCTTGGAGTCCTTACATATTTTCTGGGGCTGGAATTTGCTAGAAATCCGTATGGATTAGTAATGTCGCAGAGGAAATATGTTACAGATCTGTTGAGTGAAACAGGTATGCTTGGGTGTCGGCCTGCTACGACACCAATGGATCCAGTATGAAGCTCTATGATGATGACACAGAGGAGGTGGACAGGAGAAGATACAGAGAACTGGTAGGCAAACTGTTGTATGTCACGATCAGCGCTCACATAGTATTTTCTCCCAACAGGATCAAAACATCTATACCCTTTTTGGGTACGAGAATAACCAACAAAGACACACTTGACAGCTCTAGGTGAGATCCTATCGCATTCAGGAGTGAAGTTGTGAACAAAGGCCACCGATCCAAAGACTCTAGGAGTAAGAGAAAATAGTTACTTCTCGGGTAACGCAATCAAGAAGGGAATCTTCTCTCCAAGAAAAGTGGATGGCATGTGATTCACCAAGTAACAGGCAGTGAGAACCGCATCCCCCAGAAAGAATGAGGTGTACGACTGTGAATCAACAAAGTCCACGTGACGTTAAGAAGGTGACGATGTTTACGTTCCGCCACACCATTTTGCTGCGATGTATAATTGCAGGAAGTCTGATGAACTATACCAAGAGACCTAAGAAATTTCGCTAAGTGTAATGTGCAAACTTCCAAAGTGTTATCAGTATGAATGAATTTGACATTAGCAGAGAAGATATTATTAACTTCAATAAGAAAAGTCTTAATGATAGCACCTGCTTCAGACTTATGTTTTAACAAGAATACCCAAGATAGTCTAGAATAATCATCCACAACAACTATATAAAAACGATGCCCCTGATGATCAGGAACATGACTCGGACCCTAAATGTCGAAATGAAACAACTCGAAAGACCGACTACTATGACGACTCGATGACTCAAAAACGAAGAGCGATGGTGTTTCCCAAGTTGACATGCTTCACAGTCCAAGGCATTACGAGTAGATATTTGCGGTAGAACATGAATCATCTTCTAAAAAGGAAGGTGGCCAAAGCGAAGATGCCACATGAAAGGAGAAACAGTTCTCAAGGAAAAGGAAGCCACCCCAGCACATGATTCAAGCTTATACAATCCTCTCTGCTCACGACCAAGACCAATCATCCTGCCAGTTAGTATGTCCTGAAACATAAGAGAAGAGGGATCAAAGATGGCACGGTAATGTAAATATTTTGTAATTTGACTAATAGACAAAAGTGTAACATCTGGATCCTAACAAACTCAAACTCTACCCGAATAAGGTCCGATTAACCCAATAAAGTTATCTGGCAACATTAGACAACCTAAATCGACCAATTGATAATGAATCAAAAGTCGTTCGAGCGAAATCGATCAAAAATCGATCGCATCGTAATGCGTGCCCGAAAAAGCCGCAACACGAATTCGGAAACCATCAAACAAACTGAAACCGCCATAAGATCCAATTCGACGAAACAAAATCAACGGAATCGACCGTTCATCAATCGGAGTTCGTTTGGTATTTTTGAATCGTAAAGTTTAACCCCAAACCGAAATCGTATCTCGAAAAGTTCGAGCACTCAAAACCTTATCAAAAGTATATCAATATTATACTCATATTGATCTCCGTTCTGAGACGATTAAATCAAGATAATACGCATTAAAATCGGAAGCTCGAGCAGCGCATACAGGTAATTTTAACATCCTAAACAATTGAGAAAAAAAGAAATAAAAATATAATTATTATTTACACAGACGTTTGTCACATATATTAAATAAAAAAATCATTAATACAGGTAGCAGACTGTGCTACGGTTAAAAAAACTTAATTACGGAAATTCCATATCAGCATATAATAACCATAGTTGGCATTTTTAATCTCACCACTTGGCAGTTTTATATCCCCCATTTGGCAAGCACTTAACTTATCTCTTCCTCTTATAAATATCACCCAGAACCCTTATTCTTCTCCTCATCTTTCCCAAATTTTTTTCTCTCCACCGAAGAGTCATCTGCAGCTCTCTTCCTTTTGGGACTACTGTTCAGCAGACCTTGAAGATCAGCAACCACGGTTGCTGCTTGCACTGCTTCAAGAGCAGCTAGACCAATTGCTGCTACTGGTGGAGCCTCCATTTGAAGTTCTAAGTTGCTGCTCCTTGCTCCAGATTAGCCCTCCTACTGCATGCATGATCTTCTCCTTTTGGAACAAATCAAAAGGTACACTCAAAACCCTTCCTTTTGCTGCCATGCATGTGTTTCCGCATAATCTCTTGATTTGATATCCTTGTTGGAGTGCAATTAGGGACACTTCTCTCATTATATTTCCTTTGTTAGAATAATTGAATCATAATATAAGTATGCTTGACATGTTACGGATGGATCTGGAATTTTATTGACCTCTAAATATATATATATATATGTATGTATGTATATTATATGAATATGCGGTTATTAGGAGGTTAGACTTCACTAAAGAAATTGAAAACAATTTACTTAAGTCTGGAATACCTATCTCCATAAAAGTATGTTCCTTTCGATTGGGTTGAATATTGGTTAAATGGAAGTATTTGCTTATGGGAAAGCTTAGTGATTTTTAATAACATGGTTATTTTCCAATGGACTAAGGCTCTTTCTGGAAAATATTGTTGCGTAGGTCTGATTTCTTGCTCTAGATAATCATCCATCGGGTTGTATTGAATATGATCAGATGAGTTATAATGGCTTTGAATGAGCTGATTTTTGCATTATGCAATAGGTTGTAATATTTTTATAAACATAAAAATAATCATGTTATTGGCAGTAGATAACAGGAAGTTGCAGAATGAAATAGAGGATATTATAAGACTTTTGAGAAATGTTTATTTTAAAGATATATATGTGTATGTATGTTGATATTTAAATTTATATATATACAGATAACCTTGATTGTTGTTGGTGGGGGATATAGTGTCACGAGTAGAGTGTTATATAAAGATAAGTTTCGATGAGAGTGATGTAGGGAAACTAATAATGGATTGAACTTGGTTTATATTAATTGTATTATTGGAATCAGAAACTTGATAAGCAACGAATTGCGTATCTTTTCACTCTTCATGTCAATTAACTTAGAACGTTGAAGATTTGAGAGTTTTAGTGTGAATTAAACTTCAATTTCAAATCTGTCTATTAGTTTTTAAAATCCATATTTAAGAAATCAACAATTGAAGTTTTCGTGTGAATTAAACACTATAATCAGATCAGTCTTTGGTTCTGAATTTCTCACTATTAATATGAAAAAGGGGTGAAATTCCAAGTGTTTTTACAATACTAAACATCTTCATCTATGATCGTTAGTTTAACCTACTATATGAATACAACATATCACAATGATTAGGTGAATCATTCAAATTAGACCTGAAAAGCCAATCATATGAGGGACGGGAATATAATTATATGGTCAATGAACCTAGATGGTTAGTAAGAATCCGTGGCAGGAATAGATTCATAAAAATTATCCTTTAGATACACTTTGTTATCTATGGACCATTATAGGTAGTTGACCAAGAGATCTACATCTGTATGATTAATCACAAAAAGAATTGGGAAAGAGATGAGTTGACAAGCAAGAGATGATAATTATGAATCAGTAATGACTTATGAATTAGAGTGTCGGTCACGGTAAACCTACACCTGACCGTGTGAGGGCGCGGCGACCCTCAACTGGGCAAAAGAATAGGAAGCCCAGTTTGGGCAGCGGCCGCCAAGTGCGCGGGTCTAGGATCCCAGTCCCTTCACGTTTTTTTACGCGAGCTCGCAATATTTTTACTCCTCGTTGGGATCCCGACTTTTGATCAGTTCCGCTGACCCTTGTTTTAGGATACCCAGGCGGGGGATCTTTGATTTTCAGTTTTACGTACGAGCTCATTTGCCCGTACTAGTCGTGCCATTTTCTAGAGTGACTTTTCCGGAAAGTCTCTCTCACCCGTCTCTGGGGCGCAATTTTGGATAGAGGGCGAGACGGAAGAGCCCTTATGTGGCTACCTCACCGCTTGAGTTTTACTTTCGCCAGCAGACTTGACGTTTCTACATCCAAATCATCCATGTCTATATCTAAGTCATCTAAAGTTACATTCTACATCTAAGTCATCTAGAGATACATCTGAGACAGTTACAGTTGAGGTTTGGAGCAAAGTTGAGTCGATTGGAAGTGACTAGAATTAAAATGGTTCGAAATCCCTATAAGCTAGTGGACGTGTTGGGAATTTAGTTAGGATACAACACTGCATGCCTACGGAGGCAACCCAACCCTAAGGCATTTCCCACGACTTAGAGTCATAGTGTGAGGTCACACACAGACCAAAATCACAGACTATCCACTAGACTTAACAATTTAAATAAATCAAGAAACCTATCCAATCTCAACTTTTCCATCATCAAAATTTACAAACATGATCTCTGAATAATATGAGAATAATATATGCATACTTATGATCAATCAATTACAATAAAAATATGTTATATATGTGAAATGTTGGGATAATGGGTGATCATGGGAGGTGCTTACAAGCAACTTGAAAACCTTTCTACATACGTAAGTAGAAAGGTTAAATTTTGAACATATTAAATGCCTTCTACTTGCTTTCTACTTGCTTTCTGCATATTAAATCACAAACTTTTTGTTGTTCCTGCTTTCTACTTGCTTCCTTTTAAACATATTAAATGCCTTCTTATTTTTATAAATTTTTGAGAAGTACCAGCGCCCGCTGATGCCTTTTCTTTCCAACATGTTTTGGCAGGCAAAGAGCATGCTGCTCAGTAGTTATTGATGATTCCAGGCGATAGGGTATATACCAGACGCTATGTTCCTTTTGTTTCAATTTTTGGTCAGTTGATGTAAGTGTTCTTTCTCTTCTGTTTATGTATTTTGGGACACATGTATGAATGAATTGTCGACTTTTGATATACATGTGTATGTATTATGAAAATGAATGGAATAAAATTCTGGTGGCAATTGTCTTTATTAATCTGATGAATGTGGTCTGGAATGTCATGTGCAATTATTCCTCATAAATTCATACATTTAATGCGATACCAATGAATGTAATATTGCGAATGCGGCTTAAGTGGTATCCCGATACGCACATTCGCAGTATTTCAATTCCGATCGCATTAAATTCTCGGATAGCGATAGTCTTCCGACTTGTCGTAAGTCCAAGAAGGGAAATATGACATTCATATTCAATTACCACATAAGTCACCAATTTCATTAATTTTCATATTATATCCAAAAAGAGAAAAAGCATATATGATATGTATCTACGAATGGTATTTTATAATTAAATATGGTTCTCATGCAGAGTCATAGCATCCCGACCAGGCCAAGAGACTACTGACAAGCTGGCACACAAACTGACTGCTCTTACCGATCTTCAGCAGCAGCAGGCTGCTATGAGAGATCAGCAGGATCAGATGTTGGCTCAGCAGATAGACCAAGAAACCTCAACTCCTATCATGATTTCGCTATAGCCATGTATACATGTTCATAAGCATAAGAAATTTCCAATAAAATTGATTATTTACACATGTATGCCCAGGCTGATCATTCAATTCTTAATACATGATGGATCACTTGAAATTATATGATCAATCACTTTTTGAATATTAACTTCTTTTTTATCATTTTTTAAAGAAAAAAGGAGCCCCAACTATATAGGTGTGTGCCCAAAAACTTCACCATCAATATACCAAAAGATGTACAGGATTATTACAAGATACACGGAAAGCGGAAAATTACATGATCCAACTCTCAGCTAGTGCCTTTGCATGCGCAATTACATTTTCACCACATCATCTGTTATGACAAAATATCACCCCATTTCTGGCTAACCATAAGACCCAAATCATGGCCACGCATCTTGATCTCTTCTCCTCAATGTCACGCCAATCTGCATCCATGGACCCCCAGAAACAGGTCAATCCATCTGTACTCACCCACGATCTCTCAAAGATTCCCACGCTTCCGCGGAGCTTTCACATTTGAAGAAAAGATGGTCCACATCTTCAATAGCATCATGACAGCGAGGACACGCAGTATAGGCCACTTGAAAGAACCGTGTTGGAGTATTTGGTTGTGCGCCTCTTATGTAGTAGATAGGTAAATGGATACCTTCAGGATCCATTTACCCCATCCATGTGTTTAGTCCCACATCTACCGGTAGTGGGATTTAGAGGCTTTATAGAGACTATATAAGGATCCCCAGACCTAAGCAATGAAGCATATGGCCCTTTGAGACCTTCTCCCGTGATTTCATCCCGCTCTTAGGGAGTAGGGTTCCACGTTAAAAATCCTATTCTCCATACATATTTATCTTTCTCTATTCATGCTATGTTTATCATTTAGCTTTCGCATATTTATTTTCTAACATGTTATCAGAGCGGGTTCGATTCTCGAGGATTTGTTCTAGAGGATTTATTCTATCTTGTTCAATATTCAATTGTTTTTAAAGATTATTCGTATTCATGTATTGTTTAAAATCGATTCATTTCAAAAGATTCTATGGTTTCCAAAGAAACCCTAATTTTTGTTGGGTTAGATCCTTCAAGTCTCTTATTTATCTCCACACAGTCCAGGAGATCACCTTCTCGTCGAATCTCATACGATGAATCTCAAGCAGCAACCAGTTCCAGCAGGCTACTTCGAATTCCCGCGGTGCCCCTACTTCGAATTCCCCTAGGGAGGGCGATGGCTTTGTAATAGCAAAAGGTTTCCTAGGGAACCCTAAATAAGCCTTTGATGCAATATTTACGCCCAAGTAGCCGAAATATATTTAAAGGAGGAGGGGGTTGCATATTCCAGGCCCAAGTGGGTCGTAGCCTACAAGAAAAAAAAAGAAAAAAAAAGAGAGGCATGTATCAAAAAATATATATTGAAAAGGCACGTACAAAAAAAAGCCATACACAAATTGCAAAAAAAGGAAAGAAAATAAAAGGCTATAAAAATGTGAACGACTTATTTAAAAAAATGTAATGGTTATTTAAAAAAAATGAAATAGCCAAGAAAAAAACGTTAAAAAAAGTTTTTGAGAAAATATGAATGTTTGAAAAGCTGAAAAAAAAATGATTGATGATTATCGGCTTATGCGTGTTATATTTACCCTCATTTCTCGTCTTCTCCCAACATAGTAGATGGCATATATTCCGACTAGTATGGAAGAAAGGGGAAGTATTGTGTAGAGTCACAGGTTCATTCAGATGTCACTCTCCAGACCAACCAGTTTCCAGACTCTACAGAGATCAGTTGTTAGACTTGACGATTGGTTCCGAGTCTTTGGTTCAGACACGCACATGTATGCAGTCTTCTTTCAGATGAGCACATGTATGCCATCTTCTGTCGTGGTCCCCATCATTCTTATTATTTCGGACAGAGTTTTCATGTGAGCCACAGGGACCCCAGAGTACAGGACCATTCCCTATTCCATGTTGATTAGGGTTTTCATGTGGTATCATAGGGACTCCAGAGTAGAGTACCATTCTTTGTGCAAGATGGGAGAGACCCAGTTCTCCGACGATGAGACATTTCAGACTCCATTCTCCAGCAACCGTGTACTCTGATGAGGATTGCACTCCAAGACCTTTCAGTTCGGCCCTTTTCAGAGATGGAATAATTGCTCATATGTTGTGCAGGCCAGAGTACTCTGAAGAGGAGACTCATTTCCAGTTGCAGTGACTCTGACAGGAGCAGTACAAAGCATATGCTCTCCGACGAGGAGATTCAGTTGACTCACACTCCAGCTCGTTTGTTCTCCTCACCAGCACAGCATGAGAAGCAACGTCCTCGACAGCAGCCGACAGTTGTGCACGTTGAGTTGATATTTTCTGTAATGTCATGTAATGTGAGTTTTTTTTTTTGAAATCCAGACGCAAGGGGGATACACTCGATGGTGCACACCCCAAAAATTTTATTCAATAAAAGTAGCAAACATAGAAGACGACAACAAAAACAACGACAAACGCACTATAACCCTTACAACACCGCCCACTCCCTCCCCAGGTGCTTCGCAAAAGCCAACACATTCTCCTTATAGAACCTTTGGCCCTAGAACAACAGACCATTCCTCCCCCGCCACACCGCCCAGAGCACGGTAAACGGAAAAAGTGCCTCCAGCCTCGGCCTCCTTTTATTTTCCCGAAGCGAAGACCAGAACGAGTGTAAGTCAACAATGCTGCACCAAACCACACCATCCCCCTGTCAAATCTCAACCACATAGGGGCATAAGAAAAATAGGTGCTCCACAGACTCGACAGCCGCATCGCAGAGAAGACATCTATCCGACAACACGCCTATAAGACGAGCACAACGATCTCTCGTCATCAACCTCTTCCTTCTCATCAGCCATAAGAAAAAGCCAACCCGCTCTAGAAGCTTCAGAGCCCAAAGAAAGGCACAATCAAGAGCGATACCCTCCGAAAGCGACGGAGGCGGCCTAGCGATAGCACCATAAGCCTTCTTAACCGAGAAAGGGGACTCCCTCCAGCACCAGTGATCACGCCCCCCAGGCGGGCGCCCAACCTCCCTAACCGCGTCGAGCAACGCCAAGAATTCCTCCAACCTCTGATCCGAGAAGTTCGCCGCGAAGCTTGGGCACCAGATCCCATCCAACCAGCAAGTCGCAACCGAAAAATTTTTATCATCAGCCAACACAAAGAGGCGCAGGAAACGGAGGGGCAGAGCCTCCCCCCCCCCCCCGCCCAATCATCCAACTAGAAGGAGAAAGACTCCCCCCCCCACCAAGCACCGGTCTGAAAAGCCCAACGTTCTTCAAAAACACCTCTACCACCCCCTCCAAAACATAGTTGGGGAAGCAATATGGCAAACCTGCGACGACAAGCCCCCCCCCTCATAGATCCTCCGCACGGCAGCTATGCAGAGATCCTCCCCCGGGCCCCAAATCCTGCATGCCCACTTGAGGAGCAAAGCCTCGTTCAAATGAGCAGGCGACTTGACCCCCAGCCCCCCTGCTCTTTCCCGCAGGTAATATCATCCCACCCAACCAAATGAATCCCTCTCGCCCCCTCCCCTGTATTCCCCCACAAGAAGGCGTACATGCGTTTCTCCAGTCGAACCTTGATCCCCTTGGCATCTTACGGTTGGACAAGAAATAAATCGGAATCGCCGAGAGGACCGCCTTAAGTAAGACAAGCCTGCCACCTCTCGAAAAAATCGCGGACTTCCATCCCACCAATCTCGCCTCGATTTTCTCCGCCACTTTCAACCAGTCCCGCAGCAGCGTTCTCCCAACATTCAACGGCATCCCCAAGTAATCCAACGGAAGCGACGAGCACGCCGACCCAAAAACCACCGCATAATCGTCACGATCCAGGAGCGCAGGGCCGAAAGGCACGAACTAGATTTATCCTCGTTCTTGATCAATCCAGATAGCTCACCGAAGATCTCCAAAGCCACGGCCATATTCCTAGCCTCCGCCACGCTCCCCTCCAAGAGAAATAACGTATCGTCCGCGTACTGCAATATAGGAATATGCACATCCCCACTGGAGAAGCCCCGCGAAAGACCGTTGCTAACCATATTAGCCGCAAAATCAGAGAGAACATCAGCCGCAAGAATAAATAACAACAGAGCAAGAGGGCACCCCTGCCGGACCACCCTCCTCGGTTGGATCCAACCCCCCTCCGGACGACCATTGATCAAGACAGACATCGAGGCGGTAGTGATACAGCGCCTCACCCACGTTATCCACAGATCTGGGAACCCCTTCCTTCTAAGCACCGACCATAAGAACCTCCAATCAAGGCAATCATAGGCCTTTCTGAAGTCTACCTTCCACAGGATGCCACGCACCTTCCTCATTTTCCAATCCGCAATGACCTCTGACGCCAGCGTAAAATAATCAGCAATCTGTCGGCCCGCGATGAAGGCCGATTGCGACGGAGAGACAATACCACCAATAATGTCAACCAACCGAGTAGCGAGCACCTTAGCAATTATGAGATAGATGGCGTTCGAGACCGCGATAGGGCAATATTCATCAATGGAGACCAGCGCCGACGACTTTGGCAGCAAAATAACAAGAGCCCGGTTGATCCTGTCGAACCCCGCGTTCCCCCTACAGAACTCCAGAGCCACCTCAAGCACCTCGTGACCCACGAGATCCCAAAAATCCTTGTAGAACGCCACTGGGAACCCGTCCGGTCCAGGAGTCGCATCAGCATTAAGCTCCCATACCGCATCCTTAATCTCCTCCAAAGACCAGTCGCGAACAAGGCGCTTGACCTGATCTTGCACAACCAAGTGCGTACACGAACCCAACCATCGCCACCGCCTGGGGATAACCGACGAAGCCACACCCTTGAAGTAATTTGCAATAGCCCGCCCCATCTCTCCATTCCCCTCGACGCGCGTCCCCCCAATAATGATGGACCTCAAAATATTCGCCCTGCGTCTTCCACTAGCTACACGATGAAAGGAGGTATTTGCGTCCCCCTCCCTAAGCCACCTGATTCTCAAGCGTTGCCTCCATTCCGTCACGCGCATCTTGTCCTCCAAAGCAACCACCAGCTGGGCAGCGGCGCGATCAGCAAGCTCCAGTGCCAAAAGATCCCTGTTGTCCCCAATCTCATCGAGGCGATGGATAATCTCCTCCGCGTCCACCCTGGCCACACGCCGAGCTGCTCTAGACTCCCTCTTGAAAGCAGCTAACCGAACCCGCAGCGAATCAAGCTTCTGAGCAAAACGAGAGGCCGCAGAGCCCGATACGACCGACTCCGACCAATGCGATACCACCAGGCTCCTAAAATTTTCCTCGAGCAGCCAGCACTTCTCATACCTGAATAGCCCCCGTTGTTCCGGCGCCTCCCCCGAGGACCAAATGATAAGGTTGTGATTCGAGCATCCCCGTGGACCGTCATCATGTGCCTCCCGCAGCTCACCGACTCCAAAGAGAAACACGAAGACTTCCACGCCATCAGCAAACCTCCCGCAGACTCTGTCGCGTCAAGAGCACAAAATAGATCCAAAGCACCCGCCCCGAAGGACCTCCAAGCATCGGCCTACATTGAAGCTTCGTCTCCTGAAACATGACGATGTCGCAACCCCATTCGATACACATGGATCCCACAGTTCTCCGCTTATCTGGGTCGCCAAGACCACGAACATTTCAAGAGAGAATTTTCATTTGGAAACTTCAGAGCTTCCCACAATCCTGACCACTCATGCGGTCTCCGCAACAAGCCTCTTCAAGGGAGGACATGACCCTACCTCCGACCTCGCCGCCCTAGCTCTGTTCCTTCTTCTATATCTTTTAGCGCTCCTCCTGTCGACCGCCCCCTCGCCGTCCGAGACCATCATGATAGGTACACCCGCATCGCCCCGACCGGAGATACCGGAGGAAGAGAGGCTGGTGACAGACGAAGAAGGCGCGGCAGCCCCCCCCCCCCCACCACCGTAGCCGTAGCCTGAGAGGACCCCGCCACCGGGCCTTGATCGAGAGGGGAGAAAGGGAACATCTTCGAAACTTCCCCCGCGCACGAAGGATCTCCCAGGGCGGAGTAAAGCATCTCGCGGAGCTGACGGACGCCAAAACAGGAACATGCATTGCCGGATCCGACAACGACCAATCGCGACCCGATTCACAAATAGTCTCCAAACCCGCCTTTGAGTTCGAACCAATAAACGGACCCTGTTGCCGGTCCAAGTCTTCAAACCGCTGCAAAGAATCCATGACCGCGACCGGCTCAACCCCAGAAGCCGAACCACCACAGGCACGTGCCGCCACGTCACCATGCAGAAAGAATAATCCCGGCGACAGGAACAGAGCCGAGGAGAAGTTACCTAACCGCCACGCGTTCGGAACAGGAAAGTTCGTTCCCCCAAGGGGACCCCTAAGAAACCCAACCGTCAACTCGCCAACCGAACGTCATCGAACCCGCCACCAGCCTCCGCCGTCACGACCGCCGGAGACGGCGAAGGAGACTCAAACACCAGTTCCACAGCGAAGGAAAAACAGCCGATCTCCATCTCAGCGAACAGGCTTCTCTCCCCGATACCGTCGAGCAAACTCTTGCTACATTCAAACAGGATACGCGTGTCTTGCACAGGCTTCCCAGGACGGAGGCCGTCGTCCAGCACCTCCCTGACCAAGCCCTACCTCCTCAGCGCCTTCCTCAAGCATCCAAGCGAGCGCGACAGGAATGGGACGCCCTTAACTTTCGCCCCACACACTTCGACTTCTGAACAGGCCCCATTGGCGTAACGAAGACGCCTCCAGCAGACGTTCGCGACATCACCATTGCGAAGCAACCGATCCCTTTGGTCAGGCGTCAAACCACGCACGCAACATCTCGTCGCAGACAGCATCACAACATCGCCACCAATGGCGATCCCTTTAGTCAGGTTACAATTTCTCATGTAATGTGAGTTGAGTTTCTTTTGGTTTTTCCAAGTCTAGCATTGCATGCTTCAGCTTGAGGGGGAGTGTTGGAGTATTTGGTCGTGCGCGTTTTATGTTGTAGATGGGTAAATAGATACCTCCAGGATCCATTTACCTCATCCATGTGTTTAGTCCCACATCTACCAGTTGTGGGACTTGGAGGCTCTGTGGAGGCTATATAAGGAACCTCAGACCTCATGTATCCATTAAGAAAAAGCAATAAAGCATATGGCTCTTTGAGGCCTTCTCCTGTGGTTTCATCCTGCTCCTTAGGGAGTAGGGTTCCACGTTAAAAATCTTGTTCTCCAAGTTTGTCTTACTCTATTCATGTTTTGTTTATCATTTAGCTTCTGCATGTTTATATACTAAAAAATCACACAAATCAGTCACCAGTCAATAATCGTCCCCTCCAAATAACCACATGACTTTCACCGTGATGGAATCTTCCACTTCCATATTCTTCTACAATCTCTCACATACACCCCAAGGTCAAAAGTCATTGGACCCGTCAAGATCCTGTAAGCTCTACACGCAAAGAATCTTCCATCAAACCAGCTCCAACAGTCTCGTCCCACAGTAGGCTCTTCCATGCTATCTAACTCCTCGAGCATCTCCATAAATTCACCAATTTGCTAATCTGAGAGCTCATATATGAATTGTTGAAAGAAAGAATGCGCATCCCAAACGTTTGTAATAGAACAATTAGAATCAGGAGCCAAAGCCAATAGATGCGAGAATCTCACACCAAGCATCATGCCCTCGCTCCAATCATCATGCCAAAACCAAAAACAAGTGCCATCACCTATTGTGGGTCTCATGAAGGGACGAACAACTTACAATACCCCATGAATCCCTCTCCAAAAGTGTGAAAGAGCATGCCTAAAATCACCGGCCCTGGTAGAGAAAAGGACCCATAATTTTTACGAGTCAGAGTGCAAACCAAACAGCCACAACCCCCAGAAATGAGTAATCCATTTAGAAAACAAGGCTTTGTTCACCACCTCTAAGCTTTGCACCCTTAGGCCACCATCATCTTTTAAGCAGGCCACCTTCTTCCAATTAACCAGGGCTAAGCCATTCAACTTTCTGGGCGACGATTAAAAGAACCGTTTCAAAATGCACTCGAGCATTTTCCTTATCCCTATAAGCAGAACCTTGGAGGAAAGGAAGAAAATAGGCATCACCAATAACAGTGAATTCAAATGCACCAAACTACCACCTCTAGATGAGCAAGCAGATTTCCACCTCGTAAGCCTCTTCTCTAGGTTCTCAATCAGGCAACCAATCTGCCAGATGCATCTATCAACTATCAACGAGAACCCAAAATAATGTAAAGGCAAGGCCTTACTCATGGACCTCAACTAGCTCACACAAGAACTGATTACCTCCTCATCGAAGCTGAAGGAAAAAGAGATCCTCCCTCATCCAGGGGGTGAAACCTTGTGCTCTATGTATGTTGCGGAGGAGGAAGATCTGGACCACCTATTTTACATTTTTGTATGGATTCGGGAGATCTGGGTGGTGATGAGCATTTCATGGGTTGACCTCTCTTCTCATGAAAGCTTTTGGGCCTCCCTAGTGGCCAACCAGTTCAGAGCAATGGTGAAACTATTGTGCCCAATCTCGATTATTTGGGTGATTTGGCTATCTCAGAATGGGTTGATTTTTAGTTCACATAGATTTTATGTTGAGAACATTATTTGTTTAGCTAGATCTCTCCTCGAGATCCGATTGTTGTAATTTTCTGTAACACTTTTCCTTTTAATAAAAGCTTGGGGCAGACACTTCTGGAGTGATTCGCCCTTTTTATTCAAAAAGTTAAATATCTATGGACAAATTATTTCCTGGGTACCGAGCATTTGTGGCTGGTGTGTCCACCACTACTGTCCCCTCTACATTTCAATAGGCACTTTCAGTTCGTAAATGGAAGATAGACATGCACAAAGAGATGGAAGCTCTTTTGAATAGGGTACATAGATCATAGTTGACCCCCTTCCCCAAAGATACTATTATGGTTGGAAGCAACTAAATCTTTACCACCAAACACCTTCCAGACAGATCTATAGAAGATATAAGGGCATGTTGCCAATGGATGCATTGAAACATCTGGGGTAGATTATTTGGAGATTTTATCTCTGGTCACCTGCCTTCCAATGATATGCATTCATATTTCTATTGTCCAGTTGTCATGTCTACTTCATCAACTTGATGTCAAGGATGCATTCCTATATGGAGATCTGATTAAAGAAGTGTATATGCAACAACCCTCAAGGTTCGAGAACAAGGGGGAGTATCACAAGGTGTGTCACCGTCATAAAGCAATTTACGATCTCAAACAAAGTCCAAGATCTTTGTTTCAAAAATTATTAGATATTGTGTCAAAGAAAGGCCTTAACAAATCCACTGCAGATAAATCGCTCTTTGTCAAGAAAATAAAAAAAAGGGAAACATTGCAATGCTAGTGTATGTCAATAATATTATTCTCATGTTGACGACATACAGGGAATATCAGAATAATGGAGTAACTTAAAAGCATTTTTTACAAAGGACTTAGGAGAACTTCACTATTTTCTTGGAATTGAAGTGTTCAAAAACATTTATGACCCTATTTTTTCGAAAAGATATGTTACAGATCTATTATAAGCGACTGAAATGTTAAGGACCAAACTTGCATCTATTCAAATGAACCGCAATGCACTTTTCTATGAGGACTCGTCTGAACGTATTGATACAAGCCAATATAGGTGTATTGTTGGGAAGCTACTATATGTTACCATTACTCGTTCTGATATTTCCTTCCCAGTCAACAGGGAGAACTAGTTTATGGCTGTTGAAATCTGAGAAGCGGAAGCAGAATCGATCAAGAAAATAATAAACATCAAGAACACTTGGATTTACGTGGAACCCTACTCCCTAAGGAGCGGGATGAAACCACGGGAGAAGCCCTCAAAGGGGCGGATATTCTATTAGAATTTCTCAAAGAATACAGGGGGTGAGGGGCTCCATATATAGCCTCGAAGACAGTCCGGAGTCCCACCGCTCATCCGTGTGGGACTAAACATTAGTGGGGTAATTGGATCTTGGTGAGATCCAATTACCTACCTATTACATTCTCTAACACTCCCCCTCAAGCTGGAGCTGAGAAAGCTTCAGCTTGCAACAACAAGAAAATGTATACATCACATCTTCACCCAATACATCACAAGAAGAATATGTCAGCTGCTGGTAGAAGACCTCGCTCGAGGACGGCCCTGCGGCTTTCAAGACATCGGAACGTATCTCTGTCATGCATGTAGAACCGCTGCGATATCAAGTCACTGGAACGTATCTCTGTCGTGCCTGCAGGTCACCGAAACGTGTCTCTGTTGTGCCTGGAGAAGAATCGCTGCAGAAGAAGTCCAGTGCGGAATCGTAGTCGGGTCGCAAAAGAAGAAGTATGTGCCCTGTTGAAGAAGTTGATGCTCGGTGAAGACGGATGATCTGTAAAAAGCTAGAGTGATGCGCAGAAGACCTGAAGAATATATCATTTCTGACTCCCCCTTTCTCCCATACTTGATAGAATAAAGAGTTTGGAACATCAAGTTGAGAGAAACAAAAACATGCAATTTTTTTGTCCCGCCTATTTCTATTTTTTTCAATAGCTGCCATTTTTTTTGCAAATTTGCGTACGATTTTTTTATGTACGCGTCTTTTTTTAGCGAACACTCAGTTTTTATGCCACGCTCTCTCTCCTTTTTTTTAATAAACAAGCCCCTCTCTTTTTTTACGTTGGACAATAACAAAGCCCTTTTTCCTGCCTATTTTGGGCACTCTCTCCTTTTCTCTTCACATAATTCCAGCTGCCCAAATGTGTTGTACTTTCCCATCTTTTTTTGTTGTAAAGGACGGCCCATGCGCTGAACAATTCTACGTACTTATTTAGGGTATGGGTTCCCCGATGGGAACTCCCGCCCTCTTCTTCGATATATGCCGCCGCCCAATGCAAATAGGGCTCCGCCGTTGGAGGAAATCGAAGATCCGCCTTGAGATTGCTGGAGGATGCGGCTCGCCGTCGCCTGGGATCTGAGGGTACGGCTTGCAGATATGCGCTCCAGAGATTGCGCGCATGGAGGTCCTCTCGCACCGCCGAGATGTTGTGGCTTCGAGAAAATGCGTTTCTGCTTGGAGATCTGAGCACCTCCTGGAGCCTTTGGAGTTGCCGCCTGCCGGCTTGGAGGGTGTTGGTGTCGCCTGGGAGGAGTTTGCCGCCTGGGAGGGATATACAACTTCAGCGCCACCCGGAGGATCGCGAGGGGGTCTGCAGCTCCTCCTCCTGGCCGCCACCATCGACCTGGAGCCGTGATTGCGGAGATGAGGAGCTCTTGTGCCTCCGTCAGGAGATATGGTGTCGTGGGGCGCAGGCGAAGCCCTTCATCGGTAGATGGGGCTCCATCTTCGAGATCGTCGCGCAAGGGAGGAGGTGTCGCAGTGGCACGCAGGCTGCACATTATTGCTTGGAAATGAACTATTGTGTGTGATGCGCCACCGAGGATTTCAAGAATGATTGGACATTATGGAGTTCCAAAAAAAACCCTAGGAAAGACGGTTATCGACCAGAAAAAAATCACAACTCTACAAATTGACCAAGAACAAGAATCGGGCATAACATAGCATGTTATTCTAATCAAATCTCGAATGAAAAATAAATAATAAAGAACTTGAAATCCCCGAGAATCGACCCGCTCTGATACCATGTTGAAATCTGAGAAGCGAAAGCGGAATCGATCAAGAAAATAATAAACATCAAGAACACTTGGATTTACGTGGAACCCTACTCCCTAAGGAGCGGGATGAAACCACGGGAGAAGCCCTCAAAGGGGCAGATATTCTATTAGAATTTCTCAATGAGTACAGGGGGTGAGGGGCTCCTTATATAGCCTCTTAGACAGTCCGGAGTCCCACCGCCATCCATGTGGGGCTAAACATTAGTGGGGTAATTGGATCTTGGTGAGATCCAATTACCCACCTATTACATTCTCTAACAATGGCTTAACCTCGCCAAATGCACAGAGATACAATAATGATGGTCTTGAGATACTTGAAGTCTGCGCCAGGAAAAGGACTCCTCTTTACATGACAGAAGTCTCTAGATATTCCGGCTTATTCAGATATTGACTATGCCAAATGTCCAAATTATAGAAAATCCCCTCTGGTTTATGCACCTACATTAATAGGAATCTAGTTACACGGAGAAGTAAGATGCAAGTTGTTGTAACTTGCTCCAATGTTGAATCTGAATATATGACAATGGCCAAAGCCATTATGGATTAAATGATGATTAGGTATGTACCTAATGATTTTCACTTACCAAACCTAAGTCCCATGATTATGAGATGAGACAATTCAAACACTATGTTTATTGCAAATAAGCCGGCCTTCCATAAGCATACCAAGAATATAAAAGTGGGTTATCACTATGCTCTGGATATGATCCAAAGTAGGCATATTAAAAATGAGCCAGTTAAATAAAAAATAGTTAAATAAAAAACAGTCTATTGATTTTTGTTTACAAAAACTTGATTCGGTCTCCTTTCAACAAATGCATTTCCAAGCTGAGCATGATAGACATCTATGCTCCAGCTTGAGGGGAAGTATTAATGTAGAAAACAATAGTACGGAAGCGTATCAGAGATAAACAAATGTATAACAAGGAAGAACACTGGGATTTTACATGGAACCTTACTCCATAAGGAACGGGAAGAAACCATGTGAGAACACCACTAACAGTAAATGTGGGACTAAACTTATGGATGTGATAATAAGACCCAGGAGGGATCCACCACCTCTACATATGATCCATACTCTAACACTCCCCATCAAGCTGGAACATGCAATGCTCAGCTTGACAAATAGAAAGAAATCGCTCGCTCACAATATAAGATACTACGGACAATATCAACTCAAAACAAACTCTGTTGGTTGGTTGTTGAGGACATTACTTCTTGTTAGAAAATAGGGAATGCGGAAGCGGAATGATAAACGGAGCATAACGACAGATATATAAACATGGAACACAAAGATTTTTTATGTGGAACCCTACACCCTAAGGAGCGGGATGAAAGCACGGGAGAATGCCTCAGAGGGCTGATAGTCTATTGCTTTTCTCATCTGAATACAAGAGTTGTGGAGGTCTATATATAGCCCCCACTGTGTCTCCACATCTCCAAACTGGTAGAAGTGGGACTAAACTCTGGATGGGGTAAATGGATCCTGGAGAGATCCATTTACCCATCTATAATATAAGTGGCGCATAATATAATACTCCAACAATCCCCCTCAAGCTGGAGCATGCAATGCTCAACTTGAACAAACAGAAAGAAAATCTCAACTCATGCTACAAGATACTACTAGAATAATATCAACTCAACGCGTACAACTGTCGGATGTTGTCGAGGACGTTGCTTCTAATGTCGTACAGGTGAGGATAACGAACAGGCTGGAGTGTGAGTAACTGAATCTACTCGTTGGAGAGCATGTGCTATGTACAGCGCATGTTAGAGTTACTGCAATTGAAATGAGTCTCCTTGTTGGAGTACACTGGCCCGCCACAATAATGTAGACAATTGCACATCTCTGAAAAGGGTCGAACTGAAAAGGTCGTGGAGTACAATCCTCGTCGAAGTCCACGATCGATGGAGAATGGAGTCTAAAGAAGTCTGCTCGTCTCCACATCTCCAAACTGGTAGATGTGGGGGGACCAGCACTTGGGCTCCTCTATTTGTCAATGATCTCCCGGGCCAAAGATCGGAAGACTTCTTGGCACTGCTATTTGTTCTGCCTACGCCGTCCGATATTTTCCAGGAATCCCGTGTTGTGGTTGGGGATCACTTCGAATGGAATGGGTTGAAGCTCTCTGTCAAAGCAATCTATGAGCATTTGAGTCGTGGCGCAGAGCCGCCCGACCCAGATTTTACGAACGACATAAGGATAATATGGGTTGCAAAGATCCCTACCCGGGTCAAATTCTTCCTTTGGTGCTTAAGGAGAGATCGCATCTGTGACAAAGTAAGGCATGCAAAAATTTTTGGTGTTCATGACGTGATTTGCAGCAGGTGCCTTGTACAACAGGAGGGCGCGGAGCACATTTTTTTCAAGTGTCAGAGCTCGTCCGAGGTGTGGCGCGGTCTGGGCCTATCTTGGCTGCGCTGGGAAGATAATACATCGTTATGGCAGTCCATCAGAAGAGTGGTGCAGAGGTCGACGGCGGACGTATCAATTGCTTTTGCTGGGCTTTGGGCGAATTGGCAGGGGAGAAATGACAACATCTTCAGTAACCAAATATTCTACCCGGAAAATGTTGCTATTCATTGTAAAGCCCTCTACAGTCTCCAGGCTCCTCGTTAATGTATTCGACTACGTTTGGTTTCTTAATATAATTTTGAGGCAGTAGCTCCCAACTTGGGAGTTTACCCGTAGTTATTTTCAAAAAAAAGTCTCCTCGTCGAAGAACTACGTCTCTCCCATTTGGCACAGAGAATGGTACTCTACTCTTGAGTCTCTATGAAATCACATGAAAATCCTAGCTAACGTGGCATAGGAAATGGTCCTCTACTCTGGAGTCCCTATAGCTCATATAAAAACTCTGGCTGAAACAACAAGAATGATGGCAAACAAGTGCACATCTGAAAGAAGACTGCATACACTTGCGTGTCTGAAACTGAGGACTCGGAAGACAATCGTCGAGTCTGAATATCTGAACTGTAGAGTTGAATATCTGATCGGTCTGGAGAATCTGATATCTAAATCTGGAACAAGACCTGTGACTCTACACAATACTCCCCCTTTCTCCCATACTTGCCGGAAAATCATCGTCGACAAAGTTGGGAGAAGACAACAATAACAGGGAATAACGAAATAAGCTGATAATATTTTTTCAGTCTTTACTTCTCACATTTTTTTAAACAAATTTTTTAAGTCGTTTCACATCATTTTTTCGGCTTTCCTTGCACGATTTTTTTCTTCTTTTTTTTCAGTTATTTCCATGTTTTTTAACATAAGCTGCTCGCATTTTTTATCGGCATTTCAAATCATTTTTTTATTATACGTACGGCTTTTTATTTTACGTGTCCCTTTTTTAATTCAAACGGTCCATTTGGGCTCCCTTTTCTTTTTTTTCTTCGTCAGGCCCCTTTTTTCATACAGCCGACACCATATTTAAGGTTCCCTCATGGGAATCCTTTTTCTTGGAAACACGTCATCGCCCCCAAAAGGGTCTTCATCGTTAGGGTCCGCTGTCATTGCCTGGTTCCGCCCTAGAGGCTTTGCCGTGCGAGATCAGGTCAGAGGAGGCACTGGAGGAGGTTGCACCAGGGTAATGCGTGCCTGAATGCAGAGAAGCGTGGAGGGTGATGCAGCCCTGATGGGATTTTACAGCTAGTCACGCACCGCCTTGAGGGGGCTCCTGCTTCGCCGCCAGATTGGGAGGCCGCTTGGAGCCGGGGAGATTCGAAGGGGGGGTAGTGTGGCGCGATCGGGCATTCAAGGTTGCGTTGCCGCATGATGGGGCTCCGCCTGAAGCTGCAGCGGAAGAGGAGTTACGCCAGAGTAATATGCAGCAAGACCGATCTGGAGAGGATGTGATTGGAGGCTCAAGGGCGTCGCAGCGCATTGTCAAGATGCATCGCCTGGAGCAAGTGGGTCGCGCGAGAAGCGCGCTCGGGGAGAGGCGTCGCTACCTTTGCTTGGAGGAGAAAAGTGCCTCGACACCTTGCGGGATGGAGGTAGGGCGCTGCAGATTCCCCACCAGCGCCACGTCGCGGAGATCTTGACTGGAAGGAGTTGCGTACAGTACTGGAGGACATATATAGGGTTCTAGAGAACCTAAAAACAAAATCTCTCGAACAGAATGTGAACTTGAAGAGAACAATAATCTTCACAAACACATCTTCAACATCAACATCGAATCTCGAAAAGAACATTTTTTATTCTGAAAAATGGGTGAACCCCTCCTGCAGGGTTCATCACCGAAGTATTTCATTAAAAAAGTTTAAAATTACATTACCGTGAGTTCCAGAAAGCGTAGAGAACATTACAGTGAGAAACTATATTTTTAAAATGAAACCTCTGATTGTTAAAAATCAAATCATTCCTTGCCAACCAGATAGCCCATAGAGCTGCAAAGGTCTTGGAGCAGTCATCTGTTGAGTTGTCTCCGACCGACCATATGGATCTCCAGAATTCTGTCACCTCCTCAACCCCGACCCAGTAAACGCCAACCACTGTCCATACCCGTTCGGATTCCGAGCACTTAAAAAACAAATGCTCCGAGTCCGCCTCCAACCCATGACACATGTCGCACATCATGTCATCGATGCCAAGCAACCGTCCCCTCCTTGCCTTATCCCATAAACGTCCCTTTTTGAAGCATCACAGGAAAATTTTAACTCTCTTCGGTACCTTTGATGCCCAAATGATTTTGACATCCGTGCAAAGGTCAGAATCGCGTTCCTCCGTCGCTCTCCTCAGCTCGTCGTATGCTTTTTTGACAGAGAAGCGTGAATCCCTCCAGAAAAAGTGATCGACGTCCGACGAGAACTCCCTTGGTTCTAGCAATTCGGCCTGCAACCTCAAATATCTTCCATGCATTGATCTGATAGTTCTGTCAGAAACTGCGGAGCCCAAGTTCCGTCCACAGACATCTGGAACAATGTACCCTCCTTCATCGTAACCAAAGAGAAAAGGCACGGAAATCTTCCCTCAAGCGCACCATCACCCATCCAATCGTCCTGCCAAAATCTGAAACGGTGACCATCTCCCACCATAGGTCGGAGCTTATGCATCAACAGCAGTAATACCTGACGAATCCTAGCCCAAAGAGGCGACTCAAATCGACAACTCCTGGCCACAAGCTCACCCCCTTGGCCATATATAGCCCTTACCATCTTGACCACCAGCGAATTTGAGGGACCCCATATGCGAGTCACCCATATTGCAATGGGTGCCTTATTCATACATTCCACGTCACGTACTCCAAGGCCACCATCGTTGCATCCTTTAGTAACGTCTTCCCACTTAACGAGGTGCATCTCAACCCCATGTTGCTTCCGATCGAACCAAAAGAATCTCCTCATCAAAGTCTCTATCCTCCTTCAAACTCCGACTGGCATCAGCCGCGTAAAGTAGAAGTAGATCAGTATAGTTGAGAGCACATGCTTTAACAGGACCAACTTTCCTCCCCTGGAGAGACTGACTCCCATCCACCCAGCCAGTCTCGGTTCCATCTTCTGTATCAGCTCATCCCAGTCCGCCTTCCTTAGTTTCTCAGCCACCAACAACAACCCCGGATATGTGATAGGGAGGTCCCCTAAAGGACACTCGGTCAGCTTCGCAAGACCAATATGCTCTGCTTCATTCATCCCAAAAGTAATAACCGTCGACTTATGCTTATTGATCTCGAGGCTAGATAGCGTGTCAAAGATCGCAACCAGTTGTGCCGCATTTGCATTCTAGGACTCCGTACCCCCCCCCCCAACAGCAAGATCGTGTTGTCAGCATACTGAAGACCTCGGGAACCGAACCCTCTTTGATCCCATGTTAGAAAATAGGGAATGCAGAAGAGGAATGATAAACAGAGCATAAGGACAGAAATATAAACATGGAACACAAAGATTTTTTACGTGGAATCCTATTCACTAAGGAGTGGGACGAAGCCACAGGAGAATGCCTCAGAGGGCCTCCATATATCCAAACTGGTAAATGTGGGACACTGGGACTAAACTCATGTGAACCCCCTCGGATCCGCGTGTCCGTTTACGCCACATTTGCAATATAGCATTCACTATTATCACATTAAGTACATGAAGATCAGGGAAAATTTTTCGCGCTGCTATTGCTCTTGCGTATGACATTCACATTCAATCAGCATTGCATCAACCATAGAATAAAACATCAACAAGTGCCACCAACATTTCTTTTTCATTAATTCTCATAAGTATACAACATATACATAGAGTCTGACAGCATATACAATAATCCCAAAACTTTTAAGCAGAAGAGAAATGAAGCATAATACATCATAATTTGAACCAAAAACTGAAACAAAAGCAGCATATCATATGGTATACACACGGTCTCCTGAGGTCATCAACCTGCTATTGCGCTAAAGGCTCCTTGCTTGCCATGCGTGCAAGGAAGAAAAGGCGTCAGTGGTCGATGGTACCTCTCATAAACTTATAAAAACAAAACGGTATTTAATATGTTCAAAAGCAAGCAAGTAGAAGGGCAGGAATAAGTAAAGTTTGCATCTACTTGCGTAAGTAAAAAGGTTTTCAAGTCTCTTATAAGCATCTCTCGTAAGCACCCATTATTCCAATATTTTTCATATATAACATATTTATTTTGTAATCAAATGTTCATAATTGTAAGAGTATATGTATATATATATATATATTAATTATCATATTGAGCAGATATCACATATGTGGATTTTGACGATGTGAAAGATGGGATTGTAAATGTTTATGGATTTACTTAATTCTCAAGTCTAATGGATAGTCATTTCCTACCAACACAACTTCTGATTGTAACTTCTCCTAATCTCAACTTCAATTGTCTCAGATGCAACTTTAGATGACTTAGATGTAGATATGGATAATTTAGATGTAGAAACTCTAAGGTCTGAGCGTCAAAAAAAACTCTAAGGTCTGTTGGCGAAAGTAAAAACTCAAGCGGTGAGGTAGCATACAAAAGACTCTTCCGTCTCATCCTCTAATTGGAAGTGTGGTCCACTAGAGGGATAGGTCTACTCCAAAACTACGCCACTGAGATGGGTGAAAGAGACTCTGTGGAAAAGTCACTCTAGAAACTGGCCCGACAGGTAACGGGCAAACGAGCTTGTACGAAAAACTAAAACCGAGGATTCCCCGCCTAGGTATCCTAAAACAAAGGGGTCAGCGGAACTGGTTAAAGTTGGGATCCCAACGAGGGCGTAAAAACACAGCGAGCTCGCATAAAAATCGTGAAAAAGACTGGGATCCTAGACCCGCGTACTTGGTGGACGCTGCCCTAACTAGGCTTCCTATCTCCCGCCCAGTTGAGGGTCACCACGCCCTCGCACAGTCAGGTGTAAGGATCACCATGACTGACACTAATAAATTCTTATTCTGATCCGTACTCAATCATAGAGGATTCACTAAATTGCATATCCATTTTACCTTACCTTGTGTAATTAACTTTTACAAACCAAGGACCCGTTAGTTTATCTTTATTGTTTATTGCAGTAGTTCTAAGATCCGATGAATTACTGGTGATCAAGGTTTTAGGATGATTGATGCTTTTGTAGCAAAATCAACTATAGTCAACTCAATTGTGATTGGACTCAACACTAGCTAGGCTTAGTTATAATTGATTTTACGTCTTTATCAATCTCAACTATGCTTCATTCCAAATTTTGTGTTTTCTTCCTTTGAAGTTATAGATCAATAGATTTGTTGGACATTCCCAATAAGGACTTATTAATTGGACTAAAACAATTACCATGACTCTTATCTTAATCTAGTTGGTGGTTGTGTCAAATTAAGTCCATGATGTTTTCTGAATTTTTATTTAATCAATGACATTTGGTCAATGACAACATGCCCATGATTTAGTAATACTTATCATTATTACCATTGTACCTCTAACTGGTTATTTTTGAATTAATTTCTTAGGTTACAAATCTTTGTAGTTAGTTATTCATCATCCAAAGTTGATCATATAAAGAGAATTAAAGTACTCTTAGAAACATTTTGTTTTAACATGTATAACCAAAATAATAAGAACTCAGCTATATTGCCCAAGGTAAATTTTCAAGACCTGTTACTGTCCATAGATCCAACGTTGTCCAAATAACCATTCATTTCAGGTTCTGGAAAAATAATATAACAATGTGTACAAACAAAATGTGATGGATTAAAAGTTGTTGTTGTGTAGTGTAGGATTTAACACCATTGCCCACAAATGGTTTAGGTGTCTCATTTTTCAGTGAATCAGATCAACTAGTAACACCATTCTTATATTCCATACAACTACAACCATAAGTATTTTTTTTTCAAATTTATCTAGTCTGTCATGAATTTCAACTCCTGTCTGTGAATAATTTATAACAATAACTAGGGTACTTAGCATATATTTATTTACAATCAACTGTGTGGCCAAACATTGTTACTAAACCTTAAGTAGTTTAAATTTTATTATATACATATTTATGCTTTTGATAGACTACTTTAACTCACGCTGGAGGAGAGTTAATGAAATTAGAATAACAGTAACTCATATTCCTCTTAAACAAATGAAGGTAACTATCCATTTAATATTTGTTATATGAAACTTATTAAATCCGTATCTTACTCATCCGCCCAAAATCATCTCTCTTAACAATTGAGGTTCCCAGAATAAGATTTAACTAGCAGATCAGTTCAAGCCATCAACAAAATGGGTCCTCCAATTAAATCATTAATGCAATTAAAAGTGTATGTATGATAGCAATGTTTGAAACATAAAGGACATCAATTATGGAATTAAGTTTGTGTGTAGAGTGCATGCTTGGCAGCAAGAAGAAGTAGAGATTGTACCTAATATGATCAAATTGACATGCAAGCAATGCTAAACTAAATAAGATCTAAAATTTATAGTTTCAAGCTTATTTTATGAGCAGAACCCAAATTTCCAGCAACATATTACTCCATCAAAGAGCATCAATAAAAGTTCTAAAAGTGTAGAAACTTCATATATGGCAGCAAGAATGAAGGGGAGGATTGTGCATGTATGGCAGCAAAGAAGGGGTGGGGGTTGTACCTTTAATTTAGATCTCCAAGATGGAGATCACAGCATGCAGGAGGACTGGATTGGGTGTGCTTGAGCAGTAGCTGGAATCTGGAGCAATAAGCTACAGCCTAGTAGCTTGGATTGCTACACCAACAACTGCAAGAGGTCTGAAATCTGGGGACCTCTTTGGTTGAAAATTGGGTGGAAATTTGGGGGAGAAGAGGAATAGAAAGAAAGAAATGCAAGAGACGTTTGGGTTGTTTAAATAGAGAGAGGACAGAGATTTGAGATGAGGAATTGCTTATTATTATTTGTTTTTATCCTTAGTGACATCATCCTCATGACATCATCCATGATGTCAAAAACTTGTATTATAAATTAATTCTAATTTAATTATATATACTTTTTTTACAAACAATTGCTATGAAAAGGTACAGACTGTTGTTGTCTGTACAGTTTTATTTTATTTTTTTAAACCAAAATTATCTTTATTTGTTATACATAAAAATCGATCGTATTCATGCCTCGGACGTCGGATTTCGACGCGCGATATCTTGATTTGATTGTCTTTCAACGACGATCGAAATGAGTTCAATATTGATATACTTTTGATTGGGTTTGAATACCCGAAATTTTTGAGATACGATTTTGGTTTGGATTAAATTTTGTTATTTAAAAATACGAAACGACCTCCGATTGACGAACGGTCGATTCAGTTGGTCTTGTTTCATTGAATCGGATTTAATGACGGTCTCGGTTCGTTTTGCGGTTTCCGAATTTGCGTCGCGGCTTTTTCGTAGCACGCAATACGATGCGACCGATTTTTGATCGATTTCACCCAAACGACTTTTAATTCATGATCAATAGGTCGATTTAGATTATCTAATGATGTTTGATAATTTATTGAGTTAATCAGGCCCTGATCGGGTCGGGTTCGGGTTTGTTTGGAACCGGATGTTACAACTCAAGATGGGGTAAATGGATCATAGAGAGATCCATTTACCCATCTGTAATATAAGTGACGCATGATATAATTCTCCAACACTTCTCATGTCGTACTGGTGAGGAGGAACTGAAGGATTGAAGCATGAACTGAACCGGGTCTCCTCTTGGAAAACGTATGTTGTGTATTGTGTCTGTGGAGTCACTGAAAATAAGTCTCCACCTAGAAAACTCTGGCCCGCAACTGCTTCATCTCTGTGAAGGGCCAAAACTGGAGAAAGTTATGGAAACACCCTTTATTCTCCACCAGGAAAATAGAGTTTGAAAAAGAGTCTCATCAGAGAACTCGAAGAAATTGGGTCACTTGAACATGGATTACTCTGGGCCGCTTCCATATTGACACAAAGAATGGGATCTCTACTCTGGAGTCCTTATGGATCCACATGAAAACCCTGAGACCATATTGGCTCAGAGAATGGGATCTCTGCTCTGGAGTCCCTACGGTCCACATGAAAACCATGAGCCGAAAACAAGATGGATATAGGGATCTCTCAAACTATGAACGCACACGTTTGCTCCTGGAACTGTGTAGAGTCTGAAATTTGGATGTCTGAATATGAAATGGAGAGTCTGAATATGTCTTGTAGAACTCTACAGAATACTCTCCTTTTCTCCTACACTGGTCCGAATAAATGACATTGTCCAAGTTGGGAGAAGAAAAATCAAGATGGGGAAAACAAAATCAATAAGTTGATTTCTCTCTCCTTCGTTTTGGCTCTTTTTTTATGTATTTTTTCAAATCATTTTCTTTCTTTGCATATGGCTTTTCTCTTTCTTTCCTTTTTTGTACGCTTGCCTCTTTCTCATAAACTCATAGCCCAATTGGGGATCAAAAGAAGCTCACCCTTTTTTCAATTGTGCCCAACTTTGGGCCCAAAAACCCTCACCAGCCTAAGCAGCAGCACTCCCCATTTTTTTCAAATTCTTCTCTTTTTTTTCGGAATATCCCACTTATGTTTCCGAACACGCCTCTTCCTCCTTTTTTTAAATATATGGACACCAGCCCTATTGGGCCTAGAAATAATAGGGAGGGGACCCCCCCCCTTTCTCTCATCATTTAGGGTTCCCATCGGTGGGAACCCATCGCAAAATAAAGGTGATGCCCCAATGGCAATGGGGCTTGTCGATCTTCAGAGCAAACAAAAGGGCCTCGAGTCACCTGAAGGAGGAGGCGCAAGGGCATTGCAGCATCACCTGGGAGATGCTAGAGAAGGAGACGCTAGGGCATCGCCTCGACGGTGCCAGAACCACCTCCAAAAGTTCTCACGATATGAAGATAGAGATCTCAGACCGCTTCTTCTTCGAGCATGGCTTTGCCTATGGGGATGGCGATCGGGATCAACGAGGATATGCTTGGAGGATGGGGGCTCGGTAGCTGCGCAAGATGGCACTGTCTAATGAGAATCGGGCGCAAGGGGGAGGCTAGAGGTGCTTGCGACATCGCATGAAGGTGATATGGGTGCTGCCAGGAGGAGATAGGGGCGATGATTGGTTGTTGGGCATGGGCGAGTCACCTGGACTCGAATCGAGAAGGAGGCGCATGGATGTCGCATACAAAGTTAGGGTTTCAATTAAAATCCAGTTCTCAACATCATGGTGGAATAATTGAAATCCTTCAATTTTCAAGCATCATAGGAGCCAAAGTATAAAATCTGCTAAATCCAGCAACCTTCATTTATTTGACTTCACAGCTCCTAATTATGTAAGACCTGACATGGAAATGCTCATATAAATGTAAACTATCAATACTTAGTCCAGTGTTGCAGTAAAAGTGTTCATAAAACTAAAGTAAAACAAAATCCAGAGAACAAATCCCTGAAAAAAGTCTGAAAAACCAATATTATATCTTTATTCAATAGTCAAACCGACTATTCAACGGGAAGGATATGAGTGATAGAGATATTCTTTTCATTGACAATCCCCCACCCCCTCCCAACCCGCACAACATAGTTGGATGGATGGAACTCTTGTTTGTTTGGTGAAAAGGACAAACAAATGTAATCTAGATAGATAATTCAGCATTAGTTGGACCGAAGGAACTCTAGTTTATTTGAGGAAAAGGATGAACAGATGTTAATCTATAAATAGATAATTCAGCATTAAACAAATTTTACCTGAAAGCAAATGCAAACAATAGGAGAAATATCGGGGATGCAGATTTACACTGCAAGAATAATAAATAGTCAATAGAGAAGAAAAATAGACCCAAACACTTGCAAAATAATGTAGACAATGGACAAAATCAAATGATTACAAACCATGGTCGCAAATGTGACAGAGATGAAAACTAATGAAGCATTACTCAGGTTTATATCCAATGCAGTTCCAAGTGCTGTAGGAACAACTGCATAGAATAAAACCCACATGTATACTACGTAGGTTAGAGACATCACAATCAGAATTAAATCTCTATATACATTTGGAAAAGGAGAAAGGTAAACTCTGCTTGAGTTTCAATTTTTAAAAAAGATCCAAAAAAAAGAAAAAGCAATCTCACCACTCCCGGTTAACATTACAAACATATATTACATTAGCAATTATTCCAGCATACACAAAAAGAGGAGAGATACAATACCAATAATAAGAAGCAGAAAAAAAATTCTGCAGCATTCTTTACTATTGAAAATTAAGGGGTTTACCAAAAAAAGCATTGGCCAATTCTGTTCAGTTATAAAGTTGGGTTTTCTCTGGGAACAATAAATAACAGAAAATCTTATCTCTTACTGCAATGACTATCAAAGTAATTCAGAAACTTTATAAAGAGCAACCATCATTTCAAATTCTTAGCAGATAGACTAGATTCTTCTTACTAAGTTAAAAGCTTAAACACAGCAACAAGATTATATTAACAAAAATGTGATGCTTAAACAGTGATGCAAGATTCTAACAAGAGCACAAAACTCTTGTATGAAATAAGCACATAACTCAATCTTAAGCCTTTCATTATTTGGAGTTTCATATCTCATGTTGTTAGAAAATGAGAATGCGGAAGCGTAATATCATAGGTAAAGAATAAGCATGAGATCACCAGGATTTTGTGGAACCCTACTCCCTAAGGAGCTGGATGAAACCACGAGAGAACGCCTCAAAGGGTTGATTTTCTATTAAACTTTTCTCTCATCTTGTACAATGGGTGTGGGGCTTCTTATATAACCCTTACTGTTTCTCCAAGTCCCACAACTAGTAGATATGGGACTAGAGCACTGGATATGGTAGTTATACCATGGAGGGATCCAATTACCCATCTACACATGACGCATATACTTCAAACACTCCCCCTCAAGCTAGAGCATGCAATGCTCGGCTTGGACACATAGAAAGAAATCTCAAACTCAAAATACATGACACTACAGAACGCATACCCTATTGTCTGTTGTTGTCGAGGATGTTGCTTCTCATGTTGTATAGGTTTACGTTATGTCATGATGTACCGTTACGTATTTCTTATTTATCTCTTGTACATCTATGTAATTTACCCAAGGGTTTTCTCTCTATATAAGAGACGCTAAGGCTCTATGGAATAACAACTGAGTATTTTTGCTATAACATGGTATCAGAGCCAAAACCCTAACCTAGGGTTTTTCTCCACCGCCCCCCCCCCCGCCCCCCACTCTCCTTCGGCCGTCGCCGCCCATCTCTTCTCTTCGCCCACCTCCCGCCGCCGCCAGCCAAGGCAACCGCCTCCTCCTCTCTCGCCGTCAGCCGAGGCCCCCGCCTCCTCCTCTCCCGTCGCCAGCCGAGGCCCCTGCCTCCTCCTCTCCCGCCACGGTCGATGCAGCCCTCTCTCTCGGGCTCTTCTTCTTCGGTCGGCACCTATTCATTCATGGATTCAAGTGCATAAAGTCTACATATGCACTTGAATCCAATCCAGTCTTTGTAGACATCAGTTCTTTTGTCTATCACCCCTAGGTCTTCTTCTCCGGCACCATGTCAGAGCAAAAGGTTGATATGCCCTCCATAGGTGCCTTTAAAGGTTCGGCGCCAATAGTCAAAATGGATGGGACAAACTATGAGCTCTGGGCTATGCAGTTCATGAGCCTCATGAAGTCAGGTGGTAAGAAACACATTCTTACTGAAGATGAGCCGGCAGAGAAGACGGGGATATATGCCACCTGGGAGGTTGATGATGCGTATGCCAAGGTCTGGCTATCCGGGACGCTTTCGATGGAGATTGTCAATGACGTCCTCCATCAGCCCACCGCCAAGGCGATGTGGGATATTCTGGCTACTATATATTCTCAAGTGTGAAACGAGACTAAGATGTTGCAGTTGCAGCATGATATTTTTACGATGAAGCAAAATGGGCGGTCACTTCACTCTATGTACATGTCACTACGAGGGATGTTCGAGAAATTATACAGTACCATCCCGCTCACAGCCACTCCCGAGCAACAAAAGACCTTTCGCAATGCTACCATGGTAGGAGTATTACTTGCAGCTCTGATCCTGAGTACGAGGCAGCCCGTTCTCAGATCCTTGCCGATGCTACTATTCCTCCTATGGAGGAAGTCTACAGGAGGCTCAGTCGTATCTCTGTTTCCTCCAGCACAGCTACTCCACCTCCTTCGGCAATGGCAGTATCACGAGGGAGAGGTGGTTCATCTTCTTTTCGTGGCCGTGGTACACGTGGCCGGGGAGGATGTATTCGTCAGACGTGCTCGTTCTGTCATCGTACTGGTCATTTCGAGGGCACATGCTACTCCGACCATGGGTTTCCAGCTTCGGCACGGGTAGCCGAACATGTTCAGTCTCCTTCAGCATCTACTCCAGATCACAGGTTCGAGGAACTTGTGGCGCGGCTTTGTGACATTATGCCGCAGTCATCGTCGGATGCTGCCAGTACCTCTGATGTTGCAGCTTCTGCCTCGGCCAGTACCTCTGCTGCTACCAGTACCTCAGGTAGTACTTCTGCCTTTCGTCCTTGCCATGATCTATCCGGTTGGATTGTCGACTCTGGAGCCACCCATCATCTTTGCCGTGACAGAGATAAACATGAGTCCTACAGGGATATTTCTTCGGGTCGCTCTGTTATTATAGCTGATGGCACTCATTCTCCTATTATGGGATAGAGGGAGATCTCCTTATCACCATCCATGCACTTACAGAATGTTCTACATGCACCTGAGTTTTCCATGAATTTATTATCAATTAGTCAGATTACAAAAGACTTGCACTGTCGTGCTATATTTAACCCATCATCTCTCATTTTTCAGGACATACTAACGGGCAGGGTGATTGGTTGTGGTTCTTAGCACAATGGCCTATATCATCTGGTCCAGAATTCCTATGATGGCGTCTCTCTTCACTCACAGGGATCTGTTTCCCCGTATACATGGCATCTTCGATTTGGTCACCTTCCGCTCTAGAAAATACGTCACCTCCTGCCTCAGATCTCACCGAATTCCTCATTTCGCTGTGAAGCTTGTCAGTTAGGGAAGCATCATCATTCTAGCTTCCCTAGTCGTCAGAGTCGGAGCAGTAGCTCCCCGTTTGCGTTGTTTAATATAGACATTTGGGGTTCTGGTCGTGTACCTGATCATCAGGGACACAGGTTTTATCTAGTTGTGGCTGATGATTTTTCTCGTGTCTCTTGGACTTTTCTTTTAAAGAATAAATCTGAAGCAGGAAGTATTATCAAAAATCTTATCAACGAAGTGCAGAATGTTTTCTCTTCTAATGTTAAATATGTGCGCACGGATGATGCATTGGACTTTTGCACTCGTTCTCTTTCTCAGTTTCTTTCCTCTAAAGGCATAATTCACCAAACTTCCTGTGCCTACACATCACAACATAATGGTGTTTCAGAAAGGAAACATCGTCACTTTCTTGATGTTGCTCGAACATTACTTATTCAGAGTTGTGCGCCATTAGCTTTTTGGGGAGATGCTATACTTACAGCATGCTATCTAGTCAATCGTATGCCTTCTTCAGTTCTTGGGGAGAAGTCTCCAATCTCTGTTCTCTTTCCTAATAAGGATTTGTTTTCACTTACTCCTTGTGTCTTTGGTACAGTTGCATTTGTTCACCGCTTGTCTCCAGGACTTGACAAGCTCTCTCCTAGAGTTGTTAAGTGTGTTTTTGTAGGGTATTCTCGAACACAGAAGGGCTATCGATGTTATGATCCTCTTAACGACAAGTACTATGTTAGTGCGGACGTTACATTTTTTGAGCCCGTTATATACTTCTCCCTAGCAGGTGACAGATTGGTTTCTTCCACGTCTCCGAATGATCATGTCTATGTTCCTCTACCTCCAAGTCTAGGTCAAACTGAGTCCACTCAACCATCACCACCACCGCCACCACCACCTCAATACCACCCCATTCCACCGTTCCCTAGGTTCTACACACGACGGTCGGGGCCTGCTCAAGCTACAAGCCAACCATCCATCACGCCTAGGGACGCAAACGGATGCGGTTATATTCGTATTCGTTCGTATCCGTATTCGTTTTAAAGAGGATATGAATCTTGTTTTCCCAAAACAGGCGAATACGAATACGAATACGAATATTGGAAACGAACTTTTTGCGGATACGAATACGAATACGAATCCTTACTTAACGAATACGAATACGAATACGAAAAATAGAACGAATACGATTACGAATACGAATATTCGTTACTAAATAAATTTTTTTATTTAAATTATTTAATACCCAGGGACTAGGATACTAGGGCTTCTTCGGTTCTTCCCCAATCCCAACACCTCTCCCTCCCGCCTACCCGACGCCGACCTCTTCTCCCCTTCGACAACCGCGCGCCGCCCCCCTTCAAGCCCCCCTGCTGTCCCTCCTGCCGCCCTCCTCCGCCCCCCGCCGCCCCCTTCCCGGTAGGGTTTCCGCTCTCTCCACCTGCAGTTCCCATGCCGCCTAGGGCATCGTCCAAAGGCAAGGGAAAGCCCGCCAAGGGCAAGGCCTCCGCGGCGGTGGACGGCCGCTCCTCAGCCGCAAAGTACGCCAAGGAGTGGAGCACCTGGGCCATGAAGAAGGCCAAGGTCGCCGCCCACTGGGGCTTCATCCCCCTCATTATCGTCATCGGCATGAACTCCGACCCCAAACCCTCCCTTTCCCAGCTCCTCAGCCCCGTCTGATATCCGATATCTCTCGATTTTGGGATTTTGGGATTTTGACCTAATAACTGCCGGAAACATCCGATCTTTATGCTTTTTTGATGTCCTGTTAGTTTGAGATTTTAGGGTTTGATTCGTCGACGTGAATTTTGAAGCTTTTGTGATGTGTTGTTTGGTTGGTGTTCTCTTCTTGCTCTACTTGTGACAGTGATCTTTGATGGGAGAAAATTAGTGGTTTGCTTTGGTATGTATTGAACCATATGGAAGTGTTCGGTTCTGTTAAATCAATAATTTATATTGGTCCTTAGAATCTTTTATATATTCATTGGATATATCTAATCATATCGAAATCGGTTGGTGGTTTTCATTTGATTTCGAGATACGATAATGTCTCAGTGAAATAACACCTTTCGCAAAAATTGTATGTTGGATAACTATATAAAAAATATTTTCTTAAAATCTATGTAGTAAAATTGTTGTCACTGAGCTAGAAGGAAAAAAATATTCCTTCTGTAAGCAAGTATTGAATCTGGTTGTTTGGGTTAAACCTTAAAACTACCAAGTCAGTACTTTTGAAAGGTGGATTTAGCCCCCAAATGTAATCGTTTTTCTAAATGGTGATACTGTATTTTATTGGGAATATTCTTTTCTTTTGCGTCTATTAACAATTTTTATATTACCATAGGAATCTTCACGAGTAGTAGATGCATATCGCAGCAATTTGGGTGTGGAGATGATAGAGGTATTAATATGCGGGCAGGATTGGTTGAAAGATGAATTCAAAGGTATGACAAATATTTATAAAATTTTTATTTTATCGTGCATTCATCAGGTACGCTTTTATATATAATTTTTTATTGCAATATTCGTTTGATATTCGTATTCGTTAATAAAAGATTCGTATTCGTATTCGTATTTTGAGGATATGGATCTTGATTTTTTACATTCGTATAACATTCGTATTCGTATTCGTAATATAAAATGAATATGGTTATGGTATGACCTGAATTCGCATTCGTATTCGTTCGTTCACGCCTCAGGTATACTCCGATGTTGTTATTGATGATGGGTTAGATATTGTACCGGTGCAGGAATCTTTGTTACAGGAGGTGGATCCGCCAGTTAGTACAATGGATAATGATCATGATATTCCTATTGCACTTAGGAAGCAGAAGAGGAAATGTGTGACCTATCCTCTTGCATCTCAGGTGTCTTTTCATCGTCTTACTGGTGATTTCCAGAGGTTTGTTGCAGCTGTGTCTTCAGTAGAGATACCACGGACCGATCAGGACGCCATGAAGATTGATTGCTGGAGGATAGCTATGGAGGAAGAGATGTGTGCTTTACAGTCCAGAGGGACTTGGACCCTGGTTCCTATTCCATCTGGTGCATCTGTGGTTAGTTGCAAATGGGTGTTCACAGTGAAATATCATGCATATGATCGTCTTGATCGGTACAGGGCAAGGCTTGTTGCACTGGGCTTCACCCAAACCTATGGTATCGACTATTTGGATACATTTTCACCAGTGGCTCGACACTCGACGCTTCGCATACTTCTATCCGTTGCTGTGGTACGTGACTGGCCCATTTTTCAACTTGATATCAAGAATGCATTCTTGTATGGAGATCTACAAGAGGAAGTCTACATGCAGCAGCCACCAGGTTTTACTGCTGAGGGGGAGACTCACATGGTGTATAGACTTCATAAGGCAATTTATGGCCTTATACAGAGTCCAAGGGCATGTATCCAGGGCTTTCTCAGCTGATTGAACGAAAGGGGTTCAAAAGATAAATGCGGACCATTCGTTGTTTATTCAAAAGACTCGTAGAGGTACAGTTGTTGTCATGGTATATGTCGATGATATTCTGGTTACAGGAGATGATGCTCAGGGAGTCGAGATGACTAAAGCACTCTTGGGCAGTCAGTTTGTTACGAAGGATCTAGGTACCATACGATACTTTCTGGGGAAAGAATTTGCGAGAAATGCAAAAGGTATGGTGATGACCCAAAGGAAATATGTTACAGACTTGCTCGTTGAAACAGGAATGGCTGGATGCAGACCATCGAGCACTCCTATGGACCCAAGTATGAAATTGTATGACAATGATACTGAAAAGGTGGACAAAAGAAGATACAGAGAGATGGTGGGTAAGCTTCTATACATCACCATAACTCGACCCGATATTGCTTTTGCAGTAAACCGGGTGAGTCAATTTATGGAGCAGCCTCGGCAAGTCCATATGGAAGCCATGTACATGATACTGAGATACCTAAAGTCTTCTCCAGGCTCAGGTTTGCTATTTAGAAAGAACACAGATTTGTCCATTTCCGCTTGTGCAGACGCAGACTATGCAGGGTGCCCAAAGGAGTGAATACTCTACAATATTAAAGGGCTAAGGTGTGTGGGAGAAAAGCTTATCTAGTTATGTCCATTCTTGTGCGAGCAGGATGTGATCTCCTCCTTGTCAAAGTGGGAAAATAAATCCCATTGACCAAGAAGACCGCACTTCAATGAATTTGATGATACATGCTAACTTAATGATGAAATTGGAAATAGACAAGTTAATGTCGGTAGTGATTCAAAATCTACTAATAGGGAAGGATTATCTGTTGAGGATGCAGGATTCTGCACATCGGAGCTTTGGTGCAATCTCAAAACCCTGTATGGTAAAACTAATGACAAATATGAGTACCTAAAGGATTTTATAACATATCTAAAGTACTGCAAGGACGTGTTTTCTTCTGGTAGTACAAGGTCATTTAAGGAGGCACTTCTAATGGAAAAGTTCGGGAATACTTATGGATGAAAAGTGAATGGTGAATTGGTAACGACTAATAATTATTAATGTCGGTCATGGTGACCCTTACACTTGCATGTCCCCCTCGACGCACCTCTAATACGACTCGGCTCAGCGGTCAGCCCCCAATTCGTCTGAGGCGAGGGTGCGGTGGCCCTCAACTAGGCAGAGGAAAGGAAGCCCAATCAGAGCAGTGGCCGCCAAGTACGAAGGTCTAGGATCCTGATCCTTTTACAGTTTACGCAAGCTCGTAGTATTTTTACGCCTCGTTGGGATCCTGACTTCTGACCATTTCCGCTGACCATTTGATTTAGGGCACCTAGGCTGGGGTCCCTTGGTTTTTATTTTTTTTTCACGAGCTCGTTAGCCAATACCGATCGGGTTGTTTTCTAGAGTTACTTTTCCGAAGAGTTGCTTTCACCTGTCTCAGTGGTGTAGTTTTGGAGTAGAACTATCCCTCCTAATGGATCGTACTTCCACTTAGAGGGCGAGATGAAAGGGTCTCTTAGGAGACTTCCTCACGATTTGAGTTTCGGTTACTTTTCCACCAATAGGCTTGGCGATGGCTCCATTTGAATCTTATATGGCTACATCTGAATCAGTTACAGTTGAATTTGGAAGAGTTACAATTGAACTTGGAATGAAGTATAATTGAGTTTGGCTGGTGTTGAGATCAATCACAATTGAGTTTGGTTAGAGTTAAGAGCAGTTATAATTAGGTTGACTACAGCTAAGATTGGTATAGAATCATCATTTACCATCAATCATCAATCTTTGTCAATTAATCGGATCTTAGAACTATTACTATAGTTGATAGATAAGTTAGTGGACATGTTGGGAACTTAGGACGCATTACATTCCACTTCATGCTTACGGAGACACCCCAACCCTAAGGTACTTTTCTCGCTTTAGAGTCATAGTCTGATGTGACACTCAGACCAAGACCACAGACTACCACTAGACTTGAGAAGTTAGATAGAATCACGAATCAGATCAAAACCTCATCATTCTCAATATCAAGATCCATAAATATGATCGATAAATGATAAGAAAATAACATACACACTTAGGCCATCAAGTAACAAGTGAAAATGCTATATACATGGAAGGTTATGGGGGTAATGGGTGAAATGTGGCATACATATAGAGTAGTTTAAAAACCATTTACCACGTAAGTAGATGTAAAATTTTAATCACCAATGCCTTTCTACTTGCTTTTTTTAATATACTGAATTACTTGTTATTATTTTTAATATATTGGAATGTACGCAACAACAGTTGACATCATTTTATTCCTTGCATGCTTGGCATGCAAAAAGTCTACGTCACAGTAGTTGATTGATGAACCTGAGCATCCATTGCTATACAAGACGACACAGTTGTTACATTTTTGGTTCAGTTATGTATATTGATTTTGCTTCTCTTCTGTCACTTTTGGGAGACATGTATGCAATGTAATATTTCTTTTGTACATGTAAACTATATAGAAATTAATGAAATGTAAATTGGTGGCACTGCTTCTTGTTGGTTTTGTGGTTGTCTACATTGATTCTGAATGTCAAATGCGAAACGTGAAAAAATCTCCTCAATTTCAGGTTGTCTAATACAATCATTATTGAATGTAATACTGTGAATGTCATTTAAACGGGTACCCGGATCCGAGAGCATCTCACATGCTTCTTCTCGTGTAGACGAGTAATCAGAGCCTCCTGACAGTTCGACCTCTTCTACAAGATGAAATTTGTCTCCCATTTGATGGAGACAATGACTCCTACTACCGGCACTACTAAATGTTCTTCAGATGTTACAGCCTCTGCCAGAGCATCTTCGAGCTCATCGAGTATAGCCTATGCTTTTACCAGTTGTAGCAAGGCAGATATGACAGAGTAGATCATGGATTCTGGTGCTTCCCACCATTTATATGGAGAAAGAGCGCAATTTACTTCATACAGATATGTATCCCCTAATAAATCAATTGTCATTTCGAATGGGGCTTGTGTACCTCTTACAGAACATGGGGATGTTCATTTGACACCATCCATGCGCCTGCAAAATGTGCTACACGCACCAGATTTTGAAATGAATTTAATTTCTATTAGTCACTAAGGACTTGCATTGTCGTGTCTTCTTAATCCCTTTTCTCTTATGTTTTAGATGAGGTTGTAGCAAAAAGGACTCTATAGACTGGTCCAATCTCCATATGTTGGCACCTCCTCCATTCCTACGATATCAATCTCACCGTATATGTGGCATCTTAGATTCGGTCACATTTCTATGCGTTCCATGCAGCAGGATTATTTACAAGATGAGCAGGTGTACTCTCAGAAAGGTGGTTTACAGGTTGAGGAGGAGGCATATGATATTGATGTATCTATTGCTATGCGGAAGCGGAGACGTGCTTGTACTGCATATGTAGCCCATCTTTTCAATGGGCCGACTCTCAGAGGATTTCAAAAAGTTTGTTGTGAGATTGTCAGTCGTGGAGGTAACACGAACATATCAGGAGGCGATACAGGACAGTCAGTGGCATCTTTCGATGGCGGAGGAGATGGTAGCATTACAGTCACATGGCACATGGAGCATTGTTACAGCTCCTACAGGAGCATCTGTTGTAGGATGCAAGTGGGTATTTATGGTAAAGCATCGAACAGATAGTTACGTGGATCGCTACAAGGTGAGACTTGTGGCTAGTGGGTTCACCTAGATATATTGGTTTGGGTGGACTATCAAGATACTTTCTCTCCAGTATCTTGGCACTCTACACTGCAGATTCTTCAGTCTGCTGCAAAGACACGGGCTGACCCATATATCAGCTTAATGAGAAGAATGCGCTTCTCTATGGTGACCTACATGAGGAGGTCTAAATGCAGCAGCCGCCTAGGTTCGTTGCTTAAGGGGGTGTCAGAAGGTTTTGAGACTTCACAAAGTGATCTATGGCCTTAAGCAGAGTCCAAGAGCATGGTCTCAGAAGCTCTCGGATTTGAAAGAGCGACAAGGGTTCGTGAGATCGACTGCATATCATTCATTGTTTGTTCAAAGGTCTCAGAGAGGTATAGTTGCCATACTAGTTTATATGATGATATCGTTGTTACAGAGGATGATGAGCAGGGCATCCAGGCTGCTAAGGATTTCCTTGTCAGCAGGTTGTAACCAAGGACCTTGGCAGTCTACGTTACTTCCTTAGACTGGATTTTTTTCAGGAACCATTGAGATCTTGTGATGAACCAGAGGAAGTATGTCACAGATCTACTCTCTGAGACAAGAATGGCATATTGCAATATTGTCAGCACTCTCATGAACCCGAGCATGAAGTTGTGCAATGATGACATTGAGAAGGTAGACAAGAGGAGGTATGGTGAAGTCGTTGGGAAGCTCCTATATGTGACCATCACCAGCCAGATATAGCCTTTGCAGTAAGTAGAGTGAGTCAGTTTATGGAGCAATTTAGACAGGCACATAGGGATGCAGTCGATATGATTCTGAGGTATTTGAAATTCTCACCTGGCACTGGTCTTCTATTTAGCAGAGGAATATCCCTTATCGTTATAGCTTACGCAGATGCAGATTATGCGAGTTGCCCGTAGGACAGAAAGTCCACCTCTGGCTTTGCAGTATTCATAGGGACTTCCTTGATGTCATGGAAGAGCAAGAAGCAGACAGTGGTCACCAAATCCAATGTGGATTTAGAGTACAGAGCCATGGCACAGGGGAGTACAAAGATGATATAGGTCAGATATGTTCTTAATAACCTAGAAGTTGAGGTGCCTCTTCCCATGCACCTCCAATGCGACAACCATATTGCTCTCTTCATTGCCAACAACCCAGTCTTCCATGAGAGAACCAAGCATATCAATGTAGACTATCACTGCAATCAAGAAATGATTCAACAGAGTTTCATCTCCACTACTCATGTTAGCTCAAGAGATTAGATAGCATACATGTTCACCAAGGCCCCAGACAGAGGACCATTCAATAGATGTTATTCCAAGCTGATCATGATTGATATCTAAGCTCTAGCTTGAGGGGGAGTGTTGAGATATTAGTTATCTTTTGTTTCTTTTTATGTATTCTCTTTTCTTTCTGTCTACTTTATGTAATTTGTCCAGCAGGTTTACTATCTATATAAGAGAATCCTAGGACCTCATGAATAAGCAATTCATTATTTTCTCCCAACATAAATTTCTCAACAGAATGGTGTTGTCAAATGTAAACACAATTACTTACTTGATGTGACCAGAACACTTTGATTAAGAGTCATGCTCCATACTCTTTCAGGGGTAACGCGGTTCTCAGTGCCTATTACTTGGTGAACCTCATATCGTCCTCTATTTTAGGAGAGAAAGTCCAATTCTTAATTGTGTTTCTCGAGAAGGACCCCGTGTGTTAGGCTCTGTGGCTTTTGCACACCACATGACTCCTGGCCATGACAAGCTAGAGTTGTTAAGTGTATATGTGTAGGTTACTCTCGTACCTAGAAGGGGTACCGTTGCTTCGACTATTTTAAACGGAAGTACTATGTTAGTGCTGATGTTACTTTTTTTAGTCTGTCATGCATTTCTCTCCTACATGTGGCAGGTTCACTATGTCTAACTCTGGAGATGAGGTATATGTGTCGGCTCCTCCAATGGAACTACCATCTCCAATCTCACCAGCACCTCCAACACCACCGCCTCCACTACCACCACCTACTTTTATAGCTCCTCCTCCACTGCCACCTAGTATCATGGCTCACTTGTTGCCATGTTTCTACATTCGCGCAATTCCCCTCGTCATAGGCCTTCCCCATCATCCATCACACCCCAGGTGTATTGAGCACATGTTTCTATTGATGGCACTATGATTTGTCCATGCAGTTGGCTACTTTACAGGATGAACAGGCACTCACTCATGAGACTAGTCCACTGGATAAGGAGGACGCAGGTGATCTTGACATGTATATTGCTCTGCGAAAGCAGAAACATACATGTACTACATATCTTCTTACAACTTGTCTTTTTATGGCATCTCTCAAATGATTTCAGGACATTTTTCATGGGGTTGTAAGTCATAAAGATACCACAGACATACCATGAGGCGATACAAGACAGTCAGCAGTGTCTTGCCATGGAGGAGGAGATGGTCGTGTTACAGTCATGTGGTGTGTGATCCATTGTTACAGCTCATACAAGGACATATGTCATGAGATGCAAGTAGGTATTCACATTGAAGCACCGAGCAAATACCAGTGTGGATCTCTATAAGGTAAGGCTTGTGGGTTGGGGATTCATCTAGACGTATGAGGTAGACTATAAGGATACTGTCTCTCCAGTGACACGGCATTCTATGCAGTGGATCCTTCTCTCTATTGCAGTGATACGGGATTGGTCCCTATATCAACTCAATGTGTGAAGAATGTGTTTCTTTATAGTGACTTACAGGAGCAAGTCTATATGTAGTTATCACCAGGGGTCATTGCTAAGGGGAGTGGCATATGATGTGTAGACTTCATAAGGCTATTTATGGCCCTAAGCAGAGTCCAAGAGCAAGGTTTTGAAAGCTCTCAGACTTAATAGAGCGGCAGGGGTTCATGAGATCGACTACAAATCATTCATTGTTCGTTCGGAGGACTCAGAGAGGTATATTGGCTATATTGATCTACGTTGGCAATATCATTGTTACAGGGGATGATGCGCAGGGCATTCGTGCAGCTAAAGATTTCCTTGGTCAGCAGTTTGAGACCAAGAACTTTGGCGATTTACGTTACTTCCTTGGACTTGAGTTCACCAGGAACCAACAAGGTCTTGTTATGACCCACACGAAGTACATTATAGATTTTCTCTCCGCGACAGACATGGCAAATTGCAAACTTGCCACTGCTCCCACGGAGCCGAGCATGAAGTTATATGATGATGACATAAAGAAGATAGACAAGAGGAGGTACAGGGAGATCGTTAGGAATCTCCTATATATGACCATCACTAAGCCGGATATATCCTTTCATTGAGCTAGTTCATGGAGCAGCTTAGACATGCACATATGGACACAGTCCATATGATTCTGAGGTATATAAAGACCTCTCATGGCACTGTTCTTTTATTTAGCAGAGGAACATCCCTTGTCGTTACATCTTGTGCAGATGCAGATTGTACGGGATGTCTCAGGGACGTGAAGTCTATCTCAGATTTTGCAGTGTTCATTGGGAGCTTCTTGGTGTCATGGAAGAGCAGGAAGAAGATGGTGGTCGCTAGATCGAGTGCAGAGTTGAATTACAGTGGCATGGCACAGGGCAGTACAGAGATTATGTGGGTCAGATATGTTCTACTGATCTAGTTATTGGTGTGCATCTTCCCGTGTATCTTCAATGCGACAACCATGTTGCTCTTACATTGCCAATAACTATGTCTTCCACGAGAGGACCAAGCATATCGAGGTCGACTATCATTACACTCGTGATATAATTCAGAAGGGCTTCATCTCTACCTCTCATGTCAGCTCAAGGGAACATACAGCAAGTGAGATGTGTTCACCAAGGCCCTAGCCATAAACGCTATTCTAGAGATGCTCCGAGCTAAGCATGGTTGATGTCTAAGCTCCATCTTGAGAGGGGTGTAGAGATATTATTTATCTTTTCCTAGTTCTATGTATTTTCTTTTCTTTCAGATTCTATTATGTAATTTGTTCAAACAAGTTTCTACTATAAAAGACAACCTTAGGACCTCATGAGTAATAAATTCATTCGTCTCTCTCAACATAAAGGGTATAGCCCCGAGATAGAACCTACTGCAGCATTAAACAAACAAAATAGTAAGTTACATTATAAGTATCCAAGCTGTAAATTGGGTCTTGGCATGCTCGGAAACATCATCAAGATAGAATATCTGGCAACAAAAAAAGTTCCTTCCTAGCACGCAAATCGCCCAAAGGTAGGCAAGAAAGACTGAGCAATCCCCATGTGTGATGTCATAAACAGCCCTCAAAGAATTGCAAAAGTTATTTGAGTTATATATCCAAAGCCAAGGTGTTCACACACCGTCCCATACCATAACTGAGAACTCACGGCCAAAAAACAAGTGATCTAAACCCTCCACAACTGCATTGCAACTTGGACACAGCGTATCTCCACTACGCAGAATCTAATCCATGTATACCTTCATCAAGATATACCCATGCCTCATCAGCCAAAGTAACAACTTTATACGATGTTAAATCTTGCTTTTCCATATCAACCTGCAATCATGCTTGAGCTTGTCATCTACCCTTACCCTGAGAGGTGGAAAACAACGAGTACACCTCCCTAATAAAGAACATGTCATCTGACCAAGTCCAAATGATCCATCCTAATAGTTTGTGTGTCACCACCCTCCAAGGAAGCCAACATCTCAAAAAACTCATCATCCTTTGCTCTGAGAAGTATGCCACAAATGGGGGAGAGTCCAAGAGTATGTGTACCATGCATGTACCATTGTAATAGAGCGATAAATGGAAGGTGCAAACAATCTGGGAAAATGATCCCAAAGTGCACCCAAGTGAGTCCATTTATCAAACCAAAATCTAAAAAAGTCACTGCTTCCAACAACCGGCCTTATAAGGATGTCCATCTCTGGAAGGATACTAGGAATACCATGCCAAAGGAAAGAGGGTAAGCAGGTGACCCCTGCAAAAGCGAAGGACTTCCCACAATCCCATAAATGTTCACCATCAAGCAACAAACCTGGTCATCATCGCTTCCCCAAAGTCTACCCACCCACTTAGCTGAAATCGCCTAGTCTATGCTCTGAATTTTCAAGATGCCAAGGTCGCCCTCCTTCGACCTAGTCACCAACTCGCAATCAAGAAGAAGGATCCCGCCTTTCTCATGCGAGTTATCAGCCCAAAAGAAGAGTTGCATCAAGGATTCTAGCTTAGGATGAACTCCACTCGGGATCACTATGATGGAGCATAAGAAAACATGGATGGCCGAGAGCACATGCTTGAGGAGAACCAAATGACTACCTTTAGATAACATTGCGACCTTCCATCATGTCAACCTCTTTTCCAGCCTGTCCACCACAAGACGCTAGTCGGAGGTGCAGAGTCTACCATTTCTGAGTGTAAGACCTAGATAAATAACAGGCAGCACCGCTACGGGTAGCGCAAGATGATCACAGCAGTCTCACTACCCTCCTCTTGTAATCATGGAGAGAAGAGGAGTCAAGGGATACCCTTAGCGGATATCGATTGGAAGAACCCCCCCCCCCCCCGTTGACCAAAACAGAAAAGGAGGCGACATTATACACCGCTTAATCCATGCCACCCATAGCTCGAGAAAACCTCTCAATAAGAGGAAGTTCCAAAGAAAGTGCAGGTCTGATCAATCATATGCCTTGGTAAAGTCCACTTTCCACATCAAACCTTTTTTCATTTACTCTTCCAATCCATTACCACCTCATATGCTAGCATTAAATTGTCTGCATCTAACTGCTAGGGACAAAGGTTGTCTACAATGGAGATATGATATCCTTCATTACCACATGGAGATGGTTTGCAGGGACCTTGGCAACGCTAAGATATATCGCATTAAAGAGCGCAATAGGTCAAAAATCATCCACCCAGGTGGCAACGTCCCACTTGGGCAAGAGAAAGAGGAGGGCTTTCTTAATCCGCTTAAATTTGAAGTTAGTCATTCTGAATTCCTATAGAACATCCATTACATCCATCTTGACCGCATCCCAAAATTCCTTAAAAAAAGATCACCAGAAGTCATCAATCCCTAGGGCCCCATCTGACCCGAGAACGACTCTGTACTCAGATTCTACAATCGACTTGGAAATGGAAAGTAATGTATGCTTCTTGCTTTTTCGTGAGACTAGAAAACCACCAATGAAAATAGCAAACCGTGTGACGAACTTTCTGTCCTTTAGACATCTAGCACAATCCTCATCGACACAACCTGATATGGCAAGGGATTTCCCCTTGCTAAAGAGCAGCCCTGTGCATGGTGAGGACTTCGCAGACTGAATGATGGCGTGGCTGACTTTGCTCGCAAAAGAGGAATTATCAGGCATGGTAATCATCACATAGAGGAGATTTCCACCTAGATCTAAGTATCTCTTATCAACTTAGTCAGTGTCATTATCATAGAGCTTCGTATTGGGGTGTTGGGGTCTACTGGAATAGTTGTGAATCTGTAATATGTCACCTTAGTTTCTGAAAGAAGATCGGTCACAAACTTCCCTTAACTCATCACTAGCCCTTTGTAATTTCTAACAAACTCTAGACTAAGGATTAAGGAAGCAACAAATATCCTCAAGATCATTGATGATGAACTTCCAAGAAAATATTTTGCTTCAGCCCAGTGTTGCAAAAGTCAATATTTGGTATTTAGTCAGAGAGGTCATCGAATGAAGAATAATCAATATTCAAAGGACCGTTTAGAATTATTCGATTATACATTTTAAATTATTTTAAAAAAATCATGTTTAATGGATATACTCTTGTAGATTTATACATTTATGGTCATAAATAAATAAGAATACAAAATAACATTATCAATTAACAATATACAATATATGGATCTTTAACATTTATAGCGATATCATGATAAAATGAAAATCCTTGAAAATTTTAAAAATTAACAATCAACCAATAGTCAGACGACTATTTGGTCAGAAGGCCGAATAGTCGGAGTAAATATTTGGCTGGACTGAATATTGGGCGAATAAAGACTATTTAGTTGGTAATTCCCCTCCGTGAGTTACCTGTCAAGAGATAATCCTTCCATGACATCACCACGGCATTTTCCGACCTCTTCGCTGGTAAATATAATATTATATTCGACAATGCGGCTTGCAGCATGAAGTGGACTGTGTTCATCAAGAGCGGTGCTGGAAACTTCCCGAGCTTATCACCCAACAATGACTTATTGTACCTGATCAAACAACACAAACTCTTCCCCCTCGATACAACATCTCAAGCCAAACGTAAAGGCAACAACCAAAGACCGAGCGAACCACTCACAGCGTCAGGCACAAACTGAACGTGTACCAAACGGTTATGAAGAAAAGCGTCTTCAGCACCACTGCGGCCGACACGGCCCCTGGGGCGAACTGCCCATCCGCCTCTAGCTTCGCCCTTGACTGACTGTGCCTCATCCCAATCTCCACATCCAGCGCAACCATCGACTTCCCATTCACGTCCCCAATGCTGGTGTGCGTCGCCCTCTGCCGGAAATTGCTAGACCCAGGCGCCTCGATCTCCGGATCCCCCCCAGCGTGCTTGGATGCATCCACGTGTAGCAGCGGTAACTCCACCACGCCGGAGGCCTCAACGCCCTCTCCGTCGTCGCGGGGGTGCGGCACCGCAATGTGACCGTCGTCTGCCATTGGGACGAATGGGATCGGAATCACACCGTCGGGGCAAATCTTGGGCGTCGAATCACATATCTGGGCAGGGCCATGGCGGGAGGACGGAAGGTGGATCTTGCGTGGATTGGTTGGAAGGTGGATCTGGCGATCGCGGAAGCATGCCGAGGAAGGGAGGGAAAGAAAGAGAGCGTTTGATATCTGGAAGAGAGGAGAGGTGTGCTGTCGCGATCGGAAACGGGAACAGAGGCCGCTCCGTTCCCCGCAAGTGGCCTGTCCGTTTTTTTCTTCTTGTTTATTCCTGGGTGAGGTATGCTCGTGGCAAAAATAACTACTATCTTGTGCATTTGAAATGGATGGTGTTTGTTTTGTTGCCGTAATCCAGCCTCCAGGCTCTGGAATTTAAACGAAATTATGCCCGACGATGGAATATCCACCAAAGATCTCTAGTTTATGGTGACATACACCCCATCTGTCATTGGATTTTCACCATAAGCATATGCATCGACTCGAGATTCAAATCTCAAAACATTTTGCAAAAAAAATGTGCCTGTAAAACAAGTCTTATAACAAAAATATGAATGAAATTTGGGATTTTTATCCAGCCAATCCTATAAACTTTGTCAATTACCTCCACGACCTTTGAAACAACCTAATTCCCCTCTTGATCCTGTAAACTTGCCAACTGTTACCCCATGAACCATGCGGTTAATCTGTTTGAAGCTCGCAGGGGTTCTTGGGTAATTTACAGGGTCAATGGGGTAATTACGTTGTTCGTAGAGGTATTTTAAAAAGTTTATAGGGCATATCAGGTAAAAATCCCATGAAATTTTAAGTTTACTTACATAATGCTCTATAGATCTTGACTAAAAATATGTATTGAGACCATACTTCACACATTTTCTTTACTTAATATACAAAATGCTTGTGTAGATCTAAACGGAAAAAATGTAGTAAAACGAAACTTCGTGTGTTTTCTGTTTAAGAAAGATTAAGTATTGTGTTTATTCAGTTAACAGAGAGAGATTTCAATTTTGGAGGCCTTTGAGAAATAGATGTCAATGGGGGAAAATCTAATATCATGAAGTCATAAAATATTGGAATTTCCATTTATACATGTAATTAAAACGTAATAATGTTCTATTACAATACATTTGATCAAAATCAGTTTATACTTGATATTGATAATTGTTAAAATTTCAATATGTAAGTTCGATTTTTGAATGGGTTTAAAATATGATAACTTATAACTAATGGCTTTTTATGTATCTTCCATATCTTTACTTTTCATTTATATTGTCCAATAAAATCATGAATTCTTGCTAAATAGCATGTGATAGGTGCAATGCGCACATGCTCACATTTTTGATCTCTTGAGAGCTTTGTGTTGCCATGTGACAGGTTCTGTCACTTCTTTTCAACCCTTAGGCCCTGTTCGTTTGGGGTATAAGGAGGAATGGAATAAGGGGAATAAGCCTCCAACACGCTTCTCCGTGGTGTGACTATTCTCCATTATTTATCTTATTTCACTCTTATTCCTGTCTTTATCCCACCTTACCTACCTTTATTTCACCTTATTCTCCTTATTCTTATCCTCCAGCCGAACGGAGAATAGACCCTTATTCCCCTTTATTCCCCATCCTTATTCCTGCTTATTCTCCTACCGAACGGACCCTTAGAGGACATTGGCAAGGGGGTGGAAGGTGGTTGATGACACCCGCTTGTGCGCTGAGAATATTTGCCTATCTATTTCTACATGAATATACCCAAAATAAACAGGTGCAGAACGCAATAGAGAATAGAGGGCAACAGCCATAGTGCCCTAACTCCACTTTTTCCTACATTTATGTCCATGTTGCCTGGAGAGATTCGGCCATCTCCTCTTCCTCCCTTAGCTTGTTACTTATCAGAGATTTGAGAATAGAGCACAGCAGTGTTCGAAGGACCATGTGAGAATTCCATATTTGGGGGAGGCTATGAATACTATGTTCATTGTCTGACGAATTCCAACCATCTCCACATTCTATCTTTTCCGGTAGCGATTCTTTGGTTGATTTAGCAATTAGAAGGGTTTGACTTTGCATGCCCCTTGTGGAAAATATTTTAATACTATTATAATAGAGTGGTTTTGGATCGAGTTGGCATGTGATTTTTACCATTATTTTTGGATTTTCTACATTAGTTCAGTGCACTCTTGCATTTGTATTTGTTGTTTGAGTTGTTGCTCGATTGTTCTTGTGATATTCACCTTTGTTATCCATCTAGATCTCGTGGTACCATCCCATAATAGGTGGAATTTATCTATGTTTCCTCAACATGTTAATTTCAGATTTTAGATTGTGTGTTTCAAAATGGATTTTTTTTCTATCCAGATGATCATCTAAATAAGACTACTTAATGTTTAGGGGGAAACAAGATAAAGGATCTTTTAATACATGAAGACTATGCACGTACATTTTTTCCTGAAAAAGATCACTAAATATGAGATTCAAAAGGGTGGTTCGATGTTAGATTTTCTGTAAAAATTTCAATGAGTCATTGGGCATTCATCAAGATTTGAAATAGATTTTAAAGATGATATTTTAAGATTACCGATGCTAGCTACTTTGCTCGATTATGGGGAGACTTTTAGAGTCACACTTAACAATTTCGTAACAAATAGTTTTGTTTCCAAAAAGATGGTCAAGTTAGATATTCTCAATGTGTAGATGTGAAGAAAAATCCTCAAGTGACTTTTAACATTCAAAAGTTATGTTTATGGACAACATGGGGAGGAGCATATCTAAGAATGAGAAAGGCAAAGATAGCAGTAGAAGCAAGTCCAAGTTTAGATACAAGCACATTAAATGTTATTGTTATAAAAAGAAAGGGCATATAAAGAAGTATTGTCTCCAACTCAAGAGAAAATTTCATAAATAAAAGCGACAAGACAAGAGAAGAAGAATGACAAAGAAGAAAATGTTGTTGCAACAACTCAACATTACATTCTAGTAGTTTCTGGAGATAGGACAGTGAATGTCACTCGTGATGATACTTATTGGTTTGTCAACAGCGAATATGTGCTCCATATTACTGCTCATAGGGATTTCATTTCTTCCTAAACATTTAGTGATTTTAGCACGTTGAGATTTTGATGTGAGGATATTTTTCCTTCATGCTAATTGATAAATCTCTTATTTATCATCTTTATATTGACTTATCATCCCTCTAACTTAAACAAGTCAATAAGATTCATCATTAGTTAACTAGCTTTAACAAATAACTCTTATATAATTAACCCTAACCAACTATGAATAAATAATTATGTTAATGTGCATTTATTGTATGCATTCTCTTATTATCAAAAAAAATCAATAAATATATATTAAATAATGTATATTTTTTGACTTTATTTGTAAATCAAAAATACAAAAAATATCAAAAGAAATTAAAAATGAGTATTTTATTTATTTAAAAATACATGCCAAAAATATATCTATGTGCATATGTTATGTTTTGTCTTTAGGTTTTATATGAAAATCGTAGACCTTGAAAAGATCTACAACTTTCATGTTGAATCAGTTTTAATTTGAACCCTCTAACCATTTATTTTTTTATTTTACTAACTTTTTTTGTTTTCTTTTTTTCTCATTGGGCCACGAGGCGCCACTCCTTCCCGCTTCGTCTCCCTATCATCTGATCGCTTAGATCATATGCGATCAGGATCACATCCTCAAGCCTCGCCCACCACTGTTGGATCCCTAGATCCAATGATTGTCTCAGCATCGTCAAACTTCGCTCGCCCTTCAACCCGGCATCATCAAACTTCGCTCCCCATTTAACCGCATGATGCAAGTTAGCAACCGCCCAACTTCGTCCCTTTTCCCTGACCACCCCAGCCACTCTCTCACATAATCGACCACTCTCTGACGTACCCCTAACCACCCACCTATTCGTCATTGACATAACCCCCATTGTTCTCTAACCTCCAATCCAAACGAATGGTTGAACCTTGACTCGAAATCACCTGGAGCCGCTCTTCTTCCTTTTTAAGTAATCCCTTCCCTATCGGTCGTACGCCTTGTCAAACATTGTATGAAGGATTCCCTGGCCTTCTTATCATATCTATGATAGAGACATGAAGAATCGATGGGAGACGATGGTGGATACCTTCTGGTGAGACCCATGGCCTCCGACCATGCCACAACACCTCCATGTTAGTTGTTAGAGTTGCTTCCACCAACTGAGGAAATCCAACAATGACCACTCACAAAGCTCAGCCCAACGAGTCTTCTTCAAGGTTCCAGGTGATTAGGTCATTGTTTTATTTTAATTTCTTTAATTTATCCCATGTTACACACATCATATTTGAAACCATAACGTATACTGACCTTCACCAAAGATTCTTGACCTTCGGGGAGGTTCCGATACCCACCTCCCTTCTTCCACACCTCTGACCACCTGACCCCCTTCTTCTGTGGATACCTGGAGGAGAACTCATTAGGGTCCTTACCTTCTTCACCCATTGACCCTCCATCTCACTCATCGATCGTATGGACACACTGCCTTGGTTATTCCTTAACCATATTGTAGGTATTCTTCTTCAATGGTTGGACTTTAGGCAGGGCTCTGTTCTAGAGACTCGCCTCCGGCAAGCGAACATGAACAACACCTTCCATATGGATCCATCCCTCCTCTGATGACTAAGCCTCATCGTTAGCTGTCCAGGATGATTCCTTATACTCTAATAACCACTGAGGAGCGCAGTGGAGATCGGACACCATCGTCAGAGCTCCAATCGTGCCACTATCGAGGGGAGGAGGAGAAGCCTTGAGGATGTACAGATGTCATCGAATGGCACCCCCTGTTGCACATCCAACAACTACGAAGATGACATTCCAGCACACCGAAGCGAGAGGCTCGGTGGGACTTATCCTTATCCCAAAGCTCCTTGGGCTACCTACGTGGCTCGAGGCACTTGCATCGACCTTGAGCCATCGTCCCAGCCTTCGCCCATGTGCCCAGCAAGTGTGTGCTTGGGCTTTTTGTAGTTGAACATGTACTATTCCCCATACTTGCACTTGGGTCCCTTCCAAGCACGTGAACTGCACGCGTTCCTCGTAAAACTTTTTGCAATGCACCCCCATTGGGTTCCTGATATGGCACATAGGCCCCATCGCATATGGGATCCAATAGATACTGCCATGGTGGGTTTCTATTGTTGCATGCATGCCCTTGGAGGGACTCGAATGCAATGTTTTGTGCATATTTTATGCATATTTGTATTTTTAATCGTGCCCCTGGACTTTTTACAATGTCTTTAGCACATGGCCTATGTTTGGCATGAAATCAATTCCATTGTGTTGCTTATTTTATTATCTTCACAATGGCATCATTGATTCCATGATTTACATTATGAAAGTTGATCGGTTAATTAGAGACGAGATTTGTAACATGTTTCTCGTTTAAGTTGTCATTAATGTTATGTTGCTTCATTTTAAGCATCACTTTGCTTCATTAGTAACCCTATTTCGAGATTGTGTATAATGTGTTTGTCTCTTACTACGTATAGGATGTCCATAGATATTTTGTGCTTTTGTCACTTTGGAGGAACGATTATAACATCCGGGAATGGAACAACCTATGAAGGTGGTCGTATGAAACCAATTAAGATAGCTCCGAACATGAAGTTTGATGTCTTGTTGGAGAAGATCATGTCGTTGTTCCGTATCGATTGTACACGTTACGTGGATTTGAAGTTGTTTCCCAGAATGGAGGTAAATGGTAGTAGTTATTTGGCAAATGTCGAGTATGATGATGACATACAAGATGTTGTTGACTATGCAGGAATGATGGGTTCATCATGTCATCCAATTTTAGTAACCCATCAAGAGGAGTCATCACCGAATGTCACCCGAGCCTCTACACCAGTCACCCGAGCATCTTCACCTCTAACTCGTTCTCATGGTGTTGCTACCTTTGATATGAATGACACAATTACTCAGGAAATTGACCGCGTGAGTACCGATGAAGAGTTAGATTTGAATGATATGGAAGATGAAATGGAGAATGCTAAGGAATCTGAGGAACACATTGTGTCTGATATACCATTCTACAATGTCCGTGGTGGTGATGGCTATATAAGAAATGACGAGGATGCCTACAATGCTGGAGAGGGACTTAGTCTTGCAGAGGAGTTGAGGAACGGGATGACCTTTAAGTCGAAAGCTGACTTGGTCTATTCTGTCAAGGTGTTTCACATCAAGCGACATTACAACTTTCATGTGCACGAATCAAATAAGTCGGTTTGGGTTGTCTACTGCAGCGAGAAAGAAAGAGGTTGTAAATGGCGTTTGCGAGGTCACCGACGTCCACTAGATGGTCAATTTGTGATTTCTATGGTGGATGTACCCCACCCTTGTTTGCATCGTGTAGCTAATCAAGATCATCCTCAACTTGATTGTAATTTCATGGCCCAGAAGTTTCTTAACCAGATAAAAATTTCACCATCCGTAAGAGTCGCAGTTTTACAGGGCATGATTTCTGAGGATTATCGCTACATGGTCAGTCGTAGAAGGGTTTGGGATGCTAAACGCAAAGGAATAGAGATTGTCTATGGGGACTGGGCCAAGTCCTACAATGAATTGCCATACCTTTTCAGGGCATTTGAAACTTCTATTCCAGGTACTGTTACAGATTTGGATACTACAGCTGTTGATTCTGGCCTAGTGTTCGAGAGGGCCTTCAGGGCTTTTGGGCTTTTGGATACTCCACTAGGTTATCGTTGAAGAGCAGAGTTTGACGTCACATTAGAGCCTACCCATGTTGTACGACCCTACAGGGATGCATTTGATCTCCAGACTCCTGATCAGGTAACAAATTAACTAGCACTTTCTATCTCATTTATTTTTTTTCATGACACTACTTATGTAACCTTTATGTAACAGGTTATATGGGAACCATATACCACTGAGATCATGAGCTCTCTCCCTGCATGTTGCCTAGAAGGGCAGGATCTATACACTGCCATGGTACCACTCATTCATATCTGTATCGTGGAGTTGTACGTGCCAGATAGAGTCCTACACCAATTTGGTTCGGTCCAAGAGATCCTTGTCCAGTGTGACACATCTACATATCTTCACAGCATTGATCTCCGAGGGAAGACATCCGTCGATTGGGTACAATTCCATGCAAAACTATGTGCAGATGTGGAACAATCGACGTGACTACGTGTTGGCAACGACACCAATTGGCCATGGAGGTGAAGACGTATCTGCGGATTATATGTCGTGGTACAATCGCATCACACGACGATTTATAGGGAGACATGGATGCGTGCTCGATTTGGTGGTATGTTAGCATCATTTGCGTTGATAAAATTTTTCTATAGTGAAGATATTGAGTAAAATTTTTCATTTTGCAGGTGACACGACTAGATGAGATTGTTCACCTTGTGGGACCTAATGAGGATGTGATCTGATTGGTGACAGACACTCGTCGCCTTCTCGATAACTCTATCCAACGATAATTCAGGGATGGAGTCCATGAAGATGAAGAGGATGAGGAGGGACCAACGACAGATGGCACATCTTCACAGCAACAAGGATGTGGTAGACGACATGGACGTGTACGCGGAACTCGAGGAGGACGAACACACCCCCATGTCGAGGACCTACAAGCTTCGGGGGTGGAATATCAAACTCCAATTGTTGAACGCGAGACCTAAGGAATACAACACACTCCACCTGCACCGATGAGAGATAGGCCACATAGCGAGGCCGGACCATCGCATCGCCATTCTCTATTGCCTCCATTGGACTATGATGTAATGGTTGACGAAGAAATCTCACAAATTGAACACATTGATCGTGCTAATCTATTGTCTTCGTTCTCAGTTGAGCCCACTACAACACTTCCTCAACAAGCCCCAGTACATCGTCATTACACATGAAGGAGGCGACACATGTGATGTTATATGAGTTGTACTGTAGAATAGTTCTTGTATCATGTTTATGTAAACAATGTAACTTTTAAACTTCATTAACTATTAAGCATTTATGTTGAATGTTCCACTTATGACTTCTTTTAAAGGCATGGAATTTTTTTGGGATCAAGATGTTGCATATATAGCTAGCAAAACTGCAAGCCACAGACTGTGGCTTGCTGTTTTCTGGCTACTGGCATAGAAGCCGCCTTTTAAGGATGCGGCTTCTATATGGAAGCCGCTTCTTGAGAAGGCGGCTTTCTTTTGGCAAAAGCCGCCTACTCAAGATGCGGCTTCCATACGGTACTTAACAAAAAAAATTCCTCACCGTATAGGGCAAAAAAGACTTCCAGACAGGGGCATAGGCGAATTTTTCTCAGAAAACATGGCTCATGAATCGAGTGAGGGCGAGGTCTCAAATAAGGTGCAACCGATGGCTTAAGAACAGAGAGGTGGTGCACGAGCATTAAGATTTCTTTGAGTGTCATCATGATCTAATGTCTCGACGACCTCATATATGGCAGGTCATAAGTTTGGTAATGTAAGAATTGTGCAATCACAAAGATGTCAACAACGAAGGTTTTCTCATTGACAGTGGTGCGAAGATGGTAGGTCAGGGTGTCACCAATATCCTCTAGATCGGCATAGACCTCTCTGCATGGATCCTATGAGAGAATCTGGATGGCCTGGAAAGAATTTTGGGTCAGAGAAATTTTTTCATTCTATTTTGTTCAAAAATCATTGTGAATTCCATGAAGTGTTCTATGAACATGTTCAATTGAATGGGCTGGCTAGTCATATAGGTGAGACAAGAATAGGCAAAAATCCGATTTAGGCTCGAGGCTAAGGTAGATGAGGATTGGGATTATTTGAGCGCTTGGGAGCCATGGAGATAGAGAGAATGTTCCAGTAAGAAGTTACCATCGACCAGGTACTAGAATTAACTTAATATTCACAATAAATAAAAAAATAATAACCTGGAATGGGCAATGCTCGATTAGAACACAAGGATGATCAATCAAGCTTGATTGATCAGGGGCATGAGATTATTTATTAGACTATGCTTCGGTTGAGAGAGAGATGAGATTTGATGGAATTTTGATGCTTTAGGGTGTGGTCTCTAGGTCACGGGTAAGGATCTCTTTTAAAAAGAGAGGGGGTGGACGAGGATGAGAACAAAACCTGTATTTCTAAGTTGGAATTAAAGAGAAAGATGCCAAAGAGAGAGGATTGACTTGAGAAATCAAGGTGGGATTCCACTAGGTTTGACGAGTTCTTGAAAAGTTAAGTTAGTGAGACGACATCTTTAATTTCCAATGTAAGGTTCTTTCCCACACAAAAATACATTTAAAACGAAACTCAGAATTCCAAGATGATCGATCATGGTTGATAGATCAATTGTACTAATAGATCGACCAGGACAATCAATCAAACTAATTCTTATGATCGATCAACTATGCAAATTCGAGTCTCCTTTTTATAGATACTATTTCAACAAATATCAATTAATTTATAGAGCCCTAATTATCTTATTTTTTTCTACGATTGTGATATATCTAAATGTTTAGTTAAAATGCCTGCTAGCTGTTGATTTGTCAGAATGTATTACAAATAGATTTCACCTCTTAGATCATTTTTATCAAATAAAATGACGCCTAATATCATTATGCTTCGTCTTAGAGTGAGTAACAAGGTTCTTAGATAAACTGATTGTGAGGCATTGCTCCCTGCAACATGTTTTGACCAGGGAAACCAAACGTCCACTCATCTTTTGATCCCTTCTCCTGACCTCCTAGATCTAGAAATCCAACAATAATCATAACGAGTACATATAATCACAACTAGGAATATAAAGAAAAAAGTAATATATAACGTCTTAGTATATCATTACAACTCCAATACAATAACTTTTTCAAAGGTGTGACTTTTCTTAAACCTGCAATACATCTTCAAACAAATTTACCATTATTAATCGAAAGGTACGATATACTACAACATTATCTAAAATGAGGAAAGATGCAAAAGATCGAATCTCTTAAAAACTGCGTACCATCCATCAAAGAATCCAAGCATACATATCATCCCAATTTTCTTAATATGTAAACCTGCAACCTGAATTAGGAAATCAAAGAAAAAAAATAGATGAGCTAAATGACCAAATAATAGAGAATGTCATAAACCGCATATAACAAACATATATACAAAAAGGAAAAGCAAATCATGCAAGTGTTCAATGGCAAACGTGTATATAAGCAATATGCTATATGCATAATGTGTAAGTATCTCAATTCAATTGCAAGTACCGATCTCAACTAGATATACAACATTCTAGCGCAGAATTATTTATTAAAAAACATTATTCATTAAAAAAATCAATTCATATAGTTCTACAACATATTTTATTTTTTATGCCTATAATATGTATCATTTTATAGGGTTTGATCACGACAGTAAATTTGACTAACGAGAAACAAATATTTTAAATATTCATTTCCATATATTATACCATTAAATTGATAAGAATGAATATTATCCCTTTTAGTGTTATATTATATTCTTATATTTCGCAATGAGTATCGTATTCGTCGTGTAACGTTCAGAAAACAACGATCACCTACTATCTTTTTTCGCTAAATTTTGCACCAGTTATTGACAATTCGTCAATATTCAGAAGAAAAAAAAACAAATGAATAACTGTTGTTATATGATTGCGTGTTACGAGAATATAGTAACACATATGATACTCTTTAGGGGCAGCTGGATTGCGGATTATCCCACAAAATTTGGGTTACCCCCTTTTAAGGAGAGTTTTCTCAAAGGCTTTCTCCCCAAACCCCTATTTCAAGCCCTTCGGCCCACCATATACTTTTTATTCTCTATTATGTAGGGTCCATCTGAAAATCACCCTTTCTCACTCTCATTTATTACATCAAAACACCACCTTCTCTTTCATTTATTACAACAAAAAAGTATTATAGTATATAATCTTGCCATCTAAAATTTATAAAATACCCAACTTATAATATTTTTTTCAAATTTCAATACAATCACACATCACAACAAACCCCCTCAAACGTAAAACTCTTATCCAAGCATCAAAACACAAAAACAAGTTATCCGTAAGATTACCCATTTCTGGGTGGGTTAACCTTACTAGGAATCTTTAGAACCAAACACATCCTCAGTGAATTCAAAGATAATTTTGTAATGAGTTGTATTTGTTGTTTTACATTTAACTGGACAAAGAATATCAAATTACACCACAAGTATTAAAAAATTAATGGAAAACCATCTTTATATGATCCATTATTGCTAGGAATATAGCACCGAATATAATATTAATCGTGAATTCAATTTTTTGAAGATATTTCGTAATAAATAATTACTTTGTTATACATTTACCTATAAAAGATACGACGATGAACATCAATTATTCACTAGCACAATTCATTTCATGGCTGTAAATAAAAGAGTGATATATAAACGGAAGTAATAAATATACATTATACCTGCAATGGTATATTTGTGAATTAATCAAAGTTAAGATGACTAATATCCGCGTATCAGTTTCAAAGTTATAATACGTGTTTTAATCAATTAGGTTGTATCTGCTAAGATATTACATGGTATTTATCAAGACACCGTTACTAAAATAATCCAAAATACCTCAAATGTTATTTGGCAGGCATTATTCCAAAATATAGATAAAAAACAATACATCGAGATTATAATTGTAATTGCAAAATTAATCAAAAATGTAAAAATCTTAATACGGAAAAAGATAATATATCGAACTAAATGGCAATTTTTTGATGACATCCAGGACTGAATCACGATTTTTGTAGCTGGCCTTTAAAAATCACCACACAAATACGAACCGGAACACAAAACACTCAGGCTGTTTGGTTGCTGGATTGAACTGGATTGAAGTATCTCCTGTCAATAGTAAACTACACCCCTGTCAATAGTAAACTGTGAGGAATATTAAGAGGGTAGTAAAAGCAAACAGGTCCTCAGCACCAGCACTGAACCAATGCCGCTCTTACCACGTTTTGTTACACAACAATTAACGGCGGCTACAATATCTATATCCACAGTTCCATTGCTTCCCAATAAACCGCTTTAACTTCTGCATTATCCATTTTCCCGGATGCGCACCACACGACCTCCCGATTCTCCGCACTCGTTCTCTCTTTCTTTTGGCATCACGTTCCCCGATCGAACCCTCCAGCGAAGGCCCCCATCCGAGTCTTGGCTTCCCAAAAGGCGGGAAACGGCATCTCCCGCTCGTTCCTACTCCCTCCATCTCCTCTCCGCTTCCGCAGAAGCCCGTCGGCACGAAGCCGATGGCGGCGGGCGAAGCCCTAGATATCATGGAGCAGGTTGAGGCCCTCGTTTCCGACAGTGTCCAAGTGGTACCAGTAACCATCTCTCTCGACTTCATTCATACCGTATTGTTGTGGTATCGTCGTTCGTCGCAAGGATACTTGGATAGTTTGATCTTATAATGTATTTGAGTTTTTAAGAAGTCAGCAGCAGCATGTTTCCTTAAATGGCCCATATCGCGATGCTAAGCTGTAACTAAAAGTTGGCGCTCTGCCTTTCTGCCATTTTGATAGCAAGAATGGGGAGGTAATGGAAGCGTTGGTCATCTGTTAGATTGTTTTATTCGCCATTGAAGCTTAAACAGTTTTGGCCTGAATTCAGAGGTTTTTTGGTCCGATTTCGGTATAAAAAGTACGAAATTGGACCATTGTTGGCACTTTCGAGACCTAGCAAGGACAACAACTGTCTAGGACCGGTTGTGAGATGAGTCTACGCCTACAACCATTCCTTTTCATGTCTGTTTAGACATCTCACAATCTGTCTAAGGTCCTAGTTCATTGTCCACGATGTCAGAAAGTAGAGTTGATATGCCATCTACGGGTGCCTTCAAGGGTCCAACACCTATTGTTAAGATGGACGGTACAAACTACGAGTTGTGGGTGATGCAGTTCATGAATCTACTGCAGAACCATGTTAAGAAGCATATTCTGACGTAGGATGAGCCGATGGACAAGATTGAGACAAACACATCATGGGAGGCGGACAATACATATACCAGGGTGTGGTTATCTAGTACCATCTCTGTTGATATAGTCAATGATATCCTGAGTCAATCCACAACAAAGGCGATGCGGGATATCCTCGCATGAACATTCTCTCAAGCGAGGAATGAGTCGAAGATATTATAACTCCAATATGATATCTTCACAACCAAACAATGTGATCGTACTTTTCTCGTTCTGTATACATCTCTGAGGAGTATGTTTGAACACCTCCATAGCTACATACCCCTAACAACCTCATCATAGTAGTATAAGGTATATAGAGATTCTGTCATGATCGGAGTGTTTCTAACTGCCCTTAACCCATAATATGCTTCGACTCGCTCTCAACTTCTCATCTACGCTACCATGCCTCCTATGGAGGAAGCCTACCGCATGCTGAGCTGATTGAGTATCCCCTTTGCCACGTCATAAGGCAATCCATGGTCTTAAGCAGAATCCAAGAGCATGGTTTTAGAAGCTCTCGGAAGTGATAGAGCAGAAGGGGTTCATGAGATCAACTGCAGATAACTCTTTGTTTGTTTAAAGGCCCCAAAAAGGTATTGTTGCTATATTGGTGTATGTTGATGATATCAGCATTACAGGGGATAACATACATGGCATTCAAGCATCTAAGGTTTTTCTTGGACAACATTTTGTTACCAAGGACCTTGGCAATCTACACTACTTCCTTTGATTGGAGTTTGCCAGGAACCAATGAGGTCTTGTGATGACCCAAAGGAAGTATGTTACATACCTTCTCTCAGAGACGAGTATGATAAATAGCAAGCCGGCCACTACTCTTATGGACCCGATCATGAATCTATATGATGATGACACTGAAGAAGTAAAGAAGAGGAGATACAAGGAGCTCGTTGAGAAGCTTCTATATGTGACCATCACCTGGATAAACATATCCTTTGCACTTAGTAAAGTGAGTCGGTTCATGGAGCAACCTAGAGAGGCGCATATGGATGCAATCCATATGATTATGAGGTATTTGAAGACCTCACCTGGCAATGGTCTCTTATTTTGCAGAGACACATCCCTTGCTGTTACAGCTTGTGTAGATGCAACAGACTATGCAGGATGTCCTAAGGGCAAGAAGTCTACTTCTGGCTTCGTTGTGTTCGTAGGGAGTTCCTTGGTATTATGGAAGAGTAAGAAGCAGATAGTTGTCGCCATTTCCAATGCAGAATCAGAATACATAGCTATGGCACGAGGGAGTACAGAGATGATGCGGATTAGATCTGTTCTGTTTGACCTAGCTATTGAGGTGCCTTTTCCCATGCACCTCTAATGCGACAACCAGGCTGCAATGTTTATTGCCAACAATCCAGCCTTCCACGAGAGAACCAAGCATATCGAGGTAGACTGTCACTATACTTGAGACATGAGCCAGATGGGTCTCATTTCTACATCTCATGTTAGCTCCAGTGAGCTGACATCAGATTTGCTCACCAAGGCTCTAGCCAGTGGACGCTTGGAGAAATGTTGTTCCAAGCTAAGCCTGATAGACATCAAGGCTCTAGCTAGTGGACGCTTTGCTCGAGCTTGAGGGGGATTGGTTAGAGTTTTATGTTATACAACTAAATTTCATTTTGTTTATTTCTATGTCCTTATTATGTAATTTATCCATCAGGATTTCTCTCTTTTATATAATAGAACCCTTGGGCTCTATTTATATACAACAACGTATTTTCCTCAATAATGGCTTCTGGTTCGGGTAATGAGCATGCTAGATTTAGAGACGATATGCAATGGAAATATGCAATTGTTATTGATTGTCAAAAAAGAAGCCTTATTGCAAATTTTGTAGAAAGATAATTGCAGGAGCTGGGATCATAGTTTTAAAAAACACGCAGAAAACTGCCTCGAGGTGCCCGCCTCAAGCAGCCCAAGTGAGGCATGTGCCTCGAGGCACTGCCTCATGCTGTATATGTTTGGTACCCGATTTTTTTATATTTTATATATTAGTATTTATGATATCTTAGGTATAATATTAATTATTAACAATTTAATTTGTTATATACTCACTTATATTTATTCTATATCCAAAAAATTGTGTTAATCATATAAACATTCATTTCAGGACCCTGTACTGGTAGGGTATGGTGCGACGGGGGGGGGGGTGCATACACGATTCCTTAACTAGGTTTCACTCCCGCCAACATTAATGGAGGACCGGAGGTCATAGTAAGCTTTGCATTGTATATGGATGACAATAGGGGTTATAATTCAAAGACAATCATGCAAATAACATTATATATTCTAATATTTATTACATATATGGTGAAAATGTTGGGGAGTATATAAATTTATGATTTTATGAATATATATAATTATGCTTAGTTGTATTTTTGTCTATTTTCCTATATAAATCAATGCTTATGCCTCGACCACCTTGAGGCTTATGCATCGCCTCGTCTAGGGAAACCCACCTCGATCCGCCTTACGTTTTTTTAAAGCCATGGTTGGGATCACCACATTGAACATCTTAGTGGTGGCTTCAAGAACTTGGCCAAACGCCCCATTTGTCTTTGGCTAAATGGCCCACTTATTCGTGTGAGGTTGATAGTGAAGGCTAACCTAGAGGGGCATACTGAGAGGATTGGGTCATAATATACAATGAATTTTTGTTTCAAAGAGAGTTCAACATTTTATCTTCTAATTCAAATGATGATATCATGTACCTAGTTGGCTTTTAGACTATGACAGAGATGAATGCGTATAAGATGGCTATGTAATATTCGATGAGGATTGAGAATGAGAGACAACTATTCATCAATTGTGGTGATCTTGCATCTATTGGTGGGAACTGGGAATGTAATGTTCCCTATTAATGTTGGAGCGTGAAGTTGCTGTGGCAGCGGAGGTGGTGCAATAGAGGGACCATCGAAGAAGAAGCAAATGGGAAAATTGCTTGAACCATTCCTTGAAATGTTTGTCTTTACTTACTACATTTTGAGCAAACATTTGAAAGAGAAGACGTTGAAGGAATTGTTTAGGAATGTTATGGAGATGGTTGGAAGGGCAATCATAAAGTTTGTTGGAGAGTGTATTTCGACAAATGTGGCGGGACTCCATTCTTGCTATAGTTTAAAATTAGGGAGGTTGCTTAGCATCTTAAGAAGCACAAGCCTCCAGGATTGACTCTTCCAGTCAGTAAGATGGAAAGTAGCTTGTGGGATAATATGATATTGTATGGAACAAGGGATGTGTGCAAGATCTAATCCCCTACGAGATAATAAACAAATACCTATGCATGTGGAAGGAGATGGTGAATACATCATTGAGTTAAAGAAGAAATGGAGTATGGGGCGACCCATATTTGGTATGGTTGGACGAGCTATATAAGGAGGTAAATCATCATCAACTTCCTTGTAAGTTGGGATGTGAAGACAATGTTTGCTATTTGTTATGGGTGGATGCATTATAAGCATGCCAAGGATCACAATCACATACTTAAGCTCTTGTAAGATGGCATCAAAGAGTTCAGGCTTGATAACATCGTGTAAGTGGTGACCAACAATGATAGGAACTTCAAGAAGGTTGGTGAAATGATTATGAAATCCAACAAGTAATCTTTTGGACCTTGTGTGGCGCAGATTGCATTGACTTGATCTAGTATAAGGATTTTGGGAATAAAATGACCATCATGAATGTGGTTTATCAAACACGATCAATCATGAAGTTCATTTACAACCATTTTAGAGTCCCGACTCTGATGGGGAGCATATGTGAGGGAGGCATTGTGAGGACCAAAATCACTAGGTCCGCAACCAATTTGTAGTTTTGCAGGTCATGCAACAAGGTGGGGTTGAATAAGATGTGTTATTCATGTGAATGGTTTGAGATCTCCGAGGTGCGAGTAGATCATGGTATAAGGGTAATAATCTTGATCAAAAGCATCAATTTCTGAGATGATGTCATATACACAATTAGGATAATGGGATCAGTTGTGTAAGCATTGAAAGTAGTGTATGGAAATGAAAAGCCGATCTTAAGATGATATACGAATCTATGCGGATGATGGGAAAAGTGAAGGAAATAGTTGGAATATGGTCAAAAGTGTCACGCATCATAGATAGCAGTTGAACGAAAAGGCTATACTACCCTCTTCATCAAGCTGGTATGTAATGTACTTATACATCATGTGTCACATCCTGGATCTTAGATTCATCATTTCTTATAGTAACAGATGCAAATGTAATTATACACTATGAACGTAAGTAGTCTTATGAACTACAAAGCCATGTATTACTACATGACATGGGAAAGCTACATTGAATTAAGGGCAAGGTTTTAAGTTTGATATCAAATATCGTATCAACACCATGTCGAAGTGAAATTTCGGTAAATTTCGATCGCATTTCGCCCAAATCGAGCAACATTTGTGAGGGAAGGCCCCTATATTGACATTTTGCTTGAAAATTTTGTCCCGTGTCGAAATTAAAATTTCGACAAAATTTCGTCGATATTTCATGAAGTCTCAAACCATGATTAAGGGATCAAATCAGACGAAGTTACAGATGAGAACACATAACACATATGACAAACAGATCCAGCTAGACACTATTGATTTCGAATTACTTGGTAAGTGTAGTATTTGTATTTTGTATACGTTATGCATTACGAGTTTTGTTTAATATATCAACTTATTTATTTGTGACTAATCTTCTAAATTCTAATTGCATGTATTGCATAACACTATATGTCAGCTTGTGCGGTGTAATATGATGCCGATGCTACTTGTATATAGATCTATATTTTAGCAGTTAAGTGTGTTCAATCTTATTTATCTGTTAAAGAACATTATAATTCCTATTTTTAGGAAAAATCAAAATTTATAGCCATTTCTACGATTTTGGTCGATTTCGACATGTCAGCGATGAGTCAGTTAACATTTTTCATGGTTGGTGAAACATCACCAAAATTAATGTATGAGCTCATGTCTGGGACAAATTGCATAATCTACATCACTATAAGTCAGTAATTTCAAAGACTTTCAACCCATGGAGAGAGGTCCATTTCCTCATGTTGACTTCAAATATCTCAATATCATCATTACATCATCCTAATTTACATGGTAGGTTCATCCATGAATTGGCTGGAACAATGTCTGCATTCCTGCTCTATCAGTACCTCCTCATCGACCTCCGCATATGCCCACTCCTCCTGCTCCGTCAACTTTGTCACATACTTCTTGAGGTGCATCTTCTTCAATTCGACATCCTCCGCAAAAATTTATCATTGGATCGACTTCCTTGCTTATATATCAGACTATGAATATGTAATCTCATGAATTACAAAGCCATGTATCACTGCATGACATGGGAAAACTACGTTGAATTAAGTACAAGGTTTTAAAATTTGATATCAGATATCGTATCGACACCATGTCAAAACGTAATTTCGTGGAAATTTTGATAAATTTCGATCACATTTCACCCAAATCGAGCAACATTTGTGAAGGAAGACCCCCATATTGGCATTTCGCTCGAAATTTCGGTCCCACATCGAAATCAAAATCTCGACGATATTTCACGAAATCTTAAACCATGATTAAAGGATCTGTTAGGAAATGAGCAATGCGGAAACATATCATAGAAAAAGAATAAAAACAATAAGGAATGCTGGGATTTTTACGTGAGACCTTACTCCGTGAGGAGTTGGATAAAACCATGGGAGAAGGTCTCAAAGGGCCATATGTCTATTCACTTTCTCATCTGATACATGAGATATGAGGCTTATTATATAGCCTCCATAGTCCTTCCAAGTCCCGCCACTGGTAGATGTGGGACTAAACTCTGGATGTGGTAAATGGATTCTGGATCCATTTATCCAATGACGCATATACTTCAACACTCCCCCTCAAGTTGGAGCATGCAATGCTCAGCTTAGACAAACAGAAAAAAAATCTCAAACTCGCACTACAAGACACTACGGACAATATCAACTCAATGCAAAAACAAATGTTGATTGCTGTCGAAGACGTTGCTTCTCATATCGTCTAGGTAAGGAGGAACTAACGGTTTAGAGTGTGAGTCAAACTGAATTTCCTCGTCAGAGAGCATGCACTCTATATTACGCCTGTCAGAGTTACTGCAACTGAAAATGGTTTTCCACCTAGAGAACTCTGCTTGCGACATCATGTGGACAACTGCTCCATCTATGAAGGACCTAAATGAAAAAGCTGTGAAGACATCCTCGTCGGAGTCTACGGTCGCTGGAGAATGGAGTTTGAAAAGTCTCCTCGTCATAAAACATGGTCTCTCCCATACTGGCTCAGAGAATGAGATTTCTACTTTGGAGTCCCCCATGAAACCGCATGAAAATCCTAGCCCACATGGCATAAGGAATGTGATCTCTACTTTGGAGCCCCTATGGATCGCATGAAAACTCCGAGACCAAAAACAAAGATGGGGACCACACAAATGATGAACACATACATGTGAGCATCAAAATGAAGACTTGAAACCATTCGTCGAGTCTGAACATCTGAAGAATTGTAGAGTCTGATTTTGACCATACATCTTGATTGGAGATCTGAATCTGAACTGGAATATGAAATCTGGAGAATTTGAAAATGTATACACAATACTCTCCCTTTCTCCTATACTTGTCGGAAAAAAATGACATCGAATAAGTTGGGAGAAGACAAGGAAATGGTGAGGAAAAAATCACATAAGTTGTCACACAAATTTTTCTCGGCTTTTCTTTTTTTAAGCCGTTCAAAATTTTTTTCCATCTTCTTACCTTTGTTTTTAAGATATTTTTTAATATTTTTTAATAAGCCATTTTTTCTTTTTTTGGCTTTTCTTTTTGCAATTTTTCTGGTTATTTCCTCCTTTTTTAGCCGCCTCATTCTTTTTTAAAGCTCTCAGCTCAATGCGCCAACCAAACTTGCAACACCCTTCCCTTTTTTAAACCGTAGCCCATAGCCCCACTTGGGCTTTTATAAATTGTTAATTAGAGAAAAACCGACACTGTTGCTATTCAGGGTTCCCTTCATGGGAACCCAAAACATAAAACACGAAAGAGAGGTCGGGCATCGTCTCATGGGCTGCAATTGTAAATGAGGAATGCGGAAGCATATCAGAGGAAAAGACTAAAAACAATAAGGAACATCGAGATTTTTACGTGGACCTCTACTTCGTTAGGAGCGAGATGAAACCATAGGAGAAGGCCTCAAAGGGCCATATATGTCTATTGACTTTCTCATTTAATACAGGAGGTCTGGGCCTTCTTATATAGCCTTCTCAATCCCTCCAAGTCCCACCACTGACAGATGTGGGACTAAAATCTGGATGTGGTAAATGGATCCTTGAGGGATGCATTTATCCATCTATACAAGAATGACACATATAGTCCAACATGATCAAACCAGGAGAAGTTACAGAGGAGAATAAATATGATAGACAAATCCAGCTAAACTCTTGGTTTCAAATTACTCGGTAAATACAGTATTTGTATTTTGTATATGTAATGCATTACGAGTTTTATTTAATATATCAACTTATTTATTTATGACTAATCTTCTAAATTCTAATTGCATGTGTTGCATAGCACCATATATCAGCTTGCGGGGTGTAATATGATGTCCATACTATACAAAAATTGTATATAGATCTATATTTTAGCAGTTAAGTGTGTTCACTCTTATTTATTTATTAAAGAACATTGGAAATCTTATTTTTCAAGAAACATTAAAATTTATAGCCATTTCTACGATTTTGATTCTTTTCAACATGCCGGCCATGTGTCAGTTAACATTTTTCATGGTTAGTGAAACATCACCAAAATTAATGTATGAGCTCATGCCTGTCATTGGGACAAATTGCATAATCTACATCATTATAAGCCAGTACTTTCGAAGACTTTCAACCAGTGGAGAGAGGCCCATTTCCTCATGTTGACATCAAATGTCTCAATATCATCATTACATCATCCTAATTTACATGGTAGGTTCATTCATGAATTGGCTGGAACAATTGTCTGCATAGTAAATATTTGTTCAAGCAATGGTAGCATATAGCACTTTTCCTACCAAACTTCTATATCGTCTAGTATCCACATGTTCCGAAGAATCATCATATATATCGGACGTTCGGATCCATGGGAAATGAAGAAGGTTTGTTCCCATAATTTGTCTTCTGTATCAAATCCATCACATACTTCCTCTATGATAGGATTGGCCCCTTTGTATTCCTTACTACCTCAATACTAGGGAAGTAGCGAAGTTTTCCATGTCCTTTGTAACAAAACGCTCAGAGAGATACTTCTTTGTAGAAGTGATTCCCTGTTCGTCATCCACTTGTTAGATTGATATTTAACACGTACAATCATTACAACAGTTCCCTCCTTCGTCTTCCTTAGAAAAAGAGAATGGGCTGCTGATGATCTTTTGAAGCCTTCTTTGGGCACCACCTCAGATAATTTTTGGAACTGGCTTCTTCGACTCTGTTTGAAACCATATATGGCTTTAAGAGTCTCACATCATGGAGGTTGCTGCACATATGCTTCTTTTTTAGGTCACTATATAAAAAGGCATTCTTTACACTATGTTGGAAAAGAATCCATGATAAGTGAACTGTAAAGGGATGAGTTTTTTATCCAAAAAGGGGGGAAACACTCCGGAGGTGTTCTCTCCATTGCTATATTAGTAAAGTAAATAAAGACTTACTAATGCCAGGTTTCGAGAAGAGATCTAGCTAGACGGGGACAAAATTTGCATAATTTGAAGGCGAGCTACCTGGGAGGTCTCAAGAAAGTCAATTTCATATGTCTGAGTATACCCTTCCACTACCAAATTTAGCCTTGAATCATTCGATAGAGCCATCAGGAAAATACTTGATTGTGAATACCCATATACTACCAACAATGGCAGGATCCTTTGGTGAAACCACCAAGGTCCTCATGAATCTGGGCATAAGAGCATCCATATCTTCTTTCATGGCAATGTGCCACTCAGGGATCATAATGGCCTGCTGTTGATCGTATATAATCCATCCCTTTTGCACAATGCGTAGAGCTTGTCCATGAACGCTACATTAGAAATATGATCGTTTGCCTTTTCTAATAGTGACAAGAATGCTTTGCTCAACCTGCTGTTAACCATTATATGTGAATATCTCATGCACAGAAGCTTTAGTGTCCCTAAAAGCATGACATACCCTGGGAACGGGGGATGATGCCTCAGGATGTGCAAGTCGAAGATCAAGATGATGAGAATAGACAAGCCTCAACCTTTCCTTGGACGTGCCTACATTATTAGATGGAATAGGCATATGCAAAATAAGCAAGCTCGGTTGTTTCGTGGGTAATCAAACTTGATTAGATGTAAATTAAAAAGGAATAAACTCAAAGATGATAACCTCTGAGCTGACATAAAAATGTGTGTCCTGGGGTCATATCACCCATATCTCTTATCGGATCTGGAATACCCAACAAACGAACACTTGACTGCTCAAGGTGAGAGCTTATCTCTGCCATTGGACAGATGATATGTGCAAATAATGAGTGTCTTTCCACATAAATTATTTACATATATTACTTAAAATGACTGTTTGGTGATGTTAATTGATACATCTATCTAAAATTAGCATCACCCTACACTCTTTTTAAGTATATATAAATAGTGAGTTATCTATCAAGGATCTGTGAAAGTCAATCTTTTCTATAACCTCAAACAACTCTTGAAATTCGTCTCTTGGACTTTGCTTCTTGCCATATATTGCCTTCTACAAGCGTTGCACCTCCCTATACCCCTTTGATGGCTGAATCTACACGATTAGGCCATATAAGCTTCCTCTTCAAGACCACTGTAGAGTATATGTGGGTTTGTAACCCCTCGGGTATTTTTTGTATTTGTCTATTTCTATGTACTCCCTAACCCTAACCCCTCCTATGTATAGAGGGTTAGGGAGAGTACATAGGAATAAACACACTTCTCTTGAGAATCAGGGTCATCGAGATCGTCTCATATTTCCTTTGCAGTTTTGTTGTACATGATTTCCTCTGAAATAAGACCGATCTATGGTATTGTATTTCTTCCAAGTGGCCTTCCGACTCTTTTCTCCGTAGTTGCTTTGATGATGTGAGGATATGCTTTTTCTCATGTAATTCTATTAGTGAGAGGAATATCTGTGACCAAAGAGGATAGTTATCATTATCCAACTTGCTCCCCTCCCAGGCCCAAAGTAAGGATGTCTCTCTCTCTCTCGTCAGTAGGAAGATCATCCCTCGTCACTTTGGATATTTCAGACGATGTAGCCATATCCTGAGACGACAGAATGATTTCTTTGTACATTGGAATAAGCACACTTCTCTTGAGAATCAGGGTCATCGAGATCGTCTCATATTTCCTTTGCAGTTTTGTTGTACATGATTTCCTCTGAAATAAGACCGATCTATGGTATTGTATTTCTTCCAAGTGGCCTTCCTACTCTTTTCTCCATAGTTGCTTTGATGATGTGAGGATATGCTTTTTCTCATGTAATTCTATTAGTGAGAGGAACATCTGTGACCAAAGAGGATAGTTATCATCATCCAACTTGCTCCCCTCCCAGGCCCAAAGTAAGGATGTCTCTCTCTCTCATCAGTGGGAAGATCATCCCTCGTCACTTTGGATATTCAGACGATGTAGCCATATCCTGAGTCGACATAATGATGTCTTTGTGCTTAGTTTTTTTAACTCACACCAAGAAATGTAAGGAAATGGATCAAAGGGAGTTGAAACAGGAGGAGAAAGCACTACCAAGTTGTCCAATGATATTTGACTTTTGCTTGGAGATTCGTGGGTGGCTTGCTGGAACCTTGGGGCTTCATCAAAGATCCGTCGTGCTACGGTGGAATCCTAAATGAGTACGGAAGTCAGATCAGTTCTGTACATCAAGCTCAACATAACAAGCTGAGGGCAACGTCATCCGGAGTTGCATGTTGCAGGCCAGATGCTCACGCTGCGGACAATGATGCGCTTCTGGTGCAAGATGGGTGCATGTTCAGAGGAGGCATGCTTAGCTTGTGAGCTTGAAGGAGGTGCTAGCTCGGGGGAGGAGTTGTCCTCAAAGCAGCTCTGTGCTTGGAAGATGTGACAACAGTTGCATCCATGAGGTTGCTTGCATTGAGCACCGCCGCATAGGTTGTTTTTATGTCCCTTGAATAGATATTAGTTATCTTTCATGTCTTTTATGTATTATTTATTTCCTTTGTCTTTATGTAATTTACCCAACATGTTACTCTCCTATATAAGAGAACCATAGGGCTTCATGAATAAACAATTCATTCTTCCGTTTCTGCATGGTATCAGAGCGACCATCCTAGATTGGAGTTCTCATACCCATCGTGCCCTAACCCCACCACACCTCTCTTTCTCTCTCCGATCGACCGCCGCTTCTCTCTTCCGTGGGGCCAGTGCCTCTCTCTTCCGCGGGGGCCGACAACCACAGTTTCCTATCTCAGCATGTGGTTGGGTGGTGTTCCGATCGTCTGTAGGGGCTCTTTTACCCCTACACTTGTCTCCGATTCCTACAGAATCATCTACGGACTACGACAAGACCTTTCATCCCACGTGGGTGTTTTTTTCCTCTTTGTAACGAAGCTGCAGTTTGAAACGATATGATTTTGATTGAAAAATTAGATTTCAGACCTATAAATCTCATTTTCAGCCCTACCGTGGCTTGAGGAGTAACAAGGATGGTTGTCTGAGTCTACACGTACAACAAATCCTTATATCATCGTGTAGACTTGCTCGCGATCTACTTCCCTAGTCGATTTCCGTTTTTGGGTCTTCTTTCATCATGTCAGAAAACAAGGGTGATGTCTTCGTTTCGTCTCGTGCCTTCAAGGGCCCAGCTTCTATCGTGAAGATGGATGGGACCAACTATGAGTTGTGGTCTATGCAGTTTCTGACCCTTATGCATCGCAACAAGGAGTACATTTTGACAAAGCCAGAGCTGTCTGACAAGATTGGGGACTATACTTCGTGGAAGCAAGACAACACATATGCGCGTATTTGGCTCTCTGAGACCCTCACCACAGAGATAGCTAATGATATTGTGAACCAGTCCACTGCCAAGGCGATGATAGGATATTCTGGTATCCACATATGTGATGCAGCGTGGAACGACAATGTAGGGCCGAATATTTTTTTAATTTTATTTGTCAATTTTATTTATGTTTATTGAGTTGTCGCAATTTTATTTAAATAAACGAGATCGCCTGTGATCTCAATTAGCTTTATTTTGAATTTCAAATTAGGTAGTTAGTCGGTTAATTAGTTAGAGTCTGTTTAGGATAATTAGTTGTCAATTTGAAATTTGATTTCTATTTTTGTAATCTCATCTCTCCTATATAAAGGGATGGGGGTCCATTGTTTTAGTCAGTTCAAGTTAATGAAAAATTGAGAATTATTCTCTATCTTCCTCTTTCTCCCTCTCTCTCCTCGTGATCTACGCGTTTTCCTTCTCAAATCCCGCGTACCCGGCGTATTTTCTTTTCTCAACCCTTCCAATTTCTCCACCAATGTTCGTGCCAAATTCCATTTGCATCAATATGCCCAAGCGGAGAATGAGATCAAGATTCTTCAGCTTCAGTTTGACATATACATGACGAAGCATAATGACTGTTCACTGTAGACATTTTACTCCATTTCGTGGCATGTTCGAAAAGCTTCATAGCTTCATGCTGATTACGACCTCCACATAGCAGCATATGGAATACAAGTACTCCATAATGGTTGGAGTTTTCTTGGTTGCGCTTGACATGGAGTATGAGGCAACACAAGCACAACTCCTTACTGGGGCGACCATGGAGGAAGCTCACAATCGTCTCAGTAAGCTTCTTATTTCACCTGCTACCGCCACACAACCTTCCTCAGTGATGGCTGCTTCTCGCGATAGAGGAGGTTCTACTCGGTTCAGAGGGTGCAGACTACGTGACAGGGGTGGTGGACGTCAGCCTGGTCCCTGCACCTACTATCGTCGTTCAGGACACTCTAAGGACACATGCTATTAGAAGCATGGTGTATGAGGCAGCACAAAGCACAACTCCTTACTGGGACGACCATGGAGGAAGCTCACAATCGTCTCAGCAAGCTTCTTATTTCACCTGTTACCACCACACAACCTTCCTCAGTGATGATTGCTTCTCGCGATAGAGGAGGTTCTACTCGGTTCAGAGGGTGTAGACTCCGTGACAGGGGTGGTGGACGTCAGGCTGCACCTACTATCGTCGTCCAGGACACTCTGAGGACACATGCTATCAGAAGCATGGATAGCTCGCATCTGCTTGTGTGGAAGAGCATATTGAGCCTTCAAATACTACAACTCCTCGAGTAGATCCATGTCTTGATGACATTGTTTCTCGTATACGAGAGATCATGATTCCAGTGACCTGCACTACCACTACTAAATCCACAAATACTACAGCGACAACTAGAACCTCTTCGAACTCCTCAGGTATTGCATACGCTTTTACTAGTTGTAGGAGTGTAGATATGACAGAGTAGATCATGGACTCTGATGCTTCTCACCATCTGTATGGAGACAAAGCCCAGTTTAGGTCTTACAGGTCTATATCCCATGGTAGATGGGTCGTCATTGCAAATGGGGTTAAGTTACCCATCATAGAACAAGAGGACGTGCATTTGACGTCATCCATACACTTGCAGAATGTTTTATACACTCCTGATTTTCAGATGAACTTGCTTTCTATTAGTTAAATGACAAAGGATTTGCATTGTCATGCCATTTTTGATTCCTATTCTCTTGTGTTTCAAGGCATACTCACGGACATGGTGATTGGATGTCTCTGTGAGCAACGATGCTCCACAGATTGGTCCAACGTCCTCATGCTGGTGCTTCTACTATTCCTACTGGACCAGTCTCACCGTACCTGTGGCACCTTCATTTTGGCCACCTTTCTCTGCAGAAGTTGTATTATGTCCTCCCACAGATCTCCCAGTGATCTTCCTTCCAATGCGAGGCTTGCCAGCTTGGGAAGCATCATCATTCTTCATTTCGATCTCATTAGAGTCAGAGCATTTCTCAATTGTTTGAGCTTCTTCACTTTGATATTTGGGGTATGAGTTGTGTCCCTGATCACCAGGGATATTGTTTTTATATGGTTGTTGATGATGACTATTCTAGACTTGCTTGGATTTTTTATTAAGGGATTTTATCACTTGTGCCCCTCCGAGATATCGCAATATCAGTTATGCCCCTATTTTTTTGGTAATATCAGTTGTGCCCCTCAATTCTTGCTAATTTATCACTTGTGCCCCTCGGGTTAGTGATCGTCCATCCATAGTGCAAACGGCCGTTAACTTTGAGGATAAAAGCGGAATTAGTTATTTTGCATTCGAATATATAGTAAAATAAAGAATTGTTAGTCATTCTACAACGACATTGATGCAACTATTTTGCATATATTAGAATTGTCTTTTTATATATATTTTACATATTTATCCTCAACATTTGTTGAAATGGATGGATATATGCTAATTTGACTCCAATCCATATCGTTTCAGACTACCTGTTACAAACAAAGAAGCAACATCTGCCACATCTGCTCCATCTAATCCAGCAGGCAAAGCAGGAAATAAGAAAAATGCTAAAGGAGGGAAAGATGTGAAACTGGGAAACATTATGTCATTCTTTAAAAAGATTTGAAAAAACTGCAGGCATGTGAACCCTGCTTTATGATCCTCTGATAGGTTGTTCTGCTTAAAACTGAAACATTGTTTTCCATCACTGCAAACGAATAGAAGTAAACATCATGTATTGTAATTGATCAAGTCAAGTCGTTTAGGCACATTTAAGTGCGACAGCCCTTTTATTGCTAGAAAGTGTGATGTTTATGTGCATGTAGTTGTGATATGCATGGATATATATTTTTTTGAGCCGGTAAAATGCACACTTACCTATTTTTTTAACTTGTAACATGCATGCAGGTAGGTATAAATGCTAAAAAAACCTTGTATGGTAAATTATAAGAAGACCCTTTGAGGTCTCATTTTTTAAATGTTACAAAGATGGGTTTGAACTTTCAAGATTAGGATTCAACATCGACTAAAAGGGTCATGAAAGCTTACATAAGCCTAGCATGTATTTGAGACAAACAAATAAGTTCAAATATCTCTTTGCCTTATTTGAAAAACGAGGCCCTTTATGGTGATCGATGTATAGTTGGGATCCTTTTTTGCGATTTACCCAAACTTGTAATTGCAGAACATCAAACCATAGAACATCAAACAACCATAGACACAGATTCAACATGTAAATACTCCAAAGTGGTGGAGAAAACTAGAGCCACGCAATTTCTTAGACTACTCTTGAGCTAAGATTTTTCTCCATCAGACTGAAAAGGAGTCCATGTGTTACACCTAAAGGAGTATGTGGATCCTCACCCATCACCTGGCTATTCAGAAATAAAAATTATAACTCACTACTCTCCCTTGAGTTGGACAAGGATGTCGTAAATGTAAAACTTTCCCACGTTCTTATCAAAGTTCGTCCTTATTAAAGATGTTTATCATCTGCTGCCTAATCTTCAATATTAGGGAACCTTAGTTCCTTGAAGCCAATCTTTTCAACTATGTGAAGATCCTCGGGATATGCTTAGTTTGATCATGTGGTATATGACTTTTTAAGATTCTTGGACTTGTTATCGAAGTACAACTTCATGTGAAACTGAAATGGAAATCAAATATCTGAGAGTCATAATATATTTGTGAACTCCATTGCAGCAACTCTATGCTTAACTACAATACTTAATCACAAATAAATAGACTTCCATTTGCTCCTTCGTATCCCAAGATTTTTGTTCTTCTACATCCATTAGCTAGTGGTAAATCTTCTAGTCTTTAGTATCGATTTAGTCTTTAATGTCAGTCCCTCTATCCTTGCTTTTGAATAAGATTAATCCCATGGTTCTGTTGAGATGGCATGACATTCCACATCTTGGAAGTGAACCTCAACGGCTTGAATGATATCGAATTTTGTCAAGATGAGGTAGATAAGCTTTCCAAGAGGCCTATTGTACCACTCTAGGGACTCCTCATTAAGTTGCTTCCTTATTTTATCACTCAATTTACGACATTGGCGAGCATTCATAAAATCTTGTTTTACAGAGAGATTGATGGGAGAGGGCAACGAGCTGCACCGTCAATCATGTTTGGATGGCGAATCCAATTCGTCAAAACACATCATCCACAGATATGGGAACCATAACATTTCTATGCATAATTTTTGGACCCTCTTGAGGAACTCTATCACTTCAGTTGCCAAGAATCCAAAGGTATCAAAGGTGAAATGGATGAAAACATGTTGATTGTCAATACAAGCATTCTCATGCTTAGCAACTTTAGTTGAGGTAGCTTTCTGTGCAGCGTATCTCGAATAAAATCACCCCTTATTAGGTCCACCAGTGGAGAAACTACAGTCAAATCAACACATGCATGTTTCACTCCAAACCATCCAAATATTAAAATATTTGTTGGTCTGCATATCAATCTCCCCTCTTGTGGATCAATAAAAAAGTTCACAGGTACTTAAAAGCAACCCCAACATGCTTCAGTGTGTCATAAATGACATCCCTGGCAAGATCATATCTATATTTTAAATCTAGGAGTTCACAACAACGAACTGTATGCTCTCCAAAAACGTCTAAGCATGATTTACAACATAGTGGACATGCCTCATCAGTTGGAAATAGAGGAATCATAAGACAATATTTGAGAATAGTATGATACTCAATAGGTGACATATGTATTCCAAGGCCATCCATAGGAATAACAAGAAGGAAATCTTGAGCATGGTCAATTTGTAAAAAACAAAAAAAAATGTCTTTTGTCTAACAATCATGGCCAACTCAACATCTATATTTTTGACAATTTTGCTAAAAAAGGAACTCATCAAAGCATTCTGGGATTTAGGAGGGACGATATCCTTCTTAGCAAAACATGTTCGATCGAGAGATGGAAGTGTGGCATGTAGGCATTCCAAAGCATATAGAAAATCATAATCCATAACATGTATTCCACTGTCTCGTAAAATGTGGTCCTAGAAGCCACAAAAGCATATGAAGAAGCTTCAGTGGATGACTACAGACCTAAGCCACCGAGTCTGATGGGTAGGGACGCCACCCACCATTGAAGTTCGCCAAGTTAGATGGGTAGGGTGCGATGCAAGAGAAAAGAGAAGAGGGTCTAGGAGATCACCTTACCGCACTCCGATGATTGACCATTTATGATTGTCTTCAATATATAATCTAACGGCTTGAGCATATAGAAAATCCACCCATGAAGAAATAGATGGACATCTTCTCCCAACTTCATAGAGCATCAAAGATCTATCTATCATATTGAAAGCATTAGAGAAATCCACTGGATGCATAGAGAGAGACCCACTATCGTGAAGCGTGCTCAAAAGCATATTGGTGTTGTGTAAGATGGTTTCCTCTCCTCCAGATACACCAATTCCAAATTGAAAGTCATTGAGATACTGAGTCATATCTTAGCCTACCCATGTCATAAAAACTTTGGTTACCAGACACCTCCAAATAGTGCCCACAATCAAGGTTGAAAAAAGCGCGAGACATTCTGAGGCGTTTTCCCGAAGTTGAGATGAGGCATAAGCCTCAAGGCGGTTGATGCATAAGCCTCAATTTTTTTTGAAAAAAATTAAAATTAAAGCAAAATATATTAAAAAGTATATAGTAATATTATGTTCTGCCCAAAGACATATTTAAAAATAATTTCACACTAGTAAAAGATATACTACATAAGCTATGAAAGCATTGAAGTTCAAAAAATAATATTAAGGCAATAATATATGGAATATCCAGTTCTAATTCCAACGTCAACGATTCTATATGAGTTCTGAACTAAAATATATACTTAGTACTTAATAGTACAATAGAAACAATAATATTTAGTGATCAAAGTAAAAAATATTGATATGCATTGAATCCCCAACCATTTGTTTTGCTGGATGTAGTTGGAGAACTGTCGTATGCATTCCCTCTTAGCATATCATACCTCAACAAGATGCGAGTCTCGTAGTTTTTACTAACGGTTATATTTCTATTCAGCTATTCGCAATAAAAAACAATAATTATTTTACTTCACGTATTGATTTTCAACCTTGCTTCTTCATATATGTGATAACTATTCTAATATTCCGACCAAACAACAACATCATGTTGCAAACTTGCAATTAATATGAAAAATTTACTTCAATTCAAACTCAAATCTGTGTGCAATAAAATTAGTATGTGTAGATGTACGATAACTGAACATGATATATATAAGCTCATTGAGCTTCGCTTGTTTCATGCGATCTCTTCTCTTTACATGGAGGTATATATAGAAATATGCAAGGTTTAACATGAAAACAAAAATACAAACATAAAAATTTAATGCTTAAGGGAAAATAAGGTCATGTGCAAAATACATAATCAAAAAAGTTAAAAGCATTGTGCTCGAGGATTACGCCTCCGCATAGCCTAGAATGTCTCGCGCCTTGAACGCCTCATGCTAGGTTGAGGCGTACGTCCCACGTAAATGGTTCGATGCATACGCCTCAGGGTGATTTTGGCATGCCTCATCTCGAGGCGTACGCCTTTGCTACTCGTGGCACCACTTTTTCAAACAATGCCCACTACAATAGGACATATGATGTTGTCAGGTTTGAGTAGTGGAGTAAGAGGTACATATGCTACAAACTCGATCAAACTCAAGGGGCCTTTCCTACCTAGACATAAATTAACCACCATGGTGATAGCACACAGGAGATCAGTGGCAACTGCAGAGCCTTCCTCACAAAAGGCATCTAAAATGCGTCGAGCTCTCAAGCCGTCTCTACCACATGATGTCCCTTTAGGAAAAGATTTAATAAATCGTAAAACGACATCTGTATCAGCTATAGGAGGAGTTTCTAAAATCAAGATATATGACATGGAAGGAGGTGTATTATACGAATGTTTAGCCTCTAAGGCTTTCAAGGTGTCTTCATAATAAGGAGCCACTCCTGAAGAGCACAAAACTTTTATGGCTGTTGTGAAGTGTCCATCTGACACTTTGCGAAGGCACTGTCCGACGTTGGAGTTTTGATATACATATTCTCTTCCAAGGAGTTGTTCGGCCTATGACACGAAGTCCCAAGTATATCACATTTCAAAATATCACCCACCCACTTAGAGAAACCGTATGTACCGCCCCAAGTAATGAGTGAGCTCAGAATACGCCGTTATTGCAAAGATTTTTTATTGCAAGATCTTCTATACCGCCTATTCATAGACTTGAATACATGTAAGGTGCAACATGAAAGAAGTAGCAATCTCATCCAAGCTGATATGGATCCTGGTCCCATGATATATCAAGACGACAACATGTAGGAGAGGTTTCAAGATGCCGATAATGTTCCCCTGAATTACTACGGTGTCATCTATAACCCGGACAAGACTGTCGTTATGATGGCAAACACGACACAATTTGTATCTTCACGCACCTCCTGCACATCCTCTGATCAAGGGCTGCCAAGGTCCCTTCTAAAGCAAGATATAGATCGATATCATTTTTGATGGCATCCTGTAAAACAATAGCATGCTCGTCGCTGGAAAGATGTATCCTTTTGATACGTGAGCGTAAAACCTTTGCTCCCTTATCTACCATCCGAGCACAAGGCTTCTGTAGAACTGGAGGCCGTCTCGCTGAGAGAAGGGGGCATCTCTCCGACAAGAGTCTCTGTAGAGCTGGATACCATCTCGAACGGGGAAAAGGGATAAGATGTGAATGCAATGGAGTTGGAGCCGACGAGAAGGTGTGGCGGTCGGCACGGCAAGAGCGGAAGGGAATGGTGGGGGTCATGGCGGAAGGGGCTGACCCCTTGTTGCTGCTGCGGGAGGAAGAGGAGTCAGAGGAAGATGAGGCAGTGGCAAGCCACTGTCTTCTGCCGGAGAAAGAGGAGACAGTGGAAGACGAGGCAGCGAGTTGCTGCTACTGTAATAGGAGGAAGAGGAGGCGGAGGAAGACGACGATGAGGGCACAGCTTGGTGTTTGTGCAGGAGGAAGAGATGTCGGAGGAGGGGTGACTTGCTGCTGCTGCTGGACGAGGATCTGCGGAAGGAAGAGGAGGCAGAGGGGACAGTTTCAAGGAAGGGGAAGAGGAGCTGAAGGGGCAAGGGCTGTAGGCGGGGGAAGGGGCTGACGGAGGCTGTGGGCGAAGGGGCTGGAGGAGGCAGTTGCGTACTGAGGGGCTGGATAGCAGGGGCTACGGGCGGAAGTATGGGAGGTGGGGTTCCCAATCTATTTTAGATGATCTCGTTGATCTACTTTTTACGAATAAAACAAGGTGTTTCATAGATCTGGCGATATCAATACGCAGGAAATACTTAAGATTTTCTGTTCCTTCAAGTCAAATGCAAGAGCAAGGTTATTTTTTAGTTGAATGGTTTCAACATCACCATTTATGATGGATTGTCCACGTACATCAAGACTCAAGAGTAAAGTAAACTTACTGCCATTTCTTTTTACAAAGAAAGTATGCTTTGTATTGCATTGATCATGTCATAACTTTGCCACTATCACTCTAAATTTGTCGAAGTACTCTAGGTGTTTTCTTTTACATTTTTTTAATGCTTCTATATTTTCCAGTTTCTTCGTACACAATGGAGATGTACTTGTAAGATTCTTCTTTTAGGTCGCTGTTTAGAAAGCATTTTAACATCAAATGATGGTTCCAACCTTGTAGAAAAAGGGATAAACAACTGCAATTTATGCCAGAGTTTCCAGGGGTATAAACTCACTTTAATACTTTAAGCCATATCGCATTAAGCAGGTGTTGCTTTTATATACAAATACCCCCTCATGCATCACTTGAACACACTTGAGATCAATATCTGCCACAGCTACACTTACAATTTTCACTAGTTTTGATCAAGAAACGTATATATAAATAGGATACTGAATGCAAGTTCTTATGCCTTTATGAAAGTGATGGGAATTGTTGTGAGGGTTGTGTAGTGTACCATTTGAGTGGGACCTGTTTAGTCCGACACTGTTGAGATAGTTTTGGAATCGACCATTTGAGTGTGAGTTGTTTAGTCTCACACTGTAGACTGATGAACTTGCTTGTGTTTATGGAGCTATTTATTTAAAGAGCCCCACACCTCGTATACTCATCGAGAAAAGAAAATAGAAAACCTAATCATTAGGGTCGTCTCTTGTGATTTCATTATGTGTTCCTTAGGGAGTAAAGTTTTACATAAAATCATGTTTTTCATTGTATTCTATTCTACTTTTTTTTAATTTCATATTTCAATGTAGAATCAAAGCAAGTCATTCCTGAATTTGTTTATCCTTATGGAGATTGGTTTGTGTTGTCAGATTGGGTTGTGTTGTCAATTCCTTCTTTTTGAAGTTTGTGTTCATGCTTTGATATTGTGGGTGACTGTTAATTGAAGATGAAGGTGTCACGGGGCCTCGATCTGATTCTTCTCGAGTTTAGCAGTGTGCAACAAAAAGGGATACAATGTGCGTGCGTGCAATGGGGCTAACTTATATGGGTAAAAAGGGGCGGCCTATTTACCTCTATATGGGTAAAATGGGGCTGCTCCCAAGGGGGAGCTAACTTAGCTCTCCTCGTACCATTTCACATTTTTTATTTTTTTTGAAAATTTCTTCCGTAGATTTTCATCAATATATCCTTACATTATGTTATTTAAATTATGTGAAATATAGATTCTTACGGCCTACCAATTATGTGAAACATAGGAATGATTCTGGACCACATGATTCTATTTTCTCTCTCCTGGGTGAATCATGTGGTCCAGAATCACCTCTCTCTTGCTCTCACAACTTTTTTCTCTCATAGGATCACTCCTCATATATATATATATATATATATAGAGAGAGAGAGAGAGAGAGAGAGAGAGGGGGGGGAGAGAGAGAGAGGAAAATGGGGCTGCCCCCTAGGGGGAGCTAACTTAACTCCCCCTGCCCTATTTTCTTCAAATTTTTTTTATTTTTTTGAAATTTTTTTCCGTGAATATTCATCACTATATCCCTATATTATGTCATAAAAATTTCGTGTGAAACAGAGACTCCTACGGCCTCCATCCAGACAGTCATTTTTTAACGGTAATAGAATTTTTTAAATCGACCCCGTTTGGATGGAGGTCGTACGAGTCTCTGTTTCGCATGAAATTTGAATGACATAATATAGGGATTTCATAATGAATTTACGCGGTTTTAGATTTCAAAAAAAATAAAAAAATTTTGTGAAAAAAGGGCGGGGGGAGCTAAGTTAGCTCCCCCTAGGGGGCATACACATTTTACCCATATATATATATATATATATATATATAGCAGGTTTTCGCCAACATGGTAGCATTTTCGCGCAATGTAGAATAACAAGTTTTTTTGTAAAATTCCGCTTGATATGGTAAAACTGCATCCTGCATTGTAAAATAAAATCACAATTAGTAATATTTATATTATAATAATTGTAATTTTGATAACACCATGGACGTTTTGTAAAATCTATATGAAGATTGTAAATCCATCAGATCCTATTATGTGCGCTTTTCACAAATGCCAAGTATTTTTGTAAAATTCGAATCCCTGTTGTAATTTTGCATCCTGCATTGTATAATAATATCACAGTTAGTAAAAAAATGATATGCAATTGTAAAATACGATCTGAGATTGTAAAAGAAACTCGAGAATGCGAAACAGACTGAGATTGCAAAATATGTCATTTATATTGTAAAATACGATCTGGGATTGTAAAAAAACACTCGAGATTACAAAATAGGTCATTATATTGTAAAAACCTGGGCACGCCCTCCATCTCCAGCATCCTCTCTACCCGCCCTCCTCCGCCCTTCTCCTCCACGACCCACCTCCTTCATGCGCGTCCTCCTCCGCCCACACACCTTCATTCACGCACTCCTTCAACCGTCGCCTCCATGATCCACCTCCTCCACGCGTATAAATGTAAAAAAACTGTCTGAAATTCGTAAAAAGATGATATGCTATTGTAAAATACGATATGTGATTGTAAAAAAAAACTCGAGATTGCAAAATAGGTCATTATATTGTAAAAACCTGGGCACGCCCTCCATCTCCAGCATCCTCTCTACCTGCACCTCCTCCGCCCTACTCCTCCACGACCCACCTCCTCCATGCACGTCCTCCTCCGCCCACACACCTCCATTCACGCACTCCTTCAACCTTCTCCTCCCCTCCCCGCTTACCTTCACATCCACCAGCACGTTCTCCGACGTTTGAACCTGTGGAATCGACCAACCTCCTCCCACATGCCGTCATCGATGATCTTCACGACGTAGGTGAACGTGATATGTTGGGGAGGCGATGGAGGACGTCGGAGCAGCCTCCTCCCACATGCCGTCGTCGAGAGAAAGACAAGAGAGAGAGTCGTCGTCGAGAGAGAGAGAGAGAAGAGAGAGAGAGAGATGTGAGATGATTTAGGAGATATTTTGTTGCATTCTAAATATAGAATATACCAAAATGACCATAATGGGTTTTTCGACAATTAAAAAATATAGATAACGAGTCATTAATGATAACCATTAGATTGACTATGGATGATTAGGATGGCGGGCTTTCCATGCACCCAGGAAAGGTGCACCTCATTGGAAATATCTCCTATATATATATAGGGTCATATGTGGCTGCCCCCTAGGGGCAGCCAACATGGCTGCCCCCGCCTTATTTGGGTAAAATTTTTTATTTTTTTTGAAAAATAACACCATTTACATTTATCCCTATATCCCTCCTATATACCATTCGAATTTCGTCAGAAACAGAGACTCCTACGGCCTCCATCCGGACAGTAATTTTTTAACGGTAACATGATTTTTTTTAAATCGATACCATCGAGATGGAGGCCGTAGGAGTCTCTGTTTCTGACGAAATTCGAATGGCATGTAGGAGGGATATATGGATGAATATACATGGTTTTATTTTTCAAAAAAAAATAAAAAAAACGCCGAAAAATGGGGCGGGGGCAGCCCCATTTTTTCCATATATATATATATGGGTCATATGTGGCTGCCCCCAGGGGCAGCCAACATGGCTGCCCCCACCTTATTTTGCCAAAAAAATTATTTTTTTTTGAAAAATAACACCATGTATATTCATCCCTATATCCCTCCTATATACCATTCGAATTTCGTCAGAAACAGAGACTCCTACGGCCTCCATCCAGACAGTCATTTTTTAACGGTAACAGAAATTTTTAAATCGACATCATCTCGATGGAGGCCGTAGGAGTCTCTGTTTCTGACGAAATTCGAATGGCATATAGGAGGGATATAGGTATGAATATACACAGTGATATTTTTCAAAAAAAAATTAAAAATTTTTTAGGAAAAATGGGGCGGGGGCAGCCCCATTTTTTCCTATATATATATATATATATATGGAATTTATATAGGCTTTCAATCAGGTATAGCTAATCCGACAGGTTTAAGAATCCAGGACACATATGATTAGACGATGAATTTGAGACGCATATGCTTTGGGGTGATGAATATGGGATCCATCTACCAAAAATTGTAAATCAAGCTCCAAATTATGTAAAAACACCTGAATTTGCATTTAATTTCGTATTGTTATCGTTTACATATGCATTACTAATATTTCATAACTAACATAAAAAATATAAAAGTCCAAGTTGGCTCAACCCGAGGTAGCTGCATAAAAACATATACACATTATGGAGCCTTCATTATTCAGATTAATTTCATTTAACATTAAACACCACATTTGTTGTGTAGATATAACTATTCAAAAAATGTAAAGGATAAAAAATTTTAGATTGTGTATGAGAAATAAACACAAACCCTAATTTGGAGTCTAAAAAGCCGAAAGTTTGAATATCTCACTAATACAAGCTCTAATGAACATGGCCTTCTTTTGAAATGATGTGCATTAAATTATCTTCAAAACTAGATTAATTTCAAAGAAATTGGAGTTCTTTTGTACATTTGTGGTGTTGGGATCATACTATATATAGTTAGGGGCGTCTATCGTGTTCAACGAGTTGGCCCCAACTCAGACTCGAACATGATAATTGAACTCGAGCTCTAGCTCATATTTGATAAGGTTTGAGCCCTAGAATGTTGACTCATACTTGAACTCGTTGAGCTTGAGTTAGCTCACGAGCCTCTTAATGTGCCCAGGAATCATATCTTCTTTTGACATTTTATATATTTTTTAAGTCACAATGATAAGGGAAGCAAATAGATATATAGGTGGACCTTCCAATAGGACGAGGTCTTTTATGAGTTCAGGAAGGCCATCTCTTTTTTATTAAAATAAACATCAACTCTTTAATAGAATAGGTAAACAATTTGTATTATAACGACACATTGTAATGAACAACTATACGACATATAATAGAAAATCACACATTGTATTTTCTACTAAAACAAGCATTAATATTGTGCGTTATAATTCAAATTATTTACCTATTTTACAATGTTGATGTTTTTTTACAAAAAAAGGTGGCATTCCTGAACTAAAGAAGGATGACATTCCGTTTGCAGTATCCCCTATATATATGAGACAAATGGGGCTACTCCTGTCCCATTTTTCAGTAAATTTTATTTTATTTTTTTGGAAAAATACCACCATGTGTTTTCGTCATTAAACCCCTCTAATATGTCATTCCAAATTCATCAGAAATAGAGACTCGTATGCCCTCTATCCAGAAAAGGCCAATTACATCAAATTTAAGATCGTTAAATTACTTGTTCTAGGTGGACGTATGTGAGTCTTCGTTTCTAACGAAATTGGAATGACATAATATAGGGATATATTGATGAAATTACATGACAATATTTTTAAAAAACAAAACAAAAAATTCTCGGAAAATGGGATGGGAGTAGCTCCATTTTCCCTATATATAAGGGTGATTCTGTGCGATGGGATTTTATGAGATGGTGAGATGGGTGATCTCAACCGCTAATTGCATCATTATTCACGAAATGAAACCTGGGGGAATTTAGTTCACTATATATCACCATGTTATCATTCAAAATTCAACTCGATTCGATACTTCTATCCCCTTCACCAAGACAATCGAATTTTAATGTTCTTAGAATTGTTGAAATTGTCCCCCTCCATATGGACATGTTAGGGGTGTCTTTTTATACGAAATTTGAAACACATATTCCACTCATTATTCTATCTAAATCCCTCCATATTTTAATGCAGTGAATGATGGTAAATTAAATGATTGAGATTACTCATCTCACCATCTCACAAAAGCCCCATCTCACAGGATCGCCACTATAAATATAAAGGACCTTTCAAATGAGGTGGGTCTTTCCTGATATTCTGAAATCCACTATCAATTTAGTTAAAACTCAATAACAATTTTGTAAAAGTATAATATGCACATTGTAAAAAAATAATTTTGTAAAATATAGTATCCATATTTAATACTAGGAGAGGTCTTCATGTACCTTAGAACCATGTGGACTACATCTATATGTGCATGTCTAGACTGCTCCATGAACTGCTTCATGTCTCTAGCATGGTAATGGTTACATATAGAAGCTTCCCAACGAGCTCTCGGTACCTTCTCTTGTTTACCTCCTCTGTGTCATCATATAACTTCATGCTCGGGTCCATGGGGGTAGAGCTAGGCTTACGATCTGCCATGCTTTTCTAAGACAGGAAATATGTAATGTACTTCCTTTGGGTCATAACAATACCCCCTGGTTCGAACTCAAGTTCAAGGACATAACATAAATCAACAAGGTTCTTGGTTACAAACTGGTGACCAAGGAAATCCTTAACTACACAAATCCCCTGCACATCATCCCCCGTAATAATGATACCATCAATGTAGACCAATATAACAATTGTACATATATGTATCCTCTAAATGAACAATTAGTGATTTGCGGTCGATCTCATGAACCCCTACTGCTCTATCAAGTATGAGAGCTTCTGAAACCATGCTCTAGAACTTTACTTAAGGCTATACATATCTTTATGAAGTTTGCACACCATATGACACTCTCCTTCAACAGCAAGCCCTAGCGGTTGTTGCATGTAGACTTCCTCCTGGATGTCACCATAAAGAAACACATTCTTCACTTCCAGCTGATAGAGGGGCTAGTTTGTGTCATTGCAACAGAGAGAATAATCTGCAATGTGGAATGTCGAGTCACAGGGGAGAAAGTATTTTGATAGTACCTCCCGTACGTCAAGCCTCACCTTGTAGCGATCTACACTAACATTTGCTCGGTGCTTCACTGTGAACACCTACTTGTATCCCACGATAGATGCCCATGTAGGAGCCGTAACAATGCTCCACATGCCACATGATTGTAACATGACCATTTCCTCCTCTTTGGCAAGATGCCGCTGAATGTCTTGTATTGCCTCTTGGTATGTCCACGGTATCTCAACGGTTGATAGTCCCACGATAGACCTCCTAAAATACTCTGAGAGACGCCCCTCTTGAGAGGGTACCTGCAGATGAATCTCCATTTTATCACCTTTATTCTTTCAATTTGGCCTTTAAACCCTAAATAAATGCATGTATATATCATTATTTTTCATAAAATAACCTTCATGAATTACAATATAAATATTGTATAAAATATTGTATTTAAAGATAAAATAAAAGAATAAAGAAAAGAAATGAAAAAGAAATGAAATACCATAGGTATTGAATGACCTAAACCTCGAGACCTAGGCATCATGATGACTGGATCAACAAGGAATAAAATATGGGGGGAGATAAGTGTCAAAAATACAATAAAATCATAGTTTGTAAATCCCTAATAAATCTAATTTGGGACCTATTATATTCTTTATTATTTATACTTCAATTCAATAAGCTTTGTATGTAAAAGTTGTAGATAAAAATATATAGAAAATACAAATTTTATTTCACATAAAAATAAGCATAATGTGCCATAGACACTCAGAATAAAAATCCAAAATCCCAACTTCACAAACCTGTATCTTCTCCATATAAATTCAAAATTCATCAAAATCATCTTTAATTGTATACAACTTTTAATTATCTATTTAATGAAGGTGGTTTCATTCAATTTGGATTTAATATGCAAAAGTTAGATTTTTGGACCCCTATTGTATAGTACACCTGAATAAATAATTCATTTTATTTATTTTTTATATTTTTATTACTTGTATATATTTATAATTTTTAAATTTTATTTATAACATAAACTAAATAAAAGCATTAAAAGAACCTTTAAATAAATATGTATATTATAATACATAGATGAAATATACTTACTTATACATATATAATTAATACATATACTTAATTAAGTATACAATTCAATCCAAAAATAATAAAAATATATTTATGTGCAATTATTAAATTTTAAATATATAAATTATGTGCATTACATAATAAAATCTGAAATACAGAAGAAAAATAAAATACATAGTATATAGGTAAATATACCTATATTTATACGTGTAAAAAGCACTATATAATAAATAAACTTGTCAAGATAAAAAATCAGATTAAATTACTACATAAAATAATAACTATTTTTCATGTTTTAATCAGAAATTAAATAAATCAATTACTATTTTATTTTGATTTCTTTTTGAATTTAAGTTCTGGTTTGTCCTCTTGCAGAGGACGTGGACCAGTCAGGTTGCTGTCTCCGTTGACCCTCCAGTCAATTGAGAACCTTGTAACCCTAGGTCTTGTAGCCTCGTTGACCTCTCGATCTCCTCATTTTTCCCCTTGATTTCCCTATCATATTTCGACTTGATTCCTTCACAACTTTTGATCATCGATCTTTAGTTTTTTATATCCCTTCAATTTCTCGGTCGATGGATCACTACTGTGATTGGGATCCATGGTCAAAGGCACGCTTGTATATATACCCTTTGCTCTCTTCGGTTTGTTTTTGGTCCCACTTCCGCTTCGAAATCCTCGAGCTGTCTGGTCCTCTATGTTGTTAGTGACACTAGTTGCTTCGCCCTCGTGTTTGGTGTGGAGGAAGAAGCTGGTTGGAGGAGATCCGAGCATCGCTGGAGTAGTCTAGCGGAGCTCGACCTTGGTTCCCTCATTCTCATGTCGAACCTTAGTTTCTCTAGCTCATTTTATTCCTAGCATGATAGATAGTCTAGTTTAGAATTAAATTTAGCTTGCTTTCGCCATTTATTCCATAAAATTTTCAAACCAGAGTTCGCCAGAGCTTCTGCTCCAGCCACTATCCTGCCATTCTCTGACCGTTCCTCGGCCCTCCTGACATGCTCATTTCATCCCCATCTGCATTCTGAACATCCCATGCACCTTCATTCAACCTGATCCTTGTTGGATCAAGGAATCGACTTTCCTCTACCGCACGTCGGAGAGACCCCACCAGCCTCCATTCTCGCTCATTTCCACTCAATAATGCCTCTCGCACCTTCCTCTTTCTTTGTTTGATCTAACCTTGCAGGTAGCGGAGGTTAAAGACCCCTTTTGGGTCAAATTTTGTCTAGATCAAGGTACCTGGAGCTTCGACGCTTCCTTAACCTCCAGGGATCACTTTGATGACCCTCGGAACATTCTGAAGCATCCAAGTGCGCCCCACAAGTGTCAGGAGAATTTTGCTCCTCCTCGTGAAGCTAAAGATCATCGGAGCTGCTCTGGGGATCAGATCAAAGTTCGCATGAGCAGGCGTTCTTCCATGTACGTCCTCCCAAGCTCTCCACCATTGGATCGTACGAGGAGCTCTAGATTGCACAGTTACCGTTGGATGCGAGCTCCGTCAGCCATCAGATCATCAACCACATTCTAATCGTGACCCTTCATCTGTGAAGGGGTATCCATTGTCGAGGAGCCGACATGTGGCTAGTGGATCGCATCCGGTCGTTCACCAATGCCTTTGGGAGCTAATTTGCCCTATACCCCCTATTGTTTTGTATTTAATTTTTAATCCATAAACTTTCTTCTGTAGTATAAAAAAGTTTTTGGTTATTTTGCAAGTTAACCTTTGCACTTTCTATATCCGTACTTAAGTCCTTCGCCATGTCACCTCATGTGCATACACGTGAAGTGGTGGGTAACCCCATGTGCTTGCATGTTTTTGTCCAGTCTACTAACTTTAAGATTCAGTTCAAAACTTTTTAGAAAAATTTCATGTATGCCCTTTGTGCTTTGTAAATTATACATAAACCCCTACATATCTTGAATGAATTAAATATTTTGGGAAAATTATGCAAAGGTCCAGGACTTCACATCTATTGCATTTTTATTTATTTTTATTTGCTTTTCAGACCTTGTTAGTGTTGTATTTTTATTTCCTTTATTTCTTACATTAAAAAAGGAATTTTGCATCTAAAAATTGTAGGAATTTTACTTTAAGCACTTGATATATCATTAAATCATATAAGTTTTCTATAGGGCATTGAAACTATTTTATTATATTTAAAAATTCAAAGGCATTGCATTTATTCCTTATTTGCGGTAAAAATACATAAAAATTAGAAAAATATTTTAAAAAAATTCAAAAAATTAGGGGTTGTTTATTATTGCATTTTACACCTATAGGCCAAAAATCACTAACAATTCAAAAGAAAAACCAAAAAATAACAAACCCCTCTCTAACCTTAAAAATTTAAAAAATCATTATAAAATCCAAAAATTTAGTTTTTTGTTCCTATATCTTAGTTATTATAAATATCACCTATTGAAACTAGCTTTGGAAATTTTGAGCTATTTAGCTATTTTTGAAATCCAAAACAAGTCGGTTACATATTGTTGATCGATGTTTTCTTATTTGTATACAATTAAAAATACAAAAAAGATTGGTAAAACTGAGAAACATACAAAAAATAGAGTATAACATAAAAAAGACAGAAAGAATTTATTTTGTGCATTTTGAATACTTATAAGTATATCTATATATAAACTAGTCTATATTATATATTTATCCATGTATTTACTTCTTTTATAATAATAATAATAATAATTTTAATTATCAAAAATACCAAAAATATTTTTAGTACCCTTAAAAAAATAAAAATTGTACCTGCTGTATTTTTTCTTTTTTTATCTATTTATGTATATTACCTATTATCTTTTATATATAGTACATTACATCTTATTAAAAAATTAAAAATCAAATAATATAGAAATATATATTGTAAAATAAAAATTAAAAATATAAACTAAAAATACTATAAAAATAAATACTAAAAACCATAAAAATTTCGAAAAACTTCATAAAAATACAAAAAATATTGTTGTCTTTTTTGTCCCTTTTTGTTGTCTTTTACCGTTGCCCCATGTGTTCGATACTATGTACGTCCATCAACTATACATATATAGGGTTATAATAAATTTTTACCCCTTATTTTGCATTTCTTAATATATTTTGTGGGTTATTTGTTGTCGAATTTGGATTATGAGCGGTCGCTTCAGCGATATATAGATCTCGCCTCGTGTATACCACATTAGATCCTCGTAAAATCCGACTCAACACATGATCATCCTTTAAAGTAGCATGCTACATGGACAAGTCACTGGTGTAATCAGTAGCAACAATATGCTTAGAACATACCTAGGGTGTTTTGGATGATGGAAGTCCCATGAGCAAGGGGAACCGTAGGAGGCCTACAAACACAAAAATATGGAAACAACTTAGACAGGGTAATAGGTGGCGGTGGAGGAGGAGCCACATGATTAGGTGGTGTTGGCGGAGGAGGTAGAAGTGGTGAGGGTGGTGGAGTTGTTGGTGGAACCGGAGGTGGTGGTTCCATAGAAGGAGGATGCATGTATATCTCCTCTTTGGAGTCAAACAAGGTCAACCTGTCACTTGTATGAGAGAATACATGACAAACTCAAAAAAGTGCCATCGACACTAACATAGTACTTCCATTTAATTGGTTCCAAGCAATAGTATCCTTTCTGTGTAAGAGAGTAGCCTACAAAGACACACTTGACAACTCTAGGGGAAAGATTGTCAAGACCAAGAGTCAGGTGGTGCACAAATGCCATAGAGCCAAACACATGGGGTGTAAGGGAGAATGAGTCATTTTTAGGAAATGCAATTGAGAAAGAGTCATTCTCTCCTAAAATAGGAGGTCATATGGTTCGCCAAGTAACTGCCAGTGAGAACCACATCATCCCAAAAAGAGTGTGGAGCACGACTCTAAATTAAAAATGTCTTGATCATGTCGAGTAAGTGACGGTTTTACATTCATCGACACCATTCTACTAAGAAGTGTAAGAACACGAGGTCTGGTGTATGATGGCAAGAGACATGAAGAACTCGGAAAGTTGTAATGCGTAGACCTTTAAGGCATTGTCAAAAAAAATAATCTTAATGTTACAAACAACAACAAAGCCTTTTCCGAAATTAAGTAGGGTCAGCTACATGGATTCTTTGCCTACATCCAGTTCTATCTTGTGTTATTCTTGGGCTTAATCCAAAAAATTAAGATCTCTTCATATAGTCTCATTACAAAACTTCTTGGGCCTTCCTCGCCCTCTCTTTGACGGCTCAACATCCCAAAACTCGCATCTCCTCACTTGTGCATCAACTGACCTCCTTTGCAAATGGTCAAACCATCTTAAGTGATTTTCTTGCATCTTATCCTTGATCGGAGCTACACCAACTTTCCTTCTGTCATTTTGAATCTGATCTTTACGTGTGTATCCACACATCCACCTTAGCCTTTTTATTTATGCTGCTCTTGTTTTCTGCACATGTCTATGGTTCACCTGCCAACATTCAGATCCATAGATCATAGCAGGTCTCACGATTGACTTTCCTTTGATTTTCAAAGGAATTTTCTTATCACAAAGAACAATAGAGGTTCTCTCCAATTTAGTTGACCTGGATTTATTCTGTTAGTAACATCTCCATCAATTTCCTCATCATGTTGCAAAATAGATCCCAAGCATCTAAAAGAATCTCTCTTCTAAATTTTATAGTCACCAATCTTCACCTCAATTCCTTCACCAAGGCTTCCATCAAAAGTGCTATTCATATATTCAGTCGTAGCCCTACTTATACAAAATCCTTTAGTCTCCAATGCATATCTCCAGGCCTCAAGCTTCCCATTGTCTGCTTATTTAGACCGAGTACTTTAGAGATGCTATGAATTAATATGGTGTTCTCATGGGAGAAGAGTCATTTCATGGTGACTAATGGGATTGTGTTGGGACATGCCATCTCCATGTGAGGCATGGAAATTAACATGGCCATGGTGGAAGTGACTGCCAAATTAGAGCCACCGACAACACTAAAGCAGTTAAGGTCTTTTCTGAGGCACGTTGGATTTTGCATACGATTCATTAAGGACTTCAGCAAGATCGTACGATCTTTAACTGCGCTTCTAAATAAGGAGGTTGAGTTTGTTGTAGGCGATAAGGTTATCATAGCCTTCAATCAGCTGAAATATATGGTCAATCAAGCACCCATCCTACGAACATCGGATTGGTCTCTTCCATTTGAGATTATGATGGATGCTTTTGATTTTGTATTGGGTTGTATTAGGACAGAGGAGGGATGGATTGTCATTTTCCATTCACTATGATAGCAGAACACTAGTTGAGGCTCAAAAAAATTATATTGTTTTAGAGAAAGAGATGCTAGCAGTTGTGTTTGCATTGGAAAAGTTCATATCACATTTATTTGGCTCAAAAGTTATCATTGACACTGTCCATTTTGCCATACATTATTTATAGGATAAGAAGGATGCCAGACTTTATCTACTTTGTTGGATCCTTCTACTAAAGGAGTTTAATATTGAGATAAGAGATAAACATGAAGTCAAGAATGTTGTGGCAAATCACCTTTCCAAAATAACATATTCAGATACTCCTGAGAACTCCATTTTACCGATTACAGAGACTTTCCCAATGAGATGATTTTCTCTATCACCTCACTCCCATCGTACGTCGATATTATTAACTATCTTGTCTCCAAGAAAGTTCCACAAGATTGGTTGAAGCTAAAGGTTGGCAAATTCTTGTGTGAGATATATTTTTACCAGTGGGAGGATCCGTACATATTTTGTGAGGGTGTAGATTGTATTTAGAGGAGCTGCATTCCATAGGAGGAGTACATTGGTGTCCTTGATCACTATCACAAGTTAGAAGCCGGAGGACACCATTCTGGAAAGCATACTACAACGAAAGTACTTCAGTGTGGCCTTTTGGAGTCCTACTCTTTTCAAGGATGCTACAACTTATGTGAAGGGATGTATTGATTGTCAGAAAATAGTAGGAACTGTCAGTTCCAAAGATACAATACCACTCAAGTATATCCATATATCAGATATTTTTGACAGCTGGGGCATTGACTTCATGGACCTATTTTCTAGTAGTAAAGGATTTTAGTACATCCCGCTCATCGTGGATTATGTTAGTTGTTAGGTGGAGGTTATCCCCACTCGAACCGTCGATAGTCATACTATTTGTCTCTTTGTCAAGGACAACATTATCTCAGGATTTGGGATTACAAAGATTCCTATTTCAGACTACTTTATCAATAGAGAAGTTAAAAATATTGTGAAGGAATACGACAACGAGCATCATGATATATCTCCTTACCACCCATAAACTAATGGCTTGCTTGCGATTTTAAATACAGAGATAACCACATGTAATTGAATAATCCACTTGGAGTTGGAGATGGTGTAGATAAAATCAACACTCCACCACTTGGATATTTCCTTCTTAACCACCTCTCAAAGATTCGTATTCAGCCTACGCTGAAACCCACAGGATGACTTGATGTCATCCTCGAGATAGATGTGGTGGGAGCACAGAACCGGACTTATCCCCTAGAGATCTGCTACAGACCAACTGATTGCCTTGTGGTTCCTCTCAAGAAACTCCATCAAACGAGATTCTTGATCATCATACAAATCCACTGAGATAATGACTGGAAACATATCTGGCTCTCCTGCAAGAAATCTGTACTTCATGTTCTGTGATAAGGTCTTCAATTATGGGCATGTGGGAGCTGGTATATCTGGCCTCTGAAATGTCTGTATGAAAGCTACCAGATCTGAATGTGAGAACTCTCTCTATGTCTCTGAACTCACGAAGACTGCTCTATTGGTGTTTCTATTAACTGCACTAGCACTGTCTCTATTCTGGATATAGTCTCTATAGAAATCAAACATGGAAGGTACTCATCAAACTCCTGTCAGTCGAAGTCCCTATCCGAATCGGAGGAATCAGAATGACAAGATACGAAATCAGCCTCGCTAACTTAATCAATATCACCATCCATTATAGTATACTGCTCCATAAGTGTACTCTCTGAACCTCGTCAGTTGTCAATAAATCTCCCACCTCTGAAGATATGACTAGAGCTCATGAATCCTCATCTGCCCAAACTGTTTCATCATCTATAATCACAAAGTCGCACTCATGGTGGATATCTGGCTCTGAGTCTGTCGTATGCTCTGAGCTGACTAAATATCTAGCTTTAATCCCCTTAATGATCTCTATTTGTATACTCTCTACCTTGACATGAAAGTATACCTTCCCGCTATCATGATTGTACCTCATCTCTAGTCTCATCAATCAACACAATATCATCAACGAATAACATACACCAAGGTATCTCAACCTAAATGTGACTTATCAATTCATCCATAATCAAAGTAAATGGGAATGGAATCAAAGTTGGAACTTGATGCAGACCTATGTTGATGTCAAAATAGTCAATCTTCTCAAATTGTATCCTCGCATAAGATGAAGCCCCTTCATACATATATTTTATGAGGTTAATATATAGGGCATGCACTTGTCTCTTCTCCAAAACTCTCCACAATATCTCTCGTGGGATAGAATCATAAGCCTTCTCCAGTCAATAAAAATCATATATACGTTCATCCTTTGGCTCTATAAATCTCTATTGTTCTCCTCAACAAGTGGATGGCTTCAATAGTTGAGTGACCGGGTATGAATTTGAATTGGTTTTCTTTTACTTTGAAAATATTCTTCAACCTTCTTTCGATCACACGTTCCCAAATTTTCATAGTGTGACTCATCAACTTGATACTTTTGTAAATTGGACAATTTCAATGTCTCCTTTGTTCTTATGAAGAGGCATCATCATACTCCTCCAATATTCATGCATTTTCTCGCTTTGCTAAATAACATTGAATAAATTTGTAAGCCAAGTCAACCCATGGTCACCTAAAACACTCCAAATTCTATAGGAATGACGTCTGGTCCTACATCTTTCCCAGGTCTCATAACCTTCAATGCATCCTCTACTTCCTTCCTTTGTATTCATATATAGCTTGCACGATTCAAGTAACTTTCACTACTTGCTAGACCTCCCAAAGTGATCTATCTATTTCCTTCCCCAATGAAAAGCTTACGGAAGTACTACTTCAATCTAGTATCTATATCCTTGTGAGTAGCAAGCATGTGAACTTCCTCATCCTTAATGCCTCTCACTTGAGAAAGGTCTCTTGTCATTCTTTCTCTTGCTTTAGCCAATCTGAATATATCCTTTTGAACCTCCTTAGAGTCGGGATTTTTGTACAAAACCTCATAAGCTTTTGACTTAGCTTCAATATAGCCTTCTTTGCTTCCATCTTCATTATTCTGTAGTTTGTGACAACTTCATCTGTTCTATCATTATACACGGCTTTAAATCATGCTCTTTTAATTTTGAGCTTTTCTTGCACCCCTCCACTCCACCACCATGCCTCCTTTTGGCCCGGAGCTCCTCCTTTTGACTTGTATATCATCTCTTTGGCTACCCTTCAGATATAAGATGCTACAACCTCCCACATCTCATTTACACATCCTTCCTTTTCCCAAATAAACTTAACAATAATAGAAAAATATTACTTATTTCAATATTGAAAGATTTAATGATAGACCCACCTTCACTCTTGTTTTCAAAAGAAAAACCCGAGATAGTTTTGAAAGGTCATCCATGGCTACAAGATAAAACCAGTGTCTATGGTGATCAGGAACATGATTGCGACCCACATGTCGAAATGGACTCTAGCTCAAATAAATGACTGCTAATACGACTCTAACGACCAAGAAGAAAGGTGATGCTTCCCAAGCTGGCAAGCCTCGCACTAGAAGGTTGAACGCATGGATATCTCTAGGAGGACATGGCATGGTTTCTGCAGAGGAAGGTGACCAAACTGAAGATGCCATATGTATGACAAGATCGGTCCAATAGGAATGAAAGACGCACCAACATATGGAGATGAATTTACTTTCTTTTAGTCAAATCGCTAAGAATGTCGTTGAGGGCTCCCAACACCACCCCCGCACCCTCAACTTCACCACATGAGGTCTCCCCTCACAGTAGGAGGCCTCCCTTGTGGTGAAATGATTGTAATAAGACATTAGAATGCTTGTCCTCTGCCTTCATCACTTGAAAAATGAAACCATCTGATAAGTTCTGCAACATATCTCTTCATTCCTTCTCGCCAAAAGTGTTGATGGACGTCTAGTTTTGGTTCTGTCTGGATGGATATATAATCTAGATGTCATCAAGGAACACTATCACAAATAAATCCAAGTATTGGCGTATAGTTTTGCTCATCAAGTTATGAATGCGGCAGGTGCATTCATAAGTCCATAAGGCATAACCATGAACTCCTAGTTTTGGTTCTTTCTGGATGGATAGATAATCTAGATATCATCAAGGAACACTATCAGAAATAAATCCAAGTATTGGCGAAAAGTTTTGCTCATCAAGTTATGAATGCGACAGGTGCGTTCATAAGTCCATAAGGCATAACCATGAACTCCTAGTGGTCATATCTGGTGTGGAATGTGGACGTCATTATGTCTGTGTTCTTAATCCTCAATTGATGATATCTTGATCGTAGGTCAATTTTGAAAAATATTGCTAATCCTTATAACTGATCGAAAGATCATCTATTCGTGGGAGTGGATGATGGTTCTTGACTATACTCTTGTTCAGTTTCCTGTAATCGATGCATAAATGCATATATCCATCATTCTTCTTTACAAAGAGTACTAGTGTTCCCTAAGGCAATGTACTAGGACAAATGAATCCCTTCTCTAATAGCTCCTGCAACTGCAACTTGAGCTGCATGAGTTCGGCGGGTGCCATCTGGTATGTATCAAGTATCAAAGTGTTCTCGAACTCAATCTCCCTTTCCAGTGGAAGTCTAGGTAACTCCCATGGAAATATATTGAGAAACTTACACAATTCTGACATCTTCGATCATATAAATTTAGTAGGTGACTCCACAACAGATACAAGAAACCTATGCAACCCTGATTGAGAAATAGTTGGGCCTTAAATGCAAAAGTGTACAAGAGTTTACTATCAACAACGCGTCCATCAAATTGAAACATCGTTACAACTAGGATACAAAAAACTACCATCTTCTCAAAGCAATCTAGGCACATATGGCGCTTGCTCGAGCTAATCCATACCCATGATGACATCAAAATCTTCTAATTGAATAAGAAAAATATATCTAGGCATTAGGTCATTATTAGATTAGCATTGCTACATTTTCAACTGCCTAGCATACTATAAACAATTGGATTTCAGGGCCTTTGACGTATTAATTGACAAAACGAATGTCTGTGACTTACCCATTGTGGCCGCTAGTTGTTGTATGAGGAAGGAGTGCATGGCTTCTGAATCAAATAAGGCATGTAAAGATAAGTCATGCATCGAAATCATACCTCAAACTACAGATTCTGAGGTGTAATCCTGCTCATGTGTGATTGTGTTCGTTGTCCCCCAAGGTTGTGCTGGCGCGCTAGAACTTGTAACATTGAAAGTCAGTCATGGTGGGGGATGCTAAAATCTTTAGCCTCCACAATAGAAAGCTGGGATAAAGAACTTCTAGAGACAAGGCCACCACCTCCTGACTTGTAGCTCTAATAAGAGTATGTAGGAGGGAGGAAAGAAGTATTACTATGATTTCTTAATTATTACCTCAAAGTAAGTGTGGAGTGAATATACTAATTATAGGAGTTGCCACCACTGGGTGAAAAACGACGCTTTCTAGGGAAGTACTAGAAATTTCTATATATGGACATCCATGATTGTTGAGATTGGGACTGTAACTAAAATCTTTGAAGTCAGCTCTGAGTTGCCTTCATCTTTGTCACCTTAGCATCTACCTCCTTTACGGAGGTGAAATCAGGGTAGATAGTTGGTGTTGTACAACATCACATAATCTACGGATGAACTTCTGCAAGTTCTCCCAAGAAAGGCAGTAGTCCTTGGAAAGTATCAGTTTAGATCATCATAACAGATAAGGTATTCTTGGGTTGTTATCAATTCCTATTTCATCTCAGCAAACAACCACCTCTGACCTTCTACCCAATGATCATGGTAGAACTAGTTGTGGAACTTATCGACAAACATATCCTACATTATGAGCTCCTCTAGATGCTCTCTGGTGACATATGCTAACATTCACTGTAACTGTTCAGTTAAAGCTTCACAAATATGAGCCAAGACTCCTCAGGTGCATGGATCATCCTCAATACTTTGGAAACATGATCCATCTATAGCTCTATCGCATCCAGTTTGCCCATACCAAAGAATTTGACCACCCTAGCCCTCTGAAAAGTGACAAAAGCCATCTAATGTTTCTGCAACACCTCTAGATCCTTTGGGTCTAAAGACACCTAAGGATGAACGATGTCCTATTCCTTGTGAGATGGAAGATAAGAGCCATTGTTTTATTGAAGGATCATTTGCTCCAATACCTCCTAGTATTGTTGTATCCCATGCATAACATGTATTACTGTTGTGCAATGTCAGGTTCGACGCGAGGCAGTATGATTCCCTATGACAATAATTAAATTAAAAACTTATTTCATACTTAATAAAGATAAGGGGCATAGTAAACAAGTCTTGAGTTATTCTCCTTGAACTAATGTCGAAGTCAAAAGACTTCAACAAATATTATATATTTCAAAACCCTTAATAATATAACGTACAAGAAGGAATGGAGTAGCATGCTCTGATACCATATGTCACGACCAGCCCCTTCGACTAATAAAACTGATGGGACAGGTTAAGGACATGGGAAGATCCTTAAACACGTCATGGAAGCATGAGGATCACATCGTATGTGATCGAGAGCGACTAGTCACACTAGTTTCTCCGAGCAACATAATTTAAAAAAAATTAAAAGGATGAAACCATATGATCCAAGGACACTTCTCAGATCATTTCATCTAAACCACAAACAAGCATTAGGTTTATCTCTTGAAGCGTGGTTGCAATCGAGTCTCTAAACGAAGAAACCTCATGTCTCAAGTCTGGTCCGACGGAGGAGATGCTTGCGAGTGTATTGATGAAATTTGTGCTCCTCGAATTCATGTTGATGATCCAAGCGGTGAATCTCCTAATCTCGTGACACGAGATCCAACTTCTTCTTCATGAGCGAGGCACATCGAAGGAGACGGAGATCCATAAGCAAACAATCTTGCAGCATAACTACGATGTTGTGACGATGGCGACTCTCTCTAGGGCTCCATGGTGGACGGCCACGATGAGAGAGAGAGACATGGTGTGTAAAGAGAGAGAGATGGAGAGAGTTTAATTCCTCTTGGAATTATACGTGTATTCTAAAAGGCAAGGATTACCTTTTCTTTTATACTAATTGGATGTATATGAATCTCAATCCATGTATCCTCTTAATCCAACGGTTTAAATTAATAGGTTATTAATCAATGGTTATGATTTGTTGCTATAAATTTGCAACAACAAAATGAATTTAAAATAAATTAATTATATCCCTTTATCAAGATATTATATATGATAAAATGCAACAACTATTATTGCATTTATCTTCACAACAATAATTCCAAATTAAACTTGTGAAAGAATCAATCATGTCACTGATAAACATAAATCATCATATATCCAACGTGATATGTAAATTAGATTTGCAATTAATTGTTTATCGTGAATCCAATTCACAACTACATATAATTTGTAATTCTATTTAAAATTAAATCTTTCCATCATATTATAAATCATATTTATAATATCCATGATTATTGTGGATAGTGATATCCACATTAATCATATCATTGATAATTAATTATATTTAATCATCTTGGATTTCTATTCTCACGTGCCCAAATAACATGAATCATATTTGCATTATTCACATCTTTGATAATTAAATCACATTTAAAAATCTCATATAACTCTCTTTATATGTTCAAATAATATGAATCCAATTCACATTATTCATGATAATGAAATCACATTTAATTATCAAATTTCTCAATGCTCGGATACATATATCAATAGTGAAATCATCCTTAAACTCTTTCAAGGATAATGTACTTTCTCTGCAGATACATGGAAATTAGGACAGGGCGATTGTACGTTCCACATATAGTGACTTGGATATTGAGATCACATCTCAAATCCATATCTTGCGGACCTCCCATAGATGTTTGATTAAATCATAACCATAAATATAATTTTTTCATTGCTTCTGAATCACATTCACACCACTGTCCAACATTTGGACCAAGATCAGATTACTTCTCTACTGAGAGGAGTCACTAAAATCCAAACATGTTTCGTCACTCCATAGGAATGGAAGCGTCATGGTTATACAATCGTTTATGATCACATCACCCTTATGTATTCCTAATACTTACACATCTTGCATACTGGAAGGTCAAGAATAAACTCGAAGTTTTAGATCTCATTTAGATTGTCTCCTTCATGATTTTATCATTAAGTTTCTCATTTGATCATTGGGAGTCGGCATCGATCACATACTTTCCAAAAGCATATATCATACCTATGTGTTGATCACATACTCTTCAAAAACCTATATCAAACCTTATAAATTCAGCCAAGCTTCCAAAATGAGATGATCGTACATGGAATTTGATTATTCCCAATATCTCATGAGTGAGCTCATGTCTTCCAATTCAGCAATGAACCTGTATGATCCCTTTGAGAGATTGTATTACTCATATGCCCTTGCATGCACATCAGCACGTCAGTGTTTAGACCTTGGTTAGGTCATTAACCTACTGGTCTGCCAAATGTACATGCTCAAATATATAGTAACATATCTATCTCTGATCAGAGGATGTGTGCCTATATTGTAACAATATACGACATAGATCTTTGGTTATCTCGATCTCGTTAAGTCAACTCTTTGACCTAACTTATCTAACACCTCCAAATCTCTATTCTTATGCAGAGGACCTGCATCAAGAGGTTGGTCAGGTATCGACCTTTAGAGAAAGGATTTTCATCTCCTTCTCAAGCTTAAGATCCTCTCTTAATAATCATTTGACAGTGCTAGATGAGTCCTCAATCTAACTCTTTAGATATTCATCCAAGAACCAACCTATATGATTTATCAGTTGAATCAATAGCTGAATGATCATTAAGATGGTCATGTTACATAATCCTAATTGTACTAATGGACCTATAATGCAAATTAGTTATTCTTCATTTCAGATGAGAGAATGATATTTACCATAACACTTATTGCATAATGGCTCATTGTGGGCTCACATGTCCAACAATCTCCCACTAGCCCAAGGAGCCATTAATGAGCTAATATTTAAACCCATACTCATGTGACAATCATAGGCTATTTAATATAGCTAGGTAAGCTGACCAGTCACTTTATTCCCAAGAGACTATGCCAAGTCCTTTTACAACACTTGCATATCTCCTATTAACATTACTTGCATCCAATGTGAATGTTGCATCTTATGCAACCAATACTCAATCTTGTTAAAGAAGTTATAGTGTCTTTGACACTACTGCTCAATAATCATTATAACCAGTATGTAACTTCTATTATCCTTATTGGAATGCCCTTTTCCCTGGAGATCTATATCTCCTAAGACATCTAAAGTTAAGACCTTTTAGATCAATATCTTTAAAGTCTTAAGTTCCTGATGACAAGACTTAGAGATCACTATCTCGAAAGTCTTGTCTTCTTTGAAGATATTGTTATTACTTCAATCAAGTGTTTTATTTCCATAGTAGGATTAGTAATCGTTTATTACCACCACTGCATGACAAACATCTAACTTTTGTACACATTTAACATACACTGAGCTTCCCAAAGATAGTGCACTAGGGCATATAGCTTTAGTATTCACATCCTCAACTCTTTTAGGTGTTATACCTTTAGATAGGTCAGCATCATATCTTAAGGAAAAGAAGACTTTTTTGTAATTTTACATAAAATGGAAATGTCCAAGGCGTATCACTAATGTGATGATCCTAATACCCCTTTTGTTTGCTTCTGAACACCTTCAGAACTAAAATACAAGAGGTGTTCTTGAGATCATATCTCAAGGTATGGAATAGTCAGATTATAAAACACTTATTATTATCCTTGTATCATTTTAAATGATTAGGATATCATCTACATTTAGCATGATGAACACAATCACACTCCCACTAAGCTTCACATGGTTCATCAAGATTCTATCTGAGATCATAACCTTTGTAATTTCATCAAATCTAATGTTCCAACTACAAGAAGCTTATTTGAGTCCATAGATGGAGTTTCTTAAGCTTGCATACATTACATTCCTCATCCATGAAGCCATGGGGCTACTTCATATGAATATCCTCGTTGAGGTATTCATAGTGGAATGCAATATTGACTTCCATCTTCTAGATGTCAAAGTCAATTTGTGCTGCTATCGTTAGCAATGCTCTAATAAGTTTAAGCAAGGTCACTGAAGAGCAAGTCTCATCACAAGCGGTATCTTCTCTTTGGTATGTATCTTGTGGATACGATCTGTGCTTTGAAGATATGTACCTTCTCACCAGGTTCCCTCTTTCTTTTTAAGATCCATTTGTACCTTAATGGGTCTTGCCTATATAGGTGGATCCTCAAGGATCCATATATAACACTTGTATATGAAGTCTATATTAGACTTTATTGCTAAAATCCATCTTTCCATATCACGATTCTTGGAAGTTTCATAATATGAAGTCCGATCATTGTTAGACTTAACTGGCGCATGGTATCTATCCTCAAACTCATTTGAAGAGTTATGAGTGTTTCATCTTTAATTGTCATTTTAGTTTCTGATTTTTGGAGACTCATTAACTTCTCAATATTCAATGAGATCCTTAACTTCATTTTCATCTTGATTCTCAAGAGAATCATTCTCTAAGAATCACATCCTTAGAGATGAGATCCTTTAAGAATCTCAAGGTCATAAAGTGGGTATCCAATACCATCCTTTATTTTCCTAATGAAGTATCACTCTCTGGTACTAGATCCCAACTTACTTGCATCCATGACAAAGTTATGGATCAAGCAACCATAAATCCTCAAGTGTCCAACACTAGAATAGGTTCCAAACCATAGCTTATGAGGATGTTCAGGCTTAGATCTGAATGGAATCTTATTAAGGATACATATTGTAGTCTCTACTACAAATATACCTGGAAACTAAGAGGTAATTATGCTAAGATTCATCATTGATCAAATCATGTCACACATGATCCAATTGTATCTCCCTACAACTATATTGAGTTTAGGTGCATTAGGAGGATTGAGATAGGAATGATAGTCCTTTCTCTAAAAGGTATTCCACAAGTTCATCTAATATGTATTGACTACCTAGATTAGATCAATTTTGTTTTCATCTTCCTTCAAACTTTGGTTCTAAACCAAAATTGTGAAATCTTTGAACATTTCAAAGGTTTCTAAGGTGAAGGGAAGAAATCTCATATAACAAATAATCATCAATAGATATCACATATCATTAATGTTTATTATGATATAGATGATCCACATACATCAATATGTATGGGATATTGAATACCTTGACATCTTACACCATTCTCAGAGAAGGGTGTATTGGACAGTTTTACTTTGAATACAATATTCACAAGTATGTAAGTTTTGAACCTTCAGACGATCTAAAGTTCAACATCTTACTAGTCTATTGATCATATCAACAGACATATGTTCGAGGCTTGATGGTCATTGTTAAATGATCTTCATCCTCCTATTGATATTTTAAGGTTTAATTTTCAGTATTTAGAAATGTTAGTGAACCATTCATTACTTTTCTAATTTAGTAGAGTCAACTAGATGTTATACTACTATCTAAAATATATCCATCATAACTCTTTATGATAGGTCTATTCCAGAATGCATGTTCATTTTCAACACTTAGAAATAAACTATGAGTGTATTCTAATATCCAGGTCATTGAGACATTCTCTAAGACTAAGGACTCTCCTACTGAAAATATGTAGTCTATCTATCCAATGAAGATTGTTGCAATAATTGCATTAATATCCATGTGGATGACTTATTAAACCTTAAGATCAGATTTTCTAATCTTCTAAAACATATGCAACCAATTGCAGGTATTATTAGAAGAATGAGATCCAATTATCAGACTTTGATATTATCAAGCAAGAAAGTCAATTTCAATGATTATATGTAGATATGAATTATTCCAATGCACTATCTGATACCTTCTATAAGGATTCTAGATAGACTTGATGGTCATACTATCAACACATCAGCTTATTGTATTAGCATTTATCGAACTCTTTGGATGCTATATGGAAATTAGAAGTACAGTAAACTCCTTGTCTTTCCTTCTTGCTTGGGTCAGACGCATGCTTCCAACCATTGCCTATGACTAAGGATCTCTTATATTGAACTTAAAAGAATCAATGTAAGAGTATTTCAACATTTATGCACGCTTAATTCAATTCATACAATATGAATATTATGGAGTTTCATGAATGATTAGAGTATAGACAATAGAATGATGACACTCATCATATCTACATCCATCTTAACTCTTAAAGACTTTTAATTCAGGAAGGTACTCAAATATTTTGAGTACATCATCTCTTATCAAGCCATCATGCATAATGTAATGAACCATTCATTCATGATTAAATGTTGAGAGCACGTATATATGCCAAAATGTCTTCTTAGATTTTGTAAGGATTATTTGATAATTTACGATAATCATCAACATGATACTTCCAAAGCACACTCGATGGGGGATCAAGACTATAGAGACACATAAATCCTAAGTTATTGTCTTATTGTCTATTTAATTGCCATTCCTCATTATTATGAGGAATGTTACATATTGCAATCACATATATTGTGTGTCCAACTGCAAGTGCAATATCTTTATCGTGAACCCAATTTAAGAGACTTTACTGGTTATCATTGAGTATTTTATTGAGTGGGTTTAATGAGGATTATATGAAATAAGAAATTTGCATAAATACATATTTTACTTTGATTTAAGAAATTTCATATCAAAGTTGTCTTGCCTTGTCAACACTGAAAGTTCATTCCCTTAATCATTTTCAATGTAGGAGATATAGTTACCAATATATCTCAAGCAAGATTTGAGATCTCCTTCTTACCTTTGTTACATCCCAATAATATAAGAACTTGCAACTCAGATAAAAAGAAGCGGGAACACATTCCGCCTTGCAAGTCCAACTTGCATTCCCAATTCAATCTTTAACACTCGAGCCCACCACCCCTAAGGTGATATTGGCCCATTGTTAATTGAAACTGTCAACATGATTATAACTCGCTACGCGCAATACATTATTGCTGAAGGATATGGTGAAATCTTCAAGCGCATCACGGAAGCGTGAGCATCACATTGAATACGATGAAGAACGACTAGTCGCACTAGTTGTTCTATGCAGCGGAAATTAAAATTTTTTCATGCGACGAAACCACATGATCCAAGAACACTTCTCGGATCTTATAAACCACAAACAAGTAATATGATTACCTCTTGAAGCATGGCTGATCCAAGCAGCGGATCTCCTGTTGCGAGCGTGTTGATGAAACACATGCTTCTAGCAATCCATGTTGATGATCCAAGCAGCGGATCTCCTGATCTCGACACACGAGATCCAACGTCTTCTTCACGAGTGATACACATCGAAGGAGACAGAGATCCACTAGCAAACGATCGGGCAGCATAACGACGACACTACAACGATGGAGACTCCCTTTAGGGCATCCATGGTGGACGACCATGAGGGAGGAAGATAGAGGGATGACATGTAGATAGAAAGAGAGAGAGAGAGAGAGACAGAGAGACTTATGTTCTCTTTTGTGTGTGTTAAGAAGAGCAAAGGGGTGCCTCTCCTTTTATAATATTTTGGGATCCATGGATCTCAATCCGTGGGCAACACAAATCCAATGGCTCTCATTGATTTGTGTTTGTTTTAATGGCTAAGATTTGTGTTGGTAAAAACCAACAACAATTAATTTAATTTAGATTAAATCTATATCAATATAAATCAATCCCAAATTAAATCAATTAAGCATGGAGATTATGGAATGAAGATTGCCTCCTTCCAAAATATGAGATTTGGTTGCAATCCCATGTAATCTCATGATATCTCATGAGATTACATTATTCCATGAAAATCTCCAAGATTTACAACAACACTTGTTGTAAATTATTCAATAAAAATAATTCATAATTATTTTGTGAATATTGCAATCTTACCATTGGAAAATTGTGAATCACATTCACAACCCAAAATAAAATGTGAATTACATTTTCAATTAATTGTCCAATGTGAATCCAATTCACATCAACATTTAATTAACAAATGTAAATTGCAAATATCTCTCTCTTATATAATATAAATCACATTTATAATATATGTGACTAATATGGATATTGCTATCTATATTATTCATATCCATAATAATTAAATCACATTTAATCATCTTGGATCTATATTCTCGTGAGCCCAAATAATATAAATCGCATTCACATTATTCACATCTTTGATAAATAAATCACATTTAATTATCTTAGATAACTCTCCTTATAATATGAATCAAATTCATATTATTCATGATAATTAAATCACATTTAATTATCAATTTTCTCAATGCTCGGATACACATATCAACAATGAAATTATCCTAAACTCTTTCAAGGATAATGCGCTTTCTCCACGGATACTTGGAGATAAGGACAGGGCAATTGTATTGTTCCACATATAGTGACTTGGATATTGAGATCATATCTCAAATCCAGATCGCATGCCTCCCATAAATGCTTGATGAAATCAAGACCGCAAATCTAATCTTTTCATTGCATCTGAATCACATTCAGATCAATGTCCAACATTTAGACCAAGATCAGATTACTTCTCTACTGAGAGGAGTCACTAAAATCCAGACCTGTTTCATCACTCCCTATGAATGGAAGCGTCATGGTTATACAATCGTTTATGATCTCATCACCCTCAAGTATTCTCAATAACTGTACATCCTGCATACTTGAAGACTCAGAATAAACCCGAAGTATTAGATCAACTTTATACTATCTACTTCAGGCTTTTTATCAGTAAGTTTCTCATTCGATCATTGGGAGTTGGTATTGATCATATACTTTCCAAAAGCATATATCGTACCTAGGTCTTGATCATATACTTTCCAAAAGTATATATTAAACCTACAAATTCAGTCAAGCTTCCAAAGCAAGATGACCGTGCACGGAATTTGATTCTTCCCAATATCTCATGAGTGAGCTCATGCCTTCCGGTTCAATAAATGAACCTGTATGATCCCTTTGAGAGATCGTATTACTCATCTGCCCTTACATGCACACCAACACGCCGGTGTATAGACCTTGATTAGGTCATCAACCTATTGGTTTGCCAAATGTACATACTCAGACATATAGTAACACATCTGTCTCCAGTCAGAGGATGCGTGCCTGTATCGTGACAACATACGATATAGGACTTTGGTTATCTCGATCTCGTTAAGTCAACTCTTTGACCTAACTTATCTAACACCTCCGAATCTCTATTCCTATGCAGAGGACCTGCATCAAGAGGTCGGTCAAATATCAGCCTAATTGAGAAAGGATTGCCATCTCCTACTCAGGCTGGAGATCATCTCTTAACAATCATTTGACGGTGCTTGATGAGTCCTCAATCTAACCCTTTAGATATTCATCCAAGCACCAGCCTCTATGATTCAATTATTGATTCAACAGCTGTATGATTATTAAGATGACCATGGTACATAACCCTAATTGTACTAAGGGACCTATTATGTAAATTATTTATTCTTCATTTCAGATCAGGGAATGATATGTGCAATAACATTTATTGCATAATGGCTCGCTTTGGGCTCGCATGTCCAACAATCGCTCCAATACTATGAGGACTCGATATTGGGGTCACTACGCATATGACCTTACTATTTAAAGAAACAAAGAGCCTGATCCGGATGTGCTTGTATACAGTAGATGTCACTTCGGACAAGCATCACCTACATACAATCCCCATCAATGGAACCATTCGCCTTGACAGAAGACCATGGATGTCACTCATGTGATTCTTCATATCATGTTTAAATTCTAATTAATCATTATGAATCATATTCATTTCAATTAATTCTTACAAGGTAAATACTACTCTTTTCATAATAGAGTGTTTAATTGGATCTAATTAATTTAATCATATTAAATCAATTATTAATCCAATCAGTTAAACCAACAAAAAAATTTTAATTGTTACTTGAAGGATGATATAATCTCAAAATATATATTATTAGAATTTTAATAATTAGAAAAATACATCATGATCGCTTTATGCATTATCATTTCCTTACCCAATGTCATTGTTGATACCAACAGGAGTGGGATAGACCGCTCACGGAGCAACATTCTATCCCAACGCTCCCTGACTAGACATCATATCGGTGTCAGGTCAAGATAATACGATTTTGATCATTTTGTATTTGAGATGATAATCGTTCTTTCAACGAAGTTATATCATATAATATTCATCAAAATTATTTTGATAATATTACAAATTAACTAAACAAATCCTCAATAATATTCAAGCAACTTTGTTTGTTGGAAAGTTCATTATAACCAAATCGGTCAAGATTATTATCTCATCTTTGTTGGTTATGGTCATTTAAATATAAATATAATTATTAAATATTTCATAAATATTTAACAACTAATTATTCCAGGATATTAACCATTAATTTCCATGAATTGATTGAATGACAATCATAAGGTTCTTGATTAAGAAAGTAATTTTAGCAATGACAATCATTTACTAAAATTAGCATATCTCAATCAATTTAAATTTGAATCAAGCAAAATAAGTTTCTAAAATTTTTCTAATTTGATTTATAACAGAGACCAATTGATTTGCATGCATTTCAAATATGTGATTAACTCTTTAATAATGTCAAGATTTGTCATCCCCGAAACAATGGATACATGGTCATTAAAAAATCATAACTTGAGCAAATAGATTCCAAATCACACAAACTCAAGTCCCATGGTTTCCTTATTTAATGATGAACATAATCCAAGTATAATTTCGTGTTTACATAATTTTAAATAGGGCAAAAAATCATACAAAACAAGTCTGCGAGAATAAAATACAATTAAAGATCGCACGACCAAGATAGCTCAACTCATCTTCAGTTTAAGGATCATATCATAAACCTCCAACCTAGCTATGATACCACTTAAAGGATTTGGGAAGATCCTTAAGCATATCACAGAAGCATGAGGATCGCATCGTATGTGATCGGGAATGACTAGTCTCACTAGTTGCTACAGGCAATGGAATTTAAAAATTTTAAGACGATGAAACCACATGATCCGAGAATACTTCTCGGATCATTTCATCTAAATCAAAAACAAGTAGTAGGTTTATCTCTTGAAGCGTGGTTGTGTTTGAATCTCTAAATGAAGAGATCTCATGTCTCAAGTCCGATCCGATAGAGGAGATGCTTGCGAGTGCGTTGATGAAACACGTGTTCCTCGTAATCGATGTTGATGACTAAGCAGCGAATCCCCTGATCTCCTCACACGAGATCTGATATCTTCTTCACTAACGGGTTGCATCAATAAGATAGAGATCCATGAGCAAACAATCCAACAACATAATGACGATGTTGAGGCGATGGTGACTCTCTCTAGGGCTCCATGGTGGACGGCCACAATGAGAGAGAGAGACATGACGTGTAAAGAGAGAGAGATGGAGAGAGTTTAATTCCTATTTGAATTATGTGTGTATTCTAAAATGCAAGAGCTACCCTTCCTTTTATACTAGCTGGATGTATACGGTCTCAATCCATGCGCCCTCTTAATCCTACTGTTTGGATTAAGAGGTTATTAATCAATGGACATGATTTGTTGCTACAATTATGCAAAATTAATTTAAAATTCATTGATTATATCCCTTTATAAAGATATAAATCATTTATTTTAAGTTAATTATAATAACTAGATCATAAGGGAGGCAACAACTACCCTAAAAAGAGGGCAGCCTCCCCCACCCCCCTTGACTTCGTCAAGGTGGACTGCCACCTTGTTCGTGGATTTACCTTTCTTAATATATATTTATTATATAGGATAAAATGCAACAATTATCCTTGCATTTATCTTCATAAAATTAATTATAAATTAAATTTGTGAAAACATCAATCATGTCATTGATAAATATGAATCATATTCATATATCCAACATAATTTGTAAATTAGATTTATAATTAATTATTTATTATGAGTCCAATTCACAGCAACATATAATTTGTAATTCCATTTATAATTAAATCTTTCCATCATATTATAAATCATATTTATAATATCCATGATTATTGTAGATAGTGATATCTACATTAATCATATCATTGATTAAATCATATTTAATCATCTTGGATCTCTATTCTCATGTGCCCAAATAACATGAATCACATTCACATTATTCACATCTTTGATAATTAAATCACATTTAATTATCTTAGATAACTCTCTTTATATGTCAAAATAATATGAATCCATTTCACATTATTCATGATAATTAAATCACATTTATTGTCAAATTTCTCAATTTTTCTCAATGCTCGCATACATATATCAACAGTAAAATTATCCTCGAACTCTTTCAAGGATAATACGCTTTCTTTGCAGGTACTTGGACATAAGGACATGACGATTGTACGTTCCACGTATAGTGACTTGGATATTGAGATCACATCTCAAATCCAGATCTTGCAGACCTCCCATAGATGTTTGGTTAAATCAAAGCCGTAAATCTAATCTTTTCATTGCGTCTGAATCACATTCAGATTACTGTCCAATATTTGGACCAAGATCAGATTACTTCTCTACTTAGAGGAGTCACTAAAATCCAAACATGTTTTATCACTTTCTAAGAATGGAAGCATCATGGTTATACAATCGTTTATGATTACATCACCCTCAGGTATTCCTAATACATGTACATCCTGCATTCTGAACGATCAAGAAAAAATCCGAAGTTATAGATCTCATTTAGATTGTCTCCTTCAGGGTTTTATCATTAAGTTTCTCATTTGATCATTGGGAGTTGTTATCGATCACATACTTTTCAAAAGCATACACCATACCCAGGTGTTAATCACATAATTTCCAAAAGCATATATCAAACCTTACAAATTCAGTCAAGCTTTTAAAGCGAGACGACCGTGCACGGAATTTGATTCTTACCAATATCTCATGAGTGAGCTCACGTATTCCAGTTCAGCAATGAACCTGTATCCCTTTGAGAGATCGTATTACTCATATGCCCTTGCATGCACACCAGCATGCCGGTGTATAGAGCTTGGTTAGGTAATCAACCAATTGATCTGCCAAATGTACATACTTAGACATATAGTAACACATATGTCTCCTGTCAGAGGATGCGTGCCTATATCATGACTGTATACGACATGGGTCTTTGTTTAGTCGTTCTCGTTAAGTCGACTATTGACCTAACTTATCTAACACCTATGAATCTATATTCCTATGTAGAGAACCTGCATCAAGAGTTCGGTTAAATATCAGCCTGTAGAGAAAGAATTGTCATCTCCTTCTTAGGCTAGATATCCTCTCTTGATAATCATTTGATGGTGCTTGATGAGTCCTCAATCTAGCTTTTTAAATATTCATCCAAGCATTAGCCTCTAGGATTCAACAATTGAATCAACAGTTATATGATCATTAAGATGGCCATGATACATAATCCTAATTATACTAAGGGGCCTATAATGCAAATTAGTTATTCTTCATTTCATATCTGGGAATGATATTTGCAATAACGCTTATTGCATAATCTCCCGTTGTAGGCTCGCATGTCCAACAACGGGAGCGTCGAACATATGGTCTAAATTGCTCATGATATCTGATATTTCGTCAACCAAATCATGTCCACTAGATTAACATTTGAAGTATATTATATCTAGATAAAAATATGAAATGAAATGGAAAATTTTATCTTTATTCATTATATTTAATTAATGCATTGTATCCATAAATACACAATATAATTGTACAACATATAGCTCTCAAAATATCTCATTACACTTTTCTCAAAGAATAACATAAAATAATGTGGAAGCAAATAAATTTTTCTAAGTGATATGCACTCTATCTAGTGTAAGTATGATGATGAGAAGCTTGATCTCCCTAAAACCTCTAGTCTTGCAGCAGCTGCTCGATTATACCTCTCGAGTTCATGCGAGGGTAACATTACGATCAATTGCCTAGAAATGACAAACACATACACACTACTATATGGTAAATAAAGAAGGTGTACTCAACTCTCTACTAGTATATACTAGGGTGCATATCCACGCTTCGCGGCGGGGATGATGTTGATCACCAAGATTGTCGAAAAAGTGATATCATCAAGCTGTCGAAAAGGAAAAAAGGAAGTTGAAATAATAAATGTAGAAATAATTAGAATCGATACACTATACAAAAGAAACTATTTCTTTCATTTATGAATAATATGATTGTAGAAAAAAGTACTCGTAATCTTGTATTAATTTCAATAGGTTATAGGAAAAAAACTGCATACATGTTGCAAGATGGTAGACAATATCATTTTAATTACTTATAATTATCAGAATGAAATGTGTTAGTGACCCAATCTATATTATTACCATTAATCATATTTTAATTACTTATAATTGTCAGAATGAATATAGTACTGGATATGTATTAATATACGAGAAAATATTTGTAGTTAATTTTTAATTTAATAATTATATCAGAGGAAAGGGAAAAAGAATGACATAACTAATAATATAATAAATATAAAGAAAAAATATGAGATGTATAATTTTTAATTTAATAAATATATTAAAAGAGAGAGTAATAACTATAATAGAGGAAAGAGAAAAAGAATGATATAAATATTAAAAATAAATATAAAAGAAAAATATGAGATGTATATTTTTTTAATTTAATAAATATATTAAAAGAGAGAGAAAAAAGAGGAGAAAAAGAGATGGCTAATTAGAGAGAGAAATAAAGGAGAAATGGAGAGGAGAGAGGGAAAGAGATGGGGGGAGAAAATGAGTGGAGAGAGATAGAAACCTCGAGAGAGGAGAGAAAGAGGGAGAGAGGAGAGAGGAGAGGGAGAGATCGTGGGGGAGAGAGGGGGAGAGTGAGTGGAGAGAGAGAGAGAAAGGGAAAGAGGGGGACCACTTGAGGGGGAGAGAGAGAGAAAAGAGGCGATAGTGGGTGGGAGAGAATGGAGAGAGAGAACGACGGGAGTGGGGGAAATAAGGGGACACCTGTCAACGAGATGGGGAGAAACCCAGTAATAGTAGTAGTATAGATGTTTTCTATGAAAAGCCAACTTGTATGAGGTTTCTTTAATTTGCATTGGATCACATGTTTACTAGCTTTCTTTATTAATTTAATTTTCATAAGAGAACACAATCGCACTAATCTTAAGATTTCCAATTGTGGTTTATATTAACGTCATGGATGTTATATAAAACAAGCACACCCAAGTATGCAACTCACATTCCTCCTTTATGAGGGAACTCAAAAATCATCTTAGATAAACCCCCAAGGACCTATGTTCAAAACCAGAACTGGAAAATAACATAATGTAAATCTCCAACTTTAAATCACATCCCAAATACCTCTCACAATACTGACACTCAAAGTAAAATTTGATGTTGACACAACTAATTCTACTCTGAGTCCGAGTATCGTGTATAAGTGTGAACCAAGAACGTCAACCGTACCACCTGCCAATTTCGTCGAGCAGCTCCAGATGCAATATGGTTGCAAGGTGCAACACGTCACCAAACTTGTCCATTGAAGTTGCAACGTTCATGGTACTACCTGGAGACAAAGAGTGCACGCTTAATCCTTTACATGACTTAATTTCTTTTATCCAATCATGGTGGAACCTTAATTAACAATGATAATTATTATGAACTAATCACGGCTAATAGTCAACATTATCCGTTAGTCCATTTTTGTTTACCTTACACGAGATTCATGAGATGTCCAACTAAAAATAGTATTTTGAAAAACATTTGATCAAAGAGCCTTTAAATCTAAAAATATTTTTATGTGACAAAAGGGAATTTTGCAAACCTCTCACAAAAAAGGATTGTTAGTGAAATTTTATCATGGGATATTTATAATCCTGAGTAGTTTCATATTTGTGTACATAATCCTTGATAATCATGAATAATCATTAACTCTTGCATGTCATAACCCTTAACTCCCATCCATTTCTCCATTAATTTTTGACAGAATTCGTCGGTGTTTGACTATTTTACCCCTTGAAAAATTTACATTTTCAAAAGATGTCACCCATCTTCCTCCCTCAACTTGGACAATCAGAGCATCGCCTTGTGTTCCTCTTTTGATCTCACGCACGACAGAGCTTGTCGAGGATGTACGAAGATGATGATGGTGGTGAAGGGGGTGAAGGACGGGACTGGAGCAGGCGGATGAGGGGCTTGGAGGAAGGGGAGGAAGGGATTGGAGAATGGGGTGTAGGGGCGAAGTAGGAAGCTGGAGGGGGAAGCAGAGGGGAGGCAGAGGAGGGGGAAAGGGGGTTGTAGGGGCTAGAATGGGGGCCGAAGGGGGTGGCGAAGCAGGGGCATGGAGGAGGGGGCAACGAAGCGGGAGATGATGGAGGGGCGTTGCGGAGCTAGTCGGGGGACTGGATAAGGAGGGGGCGACAAAGCAGGGGGTGGTGAGGGAGGGATGTATGCGGAGGGGGGAGGCGGTCGATGGGGGAGGGGTGGGGGCAGATGGGGGAGGTGGTCAGAGAGGGTTGTGGGCAGGGGGAGGGTTGTGGGTGGAGGAAGGAGGCGGGGGCTGGATGAGGAAGGGGTGGTTGTTTCTTTTTTCTTTTTTCTAGTTTTTTGAGTTTAATTCGTAGCCGTTGGATTAAAGATGTGTTAGATTAATTCGATGGTCTGGTTTAGTTAGTAGAGTAAACTAGTAGAGGGTTATGAGTGAGATGAAGTGACTATTCATGGTTTCTCGTATAATTCATGATTATCAAGGATTATGCGCATAAATACGAAAGTACTCGATGTTATAGTTGTAAATATCATTTCTATCATTGATTAATTTAAAAGTAACTCCAACAATTAACTAGTCCAAGTTTCACTCGTTTATTCTATCAATGAGACGTAAGTTAGCCATAGGTTATCTGAGCACAAGAGTATTAAAAGCAGAGCTTAAAATCTCTAACTGCTGTTATTTCTGCGTATCGCCATGGAGTCAAGATAGAGATTAATGTCGGCTATTTTACTCACAATCAGAGAGCGATCAAAATTGTTTAAAAGAAACAAATTCAATTATCAGTATTTCAACAAACAACTCATAGATCTTAACTTGCACATGGATTTTGGTGGAAAGATTGGTCACAACTTCACGATCTCATCAAATGCTAGCTAACTAGAATTATACCTACAATAGTTATCTATGGCTGATAACTGGGAATGCAGATTAGATATTTTATCATATTAAAGCAACCCACACATTCAACTAAATTGATGGTAGGAGTTATACGACAGAATGTGCTCTATTTGCCCATATGGTACACCTAATCAGTATTGGGTTTTTATTGGTAACAGTAAAGACATTTAAAAATTGATAATATTTTTGATACCCAGCGGAATATCAAGAGGTAACCTTTTACTCAAATCATAAGATTCAAAATCCTGTCTGTGTCTTCAAAATTCAGAAATGATCAATTTGATTCTTAATGGCGATGGGGAGCCAACTTGGCTACCCTCAATATTATTATTTTTATTTCTTAATGTATTTTCTGATTGGGGGAATTTAATGCACTAGATGGTTGCATGCTGTCATTCAAATTTAGTGTAAAACAAACATTACTAATCTATCCATCCGAATGGGGTCAATTTCAGTCATTCTAAGATTGTTAAAATTCGATAGGCTAGATAGATGAGAGATAAGTCTCCAATCGAGTTGAACTTTGAATGACAATATAGTGTCATATAGTATTTTAAATCTCTCAGGTATTTCAAAAAATACCTTAAAAATAAAAAAATAAGGGAGGGGTACTCAAGTTGACCCCCTTTGGGAGTAGCCCCATTAGACCCACATTATATATATATATATATATATATATATATATATATATATATATGGGGAAAATGGGGTTGCCCCTTTTCAATATATTTTAAAAAATATCGCCATGTATTTTTATCAATATATAACACTAATATGTCATTCCAATTTCATCAAAAATAGGGACTCGTATTCCCTCCATCTAGAATGGGTTGATTGCAACAATTCTAAAACCATTAAAATTGCATATTCTAGATGGACGACCTATGATCCTCTGTTTTAAATGAAATTAGAATGACATATTAGAGAGATATAGTGATGAAAAACGTGATGGTATTTAAAAAACGTCGGAAAAGGGGGCGGGGCAGCCTATTGGCTACCCCATGGGGAGCTAACTTGGCTCCCCGTGTCTCATTTTTCTCATTTTTTTATTTTTTTGAAAATAAATCAGTGAAAATTCATCAATATATCCATGTATTATGTTATTCAAGTTTTGTGAGAAATAGAGACTTCTACAACATCCATCTAGACAGACATTTTTTAACGGTCTCAAAATTATTGAAATCGGCCCCGTCTGGTGAAGGTTGTAGGAGTCTTGTCTATTTCACGCAATATTTGAGTGATATAATATAAATATATAATGATGAAAATCCACGGAAGTATTTTAAAAAAAATAAAAATAGGGAAATGGGTAGAGAAAATCAAGTTAGCTCCCCTTAGGAGGCAGTCCCATTTTACCCACATATGCATGTGTTTATATACATACATACATACATATATATATACACATATATGTATATATATATGTATATATATATGTATATGTATATATATATGTATATGTATATATATATATATGTATATATATACCTATACAAAGAAAGAGAGATAGATAGAAGGAAGGTACACCCAAGTGTAGGTAACTTTCCTGCACCCATCCCATTTCTCCTCTTTTTTATTTTTTATTTTTTTAAATTTAAATCCTTGGAGGATTAGATCAGAACATATTGTTGAGGCATTATTCAAATTTCAACTTATTTTGAGACTTTGAACTTATCCATCAAAATTGTCAAATTTTAAAGTCATAGATTTGTTGAAACTGATCCCTTCCCTTGGACCTGCTAGGCATGTCTATTTTACACAAAATTTGAAAACATGTAATATTCTAAGTAAATCCTCTCTGGATGTATTTCAAAAAAATCAAAAAAATGAGGGGAAAATATGTGAGTGTAGGAAAGTTACATACACATGGGTGTAGACTCCCCAATCACACACACACACACCCATACACAGACACACATATGTGTGTATGCGTGTGTGTAGGTAAGATGTATATGCTACTTAGAGTAGCCAACCTAGTTCCTCGCATCCTTTTAAAAATCATGGTATTTTTCTAAAATACTTGGAGGATTTAGATTACCTAATATCATCACATTGTCATTCAAATTTTAACCTAGTCTGAGATTCATATCTTGCCCATCAAGTCTATCAAAATTTGATGGTCAAATTGACCCCTTTCAGATGGATATATAAGAGTGTCATATTTATGAAATTTGAATGATAACATCATGATAAAATGTGATCTAAATTCTCCCATGAGTTTCTAAATAATATCATGAAAAAATAAAAAAAAGGTCGGGAGTAACCAAGTTAGCTACCCCCTGGTAGCCTTTACATTTTACCATATATATACTTTTTGTATACAAAATCGAATATTTAACAGGGTCACCTACCATTTTCAACATCCAACATCCTACCAAAATTTATATGGTTCAATGGGTAGTCAACACGTAGAACCTATAAAATCATGTGATTCCGACAACAAGAGGGATAGAGACATCTACTTCAGAAAATGTTCCTTCAAGATCTCCTTTTACATGGAAACAGTGTCACTCTGATCGTAGTGACGAGGTGCCCTTGGAGATCATGAGATTCCCTATGCGATGGTGCCTCCGGATCTTTGATCTGGCTAACTTCTGAGGCGGTGGTGGTGGCTCTCTGGCAAGTATTCTAACCAACGAGCATAGTTCTGGCGAGGGTAGAAGGGATGGGCGGCTATGGTAGTGACAGAGCAGCCCACCCTTCTCATATTTATACGAAAATGGTTCAAATTTAGATCAGGTTTGGATGCGTATATGGATACTGATCCATACACCTAAAACATTGATATCTTGAGTTGGAAAGCTTTGAAATTTATCGTTCTTGAGCTTGTTGGAAAAGGTCTCAATGAGCTCCATCAAATGATATTGTTATTTGCATTTTTTATGATAGTAGTAAAGCAGGAGGTTTCACACGCTCCGCCTCTAGCTAGTCACCATTGAAGCTCTAACCCCCATTCTCAAGTGTTCCTCTACCGTGGGATCAGTGCATCCTATCCAAACTCTAAAGTTCGGAGCCCTTCTCTAGTCTAGAAGCTCGAATTGATCCTCTCCATAAATGACTCTTAAGCAAGTAGCTCCTCATCGTGACCTAGCCTTCCAACTCACGTCGCGAGTAGGGCTGAATACCGAGTCCAAAGAGCCGAGCTAGACCCTATCTCAAGCTCGGGCTTGGGCTTATTCGAGTCCATTCAAACTGGCTTGGGCTCGAACTCAGTGAGTTAGACCTCTTATTGGGCTCGATAAGGCTCGAGTCGAGCCGCTTTTTAGCTCGAGCTCCTTAGCAAGCTTGGTTTGGGCTTGAACCAAGTCAAGATCGTTAAGGAAAATTGATATTTTTTGGTACAAAAGTGTGTTGTCTAAGCTCGAACACACGTCTTCTTTGAAAACTATCTTTCTTTCTAGTAAGCCACTATCCGAGTTACATTTCAAAAGTTAAATTATATTATATATTGTAAGAGAAAAGGGAGCCTACACCCAGGGGTGTAGGTAACTACCTACACCCGACTCATTTTTTCATAGATTTTTGATTTTTTTTTGAAATGAAATCTTGGGGGAATTAGATCACTATGTACCACCATGATGTCATTCAAAATTCAACTTAATTCGAGACTCCTATCATCTTCATCAAGACTATCAAATTTTAACGGTCTCAGAATTACTGAAATTGACCCCTTTTAGATGAATGTGTTAGGAATGTTTGTTTTGCATGAAACTTGAAACACATGTTCCTCTCAATATATTAAGAAAATCTCCCTAAGGTTTCATTCAAAAAAACTAAAAAATCATGCAAAAAAAGGCTGGGTGTAGGTAGTTACCTACACCCTGGGCTTAGGCTCCCAGCTCCCATATTGTAATATTCTATTTGCTAATAAAAAATACTAATTTTATAATTATAATCTAGAAAATTATGAATATAATTCTAATTGTCTGTTCCCTAGAAAAACATAATATTGGCTCGGCACGCTAGTATATAATATATATTATCGAATATGTTCCTATTTAAAGATGTATAATAACATGATATCGTAATTAAGTTTACAATATAATATATGTGAGATATTACCACGTTGGAATTCACATTCACATATGTGGACATATATAGTTCTAGGGTACCCACAAAACAAAATTATACCGATCTACAGTTTAGTTGGGTATGGTATACATATTTAATTGCTACCTACGTACACAGTTGCAACATTAGATATAGGTACTTATTATTGAACATGCAACTCATCTTGTGTGTGTATTATGTATAAATATATAAATATAATATATATATATATATATATATTCCTTATCGAGCTCCTCATCGAGTTATCAAATCGAGAGGGATCGGCTAAGGCTTGACTCATTAAACTATTGAGCTCAAAATTCTGGCTTAGACTCAGCTCAATAGTTTAATGAGTCAGGCTTACGAGCCCTTATCGAGCCGAGCTCGAGCCTGACTCATCGATCCAAGATTCAATATCCATCCCTAGTAGTAAATGCCCAAAGTACAATCGCTATTACCCTCACTGACCACAACAATAATTTTGCAAGCATGTTTATTTTAAGTATTTTTAATAAGTTGGATCTATTTGTAAATTATGAAACTTTAGTTTATTTCTATAAGTTACCCATTTACAAATACTCTTTTTTTAAATAATACAATTATTAAATTCAAGTTTTCATGATTTATTTATGAGTTCCCAGGAAGCTTCCTACAATTCTAAAAACTTCATTTATTCAATTCACAATCTGTTCAAATATTATTTAATTTTAAATATAAAAATGGAAAAATTGCATTCTTCATTATTTTAGATTACAAGTTGGTTCTTATCTTCTTTGTTTTCTTACACAACACCTCAAGTCTTCCAAAAATCATTAAAAATAGCTAGTAATCAAACATACTAGGATGTTACCTGTGCTTCACGACGAAAGAGAAATGGTATGATTCGATGTAAGTTAAAATATTAGGTTGTAATGTTTACTTAAATGAAAAATAATTGGAATAAAATATGAAAAAAATAAAATAAGCAAAATATTCGAAATTAGGTCAATTCCTCAGTTTATAATATCAATATAAGAATTTTATTAAAAAATCATATATTCTTAAAATATTTATAAAATATTTATATGAATACATACAATTTATAGGTAGAGATATGTTTAAGATACAACCCTTAATTCAATAAATAGATACTTACCATAATGTCCAAAATATTCTTCCACCTGACAGTAGATATTTAAATGTAAAAAATATAACCTCGAAGATCCTATGCATAAGAGTGCTTGTAGTCTATTTGTGCTCCATATATTTAAGAATATGGATACAATTTTATTTTCATAAAATATACAAAAATTAATATAATTACAAAATAATATGTAATGACATAAATATTGATTTAAAACAGTGTCCTTTCTCAATACCATTTTAAAGATGTTATTCCTAAGAAACCCTAAGGCTCGGGGTTTGCTACCTTTGTATGCTCTTGATTTTCTCCCTTAAACGTTGGCTTTGTTTGGCACATGGGCCTCTTTTTCTTGATGTTTGGTTTGTTTCCAGTCTTTGGATTTTTTTTCTGATGGTGTACATTGAGTATAGCAATAACAAAATTTTAGATGTAAAATGGGAATAGGAATTATCTTTTATGTTTATATTTAAAACAAAAGTAGAAGCAAATGTACCTATTTAAAATGTGTATGTTTTTTCCCTATAGTTGATGTAGATCAGGTATGCGATACTTAAAGGTAATTTTAGGTGAAAAGGTAAATAACCTCATTAAAACGTACTTTTCTTTAATCATGAAAGTTTATTTAAAAGGAAATTAATTTGACAGTGTGTAATTTTAAAACATCAGAAATATAAAATAAGGAAATGTGTATATTATTTTGCATTTATGTTGAGCAAAATATTCGATGCTCAGACTCACTATTACTGCATAATTAGTAAATTAGTATATAAAAAGTCTAGTGTGATCATCATTGCCTTATGGTATATTTAGAAAATTCAAATTAAAGACAATACTCATTGTCAGAATGTAAAGCAGATTTCAATGATATCATGAATGTAAGAGGTCAATGTTGAATGGTGAAATAATTTAATAACTAGAATATTTCCAATTTCAAAAAATTATGGTCATGCAATTAGGTAGGAATAAAATTATTTATGATGTGTATCTTATCGGAAATACATAAGTAATATAAGAAGAAATATAGATGAAAAATGATTAAGAAAATTAGATGACATCAATAAAATGAAAAAATAAATATTTTATTTATTAAAATGAGTAATTAAAAATAATTATCTTTCTTTAAAGTTTTTACTGCACAGAACCTGTTTCGAATTCGGAATATGATTGAGGGTGTAATTGCAAATGGCTCAAAATAAGTTGAGTGATGGGTCGGTGATGGATGTTGAAGTGCGCGTACGACTCGTTATGTTGTCATCCAATTGAAATGTGATGGCTACGAATCAACTCAATGCAACTCGATCGTAGATTTGATACATTCAACTAATAAGGACATGTTCGTAATAACCCGAAGTTCCGAGGGTATCACACGCAAATTACCAAAATATCTAGAGATCACATGTTTAGCTTATGTGTTGGTTTAAATGGTGAACAATTCAGGATCGAAGGATTGTGGATTGGATATGTGGCGCCTCAGATGATGTAGGATGGTTCGATAATCAAAAGACAGTAAATAGACTTCGATCGGATGGTTGTAATCACACCCCTCTTCGAAGAATGGAAGGATCTTCAAAGACTTTCAAGTATATCATTACGATTTGATGTTAAATTTTTGTCTGTATGAATATCTACTAATTTTATATTTACATAAAATATTTATTATTCTTTCAAACTGTTTGTACCACCGAATTCTTTCATTTTCGTTACGGTAACACACAATAAATTATGTTATTGTTTTTTAAGTTTCTCCATTTGCTATATTTATTTTTTCTATTAATATCATAGCTCCCATGCAATTCATAAAACTTATGTATTACCTTATGTGAGTATACCAAACTAAAGTTACAACTTGAAACGCTACCTATTATTTCTAAGTGTAGACTTTTCCCATATGAATTTACAAACAAACAAATATTGAATTAGAATTAAAAGAATGGCATTATATCTATCAATTGCATTAAAAAAGGTCCATGAGAGATATTTAAAAAACCGACTTTAATGGAAAGGAATTTGAAATTTTAGAATTATCAAATTATAAACATAAATCATGTTGTATTAGCAAGACATAATACCTATAAATATGGTGTTATTTCTAAATATCTTTTTTCCATGCTTTAGCTTTTAAAAAAATTTATATAGCAAATCTGATTAGAACGAAAATTGTGAATATACAACCTATCTCTAACATGATATTTATTAATTTAACATATTTCTCTCAACTAAATTATTTTTCATTTGTATTATATACACATGGGTGTAGAAATGGCAGAAAATAAAAATCAAGAGTAAATTCTGATTAAAAAGATATATTTTTAGACAAAAAATAAAAGTTTAACTTTTAGTTAATATGTTGGATAAAATAGAAAATGTTGCAGTTTTTCGACAGTCCAAATGAAAAATGTGAAGAACAATTGTTTGTGTTGCTTATGTATTATAATATCATTAGAAGGACATAAAGGAAATAACATGGGATCTTGTTAGGTTTATAAATCTATGTGTCAAGGATGAAGCATCATATCTATATCATGTGGATTTTTGAGATTATAACTAACTCTGTATCAACAGTATAATATAAGATAATAAAGAATTATAACAACATAATGGTGGTATTTATATCTCGAGAATCACCTGATAAACATCAAGCAAAACACAACATCCAACATGAGAATAGTAGATGGAATGAAAAAAAACATCAAACCCAAGAAAATGTAAATACCCTTACCATAATGTAAAATGTATACATGGTTTTTATCTAACAGAAAAAAGACATCTCATTAATATAGGATAAAAAATATACGGAATTATAACGATAACTTTAAAAAAACATGTGGTGTTTTGACTTACTTGTGAATGGAATGAAAAAATAGAATAATGGAATTACCTTGGAATTAGTTAAGATAATGGTTTTGCATTGGAGATAGAGTGTCAACTGAAGAAGGCATGTGAACATGTTAGGAAAAATCCAATTTTTTGTGTGATGATAGACCTACATTAGATTGAAGAGAGAACATTAAAGATGGTGTATATACACAAACACGTAGTAATGAATATATGTTCTTTATATGTAGTATACATATCTATTTTACAAATTATGGATAACAAAACTCTTCAATCTGTAACACGGATGAAAGAGTAAAAGAAAGATTCTCGTCATATTGATGTAAAAAGCCTGGGGGAACATGTGCCAAGATTCTGGAAGTGAGACTTTGATGGTGGGAGCTTTTGTGACTGTCTAATTGTGTGTGTGTGTTATCTTATCTTTTAATGTTTTTAAGTTTTTATTTTATAATTTTATTTTATTTTTTTGAAATTTTAATGTTTTATTTGTTTAATAAGAAACAAGTGTATAAAAGAGTGAAAGAATGATTTTTGTAATTTTTTTGTTCTGTAATAATATGTGTAAAATTAATCGAGAATAAATTTTTATGTTTTTAGTTTGTTTATTGTTTTATATATTTTTACATTTTTTTGTAATTTATTTGGATTTTAGATTGGTTTTAAAGTCATATCAATGTATTTAGATACAAACATGGAAGTATTTATTTTAACAATAGAAGTTCTTTTTTATTTTATTTTTATTGATTTTAAGTAGCTTTAAAATCATGGAAACAATGTCACTCTGATCGTAGTGACGAGGTGCCCTAGGAGATCATGAGATTCCCTATGCGATGGTGCCTCCAGATCTTTGATCTGGCTAACTTCTGAGGCGGTGGTGGTGGCTCTCTGGCAAGTATTCTAACCAATGAGCATAGTTCTGGCGAGGGTAGAAGGGATGGGCGGCTATGGTAGTGATAGATCAGCCCACCCTTCTCATATTTATACGAAAAGGGTTCAAATTTAGATCAGGTTTGGATGCGTATATGGATACTGATCCATACACCTAAAACATCGATATCTTGAGTTGGAAAGCTTTGAAATTTATCGTTCTTGAGCTTGTTGAAAAGGTCTCGACGAGCTCCATCAAATGATATTGTTATTTGATTTTTTTATGATAGTAATAAAGCAGGAGGTTTCACACGCTCCGCCTCTAGCTAGTCACTATTGAAGCTCCAACCCCCATTCTCAAGTGTTCCTCTACCGTGGGATCAGTGCATCCTCTCCAAACTCTAAAGTTCGGAGCCCTTCTCTAGTCTAGAAGCTCGAGTTGATCCTCTCCATAAATGACTCTTAAGCAAGTAGCTCCTCATCGTGGCCTAGCCTTCCAACTCACGTCGCGAGTAGGGCTGGATACCGAGTCCAAAGAGCCGAGCTAGACCCTAGCTCAAGCTCGGGCTTGGGCTTATTCGAGCCCATCCAAACTGGCTTGGGCTCGAACTTAGTGAGTTAGACCTCTTATTGGGCTCGATAAGGCTCGAGTCGAGCTGCTTTTTAGCTCGAGCTCCTTAGCAAGCTTCGTTTGGGCTTGAACCAAGTCAAGATCGTTAAGGAAAATTGATATTTTTTGGTACAAAAGTGTGTTGCCTCGGCTCGAACACACATCTTCTTTGAAGACTATCTTTCTTTCTAGTTAGCCACTATCCGAGTTACATTTCAAAAGTTAAATTATATTATATATTGTAAGAGAAAAGGGAACCTACACCCAGGGGTGTAGGTAACTACCTACACCCGACTCATTTTTTCAAAGATTTTTTATTTTTTTTGAAATGAAATCTTGGGAGAATTAGATCACTATGTACCACCATGGTGTCATTCAAAATTCAACTTAATTCGAGACTCCTATCATCTTCATCAAGACTATCAAATTTGAATGGTCTCAGAATTACTGAAATTGACCCCTTTTAGATGAATGTGTTAGGAATGTTTGTTTTGCATGAAACTTGAAACATATGTTCCTCTCAATATATTAAGAAAATCCCCCTAAGGTTTCATTCAAAAAACTCAAAAATCATGCAAAAAAAAGGTTGGGTGTAGGTAGTTACCTACACCCTGGGCTTAGGCTCCCAGCTCCCATATTGTAATATTCTATTTGCTAATAAAAAATACTAATTTTATAATTATAATCTAGAAAAATATGAATATAATTCTAATTTTCTATTCCCTAGAAAAACGTAATATTGGCTCGACACGCTAGTATATAATATATATTATCGAATATGTTTCTATTTAAAGATGTATAATAACATGATATCGTAATTAAGTCTACAATATAATATATGTGAGATATTACCACGTTGGAATTCGCATTCACATATATGGACATATATAGTTCTAGGGTACCCACAAAACAAAATTATACCGATCTACAGTTTAGTTGGGTATGGTATACATATTTAATTGCTACTCACGTACACAGTTGCAACATTAGATATAGGTACTTATTATTGAACATGCAACTCATCTTGTGTGCGTATTATGTATAAATATATAAATATTATATACATATATTCCTTATCGAGCTCCTCATCGAGTTATCAAATCGAGAGGGATCGGCTAAGGCTTGACTCATTAAACTATTGAGCTCAAAATTCTGGCTTAGACTCAGTTCAATAGTTTAATGAGTCAGGCTTACGAGCCCTTATCGAGCCGAGCTCGAGCCTGACTCATCGATCCAAGATTCAATATCCATCCCTAGTCGTAAATGCCCAAAGTACAATCGCTATTACCCTCACTGACCACAACAGCAATTTTGCAAGCATGTTTATTTTAAGTATTTTTTAATAAGTTGGATCTATTTGTAAATTACGAAACTTTAGTTTATTTCTATAAGTTACCCATTTACAAATACTCTTTTTTTAAATAATACAGTTATTAAATTAAGTTTTCATGATTTATTTATGAGTTCCCAGGAAGCTTCCTACAATTCTAAAAACTTCATTTATTCAATTCACAATCTGTCCAAATATTATTTAATTTTAAATATAAAAATGGAAAAATTGCATTCTTCATTTTTTTAGATTACAAGTTGGTTCTTATCTTCTTTGTTTTCTTACACAACACCTCAAGTCTTCCAAAAATCATTAAAAATAGCTAGTAATCAAACATACTAGGATGTTACCTGTGCTTCACGACGGAAGAGAAATGGTATGATTCGATGTAAGTTAAAATATTAGGTTGTAATGTTTACTTAAACGAAAAAATAATTGGAATAAAATATGAAAAAAATAAAATAAGCAAAATATTCGAAATTAGGTCAATTCCTCAGTTTATAATATCAATATAAGAATTTTATTAAAAAATCATATATTCTTGAAATATTTATATGAATACATACAATTTATAGGTAGAGATACGTTTAAGATACAACCCTTAATTAAATAAATAGATACTTACCATAATGTCCAAAATATACTTCCACCTGACAATAGATATTTAAATGTAAAAAATATAACCTCAAAGATCCTATGCATAAGAGTGCTTGTAGTCTATTTGTGCTCCATATATTTAAGAATATGGATACAATTTTATTTTCATAAAATCTACAAAAAGTAATATAATTACAAAATAATATGTAATGACATAAATATTGATTTAAAACAGTGTCCTTCCTCAATACCATTTTAAAGATGTTATTCCTAAGAAACCCTGAGGCTCGGGGTTTGCTACCTTTGTATGCTCTTGATTTTCTCCCTTAAACGTTGGCTTTGTTTGGCACATGGGCCTCTTTTTCTTGATGTTTGGTTTGTTTCCAGTCTTTGGATTTTTTTTCTGATGGTGTACATTGAGTATAGCAATAACAAAATTTTAGATGTAAAATGGGAATAGGAATTATCTTTTATGTTTATATTTAAAACAAAAGTAGAAGGAAATGTACCTATTTAAAATGTGTATGTTCTTTCCCTATAGTTGATGTAGATCAGGTATGCGATACTTAAAGGTAATTTTAGGTGAAAAGGTAAATAACCTCATTAAAACGTACTTTTCTTTAATCATGAAAGTTTATTTAAAAGGAAATTAATTTGACAGTATGTAATTTTAAAACATCGGAAATATAAAATAAGGAAATGTGTATATTATTTTGCATTTATGTTGAGCAAAATATTCGATGCCCAGACTCACTATTACTGCATAATTAGTAAATTAGTATATAAAAAGTCTAGTGTGATCATCATTGCCTTATGGTATATTTAGAAAATTCAAATTAAAGACAATACTCATTGTCAGAATGTAAAGCCGATTTCAATGATATCATGAATGTAAGAGGTCAATGTTGAATGGTGAAATAATTTAATAATTAGAATATTTCCAATTTCAAAAAAATTATGGTTATGCAATTAGGTAGGAATAAAATTATTTATGATGTGTAACTTATCGGAAATACATAAGTAATATATAAAGAAATATAGATGAAAAATGATTAAGAAAATTAGATGACATCAACAAAATGAAAAAAATAAATATTTTATTTATTAAAATGAGTAATTAAAAATAATTATCTTTCTTTAAAGTTTTTTTACTGCACAGAACCTGTTTTGAATTCGGAATATGATTGAGGGTGTAATTGCAAATGGCTCAAAATAAGTTGAGTGATGGGTCGGTGATGGATGTTGAAGTGCGTGTGCGACTCGTTATGTTGTCATCCAATTGAAATGTGATGGCTATGAATCAACTCAATGCAACTCGATCGTAGAATTGATACATTCAACGAATAAGGACATGTTCGTAATAACCCGAAGTTCTGAGGGTATCACACGCAAATTACCAAAATATCTAGAGATCACATGTTTAGCTTGTGTGTTGGTTTAAATGGTGAACAATTCAGGATCGAAGGATTGTGGATTGGATATGTGGCGCCTCAGATGATGTAGGATGGTTCGATAATCAAAAGACAGTAAATAGACTTCGATCGGATGGTTGTAATCACACCCCTCTTCGAAGAATGGAAGGATCTTCAAAGACTTTCAAGTATATCATTACGATTTGATGTTAAATTTTTGTCTGTATGAATATCTACTAATTTTATATTACATAAAATATTTATTATTCTTTCAAACTGTTTGTACCACCGAATTCTTTCATTTTCGTTACGGTAACACATAATAAATTATGTTATTGTTTTTTAAGTTTCTCCATTTTCTATATTTGTTTTTTCTATTAATATCATAGCTCCCATGCAATTCATAAAACTTATGTATTACCTTATGTGAGTATACCAAACTAAAGTTACAACTTGAAACGCTACCTATTATTTCTAAGTGCAGACTTTTCCCATATGAATTTACAAACAAACAAATATTGAATTAGAATTAAAAGAATGGCATTATATCTATCAATTGCATTAAAAAAGGTCCATGAGAGATATTTAAAAAACCGACTTTAATGGAAAGGAATTTGAAATTTTAGAATTATCAAATTATAAACATAAATCATGTTATATTAGAAAGACATAATACCTATAAATATGGTGTTATTTCTAAATATCTTTTTTCCATGCTTTAGCTTTTAAAAAATTTATATAGCAAATCTGATTAGAAAGAAAATTGTGAATATACAACCTATCTCTAACATGATATTTATTAATTTAACATATTTCTCTCAAGTAAATTATTTTTCATTTGTATTATATACACATGGGTGTAGAAATGACAGAAAATAAAAATCAAGAGTAAATTCTGATTAAAAAGATATATTTTTAGACAAAAAATAAAGTTTAACTTTTAGTTAATATGTTGGATAAAATAGAAAATGTTGCAGTTTTTCGACAATCCAAATGAAAAATGTGAAGAACAATTGTTTGTGTTGCTTATGTACTATAATATCATTAGAAGGACATAAAGGAAATAACATGGGATCTTGTTAGGTTTATAAAGCTTGTGTCAAGGATGAAGCATCATATCTATATCATGTGGATTTTTGAGATTATAACTAACTATGTATCAACAGTATAATATAAGATAATAAAGAATTATAACAACAGAAATGATGGTATTTATATCTCGAGAATCACCTGATAAACATCAAACAAAACACAACATCCAACATGAGAATAGTAGATGGAATGAAAAAAAAACATCAAACCCAAGAAAATGTAAATACCCTTACCATAATGTAAAATGTATACATGGTTTTTATCTAACAGAAAAAAGACATCTCATTAATATAGGATAAAAAATATACGGAATTATAACGATCACTTTAAATAAACATGTGGTGTTTTGACTTACTTGTGAATGGAATGAAAAAAATAGAATAATGGAATTACCTTGGAATTAGTTAAGATAATGGTTTTGCATTGGAGATAGAGCGTCAACTGAAGAAGGCATGTGAACATGTTAGGAAAAATCCAATTTTTTGTGTGATGATAGACCTACATTAGAGAGAGAACATTAAAGATGGTGTATTTATACAAACACGTAGTAATGAATATATGTTCTTTATATGTAGTATACATATCTATTTTACAAATTATGGATAACAAAACTCTTCAATCTGTAACACGGATGAAAGAGTAAAAGAAAGATTCTCGTCATATTGATGTAAAAAGCCTGGGGGAACATGTGCCAAGATTCTGGAAGTGAGACTTTGATGGTGGGAGCTTTTGTGATTGTCTAATTGTGTGTGTGTGTGTGTGTGTGTGTGTTATCTTATCTTTTAATGTTTTTAAGCTTTTATTTTATAATTTTATTTTATTTTTATGAAATTTTAATGTTTATTTGTTTAATAAGAAACAAGTGTATAAAAGAGTGAAAGAATGATTTTTGTAATTTTTTGTTCTGTAATAATATGTGTAAAATTAATCGAGAATAAATTTTTATGTTTTTATTTGTTTATTGTTTTATATATTTTTACATTTTTTGTAATTTATTTGGATTTTATATTGGTTTTAAAGTCATATCAATGTATTTAGATACAAACATGGAAGTATTTATTTTAACAATAGAAATTCTTTTTTATTTTATTTTTATTGATTTTAAGTAGCTTTAAAACAAAATATTATACACATTTGTTTGATTTGTATGAATTAGTTATAAATTTTAAAAGTTTTAAAGTATTTTTAGATTTTATATTTAATTGATTTTTAGATATGCTTTTTAAAATATAATAAAATATAGTCAATATATTTTTTATATTTAGAGATATTTGTATTTTTGTGTATTTTAGAAGTGTGTATGTACTTTTTTATTTAAATTTTATTTATGAAAAATAGAAAAAGTTTTTTATTTTCAAAATTATTATTGTACTATATACAATGAATTTTAAGGTATACTAATATATTTTTAAATTTTTTATATGATGTATTTGATTTCATACTTATTTCATGGAGAATTATTTAGTAGCATGTATAAGGGTATAGGTGTAATATATTGAAGTGACATGGGTGCACGAGAAAATAGGATAAGCAGGAGGTTGTCGCACGCAAATTGACCCAAGAGATCACACTATACTCTATGTGAAGCAATAACACCTACATCTATTAGGAAATATTATAAAAACCAGGGGAAACAATGGAAAGTCCCTAGATATCACGTGATGATTCACATTTCGACTTGTAGCGAGCCCTATTTGGAAAATGCAAGAGTTCAGAGGACTATAATGCAAAAACCCTACAAATGTCTCCTCGGACACGTCCCTATCACGTGATGAATGGCTACAGCGATGGGGTTGTGAGCGGTTTGATTTATCAGTTTGATATATTCGAAAAATCGAACTGTTATGTTTAATCTAGAGTTGTCTATATGTTCTTCCCCAAATCAGAATGCCTGACAACGGCGAACAGATCTCAATCGAATGATTTCGAATCTATGATGAGTTGTTCTACTGCTTATGTTTCTTGATTCAAGTCCCATATGCTAAATAGGTAGTGATTGTTGGATCTTTGGCGCATCGATTCGGGTGCCAACTGATCTGAAGCACACGAATGATCGATGATGGCTGTAGCGAAATTTCAACTTATGATAGCAAATATCAATGACAATTGACATATATCCAAATAATGTTCAATCTTTGTTGAGGTGTTGTGCTCCCAGATGATCGATAATCTCCACACGATGTATGTGTATTTTGTTGTTCTCATATCTTCAGGTGCTTGCGGTGTCGATGTTCTCCGATAGTTGTCACCTCGATCAACAACCACTGAGAGGCTCACTCAACAAAGAGGTGGCTGCAACCTCGGTGTCATTCTCGCTCCTCTTCCTCGACTCTCAACCTCACTCAACGACGGACGAAAGCGGGGACTGTTGCTCCTTCTCTCGACCTCTCTTTCAAAGCTTCTATGAAAAATGAAGGAAAAATGGCACATTCAGAGCTCGATCAGAAAGGGGTTCATAGAGGAAGAATAGGTCGATGGAGTACAGAGGTGGATGGCACAGTGGGAGCGCAAAGTAGAGGGGAAAAGGGAGATTGAGAAGGTTTGAGGGGGGAGACGAGTGACACATGGAGTGAGGACAGAGCGGTTAGGGGAGAGATGGGTTTCTGAGAGCTAGAGAGGGGAGTTTCGGGGATATTGTAAGGAGGTCGAGTAAGAAATGGAGAGCAGAGGAGGGATCCAGGTGTTAGCAGAACCTGAGAAAACCCAACTTCAAAAGGTTTATCCCTTGGTCTATTAGTGAACTATCTCTCCAAGGATTATGAAAGATGGTCCACTAGAAATATTCTAGTTATTGCTTTGACTCATATTCCCTAAAAAGTGGATCTCTCTTTATTAACTCTGAATAAATTAGATACATGCATTAATATATGAAGGCTTCTTATTCCATAACAACAAAAGTACTTTTTCATTCTTTCATATACTAGGAGATTTCACTTGGAAAAGAAAATGTTCCATAGTAACAGATTCGAGTCCATAATTGTGGATTCCATTGCACGAGATCTTCGAGCACTTATCGATGAGGCCCTATCAATTAGTATTATACAAAAGAAATCGATTATAGAAACTAATACAATTAGATCAGCTCCTCATAAACAAACTTGGGATTTGCGATCCCAGGTAAGATCAGTTCAGGATCATGGGATATATTTTAATTTTTTATATCTTGTATTTAATTTTATACTTACTTTATGGATAATTATTTAGTATCATGTATAAGGGTATATGTGTAATATATTGAAGTGATAGGGGTGCACGAGAAATTAGGATAAGCAGGAAGTTGTAGCACGCAAATTGCCCATAAGAGATCACATTCTACGCTACATGAAGCAGTAGTACCTACACCTATTAGGAAATATTATAAATACCAGGGGAAACAATGGAAAGTCCCTCACATGACGATTCACATTTTGACCTGTAGTGAGCCCTGTTTGGAAAATACAAGGGTTTAGAGGACTATAATGCAAAACCCTAAAAATATCTCCTCGGTCACGTCCCTATGACGTGGTGAACGGCTACAGTGGTGGGTCAGTGTGCGGACTGATCTATCAGTTTGATATATTTGAATAATCAAACATTTATGTTTAATATGGAGTTGTCTATATGTTCTTCCCCAAATCAGAACGTCCGACAACAGCGAACCGATCTCAATTGGTTGATCTCGATTCTTTGATGAGTTGTTCTATTGCTTATGTTTCATTGATTCAAGTCCCATGTGCTCTATAGGCAGTGATTGTTATATCTATGACGGATCGATTCGAGTGCCAACTGATCAGGAGCACGCGAAGGATCGATTGATGGTTGTAGTGAAACTTCAACTTCTGATAGCGAATATAGATGATGCTTGACATATATTCAAATAATGTTCAATCTCTGTCGAGGTGTTGTGCTCCCAGGTGATCGATGATCTCTACACGTTTTTGAAGGATATTGAGTATCCTCAAGCGCATCACGGAAGCGTGTCGATCGCATCGTATGCAATCGGAGCAACTAGTCGCACTAGTTGCTAGATGCAGCGGAAATTAAAATTTTTAACTTTAAAGATGAAACCACATGATCACGAGAACACTTCTCGGATCGTTTCATCAAACCACAAAGTACAAGGAATACCTCTTGAAGCGTGGTTGTGATCGCGGGATCCCAAAGTAGAGATCCTCCTATCTTAAGTCCGATCCATGAAGAACGCACTTGCGGGCGCGATGATGAGTCACGTTCCTTCCCGCAATCCTCGATGAAGATCCAAGCGATGGCTCCCCCGATTTCGTCAAACGAAATACGTCGTCTTCCTTTAGAGTAAAAAACTCCAAAGAAGATGGAGATCCACGAGTCGTCGAAGAAGAAGCCGAGAGTCCCTCCTTTCTCAACACAAAGTGGACGGCCACTTAATGGAGAAGAGAAAGAGAGAGAGGGCAAGAATGAGAAAGAGAGAGAGAGAGTTGTCACCTTGTACAACTCTTAATGATGTACCTTGGAGAGGCTACCCTAGCCCTCCTTTTATACTAGTTTAGGATCCAATGGATCTCAATCCATGGGACACATGGATCCAAGGGCTATGCTTGGTCCATGATAAATCAATGGCTAGGATTTGTTGTTCAATAACAACAATTTAAAATTAATTAATCAAGAGATAACATGATAAATGAGATGGAGTTAACCACCCTCCTAAAAAGGGGGGGCGTCACCCATGAACAATTCATGGGTGACGCCACCCATGGAGGTGGTTATTCTCTATTTTATTTATCATATTATTTATTAATTAATCCCAATAAATATTCACCAAATTAATTCCAAATTAATTTTGTGAATATTTCAATCTTGCCATTGAATATTGTGTGAATCATATTCACAACCCAAACTAGTTAGTAAATTGCATTTCCAATTAATTAACAAATGTGAATCCAATTCACATTATTAATTAACAAATGCTATTTACATAAATTCTCTCTCTTATATATGTATATTATAAATCATATTTATAACATGCATATATCATGGATAGTGTTATCCACATTCTCTTAATCCTTGATAATTAAATCTCATTTAATTATCTTAGATAATCATTTTCACAATATGAATCATATTCATATTTAAGCTTGATAATTAAATCACATTTAATCATCAAGTCCTCGCTTGGATATTTCATCAAAAGAATTATTCTTGAACCCTTTCAAGAATAATGTGCTTTCTCCGCAGATACTTGGAGATAAGGACAGGGCGATTGTATTATTCCACGTATAGTGACTTGGACATTGAGATATTATCTCAAATCCAGATCTAACGAACCTCCCATAGATGCTTGATTAAATCAAGACCGCAAATCTAATCTTCTCATTACATCTGAATCTCATTCAGACCAATGCCCAACACTTGGACTAAGATCGGATTGCTTCTCTACTGAAAGGAGTCACTAAAATCCAAACCTGTTTCATCACTCCCTCGAAATGGAAGCGTCATGGATATACAATCGTTTATGATCACATCACCCTCAGGTATTCCCAATACCTGTACATCCTGCATACTGGAAGACCCATGGTCAACCCGAAGATCAAGATCTATTTTTCACTGTCTTCTTCAGGGTTTGATCACCAAGTTTCTCATTTGATCATTGGGATTTGGTATCGATCATATACTTTCCAAAAGCATATATCATACATAGGTCTTGATCATATACTTTCCAAAAGTATATATCAAACCTACAAATTCAGTCAAGCTTCCAAAGCGAGACGACCGTGCACGGAATTTGATTCTTCCCAATATCTCATGAGTGAGCTCATGTCTTCCGGTTCAGTAGTGAACCCGTATGATCCCTTTGAGAGATCGTATTACTCATATGCCCTTATATGCACACCAACGCGCCGGTGTATAGACCTTGGTTAGGTCATCAACCTATTGGTCTGTCAAATGTACACACTCAGACATATAGCAATACATCTGTCTCCGGTCAGAGGATGCGTGCCTATGCTGTGACAGCATTCAACATAGGACTTAGGTTATCTCGATCTCGTTAAGTCAACTCTTTGACCTAACTAATCTGACACCTCCGAATCTCTATTCCTATGCAGAGGATCTGCATCAAGAGGTCGGTCAGATATCAGCCTATGTGAGAAAGGATTGCCATCTCCTACTCAGGATGGAGATCACATCTTAACAATCATTTGACGGTGCTTGATGAGTCCTCAATCTAACCCTTTAGATATTCATCCAAGCACCAGCCTCTATGATTCAATAATTGAATCAACAGATGTATGATCATTAAGACAGCCATGGTACATAACCCTAATTGTACAGAGGGACCTATTATGCAAATTATTTATTCTTCATTTCAGATCAGGGAATGATATTTGCAATAACATTTATTGCATAATGGCTCGCCGTGGGCTCACATGTCCAACAATCTCCCACTAGCCCAAAGAGCCATTAATGGGCTAATCATTTAAACCCGCACTCATGTGACAATCATAGGCTATTTAGAAATAGCTAGGTAAGCTGATCAGTCACTCTGTTCCCAAAAGACTATGCCAAGTCCTTTTACGGCACTTGCATATCCCTAGGTAACAGTGCTCGCATCCAATGCGAATGTTGCATCTAATGCAACCAATACTCAATCTTGTCAAAGCAGTTATAGTGTCCTTGACACTATTGCTCAATAGCTATTATAACCAGTATTTCCATAACCCTTATCAGAATACCCTTATTCCGGGAGATCACTATCTCTTAAGGTATCCACAGTTAAGACCTTTTAGATTTCCATCTAAAAATCTTAATTTCTTGAAGATATTGTTATTACTGCAATCAAGTGTTCTATCTCTATAGAAGGATTAGTAACAGTTTACTACTCCCACTGCATGGCAGATATCTGGCTTTTGTACACATCAAGCATACACTTAGCTTCTCGTAACTGATGCACAAGTGCAAGCAGTTTTAGCATTCACTTCCTCAACTCATTGAGGTGCTATCCCTTTTGATAGGTCAGTACCAAATCTCAAGGGAAGGAAGCCTTTCTTGGAATTTCCAAGAATGGAATACGTCCAAGGTGTACTACAAATGTGACAGTCCCAATACCCTCTTTTCTTTGCTTCTGAACAACTTCAGAACTAAGATCTAAGAGGTATTCTTGAGATCATATCTCAAGGTATGGAATAGCCAGTCTATAAAACACTTATTATCATCCTTATATCATTCCAAATGATTAGGATATTATCTACATTTAGCATGATGAACACAATGGCACTCCCACTAAGCTTTCACATGGTACATCAAGATTCTATTTGAAATCATAACATTTATAATTTCATCAAATCTTATGTTCCATCTTTAAGAAGCTTATTTGAGTCCACAGATGGATTTTCTTTAGCTTGCACACCTTGCTTTCCTCAACCATGAAGCCCTGGGGTTACTTCATGTGAATATCCTCTGAGAAGTATTCTTAGAGGAATGCAATCTTGAATTACATCCTGAAGATGCAATCGTCAAGTTGTGTAGCTAAGGTTAGCAATATTCTGATGATTTTAAGCATGGTTACCGAAAAGCAAGTCTCATTGCAAGCAATGTCTTCTCTTTCGATGTGTAGCTTATGGCTACGAACCGAGCTTTGAAGGTCTCTACCTTCTCATCAGGTTCCCTTTCTCTTGAAGATCCATTTACACCTTAATGGGTCAAACCCTTATAGGTGGATCCTCGAGGGTCCATATACAACACTTTGTATATGAAGTCTACTTTTGACTTTATTGCTAATATCCATCTTTCCATGTCATGATCCTTAGGAGCTTCATCACATGAAGTCCGATCATTGTCAGACTTGGCTGACACATGGAATACATCCTCAAACTCATTTGAAGAGGTATTAATGTTTCATCTTTAATTGTCCTTTTAGTTTCTGATTTCAGGAGCCTCATTATCTTCTTAAGATTAAATGAGTTCCTTTACTTCATTTTCATCTTGATTCTTAAGATTCTCAATCCTCCAAGAATCACATTCTCAGAGATGAGATCTTTTAAGAATCTCAAGGTCATAAAGTAGGTATCCAATACCATACTTTATTTTCCTAATGAAGTAGCACTCTCAAGTGCTAGATTCCAGCTTACATCCATGGAACCTTATTAAGGATATATATTGTAGTCTCTACCACACATATATACCAGGAAACTAAGAGGATAATTATGCTAAAATTCATCATTGATCAAATCATGTCACACATGATCCAATTGTATCTCCCTACAACTCTATTGAGTTCAGGTTTATCTGGAGGAGTGAGATAGAAATGATATTCATATCTCCATAAGGTATTCTTTAAATTTTATCTAGCAGGTACAAGCTACCTAGGTTAGATCAAATTCATTTCATCTTTCTCCAAACTTTGGTTCTAAACCAAAATTGTGAAATCTTTGAACATTTCAAAGGTTTCTCAGGTGAAGAGAAGAAATCTCATATCATACATAATCATCAATAGATATCACATATCCATAATGTTTACTATGATATAGATGATCTACATACATCAATATGTATGAGATCTTGAATACCTCGACATTTAACACCATTCCCAGAGAAGGGTGTATTGGACATTTTACTTTGAATACAATATTCACAAGTATGTAAGATTTGAAATTTTAGACATTCTAAAGTTTCATATCTTACTAGTCTATTGATCAAATCAACAGACAAACATCCAAGGCTTGATGCCAGATCATTGTCAAATGATCTTCATCCTCCTATTGATCTTATAAGGTTTGATTTTCAGTATTAGAAATCTTAATGAACCATTCATTAGTTTTCTAATTTTGTGGAGTCCACTAGATGCTAGATTACTATCTGAAATATTTCCATCATAACTCTTTATGATAGTTCTATCTCAGAATTCATGTTTATTTCCAACATTTAGAAACAAACAATGAGGGTATTCTAATATCTAGGTCATAGAGACATTCTCTAAGACTAAGGGCTCTCCCACTGAGAATATGAAGTCTATCTATCCAACAGAGATTGCTGCAACGATTACAGCAATATCCATGCAGATGACTATTATACCTTAAGATCAAATTTCTAATCTTCTAATATGTATATGCAACCAATTGCAAATGTCATTAGAAGATTGGGATACAATTATCAGACTTTATCTTATGAAATAAAGTCAGAGTCAATGATTATATGTAGATTATTCTGATGCTCTATCTGAGTCCTTCACTAAGGATTTTAGACAGCCTTGATAGTCATACTATCAACACATCAACTTATTGCAGTATTGGCATTCATCCAACTCTTTGGATGTCATATGGAAGTCACAGAAGTAGGTCAACTCTTTGACTTTCCTTCTTACTCGGGTCCGGCCCATGCTTCCACTGTGCTCTCTTCATCAATAAACAACCATTGTTTAAGACAAAGAATCTCTTATGTTGAATTCAAAGGATTTCAATATAAGAGCATTTCAACATTTATACATGCTTCATTAAATTCATACAATATGAATATTATGAAGCTTCATGAATGATTAAAGTATAGATAATAGAATGATGACACTCATCATATCTACATACATCTTAACTCTTAGAGACTTAGGTTCAGGTAGGTATTCAAACATTTTGAATACATCATCTCTTTCGAGCTACCATTCTGCATAATGCAGAGAACCATGTCATTCATGAATAAATGTCTAGAGCACATATGTATGCCAAAATATCTTCTTTTATTTTATAAGGATTATTCGACAATTACGATCACCATCGATGTCACTTCCAAAGTACACTCGATGAAGGATCAAGACTATAGAGACATACAAACCCTAAGGCGATGTCTTATTGTCTTACATAATTGTCATTCCTCATTATGTTGAGGAAACTTGTACACTGCAACCACATACATTATGTGTCCAATTGCAAGTACAATATCTGGATCATGAGTCCAATCCAAGATATTTTTACTGGTTATCATTGAGTATAACATTGAGTGGGTTTAATGAAGGATTATCTGAAATAAGAAATTTGCATAAGGGTATATATATATTATATATACATGTTTTACTTTGATTTAGGAATTTTTTTATATCAAAGTTGTCTTGCCTTGTCAACACTGAAAGTTCATTCCCTTAATTACTTTCAATGTAAGAGATATTCTTACCATTATATCTCTAGCAAGATCTGGGATCTCCTTTCCTATCTTTGTCGCATCCCAATAATATGAGAACTTACGACTCCAATTAAAAGAAGCGGGAACTCATTCCGCCTTGCAAGTCCAACTTGCATTCCCAATTCGGTCTTTAACACCCGGGCCCACCACCCCTAAGATGATGTTGACCCGTTGCTAATTGAACCAACCGTCAACAGGATTAGAACTTGCTATGCGCAATCCAATATCGCCCCAATAATATGAGGACTCGATATTGGGGTCACTACGCATACGGCCTTACTCTTTCGAGAAGCAAAGAGCCCGATCCAGATGCGCTTGCATATAGGATCTGTCACTTCGGACAGGCGTCTCCTACATACAATCCCTGGCGACGGAACCCTTGGCCTTGACGGGAGACCATGGATGTCACTTATGTGATCCTCCACCTCATATTCAAATTGTAATTAATTATCGTGAATCATATTCACATAATTAATTCTTCCAAGGGAAATACACATCTATTCATAATAGAGTGTTTATTGGATATAATTAATTTAATCACATTAAATTAATCATCAATCCAATTATCAATCAACAAACATGTCTTTTACTTGAATAGTAGGTATTATCTCAAAATACGTATTATTCGAATTTTAATAATTAGAAAAATACACATTGTCTGTCTCCGGTATTATACAGTCCCTACCCGCTGTCATGGCCAGTACCGACGAGAGTGGGACGGACCACATACGTTGCAACCCGCGACCCCAATGCTCTCCGACTAGGCACCACATCCGCCTCGGGAAAGGATAATACCAGATAGACCATCATGTACTTTGAGATGTTCATCGGTTTTTCAACCGAAATTATACCATAAATATAAATCAAAACATTTTTTATTATAAGGAGATTTGCTAGACAAATCCCCAATCCTATTCAAGCAAAAGGGTTTTTCATGTAAATGTTGTCCTACAACAATTGTAGGATAAACTATGGTTTTCATGAAAGCAATGTTTGTTGATGAACCAATGATCAAGATCTAATATCTCATCATTGTGGTTTAGGCAAGTGTCATTCAATGAAATAATTATTTCTTTAAATATTTCACAAATATTTATCACTAATTATTCCAGAAAATTAACAATTAATTTTCATCATGATAATTGAATGACATATCACAAGGTTCAAGATCAAGAAATTGTTAATTTCCAGCAGTGACCCCCAATCACAAAAATTAACTTATCTTGATCAATTTAAATCCAAAAAATACAAACTCAATTTCCAAAGATTTCCTATTTGATTTATTAAAGAACCCAAGTGATAATTCACGCATTTCAAGGCGGATTAAAACCGTAATTATCTCATTAATCACGTTCAAATCCGCAGTTCCCGCAACAGTGAATATAGGCATATTCAAAAGACCATATCTTGAGCAAATGAAGTCCAAATTTAGTAAACTCAAGTCCTATGGTTTCCTTGTTTAATGGGGAACAAAATACAATTGAAAAATTCGGGTTTAAACATTTTAAACAGAGCAGAAAAATTCAATTAGACAGAGGTGCGAAAATTGAAATGCAGTAAAAATTTTGCAACCCTTTCAAGAACCAAATCGTCTAAGGTCTATGGATCATATCCAAAACCATATTCAACCTGGCTCTGATACCACTTGAAGGATATTGAGTATCCTCAAGCGCATTACGGAAGCGTGTCGATCGCATCGTATGCAATCGGAGCAACTAGTCGCACTAGTTGCTAGATGCAGCGGAAATTAAAATTTTTAACTTTAAAGATGAAACCACATGATCACGAGAACACTTCTCGGATCGTTTCATCAAACCACAAAGTATAAGGAATACCTCTTGAAGCGTGGTTGTGATCGCGGGATCCCAAAGTAGAGATCCTCCTATCTTAAGTCCGATCCACGAAGAACGCACTTGCGGGCGCGATGATGAGTCACGTTCCTTCCCGCAATCCTCGATGAAGATCCAAGCGATGGCTCCCCCGATTTCGTCAAACGAAATTCGTCGTCTTCCTTTAGAGTAAAAAACTCCAAAGAAGATGGAGATCCACGAGTCGTCGAAGAAGAAGCCGAGAGTCCCTCCTTTCTCAACACAAAGTGGACGGCCACTTAATGGAGAAGAGAAAGAGAGAGAGGGCAAGAATGAGAAAGAGAGAGAGAGAGTTGTCACCTTGTACAACTCTTAATGATGTACCTTGGAGAGGCTACCCTAGCCCTCCTTTTATACTAGTTTAGGATCCAATGGATCTCAATCCATGGGACACATGGATCCAAGGGCTATGCTTGGTCCATGATAAATCAATGGCTAGGATTTGTTGTTCAATAACAACAATTTAAAATTAATTAATCAAGAGATAACATGATAAATGAGATGGAGTTAACCACCCTCCTAAAAAGGGGGGGCGTCACCCATGAACAATTCATGGGTGACGCCACCCATGGAGGTGGTTATTCTCTATTTTATTTATCATATTATTTATTAATTAATCCCAATAAATATTCACCAAATTAATTCCAAATTAATTTTGTGAATATTTCAATCTTGCCATTGAATATTGTGTGAATCATGTTCACAACCCAAACTAGTTAGTAAATTGCATTTCCAATTAATTAACAAATGTGAATCCAATTCACATTATTAATTAACAAATGCTATTTACATAAATTCTCTCTCTTATATATGTATATTATAAATCATATTTATAACATGCATATATCATGGATAGTGTTATCCACATTCTCTTAATCCTTGATAATTAAATCTCATTTAATTATCTTAGATAATCATTTTCACAATATGAATCATATTCATATTTAAGCTTGATAATTAAATCACATTTAATCATCAAGTCCTTGCTTGGATATTTCATCAAAAGAATTATTCTTGAACCCTTTCAAGAATAATGTGCTTTCTCCGCAGATACTTGGAGATAAGGACAGGGCGATTGTATTATTCCACGTATAGTGACTTGGACATTGAGATATTATCTCAAATCCAGATCTAACGAACCTCCCATAGATGCTTGATTAAATCAAGACCGCAAATCTAATCTTCTCATTACATCTGAAACTCATTCAGACCAATGTCCAACACTTGGACTAAGATCGGATTGCTTCTCTACTGAAAGGAGTCACTAAAATCCAAACCTGTTTCATCACTCCCTCGGAATGGAAGCGTCATGGATATACAATCGTTTATGATCACATCACCCTCAGGTATTCCCAATACCTGTACATCCTGTATACTGGAAGACCCATGGTCAACCCGAAGATCAAGATCTATTTTTCACTGTCTTCTTCAGGGTTTGATCACCAAGTTTCTCATTTGATCATTGGGATTTGGTATCGATCATATACTTTCCAAAAGCATATATCATACCTAGGTCTTGATCATATACTTTCCAAAAGTATATATCAAACCTACAAATTCAGTCAAGCTTCCAAAGCGAGACGACCGTGCACGGAATTTGATTCTTCCCAATATCTCATGAGTGAGCTCATGTCTTCCGGTTCAGTAGTGAACCTGTATGATCCCTTTGAGAGATCGTATTACTCATATGCCCTTATATGCACACCAACGCGCCGGTGTATAGACCTTGGTTAGGTCATAAACCTATTGGTCTGTCAAATGTACACACTCAGACATATAGCAATACATCTGTCTCCGGTCAGAGGATGCGTGCCTATGCTGTGACAGCATTCAACATAGGACTTAGCTTATCTCGATCTCGTTAAGTCAACTCTTTGACCTAACTAATCTGACACCTCCGAATCTCTATTCCTATGCAGAGGATCTGCATCAAGAGGTCGGTCAGATATCAGCCTATGTGAGAAAGGATTGCCATCTCCTACTCAGGCTGGAGATCACATCTTAACAATCATTTGACGGTGCTTGATGAGTCCTCAATCTAACCCTTTAGATATTCATCCAAGCACCAGCCTCTATGATTCAATAATTGAATCAACAGCTGTATGATCATTAAGACAGCCATGGTACATAACCCTAATTGTACAGAGGGACCTATTATGCAAATTATTTATTCTTCATTTCAGATCAGGGAATGATATTTGCAATAACATTTATTGCATAATGGCTCGCCGTGGGCTCACATGTCCAACAGTTTTATGTGTATTTTTTTGTTCTCAGATCTTCAGGTGCTCGCGGTCTCGATGTTCTCCGATGGTCGTCGACTCGATCAGCAGCGACTGAGAGGCTCACTCGATGAAGTAGAGACTGTAACCTCAACGTCATTTTCGCTCCTCTTCCTCGACTCTCGACCTCACTCTATGACGAATGAAAGCAAGGACTGATGCTCCTTCTCTCTACCTCTCTCTCGGAGCTTCTGTGAAAGATGGAGGAAAAATGGCACATTCAGAGCTTGATCGGAGAGGGGTTCATAGAGGAAGAATAGGTCGATGGAGGACAGAGGTGGATGGCACGAAGGAGAGGAGAAAAGGGATATTGAGAAGGTTTGAGGGGGGAAACGTGTGACATGTGGAGTGAGTAGAAAGCGGTTAAGGGAGAGACGGGTTTATGAGAGGTAGAGAGGGGAGTTTTGGGGATACTGTAAGGAGGTCGAGCAGGAAACGGAGAGCAGAGGAGGGATCCACGTATCAGCAGAACCTGAGAAAACCCAGCTTTTAAAGGTTTATATAGATTCTTTGAGAATCCTACGGAATCTTTTTAAAATGTATGAAATCTATTGGTGCAAATTTCATTACTTTTTAATACTAGATAAACAAAAATTTAGGGAAACATATCTTGTAGTAACATCATTTTTCAGATAAGAACTTCAACATTTTGTCAACATGTTCAGTCATATCTCAATGTTCGACCCTTGGACTTACCTCTCATATATTTTAAAGGTGTTTCTAGTAGTATTCATTGTGTTTATCTGAAAATTCTCGAAGATCGTGTGAGCATGCAACGACACTAATTCTCACATTTTAGCGTATCGATTTCCACACTCTCATAGTCTAAATAATGCACAACCCTACACCATGCATGTAGATTTCATGAAGTAATCGCAAATAATTGAACGGGACTGACCTTAGAATGACTATTTGAGGATGAATTTTCATTTTGGTATTGTTTTATCATAGAATTGGCTTCTTCATTGATCATGGAGCTTCCGATTGTCTCTCTGACATCCTGTACTCTCTTTGGATGATCAGGGAGGGGTGGAAAAAGTTAGGGTTTGAATGGGAAGAATTGGGGTATCATTGTGACTAAAAGAGAGGAATTTAACCCCATTCTGATAATCTGCATTACCCATGTTTTTTAAAAAAATTACAAATATACCATATGATTAAATGAAATTAACTTAAGCAAAGAATATCCACTTTTCAAGTTCTTGGGCTCATTGAAATTGACTCAACAAGTTGCTTAGATTGTTCCAAAATTGGGTGCATTATTAATATGGATGAAAACAGTTAGATATGGATACAAATATATGTATAATCATATCTTTATCTATTTTACAATACGAATACGAATTTGGATATGATATCAATGAATATGAAAAATGTGTTACTATATCCTAAAAATGAATATGAATATAAAACAAATACGAATCGAATACGAATAATAACAAAAATATTTGAATAGATTAACTAAAATATATATTTAGGATTGTTTGCACAAAATAAATATATCAAAAATATTTATTTCATAACAACTACGTTAACATTGGTTAATGCGATCATAAAATGTTGTTATACACGATTATAGAAACATTTTATAACTATATTATATACTAAATCGTATATACGAATATGAATACAAATGCGAATATTAGATATTGTCAAATTGATATCCATATCCACATCCACTTTTAAACGAATACTAAATCATAACGAGATGCAGAGAAGCATGAGCTTTAGCTTACAGAGAATAGGGTTGTCAATTGAATAGAATTGTAATGAATGAATCTATATTCTAGTTCGACAAAGTTCGAGTTTACGTTCATATAAATATATGTTCATTAACATATGTTTGAGTTCAAGTTAAAATGTTCGAGTTTGATTCATTGAGTGTCCTACATCCATCTCTGACTTTGCAACTTCACAGTGAGAAAGGAGGGAGAGACAGAAGTCAAATGCTGGAATCAGTACCCCCCTTGATTCCAAACCCCTTAGGCTCAGGAATCGGCTCCAGCCGGCTCATACCGCTCACCCGCTTCCCGCTGGGGGGCAATCCCGAGCATTGGCGTGAGGGCCGCCGAGGAGGGGGTGGGGAGTACTCTGGATATCATGAATCAATTGTCGAGGCGAAGAATAAAGGGGCTGTCTATTAGTTAAACTAGTACAAAGCCTGCGCTTCGCTGCGTTGGTTGTTGTATAATATGCAGAAAATTAAAATGGTATGTTTTGACAGAATTTTCGCTATATTAATTAGGAATTACTTTTGATATTATGTCTTGATGAGTAACTTAACTACCTCACGTAGGGATGCAAGCGGTTACGGAGATATCCATATCCGATCCGTCATCGTATCCGTTTTATATAAATTTTGTCATCCGTATCAGTATCCATTTTAAAATGGATACGGATATGGATATCGTTTTGATATCCGCAAACATCCGTATCTGTATTCGTATATCTATTTTTGTATATAAATATAGTCATAGAATCGTTTTTAACCCTATATAACATAATTCTATACCATCTTTTACCATATTTATATAGCTTTTATGACACAAATACGTTTAGTGAATTTATATCATGTGTTTTCTATCCAATTCATATATATTAAGTTGATTCTATAGAATATTTCTAATATTATTGGTATGCGATCAATATCCGTTTTACGTCCATATCCATTTTTTAAGGATATGGTAAGCTAGTTTCAATATCTGTCAACATTCGTATCCACATCCATATTCATATTAAAAAACGGATAAGGATACGGTAATACCTATATCCGTATCCGACCGTTTGCATCCTTAACCTCGCGTAAGATTATAGAAATCATACTCCCACACTCTTACCAAATATAATGTTGACAAACATTCTTACTAATTAAGTGAATATCTTTCACCATAATCAAATGATCTCTTTTTTATTATTTGTCTTAAATTATATTTAAGACAAATTCCAAATCTAAGTAGCAAAAATTTCAGAGACTCAAAGTTATATGTGCGAAAATTGAAATAATTACGTAACAACATGTTGATTGTAGTATTAAATTCCATTGCTCGATTTAATAAAGTAACGAAACTTACTTTGCTTCAAATGCCACTAATGCCATCTAATGCATGGAAACGTGAATGAAGAGAGGAAGCAATCCATGTGGCCCCGAGGAGGGAAAAACGGGGAGAATCAACTTTTGCGGACTGGGAGATCCACGTGTCAAAAGCCTGGTGAAAAATCCGGCTTTAATATATGTATATAGATATAGATAATGATTTGACACAAGATAAACTTGTTAAATAATGATTTGACACAAGATAAACATGTTAAAACGAAGGTATTAATTCAAAGCTGACTTCGATAACTATTTTTGATAGTTCGATAAGCATTTAAAAGAGTAAAAAATGATTCGAAATGAACAGAAGGGTTGTCCTCCCTGTTGTTGGCTAAAATCAAGTTAAAAATAAGTTTTGATCTATTGTTTATTTTATCTTATGAATATGCAACTTCAACTCCAACATTAATAACACATTATAGTACGTGTATAGATATACAGTTTTATGTGTTGCACTATCGAAATAAAATATTTAGGGGTGTTTGATTCGGGAATAAGCAGGAATAAGGATGGAGAATAAAAAAATAATGGTCTATTCTCTGTTCGGTTAGAAAGATAGGATTAAGGAGAATAATGTGGAATAAAGATCGGAAAGGTAGAATAAAGATAGGAATAAGGGTGAAATAAGAAGAAATAATGAGATGTGGATGGGAATTACCGTACTTTTGGGAACCACACCGGATGGGGGAATTAACCCCTTATTGTAATGCTTATTCTCCAAACAAATAGGACCTTATTGAATGAATATATGTCACTTTCATGCCCAATTCATTATGTTGTTGAACTAAACCAACATATCCAAACTATTACTTAAACCAACATATCCAAACTATTACTCAATCATCTTCAAGGGGGTGTTCGGTTCAGGAATAAGCAAGAATAGTGATAGAGAAAAAGGAGAATATGGGTATGTTCTCTGTTCGGCTAAAAAGATCAGAATAAGGAGAATAAGGTGGAATAAAGATAAGTATGGTGGGATAAAGATAGGAAAAAATGTAGAATAAGGTGAAATAATTGGATGTAGATGAGAATAGCAGTACTCTTGGAAACTACACCAGGCAAAGAATTGACCCTTTATTTCAATGTTTATTCTCCAAATGAATATGGCCTAATTAAATATGAACATATTCGATTCGATTAAAAGTTTGATTATTATGGCTCCCTATCACAATAGACAAGTTGTATATATTGAACGAAGAATGGTGTGGGGTAAAATATTTAGAAATCCCTAACAAGATCTTTGCCCAAAGGAGAGGGCCATCCCTTTCGTGGAATGCAGACGCAGTGGGTAATTAGCCCATTTATCATATGTCTACGGCTTTATAACACAACTAAATATGAGTTTTGTATTACGGTTTTGGAAGAATGATTCTATTTAAATAAGCTTAACAAAATGTTGTGATTTATAAACATGAATGACTAGCGATTAGGGATGAAATGAATAGAAATATATCCTTATTTGATTAGCCACCATATATGTTTTATATAGAATTTGACATACGTATCCTCATCCATTTTAAAACGGATAGAATTATAAGTATCACTTTAACATCCGGATTCATATATCCATTTTTATAAATAGTTACCGTTATAGTTTTATACGTTCTTTCATCATCTTTGTTATAAGGGATTTTTACCCGGCAGACCTTATAATCTTTGTCAATTACCTCTACGACTTTTGAAACATCGTAATTCCTCCCTCAACCCCGTAAACTTACTAACTTTTACCATAAAGACCCTGTGGTTAATGCCCATCCATTTAACCGTTAAAACTAACCGGATTTTGTTATCTTCTTTACATGGTACCCATCGTATTTATCAAATTTACCATAATTGCCACTCCCCTCCCACCCTCCACCTCCAGTCAAACACGTTCCGGCCCGCAACCACCCTGCCCTCGTCGGCCTCCCATGGCCGACCCCTACACCTCCTCACCTGCAAGCCCCCCCCCCCCCCCCCCCCGCGCAACCGCCCCGCCTCCTCACCTGCGAGCTCCCCCCTCCCCGCAATCACTCCCGCCCCCGCCCCCAAACCCCTACGGCCAGCCTCGTCACCTGCGGAGCCCCCGACCTCCCCTGCCGACCCGCACTGCCCTCCTTACCTGCGAGCTCCCCTCCCCGCAACCGCCCCGCCTCCCCCCGCAACAGCCCCTCCTCCTCCTCACCTGCGAGCTCCCCCGCTCCCCGCAACCACCCCCGCCCCCAAACCCCTGCGGCCCGCCTCATCACCTCCCGAGCCCCCGACCTCCCCTGCCGACCCGCGTCGCCCTCCTCACCTGCGAGCTCCCCTTCCCACAACCGCCCTGCCTCCCCCCGCAACAGCCCCATCTCCTCCTCACCTGCGAGCTCCCCCCCTCCCCGCAATCGCCCCCGCCCCCAAACCCCTGCGGCCCGCCTCGTCACCTGTGGAGCCCCCAGCCACCCTCGATCTCCCCTGTCGACCCGCACCTCCACCTGCGAGGCCCTCCCCGGGCCACTCGAAGCACCGCCCACCACCTCCTGACACTCCCCTTGATCGAAGCCCCCCGCAGCCCGCCGCCTCCATCTGCGAAACCACCCGCCCCCGTGCTACAGTGGGAGAGGAACCTGTTAGAGGAGGGAGGAGGGAGGTTTATTGTTTATTTTCTTGGTTAATTCTAGCCTTCCGATCATAGATTGGTTAGATTAACTCGTTGTTAACTCAAGGAAGTTAAGTCTACATGTGTCAATTTAACGATAGGGTTCATGGGGTAAGACGGAGCAAGTTTACGGGGTTGAGGGAGGAATTACGATGTTTCAAAGGTCGTAAAGGTAATTGACAAAAGATTATAGGATCTACCGGGCAAAAATCCCTTCTTATAATTGTTATAAAATAAATATGTTTTGTATACATATGACGTGTAATTCACAAGCTGCTGCACTACGATCTCTCTCTCTCTCTCTCTTATATGGCATTCAGTGAGAGAAAAGATGTATATCCATCATTAAATTGCTTTTAAGATGTACGTTTTGTTAGATGAGTGGTTACATCGGTAGAATAAACTAAAGGCAAGGAGGGCATACAAGCAAGATGAATTTTACTGAACTTAGGTTGTAAATATGAAGTATATTAGCTAAACTGTAATTAATTCGTTTCCCTTTTTGCCTTTTTTTTTTGCTCCCAGCTTAACGTTATAAGACATGTACGTTATCGTGAAAGCGCTGCGTAGAAATACTAAGCTTTTTTTAGAAAAAATGTTCAAATTCATTCATCGGAATAGTGCCTAAATAAGTTCAGTACATCATAAAAATGCTGATGGGCCCGCATTGACGTGAGGCAAAACTTACAACCACGTCAGATATATAACATGTAGAGTATCAGATTAAACACCCCTAACAATAGCAACAAAACAGCCAGATGTTTTCCGTAAAAAGTAGTAATGAATCCATCCAAAAAAAACCCAAGCCAAAGTTATATACCATTGGTTACCATTCATGTTAAAACTCCACCACCATTTCCAGCACCTGTAAGACACACCTTTAAAAAATTACACAGAATCTGAATATCAGAAACAAAAAAACTTCTAGAAAAAGACCATCAGATGCCCCCTCATTCGAGCTCCATAATATGGCATCAATGCTCGCAGTGGTACAACCCTAAAATACAAAAACATTCCTCCTGCCTGCCAAGTGCGAAGAACAAGTGAGCAGAGGCATAGTGAAGGAGGAACATGAAGAAGACATGTTGGCCGATTCGGAGATGGCAATGGGGAAGAGGGCTGTATAAGAACTGGATGGGGTGGAGGGTCAGGAAGCTGGAAGAAAAGAATAGGGAGCTGGTTTGGTGACGGATATGGGGTGGGGCATAGATGTTAGGCATCGGGACGGCTTGTGAATCCTCGAGGTATATAAAGACACCAGCATGATCGCATAAAAAGACGCTGGAGAAGTGGAGCGGGGAATAAGAATCGGGCTGGTGGCAATTAGAAAGGCGTTGCTGTTCTTGGTGAGAGCATACATGAATACTCCCATTTATGACTGAACGGAGATAACTTGGGAATGATACAAGAACAGAAAAGTGATGGGGAAGGAAACTACAATCCTTTTCAATCATCTACACGGGCATATGGAATTCAGAAATATTTGCAAATATTTTCTTATCGATGGAGAAATAATAGCGGAAATTAAAACATTCTACGCACTCCTCAAAGTGGATCTTCCAGGAGAAATAGGGCCAAATGATATGGGATAAAACAGTTGAGTTCTACATCTTTGTATGGGCTACTAGTTTAAAATGATACTATATCAGGTGTAGGCATACAATGCATGTATTATGTGAATATGCACATTTTAGAACCAATTGCAGTGCTACGTTGCTCACGAGCACAATTTTCAGTGCTGAATAAGTGCAACTCTGTTAATGAATACACCTGCCAATTACTACATTTGCGACAAAGGGATCGGATATAGAAATGCATGTACATCACTTCAACTCCTCAAAACTTCAGGATGAGCGACTGTTCTTTGAAAAAGAATTCTTTTTTGCTCTCTCCAAGATTGTTTTGTCAGCAGTGATGAAAAATGCAGCAATTGAAGCTGCAATATAAAATTTGTTAGTTAACTAGATATAAAGAGGGATAATTGTTTTAGAGTTAAAAGGATGAATTTCCATAAAAAGCTCGAAAAACTTTCTATACAAAAGGATGAATAAATTACTCTTTCGAAAGAATTACTTTGCTAACATAATAAATGACCATAAAAATTGACCAACAGCACTGATGCTTTAAAAATTTAGGAAGGCTAACACCAGTTTGAAGTAATTATAGAAAAGATATTGAAATGCAGCAGCCATCAAAGCATATCATGAGCACTTTATTGTAGTATATCTTCATCTCTTTCCTGTCATCCTCATAAATTCTTATTTGTTAATGCTTATATCTTACATTCGCCCCCATGGAAGGTGCCATGCACCCAAGGCGCAGTATACCACAAACTAGGAACATCTTGAAACCAACAGCCCCCAAAACAGAGATTTTGATACTATTTAGGGTAAAATACATGAGAGTTCCCAGTTTATGGGGTAAATATCAATAAGGTTCCAGACATTTGGGAGCATGAATTCCAGTACTACAACAGTTTGTCATCGACATTATATTTTTTGCATTAAAATGAAAAAATTAACCTTATGGATATGATCTATGTTTTTGCGAAGTTTTGATAATTAGTGATTGACAAGCTATACACCATCTTCAATATTGTTATTATTGCAGGTATGGCATACCTCCAAGATTTTGATGATAGTAAATAGTAATACTACCATGATGCATAGCTAATCAAGTGCTAATTATCAAGAACTTTGAACTACATATATAATGCCTGTCAAGCTAATTTTCATATGATTAATTGAATGTCACTCATTAATTCTTATGGTATTGAAATTAGACAACAAAATGTTTCTTTTACACCGGGATCCCTTTCTTATATTTACCCCATACTTTGGCACCTTTTATGTTATATAGCTACTATTTATTTCTTCCAAAAAATCCTAATATTATCAATGTTGTTATAATGAGGTGCCTTCAATAAGCTCTCAAAGAAGAATCTTGCACTAGTCAGCAAACTAAGCCAATTAGTTGGACTATGATGTTCAATGGGGTATCCAAATAGGTTACTATTTGGTCAGTAAATAATTATAAAAATGTGCATAAAAGCAGTATAGAAATAGTTGGTCGAAGAAGCGGTGTAAACCTTTGATTTCATTTGTTATTTTTGGTATTGATAAATCTTATTAGTCGTATATACTTGCCATTAATTTATCTTGAAAACGTGTAAATGGGATCTCTCGCAATATGTTGGAGTATATGTGTCACTCACGTATATATGGGTAATTGATCCTTCCAAGATCCAATTACCACATCCAGTGCTTAGCCCCACATCTACCAGTGGTGGGATTTGGAGGGTCTGTGGAGGCTATATAAGAAGTCCCATATCTCATATATCAGATGAGAGAAAGTTCAATAAACATATCAGCCCTTTGAGGCGTTCTCTTGTGGTTTCATCCCCCACCTTAGGGAGTAGGGTTCCACGTAAAAATCAATGTGTTCATGTTTATCTTTATGTAGTTCTTGCTCTGTTTATCTATTCCGCTTTCGCATTTCATATTTTCTAACATGGTATCAGAGCGGGTTCGATTCTCGAAGAGTTATTTTCATTATTTGTTCGTTCGACTTTTGAAGATTTATTAGTGAAGATCTTTTATGAAGTTCATGTTCACGATTGCTCAAGATCAAGCTCAAGGGTGCCACATTTCTTGATGGAACCCTAATTCTGCGTGGTTGATGTTGACGCCAACGTCGATCACATCGGCAACTTCCGGGATATGTTTGGGTTTATAAAACCCTAGTTCTCCAGCCCGATCCTTGGCATGCGCAACTCCAGGCAACGCGCTCTCCGAAATCTCGTGCACTCCAGACGGTGTTGCCTCCTCCCAGGCGGTGCTCGATCTCCAGGTGATGGCGGTGGCCGCATTACTCGCCACCCTCTTCCCAGTTCCAAGTGGTGATCCACAGGTGGCACCGCCCACAACCAACTTCCTTGATCTGGGAGGATTCCATACGACGGCGCTCCCTCCTTATGCAATGATATCCTCATCAAGCACGAGGGCTCCCGTCGTCGAGCCTCCTGGAAGGACCCCGACACCATCACCAGCTCTCGCACAACCAAAGTCGTCGCCGCCTCCCAACTCGCCGCATCTCCTACAGGTGCTTCCCCTTCATTCACGTGTGTGTAGGATTGCCACAAGCCCAGGCGGAGCCCCCATCGCTCCATCTCGCAGCAACAGTATCGAGCCATCTCCCTTCAGTGGCGATGCTTCAGGAGACGATGCCGCTCCTCTTCAGATACTGCCGCGCGCATCTCCTGGCAGCGCATCTCCAAGCGGCGCACCTCCAGCGGCGCTAGCTCCCATTGCCGCTCTGAGATGATGCATCTTGTCAAAGGCTCCAACGGCATCAGCTTCATTCTAGAAGAAGCCCCGATCGTGGGGCGGCTCCTGTGAGGGTTTCTCAATCGGGGAACCGTAAATAGGGTGAGCCCAAGTGGGCTGAGAAAAAAAAAGGGAGAGGCCAGTTAAAAAAAAGATCATTTGTTTTAGGCCAATGGTGGGCCATGTGTGTTTGAAAAAAAGAGGGGAGGTCAAGAGTTAAAAAAGGTGCATACAAAAAACTGTACACTTAAAAAACATTGTTTTGAGAAAAGGTGTGTGCAAAAGAAAAGTCGTATGCGGGGGGATGAGAAGAAATTCGCATAAAAATGCAACGGCTCAAAAAATTGATTGAAAAAAAATGAAAAGAAAAGCCGAAGAAAAAATGATGATTTATCGATTTATGTGATGTTTTATTTTCCTCATTTTCTTGTCTTCCCTAAACTTTATCGATGTCATTGTTTGATGCACACATGTTTGCGATCATCGGTTTTGTGTGGTCCCCATCTTTGTTTTTGGTCTCAAAGTTTTCATGCGAATCATAGGGACTCCAGAGTAGAGATCGCATTTCCTCTGCCATGTGGGCTAGGGTTTTCATGTGATTTCACATGGACTCCAGAGTAAACTCGGTAGAGATCCCATTCTCTGAGTCAGTATGGGAGAGATCCAATTCCCCAACGAGGAGACTTTTCTAACTCCATTCTCCAGCGATCGTGGACTCCGATGAGGATATCTCCCTGGCTTTTTCAGTTTGGCCCTTCAGATATGGAGCAGTTGTCCACATGATTCAGGCTTCTACATGTGGCGGGCCAGAATACTCCGACGAGGAGACTCATTCATTTTTTAGTGACTCTGACAGGTGCAGTACATAGTACGTATTCTTCGACGAGGAGACATGATTTAACTCACACTCCAGCCCGTTTGTTCCTCCTCACCTGCACGGCATGAGAAGCAAGTCCTCGACAGCAACCGACAATTTTGTTTGCATTGAGTTAATATTGTTTGTAGTGGCTTGTAGTGTGAGTTTGAGATTTCTTTATGTTTGTCCAAGCTAAGCATTGCATGCTCTAGCTTGAGGGGGAGTGTTGGAGTATATTTGCCACTCATGTATAGATGGGTAATTGGATTCTTCCAAGATCCAATTACTATATCCAGTGTTTAGTCCCACATCTACCAGTGGTGGGACTTAGAGGGGTTGTGGAGGCTATATAAGAAGCCCCAGACCTCTTGTATCGGATGAGAGAAAGTTCAATGAACACATCAGCCCTTTGAGGCATTCTCCTGTGGTTTCATCTCGCTCCTTAGGGAGTAGTGTGAGATCCGAATCCGAATAACCGAAATCCGACCCAATTAAGGGTCTGCATGATCAATTAATATTCAAGTAAGAACAGATATGACCCATAGCATCGCTATACTCCCCTATGTCATGGCTTTATACTCTGATTATGCATTGGATCTGGTGACCACTGTCTGCCTCTTGCTCTTCTATAACACCAAGAAACTCCCTATGAACACTTTTAAGCAAGAGGTACACTTCCTACCCTTGTAGTATCCCGCATAATGTGCATCAACACAAGCTATAACAGCAAGGGATGTCCCACTGTTAAATAGAAGATCATTGCCAGATGGGGTCTTTCGATATCTTAAAATCATATGGACGGCATCCATATGTGCCTATCTAGGCTACTCCATGAATTCACTCTACTCACTGTAAAGGATATATCTGGCCTAGTGATGGTCACTTATAGGAGCTTCCCAACGAGCTCCAAGTACCTCCTCTTCACTACCTCCTCAGTGTCATCATCATACAACTTCATGCATGGGTCCATGGGAGTAGTGGCACGCCCGCAATCTACCATGCCTATCTCAAAGAGAAAATATGTAACGTACTTCATTTAGGTCATCACAAGACCTTAGTGGTTCCTGGTAAACTCCAGTCCAAGGAAGTAACAAAGACTACCAAGGTCCTTGGTTACAAACCACTGACCTAGGAAATTCTTAACAGCTTGGATGCCCTACTCGTCATCTCTTGTAACAATGATATTGTTGGAGTATATGGTCATATGTAAGATGGGTAAATGGATCCTTCCAAAATCCATTTACCACATCTATGTTTAGTCTCGCATCTCAGTGTTGGGACTTGGAGAGTCTGGGGAGGTTATATAAGAAGCCCCAGACCTCTTGCATCCAGTGAGAAAGTTGAATGCAACATATGATCCTTTGAGGCCTTCTCTTGTGGTTTCATCCCGCTCCTTATGGAGTAGGGTTCCATGTTAAATTCCGTGTTATTATTATTTTATTCTGATACGCTTACGCATTCCTATTTTGTAACATGGTATCAGAGCCAGGTTCGATTCCTAAGGTCTTTCATATTCTTTATTTCTTCAAGATTTGATTGTAATGTTCTTATTTTTTGAAGATCTATTCATGTTCACATATTGGTCAAAGATCTGTTCGTATTCAAGCAATTCTAGGGTTTCATTCTAAAACCCTAATTCAGATTCACGATGCTCCAGATTTTGAAGAAGTTCGTTTTATCAAGTCCAGGATACGCGAGGGCATATATGCGGTTCTAGGGTTCCCGGTCGAACCCCAATGCTGAAAGTAATCCTCCACACGAGTCACAATTTCCAAGCAGCGAAGGCCACGACTTCTCTTGAAGGAGCCCTTCTGCGGTGCACCTCTAGACCGCATCCAAGCACCAGGCTGCATCGCTCCTCCAAGCAAGCACGCAGGAGGCACTCCCGTCTCCTGGACAATGCAACCCTTAGCGCCTCACGCCGCTCCCTGGCAGTGCTCTCAATCCGAGAGCGGCAACCCTTTCCAGCGTAGGCAGCACCATATCGTGCGGCATCGTCAGCGTACTGCCCACCCTCTCTGTGTGTGAAGCCTCTTGGGCGCCCGCACAACCGAAGGACCACCATGTGACACCACCGCGCACCTTCCAAGCGAGCCGAGCTCCTCCAATCGGCGTTGCACCTCGACCATTCCAAGAAGCGGCAACCAGCTAATTCAAACCCTCCAGGCAGCGTGATCCTTCGCGCACCTCTCGCATCAGCAACTCCTATGTCGCAGATCACTCGCAGCTCCTCTCCGCGCATCACGCCCTCTAATCCATGCATGCAAGCGGCAACAAAAGAAGCAGAGCCCCAATCGGAGGTGGATCTTGCAAGAGAAGGGTCCTACTACAAGGAACCCTAAATAAAGAAGGGCCCACAGTCGTAAAAAAGGGTTGCATCTTTAGGCCCTAATTGGGTCGGGGGAAAATGATGGAAAAAAAAGTGAGCCTCGTTCAGCATTGAAAAAAGAAAGAAAAAGAAAAGACTGCATGTTATTTTTTGGCCCCCAAGTGGGCCAACGATCTTAAAAAAATTGACCTTGTACAAAAGAGGCCTAATTTGAAGAAAAGAAAGAAAGGAGGCGGCATGTTTTGAGGAAAAAAGGGAGGAAAAAGCTGCTAAAAAATATATTGAAACAGCTTATTTTAAAAAAATAAAATAGCCAAAAAAATGGGGAAAATGTAAAAAAACATAAAAAATGAATGGTTTACGTGATGTTTTGTTTCTCCCTATTTTCATTCGTTTTCTCCCAACTTCGTTAATGCCATTGATTTCCGACAAGTATAGAAGAAAGGGGGAGTATTGTGTAGAGTCACAAGTCTGTTCCTGATTCAGATGTCAAATTCCAGACCAGCTAGATTTTCCAAAATCTATAGTTTAATTTCAAACTCTGCGGATTAGTCAGAGTCCAAGTTCGAGGCATTCCATCGTTGCGTGACCCATTTCTTGATTTCTCCAGAGAAAGACTCCTTTTCATATGTGCGCGTGTTTGCCATCATTTTTATGTAGTCCTCATCTTTTGTTTTTATTCAGAGTTTTCATGTGTACCATAGGGACTCCAGAGTAAAGATCCTATTCCTTACGCCATGTAGGTTAGGGTTTTTATGTGGTATCATAGGGACTCCAGAGTAGAGATCCCATTCTTTGTGCCAGTACAGGAGAGACACAGTTCTCTGACAAGGAGACTTTTTCAGACTCCATTCTCCAGCAATCATGGACTCCGATGAGGATGCCTCCACGACTTTTTCGTTCGGTCCTTTCAGAGATGGAGCAGTTATCCACGTGGTATGACGGGCTAGAGTACTCCAAGTGGAGACTTATTTCCAGTTGCAGTAACTCTGACATGCGCAGTTCAGAGCACGTGCTCTCCGACGAGGAGATTCAGTTTGACTCATACTTCAGCTCGTTTGTTCCTCCTTACCTGCACGGCATGAGAAGCAACGTCCTCGACAGTAGCCGACAGTTGTGTGCGTTGATTTGATATTGTCTATAGTGTCTTGTATTATGACTTGAGATTTCTTTCTGTTTGTCCAAGTTGGGTATTGCATGCTCCAGCTTGAGGGAGAGTGTTAGAGTATATTCATCATAAGTGAGATGGGTAAATGGGTCCTTGTTTAGTCCCTCATCTATAAGTGGTGGGACTTTGGAGAGTCTATGGAGTCTATATAAGAAGCCCCAGTCTCCCAGACCTCCTATATCCAGTGAGAAAGTTGAATGCAACATATGACCCTTCAAAGCCTTCTCCCGTAGTTTCATCCCGCTCCTTAGAGAGTAGGGTTCCACGCTAAATCTTGTGCTCTTCCAAGTTATTATATTTTATTCTGATACGCTTCCGCATTCCTATTTTCTAACAAATGCCATCAACATAAACGAATAAGGTAATTGTACATATCTGAGACCTCTGAACAAACAGTGAATGATCTGCAGTCGATATCACAAACACATGTTGCTCTATCAAATCTGAGAGCTTCTAGAACCACACTTTTGGATTTTGCTTAAGGCCATAGATCGCCTTGTGAAATATATAAACCGTTTGGCACTCGCCTTAGCAACAAACCAGGTGATTGTTACATGTAGACCTCCTCCTACAGGTCATCATAGAGAAACGCATTCTTCACATCAAGCTAATGTAGAGGCCAATCTCATGTCACTGCAACAGTAAGAAGGAGCTATTGTTGGACATGCGAGCCCAAGGCGAGCTATTATGCAATAAATATTGTAAATATCATTCCCTAATCTGAAATGAAGAATAATTAATTTAACGTGGAAGCCCTACTCCATGACCATGGGAGAAGCCCTCACAGGAGGTCTGGAGCTCCTTATATAGCCTCTCCAGAGCCTCCAAGTCCCACCACTGAACAATATGGGACTAAACAATTGGATGGGGTAAATGGATCTTCTCCAAGATCCATTTACCCTCTACAATTCATATCGCGCGTACAACGAATACTCCAACACTCCCCCTCAAGCTGGAGCATGCAATGCTCAGCTTGGACAAACAGAAAGAAAGTCAACTCATGCTACAGGACACTACGGACAATATCAACCCAACGCGTACAACTGCTGTTGTCGAGGACGTTGCTTCTCATGCCGTGCAGGTGAGGAGGACGAACGGGCTGGAGTGTGAGTATGCTAAATCTCCTCGTCAGAGAGCATGTGCTCTGAACTGCGCCTGTCAGAGTCACTGCAACTGAAATGAGTCTCCTCGTCGGAGTACTCTGGCCTGCCACAATAATGTGGACAACTGCTCCATCTCTGAAAATGGCCTAACTGAAAAGGAGTCGTGGCTGTGCAATCCTCGTCGGAGTCCACGGTCGCTGGAGAATGAAGTCTGAAAGAAGTCTCCTCGTCTGAAAACTGGGTCTCTCCCATCTGGCACAGAGAATGGTACACTACTCTGGTGTCCCTACGATACCACATGAAAACCCTTGCCAACATAGCATAGGGAATGGTCCTCTACTCTGGAGTCCCTATGGCTTATATGAAAACTCTGGCCGACAAAACACGAAGAAGATGGGGACCACGAACAAATGATGGCATACATCTACTCATCTGAATAGACCGCATACTCGTGCGTGTCTGAAAATGAGTCTCTCACTGAAGAACTCGAAAATGGGCCTCTCAACATGGAGTGCCTCGAACTTGGACTCTGACCAATCTAAATGTCTAGTCTGAAATTGCGCATCACACTACGGACTCGGAATCTGAACCTCGAGTATGATATTGCGCATGGAGAAACTGACTGAATCTGATAACTTGTAGAGTCTGAGAAAATCTGGTTGATCAGCATCTGACATCTGAATCTGCAACAGGACAGGTGACTCTACACCGTACTCCGTCTTTCTCCCATACTTGTCGGAAAATCAACATCGACAAAGTTGGGAGAAGACAAGATAATACGTAACTATGGGGATAATCAAACCAAATAAGCCGATCACAAATTTTTCGGCTTCTCAAATCATGAATAATATTTGGCCGTTTCATCATTTTTTTATTTTTACAGCTCTCGTTTTTTGCAATTTTTTAAAGTCGTTCAACCTTGTTTATATATATACGGCTTTTCTTTTCTTTTTTGAAAACACTTGCGTACGGTTTTTCTTTTGTACGTGCCTTTTTTTCCTTTTTTTATTTTAACAGAGACCTTATGGTCCAATTGGACAGAATTATAATAGCCCATTTGGGCTTACAGAAATGAACTCGCTCTCTCTCTCTTTCATTTTTTAATGTTGCAAACCCACCCCCCTTTTTTTAAATACATGCCCAACGTTGGCCTTTTGCAATATATTTTTTTTAAACTGGATCGTGCTCTAATTCTCAGCCCACTTTTGGGCTTTTAAACAAAAAACTTCTCTTTTTTTATAAAGGGGCCCTCTACCCTTTAGGGTTCCCGTGTTGGGAACCCCTTCATAATGCCGCCGCCCTAGGGCCGAAGAGAGAGAGCGATTCCGCTAGGGCTTGCGCATGCGGGGGATGCGCGCCTGGGAGATGCGCCACAGCCTTCGCGAGAGATGGAGAAGCCGCAAGTACTAAAGGACCTGATGCTCGAAGGCGGCACCGCTCGTTGGGAAGAGGAGCCTGTCTGGGGCTTGCTGGAGATGACTCGTCGCCGCCAGGGAACCGAATGGGGTTGCACCGCCTCGGGATGGCGATCGACTTCGGATCACTTCGAAGGATGTGTCGTGTGACTGCGCCCTGTGTGGCTGTCGTCTAGAGTGCGCGTCGTGCGCACCTATGCTTGGAGAGACTGTCACCTGGAGGTGATCGGGACGCCTGGATGGGAAGGGTCGAGCGCCGCTGCCTAGAGGCTCGTGCAGGAGATGTGCGCAGGGGTGATCTTTGGGTGTTTCCTTAGTCGCGTGTGAATCGTGCGCATGGAGAGGCACCGCTCAAGATGGGGTAGCTCGCGCGCCTGGAGGATGCACATATGCCTGCATGCAGTGGAATCGCACTTCCTTTAGTGATTGGAGAGAAGGGCGGTATGAGAGGAATCAGCGCTTGGAGAAATTCTAGTGCCATGGCGCGATGAAAACTTCCTCCCAAAGGAGGTGTCGCCTGAAGGATTGGCAACAAGATGTGCATCCTACGCATTCGGTGAAGCATGAAGAATGCGCGATCTTGCGTTGATGCATGGAAACTGGGAGGGGCGCCGCATGCACCCTGGATCTGGAGATGTGTGTACTCAGGAGAGGCCTGGATGATCGCAGCTTCTTGATTAGGGTTTCGTAACCCTAGAACCTGACCTCATTGACGTAAAACGAAAACTCTCCAACAATAAACACGAATCAAATCTTCTCTCAAATTGATTCTCGAATTATAAACAAAGAATATAATGAAAATCCCGAGAATCGAACCCGCTCTGATACCATGTTAGAAAATAAACATGCGGAAGCGAACATGGAAAAAGATAAAGAAAATAGGAACAACGGGATTTAACGTGGAACCCTACTCCGTGAGGAACGGGATGAGACCACGGGAGAAGCCCTCAAAGGGGCATGTTATGCATTGCACTTTCTCAATGGATACAGGAGGTCTGGGGCTCCTTATATAACCTCTCCAGACCCTCCAAGTCCCACCACTACAACTTATATGGCGCATACAACGAATAATCCAACAAATATCATTCCCTAATCTGAAATGAAGAATAATTAATTTGCATAATAGGTCCCTTAGTAGAATTAGGGTTATGTACCATGGCCATCTTAATGATCATACAGTTGTTGATTCAATAAATGAATCATAGAGGTTGATGCTTGGATGAATATCTAAGGAGTTAGATCGAGGACTCATCAAGCACCGTCAAATGATTATTAAGAGATGATCTCTAACCTGAGAAGAAGATGGCAATCCTTTCTCTGAAGGTTGATATCTAACCGACCTCTTAATGCAGGTCCTCTACATAGGAATAGAGATTCGAAGGTGTTAGATAAGTTAGGTCAAAGAGTTGACTTAACGAGATCGAGATAACCAAAGTCTTATATCGTATGCTGCCATGATATAGGCACGCATCCTCTGATAGGAGACAGATGTGCTACTATATGTTTGAGTATGTACATTTGGCAGACCAATAGGTTGATGACCTAATCAAGGTCTATACACCGGCATGCTGGTGTGCATGCAAGGGCATATGAGTAATACAATCTCTCAAAGGGATCATATAGATTAATTACTGAACCGGAAGACATGAGCTCACTCATGAGATATTTGGAAGAATCAAATTCCGTGCATGGTCGTCTCGCTTTGGAAGCTTGACTGAATTTGTAGGTTTGATATATACTTTTGGAAAGTATATGATCAAGAACTAGGTATGATATATGCTTTTGGGAAGTATATGATCGATACCGACTCCCGATGATTAAATGAGAAACTTAATGATAAAATCATGAAGTAGACAGTATAAAATTGATATAATACTTCGGGTTTATTATGGGTCTTTTGGTATGCAGAATGTACAGATATTGGGAATACCTGAGGGTGATGTGATCATAAACGATTGTATAACCATGACGCTTCCATTCCTAGGGAGTGATGAAATCGGTCTGAATTTTAGTGACTCCTCTCAGTAGATAAGTAATCTGATCTTGGTCCAAATGTTGGACATTGATCTGAATGTGATTCAGGTACAATGAGAAGATTAGATATGCGGTCTTGATTTAATCAAGCATCTTTGGGAGGCACGAGATCTGGATTTTGAGATATGATCTAAATATCCAAGTCACTATACGTGGAACAATACAATCGCCATGTCCTTATCTCCAAGTATTCGTGGAGACGGCGCATTATTCTTGAAAGAGTTCAGGATAATTTCATTGTTGATATTATATATCCGAGCATTGAGAAAATTGATAATTGAATGTGATTTAATTATCATAAATAATATGAATTTGATTCATATAATAAAGAGAGTTAACGTAGATAATTAAATGTGATTTAATTATCAAAGATGAGAATAATGTGGATGTGATTCATAGTATTTGGGCACATGAGAATAGAGATCCAAGATTATTAAATGTGAATTAATTATCATGGATATAAATAATGTGGATATGACTATTCATATTAATCACATATATTATAAGTGTGATTTATAATAAATTAGAGAGAGCTATTTGTAATTTACATTTATTAAATTAAATGCTGATGTGAATTGGATCCACATTGAACATTAAATTAAAAAATGTAATTTACATTTTATTTCGGGTTGTGAATGTGATTCACAAATTTCCAATGGCAAGATTGCATTATTCTCAAAATAATTATGAATTATTTTTGTAGAATAATTTACAACAAGTGTTGTTGTAAAATCATGGAGATTTCGAAAAGATTGCATGAGAATCCACCCTTCCATATTGGAAGGGTGGACGGCCACCAATTCCTATATAGAAGAAGGTGGTCGTCCACTCTTATATGGAGGGCGTGATCTCCATCCTAAAATCTCCATATATGCTTGATTTAATTTAGGATTAAATTATTTTGATTTATCAAATATATTTAATCTAAATTAAATTAATTGTTGTTATATTTTTACTACAAAATCTTGGCCATTATAAGAAACACAAATCAATATGAGCCATTGGATTTGTGTTGTCCATGGATTGAGATCCATGGATTTCAAAACCCTATATAAGAAGAGGCACCCCTTGCTCTTCTTAAGTTTACAAGTTTACAACAACTCTCTCTCTCATTCTCTACATGCCCTCTCTCTTTCTTGTGGTCGTCCATTATGGAGCCCTAGAGAGAGTCGCTCATCTCTGCAGCGTCGCCGTTATGCTGTCGGATGTTTTGCTCGTGGATCTCCATCTCCTTTGGTGCGCCTCGCTCATGAAGAAGACATAAGATCTCATGTGATGAGATCAGGAGATTCATTGCTTGGATCATCAACATGGATTACGAGAAGCACGCGTTTCATCAACACGTTCGCAAGCGTCTCCTCCGTCGGATCGAACTTAAGATAGGAGGTCTCTTTGTTTAGAGACTCGATCGCAATCACGCTTCAAGAGGTAACCCCAATGCTTGTTTGTGGTTTAGATGAAACAATCCGAAAAGTGTTCTTGGATCATGTGGTTTCATCGCATAGAAAATTTTTAATTTCTGTTGCCTCGAGCAACTAGTCGCTCCCGATCACACATGATGCGATCCTCACGCTTCCGTGATGCGCTTAAGGATCTCATCGTATCCTTCAGCTGCAGTGTAGAATGTCGATCTACTGGAGAGAAAGTATCCTGATAGTCCACTCCATATGTCTGGGTGAACCCACGAGTCACAGATCTCGCCTCGTAGTGATCCACGCTACCATCTGTTTGGTGCTTCACTGTAAACACCCATTTGTATCCTACAACAAACGCTCATGTAGGAGCTGTAACAATACTCTATGTGCCACATGACTGTAATACGACCACATCCTCCTACATAGCAAGATGACATTGACTATCATGTATTGCCTCTTGATATGTCTGTAGTATATCTACGGTTGACAGTCCGACGACAAACCTTATGAAGTCCTCTGAGAGTCGGTCCAAGAAAACATGGGTTGCAAGAGGATATGTAGCACAAGTACTGTATGCCTCTTCCGTAGAGCAATATGCACATTCAGATCACATGCCTCCTTCTCAACCTGTAAACTACCCTCATGAGAGGGTACTTGCTCATTATGTAAAGAATCTTACTGCATGCAAAAATAACCGGTGTCATCAGTAGAAACAATGTGATCATTACATACTTGGGACGCGATGGATGATGGACAAGGCTCATGAGCATGGGAAACTGTGAAGTTTGCGAACATAGAAATGTGATAATAGATGGGAAAACATACTAGGTGGGTGTAGCAAGTGGAGGTGGTGGTGGTGGAGGAGGAGGAGGTGTGGAGGTGATGGAGGTGGTATAGGAACTAGATGTGGTGCAGCCATAGGAGGAGGAGGCATATATACCTCCTCTTCATAGTCAGATGGAGTCAAGATGTCACATGTAGGAGAGAAATACATAATAGAATCAAAGAAGGCGACATCTGCACTAATATAGTACTTCTGTCAAAAAAGATCAAAGCAACGATATCCTTGTTGGGTATGAGAGTAGCCTACAAAGACATACTTGACAGCTCTAGAAGAGAGCTTGTCATAACCCACAAAAGCAACAGAGCCAAATACATGGGATGTAAGGGAGAACATGTCTTTCTTGGAAAACGCAATCGAGAAAGGAACCTTCTCTCCTAAGATAAAAAATGGCATGAGGTTCACCAAGTAGCAAGCAGTAAGGACCACAACACCTCAAAAAGAGCGGGGAGCATGACTTTGGATCAATAGTGTCATGATCGCATCAAGTAAGTGACAGTGTTTGCGTTCGGCAACACCATTCTGCTGACAAGTGTAAGCACACGAGGTTTGGTGTACAATGTTAAGATACCTGAAGAACTCAAATAGTTGTAACGTGCAGAACTCTAAGGCATTATCAAAGCGAATAAACTTAACAGTAGCAGAGAAGACGTTCTTTACTTCATTAACCCAGCTTCAAACTTGTTTTTCAATAGAAAAACTCAAGAAAGTCTAGAATAATCATCAAGATAAAAATGGTGTCCCTTGCCATCAGGAACACGACCATGACTCCATATATCTAGATGAATAAGCTTAAAGAAATGACTATTGATACGACTCTGATGACCATGGAAAGAAGAGCAATGATGCTTCCCAAGCTGGCAAGTCTTGCACTGGAAGGAAGAGTGTGTAGAAATCTGTGGGAGGACATGACACAGCTTATGCGGAAGATAGTGGCCAAAACGAAGATGCCACAAGTATGAAGAGATTGATCCAGTGGGAACTATAGAGGCACCGACACTGGGAGACTGGACTAATCTGTAGAGCCCACACTACTCACAGCCACATCCACTCACTCTGTCCATGAGTATGTCCTGAAACACAAGAGATAAGGGTTAAAAATGGTACGACAATGCAGTTCCTTCGTGATCTAACTAATAGAAAGCAAATTCACTTGAAAATCATGCCATATAAAACATTCTGCAGGTGTATAGATGGTGTCAAATGTGCCTCCTCCATGTCTTGTGATGGGTAAGTAATCCATGTTTGCAATGACGATTCATCTATCATGAGGTATAGATCTGTAAGAATTGAATTGTGCCTTTTCTCCGCATGGATGGCGAGAAGCATCAGAGTCCATGATCAACAATGTCATATATGCATGCTACAATAGGTAAAAGCATAAGCTATACCTGAGGAGCTCAAAAAGGCTCTAGTAGCGGCTGCAACATCAAGGGAACCTGTAGTGGTGTCGGCAGCAAGAGACATAATCTCCCTGATACGAGAGACAATCACGGCATGAATTTGTCTAAGGAGTCAAATTGTATGGGGGATCAATCTGCTCAACCACATGAACAGATGTGGGGTATCCATGTTTCTGATAGCATGTATCTTTAGAGTAGTCTAAATGACGGTAATAGGTGCAAGGAACATGCTGACATCCGCCTCCTCTGTTACGGAAACCACGCCCTCTGAATTGTATAGAACCTCCTCTACCAAAAGATGCAGCCATCGTTGAGGAGGTTTGTAAAGTGGTAATAGGTGGGATAAGAAGCATGAGGAGGAGGTTGTAGGCCTCCTCCATGAGAGCTATGGTCGTGCTTAGAAAAAGCTGCGCATATACAGCCTCATACTCGGGGTCCAGGACTGCCAAGAAAACTCCAACCATAGTGGAGTTCATGTATGCCCAAGGTTTAAAAAAGCGCGAGGTGGTCTGAGACGTTTTCCCAAAATGTGAGGCAAGGCGTAAGCCTCGAGATGGTCGAGGCGTAAGACTCAATTTTTTGGAAAGAAAAAGTAAAGCTAAAGCAAAATATATTAGAATAAATAACAACACATACTATTGCAATATATTGCCCAAAAGTTCAATACAAACTACAACTATGATTATTCAAAGTTCAAATACGATTGCAAAATTAGAAATTAGAAAATAAAACATAAAGTAGGAAATAAAGTTCAACATAAGCATAAATCTAATGCAGCATATTGTCCATCACATTTATGTGATACATTAAAAATCATTAATCATCGACATTGATTCAATGAATCAACATCAGTCGTCTCGCTCCTCATCTGTTACCATCCCCATCATCGTCACTGATGCAACTACTCATTGGATCCTCATCAGAATCATCCATATAATTCAAATGCACATCATCGTCGACCTCATCATCGCTTCCATCCTTAGAATTGGAGAACTCATCCTCCTCAACATTAATTGGAGTTTGTCCTTTACCCAAACAAGAAAGTAATATGCATAGTCATTTATTTGAAAGCTAATCGCAAAAAAGCATCGAACATCTTTTGATTTGTAATATTGTATTACGTTGTCATATTTTTTCTCCTTTTTACGTCGAGTGACTTGAACTCCTTCATCTCCTTCACCTCCTGCCTCCTCAAGAGGATCATCCTTAAGGGGTATGTTTGCATCAAGATCCTGATAGGCCTCGACATATTGAGCGTCTATAATCCATGTTGAAGGGAGAATAGAAAGTTGTATTCCATCTACCCCTAGAGCTCTCTTATATAGGAGAAAAGCTCTGAGGGTAAATTACATAAATAGGATAAAAGAAATAAACAATATAGGAAACAGGACAGAATAACATAAATATCTTAACACTCCCCCTCAAGCTAGAGCTATATATCTATCATGCTCAGCTTGGAACAACAATGATGAAAAGAACCTCTAGCTAGAGCTTTAGTAAACATATCTGCAATCTGGTCTCCTGACGCTACATAAGATGTTGAAATTAGCCCCCTTTTGGATCAAATCTCGAGTGTAGTAACAGTCCACCTCAATATGTTTTGTCCATTCATTAAATGTTGGATTATTAGCTATAAACAAGGTTGCCTGATTGTCGCATTGGAGATGCATGGAAGAGGCACTTCAATTGTGAAATCAGTCAAGACAGACTTGACCCACATCATCTATGTACTACCTTGGGCCATGGCCCTATATTCAGATTCTGTACTAGATTGAGCAACAACAGTTTGTTTCTTACTCTTCCATGAGACCAGTGAGCTACCAACAAACATAATGAAGCATGAGGTAGACTTCCTGTCCTTAGGACACCCAGCACAATCTGCATCTGCACATCCAGGAATTGAAAGAGACGTATCTATTCTAAATAGAAGACCTGCACCTGGAGATGATTTCAGATATCTTAAGATCATGAACACTGCATTCATGTGCGCATGCCTGGGTTGCTCCATGAACTGACTCACTCTACTCACAGCAAAGGATATATCCGGCCCGGTAATACTAATATACAATAATTTCCCTATCAGCTCTCTGTATCGTCTCTTGTCCACCTCCTTAGATCCATCATCATGGAGCTTCGCATTAGGTTCCATCGGAGTAGTAGCTGGTCTACATCCTGCCATACCTATCTCAGATAAAAGATCAGTAACGTACTTCCTCTGTGTCATAACCATAACCTGTTGGTTTCGCGCAAACTCCAGGCCAAGGAGGTAATGAAGTGTGCTAAGGTCCTTAGTAAGTAATTGCTTTCCAAGGAAATCCTTAGCTGCTTGAATGCCTTGTTCATCGCTACCAGTGATAACAATGTCATCGACATAAATCAAGATGACTACAATACCTCTCTGGCTTTTCTGTACAAAGAGAGTATGATCTGCAGTAGATCTGACAAACCCCTTCTGTTCAATCAATTCTGAGAGCTTCGGAAGAAGTCCTCGGACTCTTCTTAAGGCCATATATAGCCTTATGAAGACGGCATACCATACCAGACTCCCCCTCAGCAGCAAATCCGGGTGGCTGCTGCATGTAAACCTCTTCCTGCAGATCACCATAAAAGAACGCATTCTTGACATCCAATTGGAAAAGTGGCCAATCACGTACCACAGCAACAGCGATGAGAATCCACAATGTAGAGTGGCACGCGACAGGAGAGAAAGTGTCCTGATAATCCACCCCATAGGTCTGGGTGAACCCATGAGCAACCAGCCTGGCCTTGTATATGTCTATTGTACCATCAGCCCGATGTTTCACAGTAAATACCCACTTGCTTCCAACGATAGATGCACCTGGTGGAGCCTGGACCACACTCCACGTACCTCGTGACTGTAGAGCTGTCATCTCCTCCTCCACAGCCAGACGCTACTGACTACTTTGCAGTGCCTCCTAATATGATCGTGGTATTTCTATAGCAGACAACCCCACAACAAAGTGCTAAAAATCCTTGGAAAGACGCTCCATGGAAACATGAGAACCAATAGGGTGCATAGTGCATGCTCGTTTCTTCCGCCATAGTGCAATAAGCATATCCAAGTCCTCATGAGGAGTAGGAGAAACAGTATCTACACCCTGTACCTCAGTCTGTACATGCAAATCACCCGTGGCATTAGAAGAACTCAAGTGCCCAGTAGATACCTTGGGTGTGCTGGATGATGGAGGAGGCGCATGAGCATGGGGCCTTCACTGGTAGACCTATGGAAAGAAAAAAGGAGACGGTGGTGGCGGAGGTGGTGGTGGTGGTGGCGGAGGTGGAGTTGGAGGGGGCGATAATGACAAAGGAGGAGACATATAGATCTCTTCTCCATCCTCCGAAGGAGTAAGCCTGTCACCTGTGGGAGAAAAATACATAATAGACTCAAAGAATGTGACATAAGCACTGACATAGTACCTTCGTCGAACAGGGTCAAAACAATGATATCCCTTTTGGGTTTTGGAATACCCAACAAACACACATTTGACAGCTCTGGGAGAGAGCTTGCCAAGACCAGGAGAGAGTTGATGAACAAACACTTAAGAACCAAAGACATGATGTGTAAGCGAGAAAAGATCCGTTTCGAGAAACGCAATTAAGAACGGGATCTTCTCCCCTAACACCGAAGAAGGAATATGATTTACCAGATAACAAGTAGTTAGAACTGCATCTCCCCAATAGGAATGAGTACGACTTTGAATCAAGAGGGTTCTGGTAACATCCAAAAGATGGCAGTGTTTCCTTTCCGTCACCCATTCTATTGGGAGGTATATGCACATGATGTCTGATGCACAATACCATGAGACCTAAGAAATTGAGAGAATTGCGTACTGCCAAATTCAAGTGCATTATCAGAACGTATGTACTTGACTTTGGTAGAAAAAATGTTCTTTATTTCATTAAGAAAAGATTGAATAACATGACCAGCATCAAACTTGTTTTTAAGAAGGAAAACCCAAGACAACCTAGAAAACTCGTCAGCTGCAACAAGATAAAATCTGTGTCCCTGATGATCTGGGACACGACTAGGACCCCAAATATCTAAATGAAGCAACTCAAACAGACTTTGACTACTCAGACCCTGGCGACTCTGGAAAGAGGACCAATGACACTTTCCAAGCTGGCAAGTCTCGCACTAAAAAGTGGAGCGAGGAGAAATCTATGGAAGAACATGAATTAGCTTTTGCAGAGGAAGATGACCAAAGCGTGGATGCCACATATATGGAGAAACAGATCCAGTGTGGAAAGAAGAAAAGGCGTCAACGTACGGAGACTGCACTAGTCTGTAAAGGCCCCCTTGCTCACGACCAGTTCCAATCACTCTTCCCGTAAGTATGTCCTGAAACACAAGAGCAGATGGATCAAATATGGCACGACAATGTAAATCTCTGTTGATTTGACTAATCGATAATAAATTCATAGAAAATTCAGGAGCATAGAGAACATTAGGAAGCCTCAATGTAGAATTCAATTGCACCTCCCCCTGACCAGTGATGGGGGAATGTGTATCATTTGCTATCACAACTAATCATCCAGGCTGAGTAGGACGAAAAATACTAAATTGTCCTCTATCACCACAGAGATGATGGGATGCACCGGAATCCATGATCTATTATGATAAGTCTGCCCACTAGCAACTAGTAAAAGCATAGTCTATACCTGATGTAGACGCCGAGGTTGAGGCTGCAACCTCTGAGGATCCTGAAGGAGAACTAGTAGATCCAAACGTGCCAGGCATGATCTCTCAGTCGTGCTACAAGCTCATCAAACCTCTGATCATATGCAGGTGATGAACTCCCAGCATGTTGTGTCTGCTCTGCAACTCTGTCTGATGCAGGAAACCCATGCTTAAAATAGCAGGTTTCCTCATAATGGCATGTCTTGTGGCAGTAGGTGCATGGATGATGAGGTCGAACACCCCCTCTACCGCGGTTGGAACTTCCCCTACCACGATATGGTGTGACTATCTCTACCACGTGATGTCGCCATAGCTGAAGAAGTCTGGGACTGTAGAAGACTACCATATGATATGGATAGTCTACTCAGTCTACGATACGCTTCCTCCATTGGAGGTATGGTAGCATCAGTGAGGATCTGAGCACGAGCTGCATCATACTCCAGATCCAGGGCTGCTAGAAACACTCCAGTCATCATAGAGTCTCTGTATGCCTGGAGTTGCTCTGGTGTAGCAGTCAGGGGTATATAGCCATGTAACTTCTCAAATATACCCCTTAAAGAAGTATAGAAGGTGTGAAGGGGGCGACCATTCTGCTTCTATGTGAAGATATCGTGCTGGAGTTGTAGTATCTTCGATTCATTCTTTGCCGGAGAGTATGTCGCGGCAAGAATGTCCCACATAGCTTTTGCAGTAGGCTGGCTCAAAATATCATTAGCTATCTCTGTGGATATAGTCTCAGATAGTCATACGCGAGCATATGCATCGTTTGCCTCCTATGAGGCATTCGTCCCAATCTTGTCACAAGGCTCCTCTGTCGTGAGGATGTGCTTCTTGCCATTACACTGCAGCAAACTCATGAACTGCATGGCCCACAGTTCATAGTTGGTTCCATCCATTTTGACAATGGGTGCCGGACCTTTGAAGGTACCCAAGGATGGAACTTCCACTTTGTTGTTAGACATGATGACAACTATCTTCAAGACTGGGCTGGAAACAAGAGATACCAACGTCTACACTGACATACAGGAAGATGGTTGTGGGTGTAGACGCATACCACAACCTCTTCCATTCTTTTGAGGAGTCCTTTGGGTAGCTAGGATGTTTCTAGGGCTTCACGTTACACCCTAGGTATCCAAGGAACCGCAGGAGGCAGCGACTACGGAGGCGACGGTCATCCACACGTGCGACGGTGCATGAAGCCCGTGAGGGCTAGGGTTTTGGTGGGGGAAGGATTCTAGGGCACAGGCTCCGATCTATGACCGTGGCTCTGATACCATGTTGAAGGGAGAATAGAAAGTTGTATTCCATCTAACCCTAGAGCTCTCTTATATAGGAGAAAAGCTTTGAGGGTAAATTACATAAACAGGACAAAAGAAATAAACAATATATGAAACAGGATAGAATAACATAAATATCTTAACCATGGTTTTAAAAAACGCGCCTTGAGGCGCTGAGGCGTACGCCTTGAGGCTTTTTTCACCAAAAACCGCCTCGAGGCGCAAGAGGCGTATGTGAAATCGGCAACTTACGCCTTGAGGCTATGAGGCGCTCATCGAGGCGTTGAGGCGCTTGTGAGGCGTACGCCTCATCTGGAATATATTTAAACCATAAAAAACCCCAAAATAATTGGAACCTAAAACACTAAATGTCAATGGAGGATGTCCTGAACTTGTGAAAATTGAGATTCTTTCCTCTTCTTCCCCCAAGTAGCATATTCTAGCCTCTCTCTTGTATACTTCAGCAAATGCTCTTCTCCCCGAGCAGTGGTGCTGCAACCATTGAAGGTCTTGGGTTTTCTTCTGTACTTAGTAACTTTCTTTTCCCATTTGCAATCTTAAAACCTATTTAGAATACGAAATTTGATCACAAAATGATCAAAATTTGCTCAAAATCTGCTGCTGTGTATTCTTATTTCATGGATAGAGAAAAACAAACTAAGTTCATTCCTTATTACTCTAGGTTTAAGGAGCAAAATTTGCTCAAAATCTACTGTTGTGTATTCTTCTTCCACCTTAAAGTCTCTACTTTTGTACTTGTTTAAAGTTTCAAAATCTGCTATTGTTTGTATTTGCTTAAAGTCTTAAAATTTGTTTGTACTGTAGGAGCCTTATTAGAGGACTTTAATGCTACTATTTGTACTGGACACTAGAAACTTTCTTATTTTGTCAATCAATATTATAACTTTCATGCCAGAGACTATAATGCATTCTTATTTCTAGCATTTTTCTACGAAGTTGTATATTTGTATAGTTTTTAACCTAAAACTGAGGCTTACGCCTCGCCTCATTTACGGGAAACCGCCTCGATCCGCCTCACGTTTTTTAAAACCATGATCTTAACAATACATTCATCACCGGAGTCAATGTCTTCCAAACATAAAGGGTCTTCTATTGTTTTCTTCCTTAATTCTCTTTGTTTCAATTGCAATTGAACATGGTGTATACCAAATCATTGAGCTTCGCTTGTGATAAACGATTTCTTCTCTTTGTATGGACCTATATAGACATACGTAAGGTTTAAGTGTTTAACATGAAATAAAAACACTATCATAATAAGATATAATGCTTTAACTACTTACTTGATTAAACGAGCTCCAATTACGTTCACACCCATAAGCACCACAAGTCAAGCTCAATATCCTAATAGCAAATGCCTCCAATTCAGGTATTTCATCTCCAAACAACATTCACAAATCCGTTGATAACGGTCAACATATTTTCGTAATGATGTGAAAGTATATGCAAAACTCTTTAAATTTATTTACAATACTCACGGGGACTTCTTATTTTCTTAAATTCATAGCTTTTGCCCATCCGAAAAATCCTCTGGCATGCATAAAAGAATCAAGTTGTGAATCTGCTTTCACCCTCGCATCTTGATCAACGATCAATCTTTCTATGCACGAAAACAATCCCATTTTGACCTCTAAGTGATGAGAGTATCGGTTCACAATGAAAATGGGGATTGAGGAAATAAACAGCATGATGTAAAGGCTTGTTTAGTTGACGATCCAACGACTATCCACAATATCCCAAATAATCTTATATTTGGTCTCGACCTTTTTCAGATTTCGAGTTAACTCTTCTTTGGCCATATCCATGGCTTCATAAATAAATCCCATCGGTGGATATTTTTCAGAATCCATCAACCTCAAAATGGTGACCAAAGGTTTTCGTGGTGTTGAGAACATATGCAACACCGGGCTAAAAAGACTTGCTCTTCACAACTATGTTCCCACACTTTTCCCCAAGGATCGATTCACATAAGAATTGTTCTTCCATGGTCTTGAAGTGAAGAAGGATTCAAGTGAATGCTTGGCTCTAATCAAGATTTGTAATGTAAGAAATGAGTGGCAAATCGAGTAACGGCAGGTTTCACCAAATCACAACCTGCAAATTTTCTCACCATCACTAAAACCCAAGCATGACCATACACAAAATTAATCATTTTCTTTGCTTTTTTGAAAAATGGTGCATGAAGAGGCAATTTGAGGATATCCTGCAACAGCAAATCTATGTAATGTGTTGCACAAGGTGTCCAATAAAGATTCTTCCTTTTTCCATCAACATTTGTCCAGGTGCTTTATAAGCTGATGCATTATCTGTTATCACTTGGGCTACATTCTTCTCTCCAACCTCCTCGACAACTTCATTCAACACTTTAAAAAGCATCCTGGCATCTTTAACTGATCGGATGCATCAATTGACTTCAAGAAGCAAGTGCCTTTGGGATTATTCACCAATAATCAATGTGTGTCCTTTCATGTCAGTCCAACCATCAGATATGATCCTATAACCGGTGGCAATTCAAGAAGCCTTTGCCTCATTAACAAAGTGGTTAGGGCATGCTTCTCTTCTTTCAAAATTCAAGTAAGTAGTTCATGCATAGTTGGTGGTTTGAAACCTCTTCCATACCCACATACATCGGTCATCGTCGTCAGATAAGGACGATTGGTAATATTGAATGACAATGAATTCTCAAAAAAATCTCCCAATGCTCCTACAAATCCTCCTCCTCTCATCTTTTTTCCAGCTTGCATTCAAAGGGAGTTGTTGTACGGGAGGATCCGGAGTACCTGCACCCCTACCTCCTTGTGCAATAAAAGAATCCATCGGTCCTCGAACTCGCTTGACACTGCTAGAATATGTCGGTGCTCTTTGTGACAGTTGATTTTCATCACCTCCCGATGGCCCTCGCATCCCAACTCGACAAACTTCTTCCATTTCTTTAAATCTTCTCTTCTCACTACCTTTGCTTTCCATAAACATCTTCATTTCTTGTTGAACCTCAATGAGAATGCTTGGACAAGTTCTCACATTCTTGTGTCTTTGCAAAATGGTCCTTTAGTCGCTTCACCCCACCAGTGATCTACATCAAACAAAAATTACATTCAACATATACATAGCCTTTCCCTTTATGATGCCCGTCCATTTCAAGTTCACGGCAGTATCTCCATCCGAGATACGAGTGCCCCCCACTTTGGCTTTTCCTTCCCATATCTACAAGTTATACAATAACATACGTAAATACTTACAGTACAAGATAAACACACATGTAATCTTTCACCGTGGATCAGAATTTACACCCAAAATAAGAAAATCCATAAAGAAGAACACACCAAAAAACCCTCGAAAAATATAACGAAAGCCTCCAACATAACGAAACCCTTCAACAGAAAAATCAATAAAGAACAGCACAAGGAAAACATCCAAAAATCTGAGGAAAAAACCAAAAAATACCAAGTTCGGCCGTTGGAGGTAACGGCGGCGCAGGGCTTCTCGACGATGCTTGCAGGAGGTTCGACGGTGGCGGCGTGGTGATTCCGGCTGGGTGGCGATGGCCTTGGGCCTCCTCGCGAACCTGAAGGCTGCAGAGAACTTTGTTTCTGTCGAACAGAATGAACCCCCCCCCCCACGACTCTCATGTTTTTAGAAACATGAGAGGTCGCGTGCTTTGCACATGATCGAAATATTAAAAAAATTGTTGTGCTTTGCAAATGATCGAAATATTAAAAAAATTGTTGAGGCTTACGCCTCAGCCTTGCCTCAAGCGCATCACGCCTCGAGTGCCTCAGGCGAAGCTGAGGCGTGCGTCCCCCGATCCAGGCCTGAGGTGTGTGTCCCGGGCGCTTTTGGCCTGCCTCGCCTCGAGGTGTACGCCTTTGGGCCTCAAGATGTCGCTTTTTAAAATCATGTGTATACCAATTGTTGCTCTATAGAAGTGATAACTGGCATGAAGTTGTGAAACTTCTCAAACATGCTGCGAAGTGAAGAATAGAATGTGTGCAGAGGACGGTTATTTTGCTTGATCATGTATATATCAAACTAAAGCTGAAGAATCTTGGCATCGTTCTTAGCTTGGACATACATGGCAGCTAGAATATCTCACATCGCCTTGGTGGTGGGATGGTTCACAATGTCGTTGGTGATCTCTGTGGTAAAAGTCTCATAGAGCCAAACACGCATGCACGCATCATCTTGCTTTCACAAAGCATTGTCCACATTCTTATCTGTTGGCTCTCGCTTTGTCAGAATATGCTCCTTCTTATTGCACCGCTTAAGGGTCAAAACTGTATGGACCACAACTCATAGTTGGTCCCATCCATCTTCACGATGGGAGCCGGGCCCTTGAAGGCACCGGATGAAGAGAAGATGTCACCCTTATTTTCTGACATGATGAAAAAGAAAGCCGAAACGGAACTAGACTAGGCTAGAAGACCAATCTGAACAAGTCTATACTATCATATAGAGGATTGGTTGTACGTGTAAACTCGTACAACCATCCTTGCCAATCATCAATCCGTGCTAGGGCAGGAAAAGGTCATTTACAGGTCTGAAATCACCTTTTTCCTATCAAAATCAGACTGTTCAGTAGATCTGGGCAGTGCCGGAGAGGATCAGAAGGGCCCTCGAAGGCCTATCGATGATTGGGAAGCATCCTCGGGGGTTGACAGAGGTGCCGGCGGGCTGGGCGACGTCGTAGGAGGGCCTAGGGTGGCCCTTAGGCAACGCACTATGGCCCAAATGTGGCCAACGGCGGTGCTGCAGCCCAAGTGTGGGCTGGGCGACACCTACGGAGGGCGTTGGATGGCCCTACGACGGTGTAGGATGGCTCGAATGTGGCATGTGGTGGCGCTACAGCCCTTGGGAGGGCTGGGGAGCGACGCCGAGGCCCTCTGTAGGGCTGGGATGCTTGCAAGGGGACCTCCAAAGAGGTGTTGCGGCGGCATACGGCACGTGGAGGAGGGGCGGCGGATGAGGTTAGAGCACAGTGTATGAGAACTTCGATCGAGGACCGTCGCTCTGATATTATGTCGAGAGAAAATAATAAGTTGTTATTCATGAGGCCCTATAATACTCTTATATAGAAAAGAAATATGGACAAATTACATAAAAAAGACGGAAAGAAAAGAGAGTAAATAAATAAAACAAAAGATAACTAATATCTCAACAACTATATAAAAGACGGAAAGAAAAGAGAATGAATAAATAAATAAAACAAAAGATAACTAATATCTCAACAACTATATCTGAATTTGGATACAAGTAATGAAGTAACCTATCGATCTACAATAAAAATCTTACCTCAAAGAGATAATTGAAATAGATAAAATAGACAGAATAAATCACTGACTATGTTTAGACCCTCTGCCATGCATTATAGAAACTACCACTTACCTTCATAGGATGTACATGCAGGAAGTGAAGATAGGAGGTCATTATATGTAAAACCCCACATAGTTATTGTATTCCAACTGCAAGATAGTATGCCAGTACTTTCCAACTTCTCAAGGCATTTGAGCAATGTATGGCAGTGGCAGAATAGAATGAATCAAGAGTCCACAAGATGACTACTGCCGTCAATAGATTAAAGATTAAATGTCAAAGACAGTTTACAAATCCTCGTATGGAGTCCAGACTCCTGCCTAACACCACTAACCAGTATGTTATTTAGCTACCTTAAAGACCTAAAATGAAAGAATAGGGTTCCTCATGTCAATGTTTGTTGGGAAAAGTGATCAAAATAATTCATTACCCTAGGGCTCTCATATATAGAGGAAACGCCCATGGATAAATTACATAAGATGGATAAAATGAAAACAATACATAGACCTAATAATATCTCTACACTCCCTCTCAAGATGAAGCATAGATATCGATCATGCTCAGCTTGGATGCACACTTCTGAAAGGGTCTTCTGAGTAAGGCTATGGTGAAAATGGTTGCAGTTTGTTCCCCTGAGCTTACATGGGAAGTAGAAATAAAGCCTTTCTAAGTCATGTCCGATGTATAATGACAATCTACTTCAATATGTTTAATTCTCTCATGAAAAGCATGATTATTTGCAATGAATAAAGATGTCTGATTATCACATTGTAATTGCATAGGAAGTGGCACAACAATATATAAGTCAGCTAAAACAGCTCGGATCCCCATCATCCATGTGATCCATTGTGCCATAGCTCTATATTCTGATTCAGCATTAGACATGGCAACCGCGGTCCGCTTCTTGCTCTTCAAGGACACTAACAAACCACCAACAAATACAGTAAAGCCTGAGCTAGACTTCTTGTCCTTAGGACACACTGTGTAGTCTACATCTGCGTAAGTTGTGATAGTGAGTGATGTCCTTTTTCTGAACAGTTATCTGCACCTGGAGATGACTTCAAGTATGTCAAGATCTTATGGACTGCATCCATATGTACATGTCTGAGCTGCTCTCCCTAAAATGACAGACGCGACTAACAGCTAATGAGATGTCTAACCCAGTGATGGTAACATAAAGTAGCTTTCCCGCCAATTCTTTGTATCTTCCCTTGCCCACCTCCTATGTATCATCATCGTATAGCCTCATGATTGGATCCATGGGAGTAGGGCAGGTCAGCACTGATGAATCTCGTATTCATCATGCTAAAAGCCGCATATTAAACCCCTGGCTTAAGCATTCCAATAAAAATCACATATAATTCTTTGTTTTTATCCTGTAGTATATTGTGTATAAATTAAAATTAAATTATTGTATTTAATTTCCTCTATTTTTCTTGTAATTATTTTATCCCCTCAAAAACCCCTAAAAATTAGGTAGAATAATTGTCTATAATTAACTGACCATTAAAAACACTAAAAAATACAAAAACAACTCAAAACCTTAAAATCGGTGTTTTATCCCCTTAAAAATACCTCCAAAAATACGTTTTGTACAAATGACCTCTTTTGGCTTTTTGACCAACATGAAAGTTGTAGATCTCATCGAGACGAGCAACTTTCATGTTTTGACTTTTTCCAAATTCGGTCTCTAACTATTTCTTTTCTAATTTTCTTTATAATTTATTTTGAATTTTTCTGATTGGGCCACGTGGCGCCCTCTGGGCCGCCCACGTGGCCCGCTTCATCTGACGCCACCTGGCGCGCAATCCCAGCCGTTGGATCACTCCAACCCCGCCTTCATCTGTGCCGTCCATCTCCGCTTCAATACCATCCGTTTGATCCAGTAACTTGATCAGATCACGGCCGCCCACAAGCGCCTTAATCTTAGCCACACGATTGAATCCTATCCTACGCCCACTTAAGTGCCACGCCAACCCTCGCCGCTCGCCCTTGGATGGACACCGCTCTTCATCCAAACCGTCCTTTAGCGCCTCGCATCCAGCCATACGATCAGATCTAATGATCTGATCGTATCCCTCCGTTCACGCCGCAATCCCAGCCGTTGGATCCCTTGATCCAATGGCTGTAGCTCATCGTCAACCTCCGTAACCCCCCCCCCAGTTGTTTCATCTCGCGACCTCCGCTCCCCCTTCCTTTTTTGGCCGGCACTCCAGCCAATCCTCCACCACCTAACGGCCGCTCCACGTACCCCATTGCTCCACCATCCTCGCGCCACCATCAACACCCCTCGGCCGTTACCCATAGCCATTAAACCTCCGTCCAAAAGACGCCTCTCCAGCACCATAACCTCCGACTGCCTCCGCCTATTTAACCCACCCTTCGTCCACCTGAGCGAGGGTCCACCATTCTTGGCTCCAACCTTAGCCTCCTCCGCCCCTCCGGTGACAGCGGAGGGGCGGAATGTAGAAGCGAAGATGGGTTTTTGCCGGTATTGACCCACGGCGGCGCTCCGCCGTGTCCAGGTGGCTCCAGCCACCACTGAGCTCCGTGCACCGGCCGCGCACGCTGGGCGACGACCCAGAGCTCCACCGGAGCTCAATCACAGGCCGCCACGTCTGCCAACTCCTTGCTCCGGTGAGGAGACTTTTTCTTCTCACTTTCCCGATTTATCCCGCCATATACAGTCATCCTCACCTCGACCCGACCCCCCTCCGAGCATCGCCTACCATCAGTGACTCTCGCCGACCCCCTTTCCCTTCTCCAGAGCCTCTCCCGCTCCGACTCCCCTCTTCCCCTCCTTCGCCGGAGAAGAGGCTACGGCCACCACCTCTCGACGCCTCCACGGTCGCTCACCCACCTCACAAACACTCACGCACCCACACACACGCTTCAGCCATTCGTTTCTAACGATTGCAGGTTCAATGGTCGGAGTTCAGACCGGAGCACCTTCGAGCTCCTCCCAGCCGGCGAAGCTTCATCGAGTACCACTTCCGATCAGCTATGGACCTTCGCCGTGCATCCAAGACCTCCGCCAGACCTCTCGCCGTCTTCGCCGACCCTCAGACTTCCCTCTGGAGCTCGGCGGAGCTTCTTGCAGGTCGCCGGAGCCCCGCCTCCTCCGGTGACTTGCGGCGGAGACGAAACTACAGCTGTCGTCCGATCATCTGGATCGGACGGCCCAGATGATGCCACATGGCCAACCAGAGCCTCCCGCCCAACCTACAAGCTCGGGTCGTCCGACCCTCAATGGAGCCACCATCGACTGCCACGTAGCCCGAGCCAGAGGCTTCCTTCCGAGCCTAGCCCCTCGCGTGCTTGGCACGTGGGGTGTTGGGTAATTTACAAGTCAGACCCGGGTATTTCTGATATTTGCATAATGGTCCCCAGGCACGTGCCTCACGCGCGTGTCTGGGTATTTTACAAGGAGGCCCTCCAGGTTTTGAAGAATTGCAAATATGCCCCCACACGCAATTGGACAAATTACAACTGGGCCCAGGCGGTTTTCTTTATTTGCATTTAGGTCCCTCCAGGGACCTAAATGCAATATTTATCCTTTATTTTCCTTGCATTTTTATTACAATTATGCCCCTGCATTGTTTTCTTCATATCTTGAGCATCGTAGGTCCAAATAGCATGATTTTAGTGTCGTTTTGATCCTTGTTTTGTCCTCTACATTTTAGCATATTTATTTGTCTCATTTGACACTCTTTTAATTAAAGTGAATTTTTATGTGTTAATTGAGACCTGCTCTTCTTGGCTTGCTGTAATGTGATGACCGCCTTTCAATGATGGATTAAATTGCCTCTAATTTCATTTTTATCATATTGCTCATTATTTTTAGGGTGTAATTGTGTTCTTGTATTCAGCGTACATGTTCTCTTGCATAGTTGCTCATGCATCATCTTTTAATTGCATAAAAATATTTAAAAAAATGCATGCATCATAGCATTGCTTTATAAATTGCATGTGGACCTGAAATTGAGATTAAATCACTCTGTGCTTCATGAATCAAAATTCAATAGCTGAATTAGGCAGCCATATCCCTGTGTTCGACCTTGGTACACTTGCCAAGTATAAATATTCCACAGCATTCAAAGTCTGTGGTTTTTGCTGAACCAAATTCGTCTCCTATACTACGACATTATTTTACACTATTATAGAGGCGGATTTGACGATCATCAGGCACCCAATCATGTTTGTCTCAACTAGCATATATGTAACATGTTTTCTTTGGGTCATCACAAAACCCTGCTGATTTCTGGCAAACTCTAACCCCAAAAAGTGTTGTATGGTACCAAGATCCCTGGTGACAATCTATTGACCAAGAATTTTTTTTTGCCTTTTGATTCCCTGCACATCATCTCCTGCAACAAGAATATTATCAATAAAGACCATAATAACGACCATGCCACTATGGATCCTCTGAACAAACAATTTATGTTCTGCATTGATCTCTTGAATCAATGCTTCTCAATCAAGTGCGAGAGCTTCTGGAACCGACCCTTGGACTCTGCTTAAGGTCATAGATGGCCTTATGGAGTCTAAAAACATGTTGACACTCCTCCTTAGCATCAAACTCTGGAGGATGTTGCATGTAGACTTCTTCCTAAATGCCTCCATATAGAAATGCATTTTTGACATCAAGTTAAAATAGTGACCAATCACATACCACAGCTACAGCAAAGAGAACTCGAAGTGTGGAGTGATGAGCAACTGGGGAGAATGTGTCCAGATAGTCCACCCCATAGGTATAAGTGAACCTGCAACTAATCCGGCCATGTTATGATCAATACTACCATCAGCATGGTGTTTGACAGTAAACACCCACTTGCAATAGATAATAGACGCTCCAGGAGGAGCTAGGATCAAGCTTCAGGTGCCACGTGATTGCAGTGCAACCATCTAATCTTCCATGGTAAGACGCCACCCTCAAGGCCTTCTACTAAGTCCATGGAATCTCCGCAACAAATAGACCAACTGCAAACCTCTTGAAATCCACCACCAGACGATCAAAAGAAACATTGGAAGTGAGAGGATACGAAGCACACGTACGCCTCTACTTCTGAAGTGCAATATTTACATCCAAGTCATTGTGGACCTTCAATCTGTATGCCAACTCATGCAAAACTTCCTGCTTAGACACATCTCCAGACCCATCAGTAGAAACAATATATTCAGAACATACTCAAGACGTGTTGGATGACGGGCAAGACCCTTGAGCAGAAGCCAATCGATGAATATAGAAACGTGGTAAGGGTGGAGCAAGGGTAATAGGTGGCGATAGTACGGGAGGAGGTGATAGAGGAGGTGAAGGTGGAGCAACGGGCACAGCGGGAGGTAGTAATGGGTTTGAAGAAGGAGGTGACATGTAGACCTCATCGTTTGAATCAGATGAAATCAACCTATCTCCTGTAGATGAAAATTATATCACCAACTCAAAAAATGTGGCATCAGCACAAACATAATATTTCATGTGCAATGGATCGCATCATATATATATCCCTTTACATTTGACAGCTCTGGGAGAGATTGTCAAGACCATGAGACAATTGATGGACAAAGGCAACTGAGCCAAGCACACAAGGAGTGGGTGAGAACAAAACCTTCTCGAGAAAAGAAAGGAATTTTCTCACCCAGTACATATGAAAGCATGTGATTCACTAAATAACAAGCAGCGAGAACTACGTCATCCAGAACAAATGTGGAGCACAACTCTGAATGAGAAGGGTTCGTGTGATGTCAAGTAAGTGGTGATACTTACGTTCTGAAACACCATTTTGTTTAGACGCACACGCACATGAAGTTTGATGAACAATGCCATGAGAAGAGAAGAACGGTGAGAGTTCAAGGGTACAAAATTCCAATGAATTGTCAATTTGCACATATTTGATTGCAGAGGAAATATACTCTTTACTTTATTGATAAACGATTTTATCACATTTCCAGACTCAGATTTATTATTTAACAAGAAGACCTATGACAAACGAGAGAAATCATCTACAAAGACTAGATAAATCTGTCACTGGTGATCAGGTACACGACTCAGACACCAAATGTCTGCATGAATCAACTCAAAAAGAGAGCTACTACTCCGACCCTGACGAATAGGAAAAACAGACGGGTGATGCTTTATCGATTAACACACCTGCACTGAAAGGATGAACAATGTGAGATCTAAGGAAGAACATGACGTTGAAGTGGAATGTGACCAAAGTGCAAGTGCCACATGAATGGGGAGACTGATCCTAGGGATTAGAGGAAACACCAGCATATGAAGTGTGGATCAATTGATAGAGGTTGTCCTGCTCACGACTGCAACCTATCACCCTGCCTATAATGATGTCCTGAAATACAAGTTAAGATGGGTCAAAATGGCACGACAATATAGGTCTTCCATAATCTGACTAACATACAATAAATTTATAGAAAATTTATGAGCATAAAGTACATTATGCAGATGCATCGAAGAAGTCAAACTGATCTCCCCAGCAACTGGAGAATGAGTCCCATCGGGTGTGATAACTGATCTGCCATGGGGAACATGTCTATATCGATCAACTGGCTCTTGTCTCCACAAATATGATGGGACGGTCTAGAATCCATAATCAATTATGTAATGTTAGTTCTATGACAGTTGATGAGAGAGAATAGATACTACCTAAGGTACTGGCAGAAGCAGAGGATGCAACATCCGAATGGCTTCCCTGAGCAGGTAGAGATGTATAAGAATTAATAAACGGCAAGAGGCATAATCTCCCTCATATGAGTAACCAGGTCATCAAAAAATCTCTGATCAGATAAAGTAGTTGTAGAAGATTCGACCTACTCGGCTACACGTGCAGAAGTGGGAAAACCATTCTTGGAATAGCATGTATCCTCTGAGTGCCATGGATGATGGAAAAAGGTGCATGGCTGGAGAGTACAACCTCCTCTATCACGAGGTTCACGACCGCGAAGCTGAGAAGAGCCTCCTCTACTATGACAGGCAGCCATTACAGAGGAGGTCTGTCTAGAGACAAATGAGGGAACTGAGATCCTACTAAGCTTGTGGTATGCCTCTTCCATGGTAGGAATAGTAGCATCCGCAAGTATTTGAGAGCGAGCAGCATCATACGTCGAATCAAGTGCTGCTAAAAATATGCCAATCATGGTGGTGTTTCTGTACGCCTTCTATTGCTTAGGGGTGGCTGCTAGGGGCATAAAGCTATGAGGATTTTGGAAAATGCCACGAAGCAGGGTATACAGAATGCAGTGGATGACCATTCTGCTTGATCGTGAATGTATCATGTTGTATTTGTTGAATCTTCATCTCATTTCTCATCTGGGAGACTGGGAGTACGTAGCAGCAAGAATATCCCACATCACCTTGATGATGGGTTGGTGCAAAACATCATTGACAATCTCCACTATCATAGTGCTAGACAATCACACACGTGCATATGCATCATCAGCCTCCCTACGTTCACCCCAGTCTTGTCAACCGGCTCCTCGGTAAGGATGTACTTCTTAGTCGCAGACTGCATCATGCTCATGAACTGCATGACCCATAGTTTATAATTCGTCCCGTCCATATTGACAATTGGTGTTGGACCTCGAAAGCACCAGTGGCAGGGATATCAACCTTGTTTTCTGATATATTGCCGGTTCAAGAGACCGGGGCTTGTAGACCAGAGATCTTCTACACAAACATAGTGAGATGTGGTTACATGTGCCGATGAAGTGCAACCATATCCACGGAAATTGAGACCAACGTGATCACATGATCACATTCATGGAGCCCTAGGAGAGGGCTCTATGATCTGCGATGATGGCAACATCCACTGATAAGGTCATGGCAGTCGTTGATAGGGCTGTGAGAGGTGAGCAGCAGCAACAAGTGCCACAGGAGGTGGCGCAGGACAGCAACATGTTACATGGGAGGGTCATATACGACTGTGGGTGGTGGCCTACAGTAGTAGGTGCCGCAGGAGGCAGCGTTGGACCACCGCAGGCCGCAACGGAGGGCGATAGCATACAGTACAGGCTACCGGCGGTGGCCCTGGAAAGCCCAGGTGGCAGTGGTAGCCGCTGGCAGTGGCGCAGCGGAGAAGATGAAGGAAGGAGAAGGGGCGACAGGTGTATAGGGTTAGGGTTTTGGTAGGCTACGAGAGCTCTGGTCTAGGACCCTCGCTCTAATACTTGGGAAAATGATCAAAATTGTTTATTTCAAAGAAACCTAGAGCTCTCATATATAAAGGAGACATCCATAAGTAAATTACATAAGATGGATGAAATAAATATAAAAGTGAAAACATTACATAAACCTAATAATATCTCTATAATTTTTATAATCGATCAACGTTAAAACTCTACAAAATTGGGGACTCTTGGCGAGAGATATGCATGAGGGCCTGATTCTAGATAGATTTGTCTATAGAGGCACACATCTAGGATACCATCTTGTGGGAGTTGCTTGGTTCTATTGAAGACAATGTTCCTCTTGCTCCCTATGAGCTAAGCCTTTCAAAGATGTAGAAAAGAGGTCATATATCTTGAGAAGATCCCAATAAAAGGAATTAAATGAGGATGTCAGCAAGGTTCCTTAAGTAAAATGTGATGATGTTTATGGGCATATCGAGAATGGTGTCCTTGGCATGCATTATTTCAAACGGTTAACATGTGTTGCTTTCTAAGTGGGTAGTGACTAGTAAGGTTTGCTCACATGGGAGAATTCTTCCACTTGGTCATTTTGTCATGGTATTGTAGGACTCTGGACGTGCAGCAAAAGGTCAGGTAGTGTCCTAAAGCACCATTGTCTTACAAAGGGATCATGCGAATTATCTTGAAGGTGCCCACTTTTTAAGAGGAAGTTGGGGAGTACCATAATTGTTTCTAGGTCAACGACTGGTCCAGATGGGGCAGGTAATGAAGTTGTTTCCACAACTAATGGCTTACCAAGTGATCCTTGAGTAATATTTTTTATTGTAATTACGGTGATCCCCCATCATGGGTTTCACCGCTAGTAAAATTTCATTAAAAGGAGATTAAAGTACATTACTGTGGTGACCAGAAATTATAAAGCGCAATACAGTGAGAAGCTACATTCTCGTAATAAAACCCCAGGTTTTTTAAAATCAAATCTTTACGTCCTGCCCAAATGGCCCAAAGAACAGCAAACGGCTTCGAGCTATCATCTGTAGAAATGATCCCAATCGCCCGTATTGATATCCAAAAACTCGTTGTACCTCCAGTAGCAACCCAAGGAATCCCAACCTCCCTCCAGACCCGCTCAGACGTCGGGCACTTAAAGAACAAATGATCGGAGTCCTCCTCTGTCTCCTCACACATGTCGCATTGTGTGTTTGCCCGACCTAGCACTCTCCCTCTCCGTGCTTTATCACAAAGGTGTCCCTTTCTCAGGCACCACAGGAATATCTTTACTCTACTTGGGAACATCGCCGCCCAAATCACCTTCATGTCCTAATACAGTTCACCGTCCTGCTCCTCTGTCCTCTGGCTCAACTCTTTGTAAGCATTCTTCCCTGAGAATTTGTCACTTACCCATTCAAAGTGATCTCTGTCAAGCGAGAAGACCCTTATTGGGGGAGTTCAGTCTGCATCCTTAGGTATTCTTCCAACCATTGATCAGAGAGGTCCGCCAGAAACAAAGGCGACCACGTGTACGCAACCGCCATCTGCGTAAGCGTGGCCTCTTTTGAAGCCGACAAATCAAATAGGCGTTGGAATCTGTCTTCAAGCTTGCCCTCTCCATACCAGTCACCACGCCAGAAACGATGTGGTCATCGCCAATTTTAGGCCTTATCCTGGACGCCGACAACGGTAACACCTCTCGAATATCGGCCCATAAGGGGATTCAAAACGAACCCTACCAGCCACCAGTTCACCATTGACCCCATAGATTTTCCTTAGGATTTTCCTTGAGTAATAATTGCAACATCTTGTTGTGGGAATTTACAGAGATGCGTAGAAAATGGAGCCTATTTTAACTCTATCTCAATGGCTCGATGCTTTCACAATCTTTTACATTGGATCGCTAATTTGAGGGGAATATTGTGAAAGGCAATCAGCAGATTGTTGATTTGGACTAAGATGACCTTCTAGATTACTTGAGCACGTTGGTTTTTTGCACCTTGTAAATAAGCCACAAATTGAACTGTAATTGTCTTTGTAGAGGGCAAGAACATCCATGACGATCAGGCATCTACTTTGGCTAGTGAGGTGAAGAGGTGGACAAGTACAGGTGTGCATGAGCAAGAGGACGCTATAGACAAACATCAAGTCCCTTAAATTACTCAAGTTAGGAGGATGTAGAGAACCAGTGTGCCTTTGCGCCACAGGTCTGGACAAGTGTGGATTTCACTTGATTAGACAACTCCAAATAGGATGATGTATTGGTGTTTTTATAAAGGGTCCAGGGTAGGTAGGTGTCATGTATGCAAAGTGCAAAGGAATGAATGCTTGCATTGCATCTCAAGTTTGTTTGATCCTATATATACTTATATAGAAGGACTCACTTTGTCTCTTTGTGTAAAAAGGAACGGATGGAACCAAGGGGTGTTTAATTTTTTATGCTATTTACGGTGTGTACTTTTTTTGGATGACTAGTAACACCTGTAGTTATCCTTTGTCCATTCCAAAAAAAATAAAAAATGGGATGACCTCTAGAGAGGGGGGGACAAACAAAGCATTAAGGATCTAAATAGCATAAAACTTTTGTCCCAGAAGGGTTTGAATAGGCATCATCCCTCAAAAAAACACAAAAGATGTATGGAACTCCCACTAGTGTCTTCTATGCAGTATTATTACTAGACAGGGACTGATAAAAACCCAGTGGATGCGTAAAAAGACAAGGACAAAGATTGTTAAAAACTCGGTGGATGTCTAAAAAAAGGATTTTGTGTTATTTATGGTGTACACCCTACTTAATGTGGGACAAGACTTTGTTGTTGTTGTGTGTGGTGTACTCTTTTTGGATGACTACTAACATCTTGTAGCTATCCTTTATCCTTTCCAAAAGAAAATAGAAAATGGGGACTCTTTAATGAGATGACCTCTAGAGGGGAAAAAAGCAAAGCATTAAGAATCTAAATAGCATAAAAAATCCATCCCAAAAGAGTTTGAATAGCCATCATGCATTGATAATGCATAAAAGATGTATGGAATTTCCAATAGTATCTTTTAAGCATAGTATGACTAGGTAGGGATTGTTAAAAACCCATTAGATGGGTAAAAAAACAAGGACAAAGATTGTAAAAAAGTCAGTGGATGTGTAAAAAAAAGATTTTGTGTTTTTTATGGTGTACTCTTTTTGGAAGGCTACTAAGACCTTGTAGCTGTCCATTATCCTTTATGAAAGAAAATAAAAAATGGGGACTCTTTAACGAGATGACCTCTAGAGGGGAAAAGGCAAAGCATTAAGGATCTAAATAGCATAAAACTTTCGTCCCAAAAGGGTTTGAATAGCCATCATGCCTTGATAAAGCACAAAAGAGGTATGGAATTTCCAATAGTGCCTTTTATATGGTAGTATTACTAGATAGGAATTGTTAAAAACCCAGTGGATGGGTAAAACGACAAGGAAAAAGATTGTCAAAAACTCAGTGGATGTAAAAAGAAAAGGACAGTAGATGAATGATAATTTACATAACTTATAGTACCAATAACATACATAATGAATGAAATAGTTAAAGTAAGTTTGTAAAAGCATCATCCCTTCAACCCCCCTTCTCAAGTACATTATGTGGGAATCTAAGTTTTTTAGGCCATAAGAAGAAGGATGTTGAGAGATTTACGTAGGAATCTAGGTTTTTCTAGTCGACAGAAAGAGGCGGTTCAAAGGTTTACATCACTTCATCGATCCATGCAAATGGGAGGAAGATCTATCGAAAATTTGAACCCTTCCCCACTTCAACTAATTGTATGCTAGACTTCCCCAAAAGGACCAATCAGGATTGTCAAAGGTAGTTAAGGGTAAAAACATCAATTTTCCTTCGATGTTTTCTTCTATGCTTCAAACTAGAGTTTAAAATTTTCATGCACCTTCTTAGTCAAAGGGGGCAGCGCCCAGAAAGATCCGAGTATATGTTAGAATCCACATCAAGGTAGTCAATAGATTATATGCATCACAGTCTACCAAGTCGTAGAATTATCATTGGTTCTAGCAAATATGCATATTATTGTTCAATGTAGTTCCAATTTTAACAACTAAGTGGGGAATGGGCCACAGTCACCTGCCGATATGAGAAGTGCTTGCGCCGTGTGATTTAAATTAGCTTTAGCCCAGGGAATCGTCCGGCACCCAATAATCTGAAACAATAACACCAAAAGAATAGTGGGGCATGGAATGGCAGTTCACAAAAGAAATGCCTAAGAAATTGACAAGATAGGATGATTTCGCCGTGCGTGTGAATAAAGAACAGGAAGCTAAAGTGGTATATATGTCATGATACAACTATGCAATGGGATCGGCTGAGAGGAACCCTCACCACTGGTCCGGAAGCAACGAGTCCAGCAATAGCGGCATTCTTGAACCCGGAAACAACCGCCTCTTCGAAAGCATAGAAAAAAAATCACACCATTAATTTTAACACAGCCAACTTCATACATGTTAGATAGGAACTCAACATATCTAAATCCCAAGATCATAAACAACTAAATTTAAACTGCAACGACCGAAATCTGAGCACTTCGAATCGATCGACGACGAAAAGCCTACTTAAGAACCAGCACTGGAATAGCGCATGCACAAGAATCCAGCCTCGATTATTATGTTGTTGTCATTCTTTTCTTTTCGTTTTTTTTTAAGTTTACGAACAAAGCAGATAGCTCTCGCCCAGCTCTGGGGGAGTTGTTACCTCGAACATGTGCTTCAAGAGGAGAAGACACGGGTACGACGGGAGGAGGCATCCTTCTTGAGGTCGCCCACGCATCTCTGAGATCTGATGGGATGCCCATGTTTTAGTTTGAGGAAGATGGGGAAGAGCCAGTGGGAGGAGAAAAGATGTTCGATCCGATTGAAATGGGTTCCTCGTGGATGAGGTGATACACGTTCGCCCGGTCCATCTTTCTTGGAGGAAGGCGGCTGCGACTTTCTTTTTCTTTTGTGAGTGGTTTTTTTTTGTTTGTTTATCGGCGTGGTCGACCCGATCAATAATTTAATTCAAGTAATGTTCGAGTCGTCTCTGACACGCTGACGCTGTGGTGGACAATACCGCTTCGTTCTCTCCGCTTCATAGCACACCTTTATAATCGCTTTTTTTTATGGGCAATAATTCTTTGTATTTCATGTAAGAGTGAAGAAGATTAAAAAAAAGGGGGTGAATTATCCTCTAAAATTTTTCAGCACCCAAAAAACTGTGAAAGCCCTCGGCTGTTTACAGGGATAAAGTAAAACACCAAAACCAACCGAACATAAATTGGATATGCCTTAGACAAGAAAGGAGGACACTGCGAACACATGACTTCCTGATTAGGTTCTATCAGCTGACAACGAGATCCTGGCAATATATATGATTGAGGTTGTCAAATGCTTCGAGGAATGGGATTTATTAGAGGACCATCTGCTATTTCTTTCCTTCCAGATTTCCCAAACGGCGGCGGCCAGAGCAACACTACATAATCGACGAAGGTAGGCGGAAGGAAGTTGGGGGATTCGATCCATGATATTGATGAGCCTCCACGATGGTGGCAGAGGGAGGCCAAGACCCGCAAGTACCTCCTTCCAAATGTCTTGAGCAAAGCTGCATTGGAAGAAAATATGTTCACATGTTTCACTAGCTGACCTGCAGAGGTAACAAGATCCAGGGTGGCTAATCCCCATTCTGTCCAGCCAATCCTGCGTTGGCAATCGATTGGTAACAGCCCGATATAGCGTGAAACAATGCTTGGGAACGGAGTCCTTGCTCCAGACCACCCCCGCCCAAGGGACCACCGTCTCACGATGCCGAACCGCATCCACCGCCAGCGAGAGAGGGAACCTAAGAGGTGATGACAGCCGAGTGAGAAGATTGCCATAGCCGGAAAGGAAGTTTCTGAAGACTTCCCTCCCCCGAAGAAGCGACTTCCACAGCAAGGAGTCCCCGCTCTTGGGCTCAGCATCCCTGAATGAGCAAGAGGACAGGTATTTTTTCCTCATGTAGACAGCCCAAATTGAATAGTCGTCGGTAAGAAAGCGCCATGTCCAAGCCATCAGCATAGCCTCACGCAGCATGATCGATGAGAGCAGCCCAAGCCCGCCCTCAGCCTTAGGAAGACAAGCAGTTCGCCAACTAACATAGTGCCGCCCAAAACCCCAAAGGAAATTCGTGCACAATTTGTCAACCCGAGAGGTCGCGCCCTTAGGAATGAGAGTCCCACCAGTCCAATAAAGGATAATGCCATTAATAACCGACTGTAGTAGTTGCACCATGTCCGCCATGGAAAGGGAAGAGGCTTTCCAACCTCCGATAGAGGCCTTCACCCTGTCCTCGATGTTCTGTGCAGTTGAAACCCTACCATAAGTGGAGAGGTAGCCCAAGATAAGTTGTTGGGAGGGAGCGCCGCAACACCCCCAATCTTAGAATACATCCGAAGTCATCAGGCGCTCTTTTTGGCCTGAACAGTTTACTTGCATTCATTTTCAGCCCCAAGATTCGCTTAAAGTTCTCAAGTACCTACGCCACTGCAATGAGGGAAGAGGATGAAGACTTACAGAAGAACAGCAGATCATCCGCATAGATGATATGAGTGGGAGCCAGGGAGTTTCCACGGCCCAAGGGAATGATCATTTTCTTATCAACCGAAGCCTCCACCAACATTGAGAGCGATTCCATGCCCACAACGAAGAGCAGAGGGCTAAGAGTGTCCCCCTGCCTCAGTCCACGCGTGCCTTTGAAGAAACCTTCTGATGATCCATGCAATAGGATGGAGAAAGACGTGGTGGTGATGCAATTCCTGATCCAGCCGATCCATTTGTGATGAAAACCCAAGAGCACAAGGGACTTCAGAATGAAAGAGTGTTCAATTGTGTCAAATGCCTTAGAGAGATCCACCTTAAAACATGCTCATCGTAAGTTGGATTTGCGATCGAAAGCCCCAAGCAGTTCCTGTGCAAGCCGAGTGCTATCCCCTATGGACCTTCCCTTGATGAACGTCGTCTGATTACTATAAATGAGATTGGGCAGAACAATGGCCAGACATTTTGATAGTTTTGTACCATTTTAGGAGAGCAGGTATTCATATTCCGTAGCTTCTTTGATGAACGAGACATTTTGATAGTTTTGTACCGTTTCAGGAGAGCGGATATTCGTATTCCGTAGCTTTGTCACTTCGATTATGGTATCTTTATCACTTCGACAATGACTAAATGATCATATATGCGGGTTGATCTATATACTCTATCGAGTATATCTCTTATGCAGCTGCCTACTCGATTGGTTTTTAATAAAAAAATATTTACCACAAACTCAAATAACTCTACTTGCTTGAAACTAAAAGGCATATGCTCTTTCAATTTGATGATTGAATTGTATATTGCTTTTTATCTCAATAGTTTTATTTCTTTTACCTTCATTGTTTTATTATTATAATCGAGAGGTATAATATTTAGAGGATAATAACATAATATTAAATATATTTTTTATAATAAAAAATATCAAATCGCGTACCCTCCGCATACCGCATACTCAATATGTAGGGACCCCTCCGATTGAATACCACATGATGAATCTCCATTTCATCACCTTTATTCTATTATTTTGACCTTAAAAATCCTAATAAATGCGTGTAAATAACCTTAAATTGCATCAATTAGCATCCACGCATAGTTGTGTAAAACATTATTTTTAATGCCAAAATTATAGAATAAAAAAGAAAAGAAAAAGAATAAAATATTGAAGATATTTTATGACCCTAAACCTCGAGAACTAGGCATCTCGATGACTAGGTCGACAAGGAATAAAGCAGGGTGTGATAAGGGCCAATTATACAATAAAATTCCTATTTATTTATTCACTATTTATAAATTTTTGTGACCTATTTTATTTTCCACTTGTTATACCTCAAATAACGAAACTTCGTACATGAAATTATAGATAATAAAATTAAAAAAATACAAATTTATTTCATACAAAAATAATATACAGAATAAAAGTTATACTCTAAATAAATTTCCAAAATCTCAACTTCCCAGACACATATCTTTCGAATAAAAACCCAAAATATATCAAAATCGCCTTTAATTGTATTTCTTTTAACAAGTTATTTAATGAAATGGTTTCATATTTTTTATAGTTAAGGTGTGAAAGTTAGGTTTTGGACCTCTATTGTGTAGTTTTGCCCGATTAAAATAATCATTTTTTTCATTCTTTATTATTTTTATAATTTTGTAAGTATTATTTATAAGGGATTTTTACCCGGCAGACCCTGTAATCTTTTGCAATTACCGCTACGACCTCTGAAACATCCTAATTCCTCTCTCGACCCCGTAAACTTGCTAACCCTTATCCCACAGACCCTGTGGTTAACTCCCATCCATTTGCCCCGTTAAAAGTGACCAGATTCCGTTATCTTCTTTACATGATACCCATTTTATTTATCAAATTTACGGCAAGTGCCATTCCCTCCCACCCTCCACCTCCAGCTGAACAATTCCCTTGCCCCCCTCCGAAGTCCCCCCGCCCCCCTCCAGGTCGGACCTCCCCGGCCGTCGGTCGAAGCTCCTCCCGCACCCCTCGCGGGCGACCCCCCGCTGCCTCTCCTGCGAAGCCCCCGCACCCCGACCACCTGCGAAGCCCCCCCCCCCCCCCCCACCCGATCGAACCGCCACCCCCTTCCCGTCCCCCGCACGAAGACCTTCCCCCCCTCCCCCACCGGCCCCCTACCTGGCAGCTCGAAGACCACCCCAGCCCCGGTCGAGGACCCCCCTCCCCCTGCCGAAGACCCCCCCAACCCCCAGCCGAAGACCCCCCAACCCCCTGCCAACGCCATGGTCGAAGCCCCAGCCCCTGCCGCCGGCGCCCCGCCTGGAAGCTCAAAGACCACACCAGCCCCGCAGGACCCCCCCCCCCCCCCCAGCCGCCTGCTTCAAGACCCCCCACCGTCGCCATGCTCAAAGCTCGAAGACCACCCCAGCCCCTCAGGACCCCCCCAGCCGCCTGCTTCAAGACCCCCCCACCGTCGCCATTCTCAAAGCTCGAAGACCACCCCAGCCCCGCAGGACCCCCCCCCCCCATCCGCCTGCTTCAAGACCCCCTACCACCGCCATGCTCAAAGCCCCCCCTCCGCCCGGCCGCTCGAAGACACCCCCCCCCTGCGCCCCGCTCGAGGTCACCCCTGTCGCCCTGATCGAAGACTCCCGCCGTCGCCGAGATCGAAACCTCCCTCGCTCCAGCCCAGGTCGCCTCTCTCAACCATACTGTTGCATGCCTGGCGTGCCTAAGATTCCGTTGATGTCCTCAGTGGATTGGAAAGGGAAGTGAAGATGAAGAAGACGATAGAAGAAGGAAATAAGAAGAGAAGAAGAATTTCAACAGTTAGATTTTGTATGGTTTGATTAACTCGGTTTTAACTCACTCAAGTTAGTTCAAGATGTGTCAATTTAACGGCAAGGTCTGTGGGGTAAGACGGAGCAAGTTTATGGGGTCGAGGGAGGAATATCGATATTTCGAAGGTCGTAGCGGTAATTGCAAAAGATTATAGGGTCTGCCGGGTAAAAATCCATATTAATAATATACGTACATATTAAAACATAAAAAATAATAATAAAAACATTAAAATAAAATATGTATATAAAATACATAGATGAAATAGAATAACTATACCTATATAAATAATAGACCTATTTATTTAAGTGTATATGTTACATCTAAAAACGTAAAAAAATATATTTAAGTATCCAAAAATAAGCTATAATTTTATAAAATAATAACTAAATTAATAAAATCAAAAATACAACATAAAAATAAAAGACACTAAAACATATATAAATATACCTATATTAGAACCTTAAAAACTAACTATTAATAAATAGCCTCTAAAAATAAATAAACATCACAATAAAATGCTATTAAAAATAATAAATACTATTTATTTTATAATCTAAAATTAATAAAAACATTTATTAATTAATAATGAATTTCCAATTCTTTTTGGGTCGGTTTTTTCTGGTTGGTCTACGTTGACCAACCAGAGTTCCTGGATGGTTAATCGCGGGTCAACTATCTGACCTACTGCCCTAACGTCTGACACCTCGTTTTGGATCATCTTTCTAGATTTTTTTGAAGGATATGGTAAGATCCTTAAGTGCATCACCGAAGCGTGAGGATCGCATCGTATACCATCAGGAGCGACTAGTCGAACTAGCTGCTCGAGGCAGCATAAATAAAAAAATTCATGTGACGAAACCACATGATCCAAGAACACTTCTCGGATTGTTTTGTCTAAACCACAAACAAGTACTAGGGTTACCTCTTGAAGCGTGATTGTGATCAAGTCTCTAAACGAAGAGATCTCCTGTCTCAAGTCCGATCCGACGGAGGAGACGCTTGCGAGCACGTGGATGAAACACGTGATTCTCGCAATCCATGTTGATGATCCAAGTGACGAATCTCCTAATTTCGCCAAACGAGACACCACGATTTCTTCACGAGCAAGGCACGTCAAAGGGGATGGAGATCCACGAGCAAATGATCGGGCAATATAACGACGACATTGCGGCGATGGAGACTCTCTCTAGGGCTTCCATGGTGGACGACCATATGAGAGAGAGAGAGAGGACGTGTAGAGAGAGCGATAGAGAGCTTATGTTGTCTAACTTGTGAAAAAGCAAGGGGTGCCCTTCTATCCATAATATTTTGGAATCCATGGATCTCAATCCATGAACAACATAAACCAATGGATCATATAATTTGTATTTCTTTTAATGACCATGATCTTGTTGTTAAAAACACAATAATAATTAATTAATTAATTTAATACATATTGAATAAATCATCAATATATAAATTAATTAAATCAAATCAACATAGGAGATAATAGGAAGGAGGCATGCTTCCCTTCCATAAAGGAGAGGGCGACACACCTTGAATTCCAATTCAAGGTGGTCGTCCGTCCTCTTTAAAGGGAAGGAGGCACTACTCTTCCTTTTTCACGAGATCTCATATCTCACGAAAATCTCCATGATTCACAGCAACTATTGTTGTAAATTATTCACCCAAATAATTCATAATTATATTTGTGAACATTGCAATCATGCTATTAGAAATTTGTGAATCACATTCACACCCCAAAATAAAATGTAAAATCCAGATCCGTTTCATCACTCCCTAGGAATGGAAGCGTCATGATTATACGATTGTTTATGATCACATCATCCTCAGGTATTCCCAATACCTGTACATCCCGCACACTGGAAGACTCATAATAAACCCGAAGAATTAGATCAATTTTACATTGTTTACTTCGTGGGTTTATCAGTAAGTTTCTTATTTGATCATTGGGAGTTGGTATCGATCATTTACTTTCCAAAAGCATATATCATACAAATGTCTTGATCATATACTTTCCAAAAGTATATATCAAACCTACAAATTCAGTCAAGCTTCCAGAGTGAGATGCCCGTGTACGGAATGTGATTCTTCCCAATATCTAATGAGTGAGCTCATATCTCCTAGTTCAGTAATGAACTTGTATGGTCCTGTTGAGAGATCGCATTACTCATACGCCCTTACATGCACACCAACGCGCCGGTGTATAGACCTTGATCAGGTCATCAACCTATTGGTCTGCCAAATTTACATACTCAGACATATAGTAACACATCTATCTCTGGTCAGAGGATGTGTGCCTATATCGTGGCAGCATACGACATAGGTCTTTGGTTATCTCGATCTCGTTAAGTCAACTCTTTGACCTAACTTATCTAACACCTCCGAATCTCTATTCCTATGCAGAGAACCTGCATCAAGAGGTCATTTAGATGCCAGCCTTCAGAGAAGGGATTGCCATCTCCTTTTCATGCTGGAGATCATCTCTTAATAATCATTTGACTGTGCTCGATGAGTCCTCAATCTAACTCTTTAGATATTCATCCAAGAACCAACCTCTATGATTCAATAATTGGATCAACAATTGTATGATCATTAAGATGGCCATGGTACATAATCCTAATTGTACTAAGGGACCAATTATGAAAATTAGTTATTCTTCATTTCAGATCAGGAATGATATTCACAATCACATTTATTGCATAATGGCTCGTCGTGGGCTCGCATATCCAACATTTTTCGTGTATGCTACGTTGCTCGAGGAGGATGGGACTCTTCATGAAACTTCTTCCTTGTACATTTGCCATCCACATCGGACCATTTCCTTGGGCAGATCACCTTCTTATTTCCTTGATCTGTCCTTGAACTTAGCACCTCATCAACTTGTACATAAATTACCCCTGACTTCCCTTCTCTGTTTGAACCCCTTTGACCCTGTCTTTCTCTCCCTTTGCGCGCCCCACAGCTCAAGGATGGTGACAGGGTCCTCGCTGAGTGATTAGGTCGATCAAAGGAGGATGTCTTGGGTGGTCTCTACCATCTTCGGTAAAGGGTCGCCATGAGGTTGCATCTCGTCTGCCTAGCCAACTTGAGGTCGTTTTAATCCCTTTTAATTCATTTTTCTATCTTAGTTTAGTCGTAGGATTAATTTTAGGCTTTTATAATCCATCGTGTTGGCCTTAAATCACACCTTCGGAGTTGGCTGGAGTTCCACCTCCGGCGAACCTCTACTGTGCAACCACCCGCTCACATACGCCACCAAGCCCCATGACCTTGTCTTTGTTGTTTGTACATTGTTCTTGCAAGTCCTAAAGGTTGAAGGACCCCAAGGGGGGTCGATTATTGTGCAAGCATAGCTACCCGGAGTAGCCCCTGTTCTCCAACCTTATGGTGGCCCACCAACACTCTCCACAGCATTTTGAAGCCTTCGATCGATAGTGGGCCCTTCCAAGATCATCTGGGTCAATTTTGAGCCGCAAAGGATGATGGAGGAGGGAGTTGTCACTAGAGGAAGCCCGACGTGGTGGGGGTTCTTCCATGTTCATCTACTAACCTTCCCCGTTATCGGATCAAGAACTCATGCTCAGGTCCACCACAATCATTGGATGCAGTGATCCGGAGCCTTCTGATCTCCTCGGCTGATCTAATCGCATTCGCCCGTCGTGAAGCGTCATCGAGCTACCAGGAGGCAACGTGTGGATAAGTGGGTGAAAGCAGACCGTTCGATCGTGCCCAGTCATGGGTATTTTGCACCTACACCCTCGTGTAATTTTGTATTTAATATTTCAATTTTAATCTTTCATTTGTAGTGTATTTATTTTTGTAATATTTGCCGAACGACCAGTGAACTTTTATATTTGTACTTTAGTCCTTTCCAGCTCACCCCACGTGGCTGCCTACACGAGGTTGGCATTTTGTGGTCGGGTCCCTGCAGGTCTTTATATTTCGCTTTTACCCTAGAACTTTAATTTAAGTTGTAAATTTTTGGTGAAATTGTAGACTGACCCTCGTACTTTATTTTATTTGCATTAAAGCCCTGAAGTGTAGTTTCTCTTTGTTGTCCGTAATTATTTAAATAGATATTTTGCTCGAAAAAATCTCAAAAAATAGATGTACACTCCTGATTACACACACCTTCACACCATAATTTTAGTTTGCAATTTTAGGACTTTTATTATTTTATAAAAATAAAAAATAGCCAAATTTGTCCTTGTCTCTGGTATTAAATCCATAAAAAATATAACAAGTTTTTGAAAAATACAAAAAAATATTTTGCCTTTATTAAGTTATTTTAAAACTCCATACCAAAAATCTATAAAAAAATACAAAAGAAAATACTTAAAATTTGAAAACCCTAAAACACTTATAACAATATATAAAATTTCCAAAAACTCCAAAAATTGTGATTTATATTCATGAATATTCCATATATTATTGTTTGTATGTAAAAATAATTTGGAGAAGTTTTGATTCTTTTTCCTATTTTTTATCTACATTTTAATTTTGGTCTATTTAATTAATCCATGATTTAGGGTATTATTTACTTTAAAAATATATAAAAATTAGCAAAATTTCTTAAAAATCAGAAAATCAATAAAAAAATTGTTTAAAACCTAAAAAATGTTAATTTCCTTATTTTTACTATTTTTACCATTATTTATATCTACCCTTGCTTACATTGTATATATACTCTTATATAGTTTTATTATATATTTCAAAAAGAAAAGGAAATATAAAAATACAAAAAATATATAAAAATAAAATATAAAAAATAGAAAATTAATAATAAAAAAACAAAAATATAAAATAAAAATAAAATAAAAATTTGAAAATATAAAAATCCTCTAGAAGAACATATAGACAGAATATTTCACAATCACATTTGTGCATTTTTGTCCGATCTATCTAGTTTGCTCTATGTGTTTGATACTCTACACATACTTGCACACTATACACATATTTGTTATAGAGTTAAATAAAATAAATTTTAGCTCCACATCTTTAATTCATTTCTTGATTATTTGTTATGGGTTAATTGTTGTTTTAATCCATATTTCTTGTCGGTCACCTCGACGACTATGTTCCCGCCTTGTGTGGAACATACGATCGCTCTATTTTTGGGTTAAACACCACATACCATCTTCTTGAACATTGGTTTTGTATTTACGTAAATATTGCTAAGTACACGAGAAATTATGAATAGTCACTTCGTCTCATACCCATAACCCTCTATTAGTTTAATCCATTAACTTAACCAGACCATCAAGCTAATTTAACACATCTTCAATCCAATAGATATAAAATAAACTAAAAAAACTCACCACAATTTCCCTTCCCTCTCCAGCCCTCCTCCCTTCTCTGCCGACACCCCTCCCCTTAGATCAACCCCTTCCATCCATACACACTCTCCCATTGACCGCTTCCCCCTCCGGACAAGAGATGGATACTCATCGACTACTTCTTCCCTCGCAGCAGCATCAGTGGTAGCTCCGCAACCCCCTCATTAACATCCTATGCTCTCACAGCAGCTCTGCAGCCCCCTCCTCCGTCTTCCCCTCATTTACAGCCTTGCCCTCCACCCCCTCCAGTCCCCTCCACAACCTACTCCACTGCCCCCCTCCAACCACTTTCATCCGCTCCTGCACCCCATATGCCACCCCCTCCAGCCCTCTTATCCACCCCCTATGTCGCCCCTCTCCAGCACCCCTCATCCAACCCATTCCACCTCCACCCCCTCCTTCGCCCCATGTAGTCCCCTCCTTTCACCCCCTCCAGCCTCATCATCTACCACCTCCATCCCCCTCCACCGTCCGTCACCGTCTTCACACATCCTTGGCAAGCTCTATCATGCATGAGATCAAAAGAGGAAGAAGACATGAAGGCGATGCTCTGAATGTCCAAGTTGAGGAAGATGAGGGGCATCTTTTAAAATGCAACTTTATTCAAGGGTTAAGTTGTCAAAGATTGAGGGATTCCTTCAAAGTTAATGGAGGAAATGGATGGAAGTCAACACATGTTTATGTCACGTAAGTTTTAAGCATTATTCAAGGTTTTGGTTGTAATATGTGATTATCATAGTTAAGTGCGTTGATATAAAACTATTTGTATTATGGGGTGTAAATATCCCTTCGCGAAGACCTAAGATAGGAGCGTGGGGATGAATGGAGGTTAATTTCTCATTTTTATTATTGGTAGAATTGTATTTTCAAAAGTTAACAATAGTTGTGCTCTTTATTCTTCTATTCTGTTAGGTGGTACTTGTGTTACCTGTGTTTGTCTATATTTTGAACATAAGTGGATTGTTTTTGTCATTGGTCTAGGTTAGTTATAGTCTTGATCTTCAAAATTCGATTCGATGTGTATATAATAAAACTTTGATTAAATGTTGATAGAGATTTGATCGAGGAAGCCTAGCGTCGGTCTTGGAGGGCCTACGGTGTTTAACACGTCGGATCCAACAATCGACATGGCAGTCGCTCTCTCGACACTCGATGCTCAATCAACTCAATCAGACAAACAATCAATCCATGATGAATTTTAGAAACTGGTGCATGTGAAATTTATTACACCATACAAAAGATGTGCATAGTCAGCAAGTGTACGAGGCAAACCATTGAGATCAAGCTTGAGGATGGTATAATTATTAATAATTAACAACTAATAGTTATTCATTTTGTAGTTTTTCATTTTTTGATTTCTTTTGGGTTTTTATTGTGTTTAGTTCTATGTTTTTTTAAATTTAGTTTCTTTGTATTTTTAAAGTATTATATATATATATATATTCAATCATAATAATATAAATATATGAAAGGGATCCTCGTCCATGTAACTTACCTACTCCATTCTCATTTTTTGCCACTTCTTTTTTTTTTGAAAAATACTTCTATGGATTTTCATAACTATATACCTAATATGTCATTCAGATTTTGTCAGAAACAGAGACTCATATGCCCTCCATCCATAACAAGTAATTTTAACGGTCTTAGATTTGCTATAATCGTTTTGTTTTGGATGGAGGGCATAAGAGTCTCTGTTTATGATGAAATTTGAATGACATGTTATAGGGATATAGTTATGAAAAATCCATGGAAGCAATTTTCAAAAAAAAAGGAATGGCAAACATTGGTAATGGAGTAGGTAAGTTACCTACTCCATGGAGTAGGATCCCTTTCCTCATATATATATTATAAATAATATATAAGATACATATATAGTAATCATCAAAAGATAATCAAAATGATATGAAAATACATATACAAAAAGCCCCAAATTATTTTATAAAGTTAATTGAAGAAAGGTTCAAGCAAGAAAGGAGGCAGAAGAGTTCTATTATAAATGCCTTCCAAACCTATCCCTACGCATGCTTATGAATCACATAGAAATGAATAAAGGAAGAGTTCTTTTTATTTTTATAAAGGCTTTAAATATATATTATATCTGTAGTAACAGATAATATACAGTAAATATAAGATATATATTTTGCTACATTGTATATATACTCTATATATATATATCTATATTATATTTTAAAATAAAAGGAAATATAAAAATATAAAAAAAATAAAACTATAAAGTTAAAAAATATAAGAATATAAAACAAAAATAAATAAAATATTAAAAATAAAAAACCCATAAAAAGAACACATGGATAAGGAAACACACAATCGCATTTGCACTTATTTGCACAATCTATCTAGTTTGCTCCCTTTGTTCGATCTCTACACACTTGAACACTACACATCTATTGTAGAGTTATAATAAATTTTAAGTCCATATTGTATTTCCATTCTTGATTATTATTGTGGGTTAATTGTTGTTTGAATCGGGGTTTCGTCTAAGATCACTTCTATGACTATTGATCTGCCTTGTGGATTGACAATACCTTGGCAAAACCTCGATCAACAGTGTCCCAAGCACATTGTGCTTCATTTTTGTGCGAAATACATTATATATTTTTTTGTATTTTTATGTATAAGTTTCACGTTGAGGGATTTATTATTTGAGGTATAAAATTGAAAAATAAAATAGGACCCAAAAATCTATTTATTGATGAATAAAAAAATAGGTTTTAAGTGTTTTATGTACAATTATTCTGCTTTTATCTCCTCCTACTTTATTCTTGATTGACCACGTCAATATTGATCTTCTCTCGGAGTCTAGGTTCATTTAATGCCTTTAACACTTCATTTATGTTTCTTTTCTTTCCTATATTTTTCTATTTTGGAATTAAATAAATTTATTTGTACAGTAATTATCAAGTAGTTAATGAGTGTTATTTTGTACAAATTGATGTTATTTAAATGCATTTCACTAGGGATTTAAGGCCAAAATGAACGAATAAAGGTGATGAAATGGAGATTCATTACCCCCTATACTTGATGTTGCTAGTCTCTACCAAACACTTATGGAAAATGAGTGCACAAAAAGAAAATAAAGAAGATAAAAGGAAATAACTTGCATTGATTTTAACTTTTAAGCTTATCTTCGTAAAATCAAAGTTTGAAGCTTAATCAGACCTTTAATGATTTAAGTTTAACTGGAATCTTAATGGGAATCGGAGTTGAACCTCAACAACATTTCACAAAACTTTGTCCAAGTCTCCTCAAATGCGAGGTTAAAACAAGTTTATGTCATACACAGATCCTTATGACTATGAGTCTATTATGTACGGTGTAACTGATATATAGCTCCCCTTGGCTGAAGCAATAAAGAGATAGTCTTCTCCAATATAGTGACCCTATTTCCCTAATCCAGCAACTCTTTCCTCAAGGGGTGGGGTATTCCCTTATAAGTTCAAGTGCAATCGGCTCAAGAAGAGGAGGTGCGGAAGAATGTACGTTAGACAGTGTAGCTACCTATCCTAAGGTGCTTAACCAGTGTAGTCAAGTCATCCAGTTTGCAGGCTCACATGTATCTCTAATTTTGAAGTACAGGCTTGCTTATTGAATACATACTCCGACAGGAATTGAATTTTCTTTGACTTTTGTCCGTCTATTATGTTTGAAGTTTTTTATTTCTCATTTTTTAATACTATTTACAACGGCATTTACATAAGGACTTTTTCCTCTTGAGCCAGTAGACTATCCCTCTTTTGAAGCATTATTGCAACCCGCGACATCATGTCCTTGGATCTCGTTGCTATTGGATCGGGTTGAGGTACAATGACCATAGATTGTGACTTCGTATGTTTCCATTCGCTTGTGTCTCATAATGGCAAATCCAACCCTCTACTACTTCAACTGAGTTGAACAAAGTGTAAAGTGCAGGTGTGCAAGTTGGGACACTATTGACAAGAGTCACGTATGACTTTTGAAATATATTTCTTAGGCAGGCAATGAGACATATGAACATAATCATGTGGTCTCAAAGAATTGAGTCTAGTGAACCATGAGTGCCTCAGTTTCAGTTCCCATGAGGTTCCTATGAATAAGTGGATTAAAGTTCAATCAAATTCCAATCATCGGATTTTATTTCATATCAGTTCTATTGTCATTATCAATCCAAAAAATGTAAATGCAATGCAAGAAAGTTTTTTTGTGGTACTATTTTCTTATTTTGAATTTTTTATATAGATTTTTAAATTTTTTGTAAAATTTTATGACATTTTGAAAGAATTTTGCAAATTTTATGAGTTTTAAAAATTTTAAAATTTTAAGGAATTTTAGAAAGGGTCAGTGGGTGGAATATATACAGATATTTACACATGAATGCATTGTATAGTTTATGCCCATGTTATGTATGCAAGGGTTATATAAAAAGTTTTATTAAGGAGCTCTCGACCTGATAATGAAGTTGAAACGTACATGGATGAGCAGGTCAAAGGTGGAGGAGGCAAACTCGATCGACCTCGATTCTTGCAGAATCGAGGGTGTGATGAATCCGTGATTCATCACTCTAAAAGGTGAAAATAGAGCTTTGTTTCCGAGTAATTAGAGGCATATTTCTACTTATATTGCATAATTAGCATTCATGCATGCAAGCATAATATCTGCATTTTAGCATTCATATTTGTATAAAATAAGAAGCCAATTTCATTTGTAAATATTCACCTGTATATTTGATAAAATACCTTATTTATATATATTTTATACTAACTCCAAATACAATCAAATCAACTCCATAGTGTATATATTACTAACACTAATTAAAGAAAAAAATCAAAAAAATACTAACTTGCAAATGGACCAATAAAATCCCAATCCTAGTTTGAAACCATGAACCTTAAAATGCACATATCTCTCTCATACAGCCTCCGATTTAGGTCTACTCACTTTTAAAGTAATATACAATTAAAGACCTTCGAAACAAGACCAATTTCAATAAAATCGGAGTTCGTATGCAAAACTTGGGGTTTGGGCCCCTTTTGTACATTGTACATAATTACCGTTTTACCCTTGTATTTTATCCTTTTATTTTCTTCATTATAAAAAACCCAAAAAAATTAAATTAAAATGTAAATACTCTTCTAACATTTTCTAACTTTATTTCAATTTTTCTCTTATTTAAAAAATGACAAAAAAATTGTAAAAGATAAAATGCGGTATTTTATACCTATAAGGTACCGTCCAAAAATACGCTTTTGTACAGATGATTTCATTTGATTTTCGGCCCTTCACAAAAGTTGTAGATCTCGTTGAGACGAGCAACTTTCATGTTGACCACTTTTTGATTTAATCCTTTTTGTTATTTCTTTTTTATTTTCTTTACATTTAATCTTTGAATTTTCTGGGAGCGACATGTGGCAGCTCCTGGAGCCGCCACATGCCACCCCATTTTCTTTATTTTCAAATTTATTTTATTACTTTTGGATATATTTTTTATTATTTTCGGATTTTATTATTTTAATTATTATTATTTTAATTATTGTTATTTTTAGTAGCCTACTTATTTTACTTATATTATTTTATATTATTTTCCCTTTTACCCCTTCTTTTCTTACTCCCTACTCCAAGTCACCACTAACACCACCATCCCTCCATCTTCTCCACCTCTTTTCTAACTTCCCCCCTCCTCTTTATATTCCCATCTCCTCCTCCATTATTCTTCATCCGTCATTTCTTCAATTGAGAGGGAGAGACCACCAGCCCCCCGGGTGTTGTCGGTGACAACGTCAATATTCTTCGGTCGAGCAACGACGGTTTCGAAGGCGTGATCCACGAGGTTTCCTCCTCGTGTCATTGTGCATCACTTCTAGGCACAACCGAGCTTCTTCGATTTTTCGTCCGATCGAATCGAGGCCACGACAACGGAAGCCGCACGACGCGGTTCAATTTTCGGTGAATCGCAGGTAAGTTATCTCTCTCCTTTCCTTGTCATTTTTTATCTAACGATTTTTTTCCCTTGTGATTTCATCCTCAAATCATCATATCATCATAAAAAAACCCATCACCTTCACCATCACAAACCATTCATCATTCATCACCATCAAACACCATCACCACCATTTTTTTCCACATCCATTTCCTATTTACAAACAACATAAAAAATTTTGCAAAACAAAAAAAACAAAAAAAGGAGCCCGTGCACGGTCCTCCCTCCTCCAGCCTCCTGAAGCTGCCGGCCTCGCCTCCACGTGCGGCCTCCGCCTCGTTCCAGGGCGCCGACGCCGCACCCAACCCCGCCGTGCACTGCTCCAGCCTCCAGACCGTCCCTCCGCCTGCGCACCTCTTCCGCGCGCAGCAACGCCCAGGCGCACCGCGCCCCTCGCCCCCCGACCTTCTTCCTCTCGCATCGCCGCCCCCGCGCGCGATCCCCGCAGTTGGTCGCGCCCTCCAACGCGCGCCATCTCCAGCACAGCCGCCGACCACGCCTGACGCCCCGCCCGCGTGCGCGCCTCGCGCGGCCGTGCGCGCCTCGCGCCGCCCGTTGCTGCAGCAGATCGCGTCCAGCGCCGCCGCCCACTTCCCCCTGTGCGTGCGTGCCCTAGAAGAAAAAAAGGGGTGGGTATCTCCAAAGGTTTTTTTGATTTATTTTATTATGTTGTAGATTTTGCAAAATTTCCCCAGCATAGTTTTTAAAATTGCAAAAGTGCCCCTGTGCACAGTTGTTTTGTTTATTGTTTCAATTTCTGTATTGCATAGACAACCCTATCTTTATGCATTTCTTTGGACAGCTATCTTGCATCATTTATTTTTATTAAAAATAGCATGTTGTAGAACAACTAAATCTTTATCTCCTGGCTATTTATTTGTATTTTTGTGAGCATCTTATTATTAATTAAAAATCAGAGATTGAAATTGAGTGATATTTTGCCCATTTATACTCTGAAATTCGCACATAGTTATTTATTGCTCAAAAAAAGGTGAAAAAATTGTGAATGATGTATCTAATTGTGCTTTAATTCCAGTCCAAATTTCGTCCAATTAGGAGTTGTCATTTGCACAAAATAAATTGTAGGGTGATTTCTGTAAATAATTTTTAATCAATTCCACGAATAACATTTTTGACAAATTTCAGCTCTCCTGAATTATTTATTGAAATATCTATTTGAGATAAATCATTCTTTGGATAATTTGACTTCATGGATTAATTAGGAATTAAATACCCGCAGTCGCTCTATTTTCAGTAAAATATTCATAAAAAATCAAAAAGTGTCAGAAAATTCCAAAAATATTAGTGTAGCTTCATTCCAACATATTTAACTTTCATTAAATTTTTCATAATTTTTGCATATCATTTGCACGCAAAATTGCATAAAAACCCCAAAAAAGTTTGCATTTTTCATTTATGTATTTTAAATCCAAAAATTCCAAAAAAATACATTTTGCATTCATTGTTGGATTAGGTTTAAAGGAAAAATATCACTTGGCTGATTTGAATTAATTTCATATTAAAATTAAATTTTGCTAAGTTGTTGATTTTCTTAATAACCTAGTTCATTCACACATTGCATTCTACATTTTTATCGCATAAAAAAAATAAAAAAAAATCTCACTTGGAAAACTGCAATCTAATCATTCTAACTTGATTTCGAGTTGTTCCTTTGCCTCCTTGAGTCGACCCTGGGGCTTGCCCAGGCTAAATAAACATAACACCGCATATTAAATTCATTCGATGATTATTCGATTTGTGCGGTTATTTTTGATCGACGCGGATCTATCCGACTACAACGCACACGTTAATTCGACAACATTAAAGGGTAGGTCATCCGTGTTCATCAAATGGCGCCGTTGCCGGGGAGGCAAACGGCTTAGAATCATTTTAGAAAATTAGATTTACATTTTCCATTCACTCGGGTAGTCTGACCCCCGAGCCACATTGTAATTATCCATTTCCTCTTTAATTATTTTTCTGACCATTTCTGTATATATCTCTTTCTAACATAATTTTTATCTTTTTGTGCAAGGCTCGGTGGACTTGGAGCGGCTTTCTTGAAGTCGACGCAACTCGAAGTGCATCGGAGGCCGACGATTCGTGGATCAAGTCGGCTGTTGGACGTCAAAAAGTTTTTTTGTAAAAAAAAAGTGTCTGCATTTACAGCGGTTCCCGTTTGGGTTCTCGCGTGTGTAAACATAGTGGAACCATGTCCCGTCTGCTGTGTGGATTGAATTTTTAGAATAAGCTTGCACTAGCGGCTCCTCGAGCCACTCTAGGGTTTGCTTGTGCTCGTAATTTTCTAGGACCGCACATCATTTAAAAGACGCACTTAGACCGCAGATCTAGTCAAACATAATCTGTTCTTCACTCGCTAATAGAACTGCCTGTCTAGAAGCGGATTTCCTCGATTGCATTCATTTACTGTAAATTTTCAATACTGTCTTGCATCCTGCATAAAAGCGAAGGGATCACTGTAAGTCTTCTCAACTCAACGTACGCATCATAGTTTTTCGTGCATCGGCTTTTCTCGATTTCCCTCTATGTTTTTCACACTTAACGGAAATTGGGACTGGACGATAGGCGTGCTGTGTGGTTGGATTAAGAAGTGCGAACTTAACTTAAAACCGGGACTGCTAACATTATTGACCAAAAAAATCAATAAAATTGAAAAAAATTGTTTGCGGGAGACTAATCCCCGACATTGTTTTCAGGTTGAGTGAGGGTACTTGAGGGTGTGTGAACATCTTAAGGCAGAGCCCAAATCCCTGCCTTCCATATCACGGGCCAACTGATCCTAGCAAATATCACGAGTTGGATACTTTTAGCTCATTGACCAGTACCAAGTAGCCTCCGCCTGTTCGCGGGTAGATAGGGGCGAACCAGCAGTACTTTACGACAAGGCCTAGCTTTGTCAACCTCCGCCTGCTTGCAGGTAGATAGGGGCACGTCTTTGAGTCCCCAACTCCGGATAGGAGCGAAGAAAGGGAGGACCGGCGGTATCTTAGGCGACAGGTTAAACAGGGAAGATGCATCCGGCTCTGAGCCGACTTCCCTATAGGCCACGTAACTCCTTGCTATCTTGCTTGAAAAATCACACTTAAAATTTACAAGATAAATTGGACTTGGTTTCGAGTCCTTCACTGTGTTGAGTGTGAACCCAGGGTCTTGGATTGAATTGATTGCTTCAGGTAGGAGTCAAATCCTATCTTCACTTAAATCTCCCACTTCTTCTCGCCACTTCAAGATGAATGACTGGGGGAATATCGACACATTATTTGCCAATCTTTCTCTGAGCCCTCCACGAAAATCATCTTCACATGCCCAAGCGCACCTTGGGCCACCCAGGACTCATGACCCTCTTGAGTTCTGGATCCCTCACACCCAGGGTGGTTACTCTCAAACCAACCCTTTCCTCTCCTCTGAGCTTACCGAGGAAGATCATCGCCTCGGTAAGAATCCCTTCCTTGATTTATCCTCTGACACCAACATTGTTTCATACTCAGGACTAGAGGACAAGATGACACCAAAGAAACCCCCGGAAGAGGAAAACTCAGATGACCCACTCCAGCAAGTATTGGCTCGCCTCGCCCAAGCCGAACAAAGAAATGCAGATCTCACAGCTAGGATGGGACAAATCATTGTAGCTGGAGGTATTGACCGATCAATAGTTGATGCCTACAACCCGGCGGAGAACGAGATACAGAATTGGTTGGCACCAGTGGTTCCCGCCAAAGCATTTGAACTGAAGCCCCACTTCCTTAGCCTACTACCGAAGTTCAATGGGAATATCAACGAAGAACCGTACACTTTCCTTCAAGACTTCGAGCTGGTTTGCAACAATCTTAGTCATCCCAATGTTGGCCAAGATTACATTAGATTGAAGGCCACCCCATTTGCCTTAGGAGATAAGGCAACACATTGGCTGAAAAACCTAGGGGTGATATGTACTACCTGGATGCAGTTCAAGGACCTCTTTCTGAAAAAGTTCTACCCCCTCAGTAGAACTAACCAAATGAGAACGAAGATCACTAGCTTCTCCCAAGGACCCAGTGAACCTTTCCATGATGCCTGGGATAGGTTCAATGACTTAGTACAGAAATGCCCCTGCCACGGCATTTCTAAGGCGATCTTAGTCCGGACCTTGTTCTGTGGTCTGACCCAGGAGATGCAGGGGTTAGTAAGTGCCGCCTGTGGAGGAAGCTATCTGAACAAAAATGAGAATGCTGTATGGAAGATCCTGGAGCAGATGGCGGAAACCGGCAGGTCACAGGCCACCAGGGCCTATCAGTTGTCTCCCTCAATCTTATCCAACGAGACAACCCGAAGGACTGTAGCGGATCTGACCGAGGACCTCATTCCCAGCATGGGGATGACTGCTGACAAGCTAACCATGGTCGAGCAGATCCACAAGAGAGCCGCGGAACTTGAGTCTCTTTCGCGTCTACCGAAGCAAGTGGAGGAACTTTATGAGAAGGTAGCTAAGATAAAGCTACCTTCCCCGTCTGCACCACCTGTACATGTACATCGAGTCCATCTTGCACAGGAATATGCACCGGGGCCTCAGAGTAGCTGGGATCAGACTTACACTCAGCAGGACCAGCATGCACCCCCACAAGTGGAGATCGGATACGAGGAGCCTCCGCAGGTGTACGAGATCAACGGGCTTTGGTATAGCCGTGACCCGATTGTCAGGCAGGCCGAAATGGGGAAGGGTCAGCCTCACCGCCTATCCCCAGCATACCAAGAAACCAGGCCCATCCCCGCACCGCGCTTTCAATCCAGGCCAGAACAAGGGTACCAACCTCAACAGTACCAGCAGCAGCAGCGCACCTATCAGCAGGGGCCGGCAGGGCCAATACAGAACCTCGTCTGCACATCAGCCAGCCCAGCCTACTGAATTGGAGTCCCTCACCTTGGCGATCCAGACCCTGTCTGATAGGGTCCAACAGATGCAGAACGATTATCTGGATATGAGAACCGATATCAATCGTGTCTCTCGTACTCAGGACCAACAGATGGCGCCTAAGACCCCGATTCCCGCACAAGTTCAGGCCAACCCGAACAGCATACTCCATGGCCAGAACCGACCTCGTGATCAGGTATATTATTCAGATAATTATTTATCTGAACATGAGATCCTTTCGTATGATAATGTAAATCATATGTCCCTCAGGAGCGGAAGGACCGTGACCATACCTGATCGGGCACGGGCACAGAAGGAAGGAACCTCCGAGTCTCTACCTGAGGAGAACTTGGAGGAGGAGGAGCAGCAGCACCACCACCATCACCAGCAGAAGAAGAGGACATTTGAGTCCTCGAAGCAGCATTCCCGCATCATTAGTGAGTCCGGCGAAACTGATGAAGAGCCCGCACCTCCATCTGAGGAGGACCGTCCAGAAGAAGCGGAAGACGCATCACCAATTTCACCCCAGCATGTTTCTTTTAGTCCGAGTCAGAGTCCTAGTCTGTTTCAGAGTCCGAGTCATGTACATAACTCAGTTCCAGCTTTCAATGAAAAGATTCCAGTTTCAGAACGTGAGTTAGAGTCAATAATCCCTTTCCCCCGAGCTCTTACGGTTGGAAAGAAGAAAATCAAAAAAATTCAAAAAGATGACCTGAGATGGCTGAATTCTGCAACAAATATATCAAGGTCACAATCCCTTTTGACAAGTACGTGGAAATGACTCCTGCATTTCATAAATACCTTAAGGTGAGATGCACACCTATTAGGGTTAGCAGGAAGACCAAAAGCCGTGTTGAAAAACACGTTCTGTCCGTAGCCACGACTTGTGCAATAAAGAACTCGTTTTCAAGGAAACGAAGAGACATGGGTGCACACTATGTAGTGAGTCATGTTGATGACATCGCGTTTGCACGCACTCTCCTGGACAATGGTTCCTCAATTAACCTAATGCCTACAGCCCTCTATGAGCGGCTTAATCTCGGGCCTCTTAGGAAATCTAGAGCCCTCCTGCAGTTCGTTGATAAATCAACCAAGAGGTCCCAAGGAGAATTGAGGAATGTTGTGATCAAAGTCGAGGGGCAAGAATACATGGTGGACTTCATTGTCCTAGATATGGAAACCCCTCGTAGTTGGAGAGATTCTCAGATCATCTTAGGCAGACCCTTCCTCAGGACAGCAGGGGCCTTGTTTGATTACAAGATCGGGAAGATCCAGTTCCAAACTCCAGGTGGAGATGAGGAACTTGAGATGAAGCAGACAAGATGGCAGAGACCGGATTCAGAATCCAGCACCGAGTACTCTTCTACCGGAACAGACTGCGATCATGTAGATACAGTTGGGCCATGGAGACAGAACCCAGCCAGCACCAATGAGTCCCTCCCCTCCGAAGATGATCCAGTACATGAGTCAGTTTGCGAGATCCTCAGAAACGAGTACAGCCCAGAACATGCATCCCCCTACATCTTCGATGACTTAGAAGCCCAGCTGGGCTTGTCAGTCCTTCCCTCTTTAGGACAATCAGAAGATGAGGATGAAGAGTCGGACGTGGCTTCGGCCGATTACATGGAGACCTTTGACGATCTGACTCCAGAGACAATTAACTTGGTGGCAGCTATTACAGAGAATGATCAAGCCACTTCCAACACTGAGCCAGATCTGATTGTGCCAGATTTCCTAGATGATCACACCCTACCTGAGCTCAAACCTTTACCCACAACACTTAAATACGCCTTCCTTGTAGGACAGGAGAAGAAATATCCGGTCATCATCAGTTCGCGATTGACTGAGGAGCAGGAATCTCGCTTGCTAGAGATCCTAGAGAAAAACCACAAGGCAATAGGCTGGAGCATTTCCGATCTCCATGGGATAAATCCCTCTCTGTGTTCGTACCATATCTACTTGGAGAATGAAGCTAAACCCTCTCGTGAATTCCAACGTCATTTGAATCCAAATATACGAGAGGTCATGAAGAAGGAGATAGAGAAATGATGCAACGCGGGTTTCATTTACCCAATCTCCGACTTTAAGTGGGTGTCCCCAATCCATGTTGTCCCGAAAAAGTGGGGAATTCAGACGACCACCAACGAGGATGGAGAGGAGATCGTGACACGAGTACCCACGTCGTGGCGTGTCTGTGTGGATTACAGATGCTTGAATGCCGCGATGAAGAAGGATCATTTCCCCTTACCATTCATTGATCAGATCCTAGAAAGACTAGCGGGGAAAGAATTCTTCTGCTTCTTGGATGGGTTCTCGGGCTACAATCAAGTAGCCATAGCTCCGGAGGACCAGGAGAAGACCACATTTACATGTCCCTTTGGTACCTATGCTTTCAGGCGCATGCCCTTTGGGTTATGCAATGCTCCAGGTACTTTCCAAAGGTGCATGATTGCTGTATTTGCCGAAATGGTCGGCGAATTCCTGGAAATATTCATGGATGACTTCTCGGTCCATGACGATTCCTTTGATTCCTGTCTTAGGAATCTGGACAGAGTCCTCAAAAGATGTTGTGAGGTTAATCTGGTGCTCTCCTGGGAGAAAAGTCACTTCATGGTGACGGAGGGCATAGTGTTGGGGCACGTCATCTCCAAGAGAGGAATGGAGGTTGACCCTGCCAAGGTGGATGTGATCAGACGACTCCAGCCACCAACCAACGTCAAGCAGTTGCGGTCATTCCTCGGGCATGTTGGATTTTATCGGAGATTCATTAAGGATTTTTCTAAGATTGCCTGACCGCTAACTGAGCTTTTAGGCAAAGACATGGAGTTTATTGTTGATCAGAAATGTCTTGAGGCCTTTAAGTTATTGCAAGGAATGATCATGGACGCACCCATCCTACAAGCCCCAGATTGGTCTCTACCTTTTGAGATAATGACAGATGCATCAGACCATGCTGTTGGGGCTGTGTTAGGACAAAGAAGAGATGGCGTCCCGTTCGCAATTTACTACGCAAGCAAAGTGCTTGACCCTGCTCAACGTAACTATACAGTTACGGAAAAGGAAATGCTTGCAGTAGTGTTTTCCTTGGACAAGTTCAGATCTCATTTAATTGGATCCAAGGTAATCGTGTTCACTGACCACATGGCTCTACGATATTTGATGGAGAAGAAGGATGCGAAGGCGCGTCTTCTTCGATGGATTTTGCTTATGCAGGAGTTTGATTTGGACATCCATGATAAACCTGGAAAGAAGAACGTAGTAGCCGATCATCTCTCTCGTCTCAAGATCTTAATACTTCCGAGGATTCACCAATTCGAGATTCCTTCCCTGACGAGTCGATTTTTGTTGTCGACTCACTCCCATGGTACGCCAATATCGTGAATTATCTTGTCTCCAAGAAAGTTCCCGAAGATTGGCCCAAGAGCCAAATTGACCGACTAAAGTCGGACGCTAGACATTACCATTGAGAGGATCCGATCCTCTCTTCGAAGGACCGGATTGTGTCTGGAGACGGTGTATTCCTCAGGAGGAATACCAGAGTATCCTTTCTTTATGCCACAGCTTGGAGGCAGGAGGAAACCACTCCGGGAAGAGGACCGCATGGAAGGTACTTCAGTGTGGTTTTTACTGGCCGACTCTGTTTTGCGATGCCACCGCCTTCGGGAAGTCGTGTCCGGTATGTCAGAGAATGGGAGGAACCGTTGGTTCCAAGGATGAGATGCCAATGCAGCCTGTCATAATTTGTGATGTCTTTGACGCCTGGGGCATCGATTTCATGGGCCCATTCCCTGTTAGCCACGGGTTCGAATATACCCTTCTTGCGGTAGACTATCTATCCAGATGGGTGGAGGCTATCCCAACCCGAGCCGCAGACAGCAGAACTATTTGTAAATTCATCAGATATCATATCATCTCTAGGTTCGGGATCCCCAAAATGATGATATCAGACGGGGGTAGCCACTTTGTGAATCGGGAGATGAAGAAACTCCTGAAGGACTACGACATTGAATACTGTGTCGCTAGCCCTTACCACCCACAAACCAATGGTATGGCTGAGGTGTCAAATAGGGAGGTGAAACCCATATTGCAAAAGCTTGTCCGCCCGGACAGGAAGGACTGGTCTCATATCCTGGATCAAGTCCTCTGGGCGTATCAGACAGTTTACAAGACGCCGTTAGGAACCTCTCCGTTCCGAATGGTATTCGGAAAGACGTGCCATTTTCCCGCAGAGTTAGTGCACAAATCAGAATGGGCAATTAAGAAGGTCAACTGGAACACGCACCTTGGGCAGAAGTAGAGAGAGATGGATCTGAATGAGCTTGTGGAAGTCAGAAACCGTGCATGTGACAACAGTTTGGTATACAAGGACAAGGTGAAGCGTTGGCATGATAGATATATCAGACGAAAGACCTTTGTTCCTGGACAGAAGGTATGGTTGTTTAATGCAAGGCTGAAGACCTTCCAAGGCAAGTTGAAATCCAAATGGACGGGACCATTCATTGTCCGAGCGGTGCACGATAGCAGATGTGTCGAGATCTTAGATCTCGCAGATGATGCACCGACATTCCTAGCGAATGGACAGCTGATGAAGCACTTCATCGAATCCAATGAGCAGTTAGTCCATGTTGAGGAGATTGTATTCATGCGCGAGGTAGATTCAGCAGATACTCCAAGAGCCGCATATGAGACCTTGCAGAAGTGAGCTCCAGCCATCCGCAGCATCTCGAAAGATTCAGACCGACTCATTTGTATATATCATTCTTCTTGTACATCCTATCCTCTCTCCCACGCGACTCTAGTAACCCATCCCCGCCTCATTAGATCACTATCTTAGACTATACTTAGGATAACCAGATCCTAAGTATAGGGGGTAGGGGTCACCTGAGTCGGGTCTCTGTAAATCCTCCAGATCACATCCGTTCTCATACTCACTCCTTTCCTATGCTTAGGCTGACTAGAGCCTAAGTATAGGGGGGACCGATGCCTACCTTCTATATATTCATCCATTTCCCCTCTTGCCCTCGTCCGCCCTATTTTCGATCTTCTTCTACACTTAGGCTGTCAGAGCCTAAGTATAGGGGGCGGAGCGACTTCTATACTTTTTATAATTTTTGCTCCCCTACGCTTAGCCCGAGCTATGTCTTTTTAGTCGCTTTCGTGCTCTGACGACATAGCACACGCTAAGTATATGGGGGGCGTGTATATATTACATACATACTTTACCCATAGCTCGTACTTTCACGTATTTTCGCGTATTTTTGTATATATTATGCAATAAGTACGGGGTGGGTGAAAATAAAAAAAAATTACTTGTATAATATGTATAATACGTATAATTATTGTAAAAAAAATAAGGTTGTAAAATTCTTGTAAATAATACTCTTGTAAGATTTGTTGTAAAATAGGATGTATACCAAAAAAACTTGTATACTATGTATATTATTATAAACTAAAAAAAACTTGTTGTAAATAATACAAATTGTTGTATACTTATAAAAAAATGTGTTGAAAATAAGGCTTCTTATTTACTCTTGCATATCATCCTTGCATTTCAAAAAAAAAGAGTCTTGCATTTCATTCATAGCATGTCATCTACACCTCATCTGCATATCATGCATATGCAAAGTGAAAAGCTAGTGGGTTCTGAACCAAGTTATGAGTAGATGTTGAGGATGGGCTTGATTTGACCTTAATCCACCTAATTTCAGAGGAACCTTATAGGAACTGGAGTTAAGATTTCTCAGGTCAAGTGACTTAATTCTTTGAGTCCGCAAGTCTATGTTCACATGTCATCTTGATTAGTCTAAGTAGAATATCTCGTGCACACGCATGATTCTTTTAGACAATGACCTAACTTGGACAAGCACAATGCACGTAGCTCTTCATTGATGGGGTGGTGAGGAAGTAGAATCCTTTAGCTTGGAGTAGCACACGGGTGGAAACATCCGTCCTCCTCTAGGGAGGGGAGTGCATCTCAACTTAGTCTGGTGGTGTTGAAGTCTGAGGACAGGACGCTGTGGGTTGCAATAATGCTTCAAAAGAGGGATAGTCTACTGGCTCAAGAGGAAAAACTCCTGATGTACATGCCGCACCTTGTATATAGTTCCAAAAGGAAAAGAAAAAAAGAGAAAAGTGCAAGAACTCCAAAAAATATAGACAGGCCAAAAACAAAAGGAAAAAGTTATTGCCTATCGGAGTATGTATATTAGCAAGAAGTCTGCAGCCGGATGACTTGGCTACACTGGTCAGGCATCCCGGGATAGGTAGCTACACTGGCTACCGTCCATTCTTTTCTCTACCCCCTCCTCTTGAGCTGGTCGCACTTGAACTTAGAAGGGAATACCCCGCTCCTCGAGGAAAGAGTTACTGGACCAGGTTATTGAGTTACCTTGTTAGAGGAGGCTGGCTCTGAGCCATTTCTGATGTGGAGAGTTACATTTCACTTACACAGTACAAGTAAGAATCATAGTCATCAGAAATTTGCGTTTGAGGATTTGTTCTGACCTAACTGTTGAGGCGTCATGAATAGAAGACTTGTGGAACTTGAAGACTGTTAGGTCTTAAATTCAGATCCCAATAAGGTTCCACCACACAATTAATCCAAAGGACGAGTCAAGCTCCATTTTCAACTTTTGTTCATGACCTTGATATGGAACCCAAAATCATTTCACTCTTGCATTTCATTTAGTTGCTCGGGGACGAGCAAGGTTTAAGTATAGGGGGTTGATGAATCTGTGATTCATCACTCTAAAAGGTGAAAATAGAGCTTTGTTTTCGAGTAATTAGAGGCATATTTCTACTTATATTGCATAATTGGCATCCATGCATGCAAGCATAATATCTGCATTTTAGCATTCATATTTGTATAAAATAAGAAGCCAATTTCATTTGTAAATATTCACCTGTATATATTTGATAAAATACCTTATTTATATATATTTTATACTAACTCCAAATACAATCAAATCAACTCCATAGTGTATATATTACTAACACTAATTAAAGAAAAATATCAAAAAAATACTAACTTGCAAAATGGACCAATAAAATCCCAATCCAAGTTTGAAACCATGAACCTTAAAATGCACATATCTCTCTCATACAGCCTCTGATTTAGGTCTACTCACTTTTAAAGTAATATACATTTAAAGACCTTCGAAACAAGACCAATTTCAATAAAATTGGAGTTCGTATGCAAAACTTGGAGTTTGGGCCCCTTTTGTACATTGTACATAATGACCGTTTTACCCTTGTATTTTATCCTTTTATTTTCTTCATTATTAAAAACTCAAAAAAATTAGATTAAATTGTAAATACTCTTCTAACATTTTCTAACTTTATTTCAATTTTTCTCTTATTTAAAAAATGACAAAAAATCGTAAAAGATAAAATGCGGTATTTTATACATATATGGTACCGCTCAAAAATACGCTTTTGTACAGATGATTTCATTTGATTTTCGGCCCTTCATGGAAGTTGTAGATCTCGTTAAGACGAGCAACTTTCGTGTTGACCACTTTTTGATTTAATCATTTTTGTTATTTCTTTTTGATTTTGTTTACATTTAATCTCTGAATTTTCTGGGAGCGACATGTGGCAGCTCCTGGAGCCGCCACATGCCACCCCATTTTCTTTATTTTCGAATTTATTTTATTATTTTCGGATTTATTTTTTCTTATTTTCGGATTTTATTATTTAGTTATTATTATTTTAATTATTATTATTTTTAGTAGCCTACTTATTTTACTTATATTATTTTATATTATTTTCCCTTTTACCCCTTCTTTTCTTACTCCCTACTCCAAGTCACCACTAACACCACCACCATCCCTCCATCTTCTCCACCTCTTTTCTAACTTCCCCCCTCCTCTTTATATTCCCATCTCCTCCTCCATTATTCTTCATCCGCCATTTCTTCAATTGAGAGGGAGAGACCACCAGCCCTCGGGTGTTGTCGGTGACAGCGTCAATATTCTTCGGTCGAGCAACGACGGTTTCGAAGGCGTGATCCACGAGGTTTCCTCCTCATGTCATTGTGCATCACTTCTGGGCACAACCAAGCTTCTTCGGTTTTTCATCCGATCGAATCGAGGCCACGACGACGGAAGACGCACGACGCGGTTCCATTTTCGGCGAATCACAGGTAAGTTATCTCTCTCCTTTCCTTGTCATTTTTTTATCTAACAATTTTTCCCCTTGTGATTTCATCCTCAAATCATCATATCATCATAAAAAACCCATCACCATCACCATCACAAACCATTCACCATTCATCACTATCAAACACCATCACCACCATTTTTTCCACATCCATTTCCTGTTTACAAACAACAAAAAAATTTGCAAAAAAAAAAACAGGAGCCCGTGCACGACCGTCCCTCCACCAGCCTCCTAAAGCCGCCAGCCTCGCCTCCACGCGCGGCGTCCGCCTCGTTCTAGGGCGCCGATGCCGCACCCAACCCCGCCGCGCACTGCTCTAGCCTCCAGGCCATCCCTCCGCCCGCGCACCTCTTCCGCGCAAGGGCGCATCCACGCACAGCTTCCCCGTCCTCCACGCCACGAGCGGCCCGGCCGCGCCTCCAGCCCATCACCACCGTCCTCCAGTGGCCGCCCGCGAGCCCGCCATCGCCATGCGGCGGCGCTCCATCTCCTCCACCTCGCGCACGGCGCAACGCGCACAACTGGCCGCCGCCCGCGAGCGCACAGCTCATCGTCCCTAGCCACGCCGCCGTCCCCGCTCCTCCTCCGCCCGCAGCAACGCCCAGGCGCGCCGCGCCCCTCGTCCCCCGGCCTTCGTCCTCTCGCATCGCCTCCCCCGTGCACGATCCCCGTGTTGGTCGCGCCCTTCAACGCGCGCCATCTCCAACACAACCGCCGGCCGCGCCCCGCTCGCGTGCGCGCCACGCGCGGCCATGCTCGCCTCGCGCCGCCCGTTGCTGCACCAGATCGCGTCCAGCGCCGCCGCCCACTTCCCCATGTGCGTGCGTGCCCTAGAAGAAAAAAAGGGGTGGGTATCTCCAAAGGTTATTTTGATTTATTTTATTATATTGTAGATTTTGCATAATTTCCCCAGCATAGTTTTTAAAATTACAAACGTGCCCCTGTGCACAGTTGTTTTTTTTTTTAATTTCTGTATTGCGTAGATAACCCTATCTTTATGCATTTATTTGGACAGCTATCTTGCATCATTTATTTTTATTAAAAATAGCATGTTGTAGAACAACTAAATCTTTATCTCCTGGCTATTTATTTGTATTTTTGTGAGCATCTTCTTATTAATTAAAAATCAGAGACTGAAATTGAGTGATATTTTGCCAATTTATACTCTGAAATTCGCACATAATTATTTATTGCTCAAAAAAATGTGAAAAAATTGTAAATGATGTATCTAATTGTGCTTTAATTCCATTCCAAATTTCGTCCAATTAGGAGTTGTCGTTTGCACAAAATAAATTGTAGGGTGATTTCTGTAAATAATTTTAATTAATTCCACGAATAACATTTTTGACAAATTTCAGCTCTCCTGAATTATTTATTTAAATATCTATTTGAGATAAATCAATCTCTGGATAATTTGACTTCGTGGATTAATTAGGACTTAAATACCCGCAGTCGCTCTATTTTCAGTAAAATATTCATAAAAAATCAAAAAGTGTCAGAAAATTCCAAAAATATTAATGTAGCTTCATTCCATCATATTTAACTTTCAGTAAATTTTTCATAATTTTTGCATATCATTTGCACGCAAAATTGCATAAAAACCCCAAAAAAGTTTGCATTTTTCATTTATGTATTTTAAATCCAAAAATTCCAAAAAATATATTTTGCATTCATTGTTGGATTAGGTTTAAAGAAAAAATATCACTTGGCTGATTTGAATTAATTTCATATTAAAATTAAATTTGGCTAAGTTGTTGATTTTCTTAATAACCTAGTTCATTCATACATTGCATTCTGCATTTTATTGCATAAAAAAATAAAAAAATTTCTCACTTGGAAAATCACAATCTAATCACTCTAACTTGATCCCGAGTTGTTCCTTTGCCTCCTTGAGTCGACCCTGGGGCTTGCCCAGGCTAATTAAACATAACACCGCATATTAAATTCATTCGACGATTATTCGATTTGTGCGGTTATTTTTTATCGACGCGGATCTATCCGACTACAACGCACACGTTAATTCGACAACATTAAATGGTAGGTCATCCGTGTTCATCAGGGTGCAAGATGGGAGATTTTACGGAGAAGCAAATAGGGAAAGAGAATGAGGCGATGTCAGATCAAAATAGAGCAAGTGTCATTATGATTTCAAGCTGGATCTCAAAACTACAACCAACAAAAATGCCTAAAATTACTATAATTAAATGCATACATGCTAAAACTAAAGACCAATGTAAGATACTGGAAAGAAAAGTGATAAGAATATGAAAGGAAAGAAACTCATACATGCAAATCAGGGAGTAGACTAGGGTTCGCTGAAGGAGATCCAATGGACCCTGGATCGCTGATCTCTGCCTCTTATCCACGCTGATAAGGTCGGGAGGCTCTTGCTTTCACCAAGGACTTTAATAAGGGGTATCCTATTGCTGTTATGAGGAGAAAACATGATCAAAATCATAAGGGGGGAAATTGGGGGTTATATATAGACAAAGATGGAGATTGATTCGAGGGATGATGGCGTGAGAAAGAAGGGTGGGAGGTTAAGGATAGACATAGGGCATTGACGAGGGATGATGAAGATGTAGAAGGATGGAAGTCTCGAGGATCATGGAGGAAGGCCAAGAAATGAGAGAAATTTAGAGTCTTGTGACTCTGACACAGAAGGCGATGGAGGAAAGGAGTGTTGACTCGTGGGTCAACAGTCGGGGTGCTCTACCTGGTCCACGTAGACCAAACGGACAAAGGATGGTTAGCATCCTTTATTAAATGTATTTAAAATAAGAAACAATTTTATAAATTTTTAGTCAAAACATAAAAATTTTTCTTATTTAATATACTATTTTAAAGGTATTTTTATTTATTTTTACAATTTAATTTATTAGGTGCTAATATTTCCATATGTATACACATGTGTATTTCCTTGTATTTTAGGTCTTCTATTTTTATTTTACATTTTATATGTTATCAGTATAATTTGAATTTTTATATATTTAAAATATAATTAAATAGACATTTATACATTTTTTATTTTATTTTTTGATTTTATTTATATACTTAAATAAATATGTTTATGTATTACGTAGGTATAACTTACCTATATAATTTAATTTATTATTTATTTTGATGTATTTTTAATGATTTTATTTTATGTTTATTGTTTAAATTTGTTTGGAATAATATTTACAGGTATATAAAAATACAGGAAAGCTAAAAATATAGGGAATGAATATATTGAGTATAACATACATGTATACAATGCAATAGGGACCCAAAAATCAACTTTTGCATCTTAAATCTAAATTAAATGAAACTACTTTCATTAAATAGATAATTTAATTTTATGAACAAAAAAGGTGAGTTTGATGAAATTTGAGTTCATATGGACAAGATACATGTATGTGAATTTTTATTTATGGCATTTTGTTTTGTGTATCCCAAGCATATTGTGCATTATTTTTGTGTGAATTAAATTTTATATTTTTCTTTGTATTTTTTACACATGTTTCCTGTTGAGGGTTTGGTTGCTTGAAATATAAAATTAGAAGATAACATAGGGCCTAAAATTCTATTTATCGATGAACAAAAATTAGGGTTTTAAGCGATTTCTGTACAATTAATCTACCCCTACTTTATTCCTAATCGACCACATCAATATTGACCTGATCTCGGAATATAGGGTCATTCAACGTCTTTGACACTTCATTTCTTTTTTTTCTTTCCTTTATTCTTTTATTTTGGAACTAAATACATATATATGTATAATATTTATGAAGTAATTTATGAGTGTTATTTTGTACATATTAATATTATTTACGTGCATTTCATTATAGATTTAAGGCCAAACGAGAGAACAACGGTAATGAAATGGAGATTCATCATTACCATATGTCAAGCACATTAAAATCATAAAGCATCCGCAGAAAATAATGCACATCTTCATAGTAATGTTCCATTAACACAATATTTTATAATAAAATATGTAAATAAATAAATTAAACATGCATTACAACATTGATACGTTTTCATCATTATTTAAAAAATTATTTAAATGTGTGTTTAAAAATTGAAGAGTACTCGATATCCAAGTAAGACAAATTTAAAAATAGTGAATCTTGTATTTGTTGGAAACGTGGTGATTTAACTCAGATAAGTCACTTTAAAATCCAGCAGGGATTGTCGAACAAAAGACTGAGGCCATAGTATTTGGTAATGCAAGGGAAGAACACTACTGAGGTTGCTGCGGAGTCGAGTAATTATCTTCATTTTATTTCATTTTTGCTCTTTGTGATGTAATAATGAGAAAGTTTCTATTTTCATTTAGTTGATATTTTTATGAATTTTTTTGTTGCCATATTTTGTACGAATGGTATATCATATAAGGCTTCTTGTTAGGTTACTTGATTAGGTATTGATGTTCGCTCTATGGAGGCGGGTCGTTACAATATCCACCATTGCACGTGTTTTCTAAGTCAAGTAAGAATCATCTCCACGATTTCATATATATATATATATATATATATATATATGTATATGTGCATACATAAATTCATGCATGCATGTGTGTGTGTGCGTGCGCATGTATGCGTGAGTGGAGACGCGTTAGAAGGCATATGGGTCGGGGAATACATCAGGGAACTAAGGGGAACCAATACCCAATGAAAACACATCAAGTCAACTAAGATAATGGATAAAAATTGTGCCCATCATTGATATCTTTGTAGATATGCTTTTGTACCAATAGAATAATAGCTTGAGAACATATTACATTTGAGAACTTCTGATCATTGTAATACTGGTACACAATAAGTGTTTATCGATACAAGTACAGGTACACTTATATGTGCACATGTACACCAGACTCACGTACTTTGAGTAGCAAACTTTAAACATGTGCACTAGTCATGTGTGCATACAGACCAATCAGTATACTTACGAGTAAACTTGAGAAAATGAATATTTTCATGAAATCCCTTGACCTAGTTTAGATCGAGTTTCTTCCTAAAATGATTAAATAAATGTGTATGTGTGTAAATGAATGAATTAGCCGACTTATAATGGATCATAATGAAATTAGGGTGGAATGAAACATATACATAAAATGCGAGAGGCTTGACTGCACGGTGTGTGAGAAGACATATCAAATATACCTTTTTGCTAGCATGTGTTGATTTTTTCTGTCTCGTCGGTGACTCTTCTTAAGTTGATTTCGCCTTGCACATGGATATATTTCTCATGTTGCTAAGTAGATGGATATAGGCAATACAAGGGATGAGTGTCCACACTTAGACCCTCCATTAGAAACTTAAATGGACACACATTAAATGTTGTACTTAGTGCCCAATCTAACATTACGATGTTTGCTCAATGGAGTTTGATGCTAAGAAGCATGGTTGATAGTCCGAGATTCTCTTTCACATGGGATTGGTACATTCATGTTAGTTGCTGTTGACCACCTCAATTGGTGTTTCGAGTACCATCACTGTGTGTGGAGCTCTGAGAAGTGGTAAAGGAAGGTGGAAAATGAAGATTGGGTTCTTGTATTCGGATATCAAACATGTGGATAATGAGGTGGAATAAAACCTTGGATCGGAACATTATTAGCCAGTGATACCGACCATGCTAGGTTTACAGGAAAATATATCATATGTGACAGCTATTCATGACAACTAATCAATCGTCACATTTATTAAATTTTTTTGACGGATTAATCGTCGGCAATGAAGATTAAGTTTTTCTTACGATTTAACAATTCCTTTCCCTCCAATCTTATTTCCATCCGCCCAAAATCCCTTGAAAAAGCCCCAACTAATTCCTTTCCCTCCAATCTTCTTTCCATCCGCCCAAATCCCTTGAAAAAGCCCCCAAATTCCTTTCCCATCTCCACCAAAAATCCCAACCCCCATCTCCCATCTTCGTATCTGCCGCCCCAACCCTCTTCTTCTGCGCCTGGACGAGGCATCGGGCCACAACTTCCACGTCGTTTTGTGGAGCTTGAGTGTTGCTCTGTGCTCCTTTCGAAGTGCTCGACGAGATGGTGGAGGAGCTTTCCGCAAGATACCTCCGGTTCGTACTCGTCTACTTCATCCAGAAAGAGAGGGACTCCTACTGCATGCTCGAGGTCTTCAACTGTCTGTGGAGGGAGAAACTCCTCAACCGGGAGACTCACAAGTTGTTGTTCCTTCTTGTTAATATTATTATGAATGTCTCCTTGGATGCCTAGTGAGAGGTTCTATTTCTGGATTTAGGACATGTTGATTCAATCTAACAGTTTAGATATATGCTTTTGGTAGATTGGTAGGGCGCATGTACATAGTTCAACGAGGGATGTTTGTTAAATCACTCGTGTATGTTTACAGTTTTAAAAACTGTGGATTTGTTTGGTAAAATGGGAATATTCTTCTTAATTGCTTATGGCTAATACGTATGTACAGATTTTTCATCTTCTCCATGAACCCCAATGTGAGATAAGAATCATGCGAGGTTAAGGCTAAAGGTGAACCATCTTAGAGAGAAGATGTATCTCTAGGATGGTGACTCTCTTGGAGCACCAACATGGATATTTCCTCCCACATGCGGGGAGATGGATGGCTACCATGTGGCACAAGTATTGGAAGCGACACAATAATCAATTTGGAGTATCTCCAGCCTCATTTGTGATCACGATAACTAAGAATTGTGGATTCCTTTCAGGATATCATTGATGCGTGGATTTTCATGGATGTGCCTCCTTATCGAGGGGCCTATCTACATTCTCCTCTCTAAGGTATATTTAAATTGTCTAAAAATCTCATCTTTTCAATTTCAGTAATTAATGGATGATTCTTTTGGTTATCAACAATGTTGTTGACTTAATTTTAGAGAGCTTAGTTGAGTTAGATACAAACATCATTTTTTCATCCATGATGAGTGATAGTGGGATATGTACTAAAATGTACTAATTGTCATGTATATTTGATTTCTTTTTCATTGGTTTCAATCTGATCCAAGACTATGTTCTTCGTTTTTAATTTATGCATCTTAAGATGGATCTGAATGGAGGCGAAGAATCCATGTATCCGACTTTACCTAATGTGGAAAAAGGCTTTGTTGGTGTTGTTGAATATATGCATCATCATCACGCATCAATGTACACACCAATAATGAGTTAATCTCATATATCAAACTCTCCCATTGTTAGTTGTTGGTCCTTATAAGCATTCTTTATTTTGTTGACTTGGTATATTTTCAATGTCTGTTACATTCAGTATTCCAAGAAATATAATCATATTGGACATTCAGTGTTACTCTTTTTTCCTCTAAGGCGTGTATTATGTTTCTAATTTGGAGGTCTTGTTTTGTTTCTACTATGTTGAAATGAGAACGTTAGAGGTATGACATCCAAAAATTGTGCTCAAACAAAGACAAGCATATCAGGTACCTTCTTTGGTGCATTCTATTTGATTTCTTTTTTAAAGTTACATGTTGATTTTACTCTTGTTCTTTTTATTTGTGCAGGATAACATTAAAGTGAAGGAAAAACACATGTTTACTATGCAATCAAAAATCCTTTCTCGTAAGTATCTGTTAAATAAAGGTTAGTTTTATATACACTCATTGCTCTTGCGCTAATATATATTAGCTTTGTAATGTTTAAATTTGTTTAAGAAACGAAAAAAATCAAGATCACATAATAAAAAAACAAATAGAGGATGCTTCAGGTTTATTTTATAGGACCATTGATGAAAGAGTAATTTGATATGTTTTCTCTATATGATATATTATTTGACATCGGGATTGTTTTCATTGATAGGGTGGATCTTCAATCTTTGGAGGAAATAAAAGGTTCAACCAAATGAAAATGATGACAACATGGAGTACAATTACGTGGATATTAGATATTTGAAGGAAATGCAACATCCAATCACAATGAAGATGATTGGGCGAATGTTTTACCTTAGAAGGAGATAAAAGATTCGATCAAAACGAAGATGGTGACAACGTGTGATACAATTGTGTCCTACAGCTGATGAAATGAATATATCTTGGCGGTTTAAGTCTTGTACAATTTAGATGTTACTTTATATCATGTCAAAATTATTGTGTTCTTTAGACTAAAATGTATATTATACATTGTTGTTCTATTTTTTAAAATATCTTTGAAACATCATTGGAAAAAACCTTGTTAGAAATTTGATTGTTCATAAAATGACTTCTTTGATCAATTTATTTGTTGGGTGCTCGTATTGTTATGGTCATTATAAGCTTATCTCGTTTATTGCCAAAGTGGAATGAAAAATAATATGAATATTTCTTTCATAGGTTAGCAAATCAATTGTCAATGGAATATGGGTTTGATTATATTTTTGAGGATTGGCAATTGATCCCTATAATTAGTTAATTCGGGTTCAACTATTCACGACGGACAATTTGTCACTAATAACATCTAAAATAGAAATATCTTGTGACTTTATTGTGACATTGCAAAAGTTTTTGTGACGTCCAAATTGTCAAAAATAGTATTCCCTACGGGATTTTTCCCTACGAATTATTCCCAACAACTTGTCCGTCATCAGGCACTTTTCCTAACGGATGCAACACTATTAGCTACAATTTTTGTTGTAGGGAAAAGTCATTTTTCCTGTAGCTCAAACATTCTTTTTTTTATCTTCTTTAAGAAGAACAAAAGTCCTTCCGTACCCTCCGAGGATTCCCACCCCATTCATATAGTCAGAGTGAAATTAAAGATTATAACAAATTAATCAAATTCTAGAAAATTTAAAAGAAGAATTAATGGTTTGAATCGTATATTAACAGTCAATCCTCAGTAGAAGGTTCCATCGGAATATTCATTTATTTCAAACTACCTCGTCTCTTTTTTTCCCTTAAAAAAATCAAGCAACAAAGAGAAAGTGTGAGGAAAAATGGCAAGAAAATACTGGAACATCAATAACATGCATGGAGATAATTTGAGGGCTTTTTTCTTATTTATAATGAAATCCACAGGTTAACTAATAATGATTGAGAGCTCTGACATGCGTCACCAGATTTGTGTATAGGCACATTTCACAGTTAGAGTGTGTGTACCTCAAGATGCCGCATACATTCTGCGGCAACATGAGCAGGAGCTAGGGATGCAATCATATAAGGATATATCCATATCTGTCCGCCACCGTATCCGTTTTTAAGAGGATGCGGATATGAATTTTTTATTTCATCGGATACGGATCTGGATATGCAGTTTTATTTATTTGCGGATACGAATAAGGATACAAATATTGTTTTCAAAATTTTTGAAGATATGGATACGATATGGTTACATATTGTTTTGACGGATATAGATATGGATATCCGTATTGTTAAATCTGTGTTTATATTGTATATATATACACATCAACTTTTGTATGTGTATATCTCTAAATACGTTATAGGATTAGTTGCAATATATTGCATCTTGATTCTGTAGTTATTTTCAAATATGGGAAGAAAATATACACCTCTATATTATTTAACTAATTAATTATTATACAGTTATTAAACTTAGTATAATATTGTAGTTTCTTTTTTATTTTGATGTCTTATAGTTTATTAATTTCTTATCCGCAGGATAATCCATTTCCGTTCGTAAAATATCCGCATCCGAATCGTGATTATTTCTATATCTTTATTCGTATTTAAGGATATGGTTTGCAGTTTTCAATATCCGTAATGTATATGTTTTTGTATCCGTATCCGTATTTTAAAATGGATAAGGATATGGTAACACCTATATCCACATCCGCATCCGTCCCTTTAAATCCCTAGCAGGAGCTACCTCTCGCTTGCTTCAAGCCAAGAGGAAGTTAGAGTATGTTTCACCTAAACTAACTTCTTCGTATAAGTCTGTAATTTGATTCATGATTTATCAAGTTCTTGATTTTCTTTTTTCCTAATGCAATCGTTGGAAATTCATGAATGACGATGTAGAACAATCATATACAGTGCAACAATGTATGTGCTCCCCGGTCGAGATGGTTCGAGCCTGTGGATATCATCAAACACTTGGAGGAATAAACAGGTTATGTTTTAATCTTTTTTCATTAGAATCAAAATTACATCTAACTTGATGTTCAACTCAAAATTAATGACATGAGAGATATGCGCATTTAACATTTTTCTTTGCGGGACCAACTACAAGCTATCGCTTCCTCTGCATATCTCACATCATGGATTAGTGCAAATGCACATTCAATTTGATCCATCCCTAAGCAATGCGAGCATGGGGCACGACGCCTTCCTGTTTGTTCTTGTCCTTCTGAGCGCTTAATGGTTCATAAGTTTTAATGGAAGCTTGTATTCACTATATGTATTCTTTTTACAGTCAAGTTTCATATTTATATTCAAATTAAAATGTGGAAAACTCATTATCGTTGTCTATTTATTTTAGTGGCGTGAAATATGTCTATTTGTGTTTTTGGTATTCTTCCATGCAACGTGTATTTGTTTGTACAATAATTTATAACTCTTTCAAGTGAAAGTTATTTTCCCCAAAAATCTTTTCTAGAGATCTAATTACCAAGTTTCTGGAATTTTCATGAAATTGAAAGATCTACGGTACTTTCATGACACATAACTTTGACGTCACAGCTTAGGTCTCTGGACTATTGTCTAGAAAAATTGATCTTAACAAATGGATTCGTTGACGTTCACCCTGTTGAAATTAACTGTATTGGGATAGTTTGATGCAATTTGATTGTCAATATCAAGTTGTATTAATGTATCTCAATTCCTGGAATTCAATGTTTCAACCCTGTGGGGTGTTGTTTAGTCCCACGTCGTGGAGAGTTAAAACTGGCACTTGATTTTTATATGGGAAGTCCTGAGACTAGTCTGGAAACGTACTAGAGAGGACTTTAGACCACAACACACGCACGCACGTCCGTGCGCCCGCGCCGCGCCAGGCCGGACCGGGCTCGGGCGCGGTGTGGCTGCGACTGCAGTTGCGGCGAGGCGAAGACCGGGTCCGCGCATTTGAATTCCAAGGGATACGTCCCATTATCCTCTCACGGAGCGTAACTGCCCGGACGTCTTTAAGTACCTCTTAAAGTCGTGAGCGTAGGTCACGAACATATCCCATCCTCATTCTCAATGTCTCTCCTCTCTCGAGGATGCTCGTTTCCTCTCCTCTCTCGATCTCGGGCTTCATCTACGGAGGTGACTTTCGAGGACGCTCAAGCACGGTGCGCACCGTAGACGAGCGTGTATCGTCAGACCCTAGGAGCGGCATGTCAAGGCCATGTGCGCCAGTAAAGTGGGGGCATTGTCTCTCTAAGGGGAGTCCTACGACATGACGCTTCAGTTGTGATTTCTAACTCTCTCTATTTTTCTTTGTCACATTGTTTGTCGTGATGTTTGTTTTCAGATTTTCCCTTAATTTAATATGCATATGTTCTTAAAACAGATATTTTTCTTATCAATGTTAATATGGATGCATACATACATCGATCTGTTCTGGAAACCTGTTGAAAATCGGATTTTTGTATGTATGTTGATTTCAATTTTGTCAACAATCTTAGAGAGACAACGTTATAACGTGATAAGAAAAGTTTCGTATTTGAGGTTTCGATCTCACGTGGATTTCACTGGTATGTCAGAGAAATCCGGGGGTCAGAATTTTAAGCGTTGGCAACAACGAATGAAAATCTGACTTACCACGATTAGCTTGATTTCGATTCTGGAAACCGAGTGCCCTAAACTATCTGAATAGAATCTGGATCCATAGGCGGTTAAGATGGCAGATGCGTGGAAAGAACATGACCGTCTGTGTCATGGGTGCATTCTTACTGCACTATCGAACGTTCTGTTCGATGTCTATGTCGCATCCACCAAGACTGTTAAGGATCTGTGGGAGGAACTGGATAAGAAATACAACACGGAGGATTTGGGTATTGAAAAATACTCAGTATCCAAGTTCTTGAAATTTCAAATGATTGAGGGCAAATCGGTTTCGGAACATGCTCCCAGTTTTTGTTATTTCTCCATGGGTTAGTCGAGGCAGAAATGAAACTTCCTAAAAAGTTTCAGGTTATGTCGATCGTTGAGAAAATTTCCAAGTTCTGGGAAGATTTTGGGATGTCTTTAAAGCATAGGAAAGGGAAAATTTCTCTAGATGATTTAATGGTCTCGATAGCTATTAAAGATGAGCATAGGAAGCAAAAACCTGTAATGCCTGTAGACGTGAACCCTAAGGTCAATGTGATAACATCAAAGGGAAACAATGCTAAAGGGAAAAATAAGAAACTGAAAGCCAAGAGAAAAATCCAGAAAAACCCAAAGAACAAACCTTGTTGGCAGTGTGGACAGGTTGGACAGTGAAGAAGGATTGCCCTTCTCTAAAGACCCAACAGAAGTCTACGGATGTCATTCCTCAGGCTATTGTGCTAACTGAAGGAGGCGGGCCCGGTGAGGGGTAGAAATCAGTGAACCCTGAACTCTATTTTGTAAACGAGCCTAATGAGTGGCTTGTCGATACATGTTCAAATGTAGACATTTGTACTGACAGGGCATTCTTTGTGTCTTATCAGGCTTCAGCCGGTGGAATAGTAATGATGGGGAACAGATCTGCAGCCAAGGTGCTTGGGACTGGACGAGTCGAGCTGAGATTCTCAACTGAACGAGTTTGGATTTTGCGCATGGTGCTACACATTCCTGATATTAAGAAGAATGTCTTGTTTGGTTCTTTATTAGTTAGAGAGGGTTTTCAATTAGACTTTAAATGTAATAAAGTAGTTTTTCTGAGACATGGTGTTTTCTTTGGCAAAGGATATTTCGCTGATAATGATCTTTTATTTAGAATAAGATGTGACATTGATGGTTCAGTTAATAATATTTCTGATTTTGATTCTTCTACTTATGTTGTTTCAAATACCGAATCTACTGATTTATGCCATGCTAGGCTAGGACGTTGAATTTCAATTTTATGAAAAGAATGATGAAACTTGACATGATTCTGATTATACTATAGACAAACTCACCAAATGTGAAATGTGTGCTCAAGCTAAGTTGTTTAGAAAGCCTTTGCATTCTGTGAATAGGGAAACTGAAAGTGTAGACTTAGTGCATTCTGATATTTGTGAGTTTGGTGGCTTGATGACAGAGATAACAAAAGATATTTTATCACCTTCATAGATGATAACAATAGATATTGTTATGTTTATCTGTTTAAAAATAAGGATGAAGCCTTAGAAAAATTTCTTATTTTTAAGAAACAGAAACACAGGTCGGAAAAGTAATTAAATGTATAAGGTCATATAGGGGTGTTGAATACACATCTAAGATATTTGATGGACAATGCAAATTATTTGGCATAGTTCATGAGGTCACTGCACCATATTCACCACAGTCCAATGGAATAGCAGAACGAAAGAATATGACCCTAACTGATATGGTCAATGTACTTTTACAAAGTTATGGGCTACCATCTTACATGTGGGGGGAAGCTTTGAATACAGCCTGCTATATTCTGAATAGAGTTCCCCTAAGGCATAAAGATAAGAGTCCATTTGAACTTTGGAGAAATAGGAAGCCAAGCCTAAAATATCTCAAAGTGTGGGGATGCCTGGCTAAGGTCTTAGTCTCAGAACACAAGAGAAAGAAGCTTGAACCTAAAACACTTGACGCGGTCTTCTTGAGGTATTTGAAAAATAGTTATGCCTATCGATTCTTAGTAATTCGATCTGATATCACATGCATAGATACTAATACTATTGTTGAACTTCGTGATGCTACATTTTTCAAGGATATTTTTCCAATGAAAAAGGAATTCTTGAAAATCTAACTAGTGACGTAGCCTCCACATCTGGTTCTATTCCACAACAAATAGAAAAGATGTCAAATGTGGAAGCTACCTCTTCTGAACCTAATGAATTTTTGGAGGATGTTGAACCTAGACGAAGTAAGAGACCTAGGATTTCCAAGGACATAGGTAGCGACTTTGTCTCCTACCAAATTTTGGGTGATCCTCCCACATACAAGGATGCCATGGCTTCTACTGAAGCAAGGCATTGGAAGGACGCCACCAAATCTGACATGGATTCGATCATTTCAAATGGCACGTGGGAATTGGTTGATCTACCTCCTGGGTGTTCCACCATAGGAAGCAAATGGGTATTCAGAAGAAAACTGAGACCGGACGGATCCATAGAAAAATATAAGGCAAGACTTGTAGCCAAAGGTTTCAAATAGAAAGAGGGTATTGATTATTTTAATACCTATTCTCCTATTACTAGAATGACTACAATTCGTATACTCATGGCGTTGGCCTCCATACATGATCTCACAATTCATCAAATGGATGTGAAGACCGCCTTTTTATATGGCGATCTTGTGGAGGAGATCTATATGGACCAACCTGAGGGATTCGTAGCATCTGGTAATGAAAGAAAGGTCTGTAAGCTTGTAAAATCTCTTTATGGATTAAAACAAGCTCCGAAACAGTGGCATGACAAGTTTGATAAGACTATCCAGTTGTTGAGCCGGAATTTTTAGAGATTAGAAATTAATGGAAAATATTAGGGTCGTTGTTTTTCCCCAAAATCCCGCGTCAACAAAAAATATTTTTTACGATTTTTGCTACTTATTAACCTGTATAGCGGACAGGGTCGAACTCAGGGAGGCTACAATTCCCCGAGGGTTATTCAATTAATCAGAAACTAATTAAAAGAAAACAGGAATCTCAAAGGACAACTATCCTTGGTTTTTGTGAATTTTTTATCTTTTTATTTTTTTTTATTTTTTTTATTTCTAATTTTTTTGTATTTTCTAATTTTCAAATTTTTAGTGATTTTGATTTTTCAATTTTCTTATTTTCAAAAATAACACGATGCAATATTCACAAGATTAAAAACACGCACACCAACTCTTTTTGTAATTTTTCAATTAATCAAAGAAACTCAGAAAAATCCAAAGAAATTATTTTTGTGTTTTAAAAGTTTTGAAGTATTTTTGAGAATTTTTGTGGAAATTTCAGATGTTTTTGTATTTTTCTAAAAATCAAACAGTGAGGAAACAAGAAAATGTGGACAGCCTGGAGTAATTTGCAATTTAAAATACTTTTAAATACCCAAAACTCCTGGCAATTATTATTAAAACAAACTAGAAACAAATATCTACAAACAGGAACTAAAATCACAATTTTTGGATTTTTGTAGAATTTTTTATGATTTTTATAAGATTTTTGATATTTTTCAATTGTTTTGGGTTTTATAAATAATTAATGTATGAAAATTGGTCTGAAACTAAAAGATAATGAAATAAAACTACTCTAATATTTTTAGAATTTTTGGAGCTATTTTCGAATTTTTATGATTTTTCGAATTTCCAACAATGAAAAAGACACTGTTTTTGATTTTTTAATAATAATAAATAAAAACAAAATGCAATGAAAAATTTGCGCTAGATGAATATGAACATCAGAAACATAGCATAATTTTTGCAAAATTTTTGGATCACATCTAACATTTATTCCAATGAAAAGACAACGCAAGTTCAAGTTCTGCAGTTCAGGGACTAAACTGTAAATAAATAAAAGTTTGGACAGAATTGTAATTTGTTCAATGTTGTCGTCCCAAATAAATAATATAAATAAATAACAGAGAGAATGTGCAATTTTACCACTATGTCATGTGCATGTCATGTGCTCTGGAGCTCTGGCAAGGACGTTTCTGCAAATCTGAATACCTTTAGGGGCTTTGATGTAAAATTCCCAAATTTTTTAATGCCCTAGGGTTCTTCTTTCGTTTCTTGCAAAAGGGGGGCAGCAACAAGGGGGGCGCCGCCCCCTCTTCTTCTTCACGTAGATGGCGGCGCCGCGGCTTGCAGCAAGGCGGAGCTGCGGTGTGGCAGGAGATGGGCGCGGGACGGTGCCGCCTCTCGCAGGTCGGCGTCGATGGAGTCGGCGAGCGTGGGGGCGGGAGGTCGCCTCCGTCGGTGGTTGCAGCAGGAGGAGGGGGCACCTGGGACGCCGCCACCGCCTTCTCCCCACGCGCGCGCAGGCAGCGCTGGAGCAGCGGAGGGGCGGCGCGGGGATCGGCGGGCGGAGTTGGAGGAGGAAAGGGCGGAGATGCGGGCGGTTGGCGGAGGTCACGACCAACGGCAGAGCGGGCGGCGGGAGGTGGTCGTGAGGACCGGCGCCGCCTCGCAGCGCTGAAGGCGGAGATGGTACGGCGCGATGGCGCGCCTGCGGCTGGGCGAAGAGGCGCGGCTTCAAGGGCCGCGATGGCGGTTGTGGCCGCAGGTGGCTGAGGGAGGTGGCGGCCCTGCGGCCGTCTTTTTTTATATATATATTTTTTGGGAATGTAAACAGTGAACAATAAAATATTTTTTTTGTTGTTTATAATGTAAATCCGAAATAAGGAAATAACAGAAATTGGAAAAGAATTTTTTTATTTTTATTTTTTTTATAATTTTTTTAATCTTTTTAATGTTTCTCTGCAAAACAAATGTTAGAGATAGATGAATTTTTTTTATTTTTTTTATCCTGCAAAACAAACGTTAGAGACCAACAAGGAACAAAAATTTTATTCTTTTTATTTATTTACAAATCGAAAAATGAACGGGGATTCGGCGAACGTGAAAGGATCGAATCCGACTCTTCGGCCACCGTGCGTGGTCGAAGTTGATAGATCGTGAGGGATAGAAAACGAAGGCGAAGAGATCACGATGATGAGGTGAAAAATCGAATCGGTGGTGGATCAAATCGAGATGGATTTTTTAAGATCTAGAGAAAAAATTGCCTACGAGAAAAAAAATGCGATGAACTAAAGTACGATTAAACTAAGATAAAAAATACGAAGAAAAATTTGGATCTCACCTTAGGAGTGGAAAATAGACCGTGATCGCCTCGACAAGGCCGACTCGCTGTCACCGGACGGCTTGGAGGCTAGGCAACTTCCTCGACGAAATTTCTCTCGGAGATCGGGCTCCTCTCTCTAAAGATTGATCAGGTTGGAATGAGGGAGATGGAGCCATATAAATAGAAAAGAGATGAATTTTGAATTTTGAAGAAGATAAGAGAGATTTTTGAATTTTTTGGTGGGAGAGATAACATGAGAGATAGAATAGAAGGATAAAATTATTTACAAAATTATCTAATTTTTTTGAATTTTCGTCACTTTATTTATTGGAATTTGAAAATGTTATTTTTTTATTTTTTTATAATGGTTGGTTAAAAATTGCAACTATATACATATACTATGCACATATATGGTATTATATACAAGGGTAAATGATGAAATTAGCCTCTCTTTTTTTGTTTTAAGAATGTTATTATTATTATTTTTTATTTTTGTTTTAAGTCCTTAGTAAAAATATTTACAAATATATATACAAATACATTATGCACAAAATACAAGGGAAAATTGCACAAACCACCCCAGAAAACCAACTTTTCAACCGTAACTCCAAAAATTATAAAATCACAGTCATTTTGAATATAATTTAATTTAGATTTCAATGGAAGTGATATTTGTTCAATTTGAGATCATATGGAGCTGGAATTGATCTTTCAATTAGTCCTTAGTGGCTTTTTCCAAGTGTGGCTACTTTTATTCTGTACATGATTTAATTGTGCAATCAGTTTTATTAATTAGGACCCATTTTTATTTACAACTTTGATTTTGAATGTTATTTGATTTGGGGTCAATTAAGGTACAAATAAATTAGTGTTAGTTTTATACAGATATACACAAAATAAGTGAGAAACACATTTTTTTAGATTTTCTGGTTGAGGACCCTATCTCCCCCTACTTTATTCCTGGTCGATCAGGTCAAGTCTTGACCTTCTCTCGGGGTTCGGGTCAGCCTGTATACAGTCTTCCTTTTTTTTATTTTCTTTTCTTTATTTTTCCTTTCTTTCTTTCTTTATTTATTTTAGGTTAAAATTAGTAAGAAATGTACAATATTTACACACAAATGCAAGTTAGTAAGAATATGGAGTTAGCGTTACATGCAGGTGTTTTATAAGGGATTTTAAGCTAAAATAAATGAATAAAGATGACGAATCGCAGATTCATCATCCCCCTATGCTTTACCTTTGCTAGTCCCTTAGCAAACACTTATTTGAAAGAATAAGTGAAGAAGAAAAAGAAAGGAAAAATAAAGAAAGTAGGACAATATTGAGTATTAAACTTATCTTCATAAAATTGTAGTTTGGAGCTCTGTCGGACCTTTGGATTATTTGTGTGTCGGAACTTCTGTGAGACTTAGAATTTTAAAACCAACAGCCTTCAAGTTCTACACATCATTGTCACAGTTTTGGCCCAGAAGTCATCTTAGATCGATCCTCTTCCCAAAGCATACCCTATGGACATTGAATAATCGACTCATGTGTGTGAAAAATTTTAGCTCTTCCCATCCAGAATGCCGGACTACCATGCAAATCTCCTCTCCAATAACTCGTCCTCGGGGAGTCAGGTATTTCCTTCTAAGGTCTGTCGTGCTGTGTTCACAATCGAATTGGGGGAGAAGTTAGAAGAATGAGAAAAGAACTGGAGGGTGGTTTGGTGTAGTCACCTCTCCTTGTGAAGCTGGCCAGTGTAGCCGAGTCTCCACCAAGATCTGCAGGTTTTCTTGAAGCTTGGACCTTTTTGGTCAGATTTTTATTTGGTAGTAGCTTCTTTGTATTTGGAGTTTTGGTGGTTCTGCTTGGATCTTGTTGTGCCCCTACGGATATAGCATCTTTTTATTCCGTACATTTTTTGGGGTCTTAGAAAAAATTGTGCCCAGCCGTCCATCCCTTTTCTGAAGCTTTATTTCAACCCGTTACTCCGGTCTTTAGATTTCCACGCTACCAGAAAAGAAACTCATACAGTCTTCCAACATCCCGTCTGAGTTGAGCTAAGTGCATAGTGCAGGAGTACAAATTAATTCGCTATTCCAGAGTTGTACCCAGAATGAAGAGACCAGGTTAGAATCTAAGAGTCAAATGCTGCACATTGTCATGTGGAACTCAAAGAATTAGGTCAAAGACCTGAAGCTTCTAAAATCCTATTTCTCGGTGAAGTTCCTCTTAGAATTAGGTGGATTAAGGTCCAACTAAGCTCCATTCTTCAATTTTATTCCGGACATAGTTTAAATATCAATACTATCCAGAAAAATGCACATGCAAATGCAGACTATGAACAATGCAGAGAGTTTTTTTTAAGGAATGATGCACATGTGAAAAGAACCATTTTTTTAAACAATTTTCTAATTTTGAACTTTTTATGGATTTTTGGAGAAAAATGCAGATGTGAAAGAAAGTTTTTTTTATGCAAATTTTTTATGATTTTTGGTTTTGTAGTTTTTTTTAAAGGAGAAAGGGTTAGTAATATATACAAGTATATACAAGAGACTTTTTTTTTGTTTTTGTTTTTTTTTTGTTTTTGTTTTTTTTCTCTCTCTCTTCCCATTTTTTTTATTTGTTTTTTTTTGTGTTTTTTCTTTTTTTTGTGTTTTTTTTTGTTTTCTTTTGTTTTGTTTTTGTTTTGTTTTTGTTTTGTTTTGTTTTTTTTTCTGTTTTTTTTCTTTTTTTTTATTTTGTTTTTTTTATTTGTTTGTTGTTTTTTTTGTTATTTTTGTGGATTTTATAAAATATACACATAATTCTCCAAATAAATATATTTAAAAGTACGAGTTATGTCTAAAGTATATATACAATATATACGACACCCCCCTATACTTAGCTCGAACTATGTCCTCATAGTGATCAGAGAGCGACAAAGGAAGACATAACTCGTGCTAAGCAAAGAGAGGTGAAAAGACTCCTATGCTACAACGACTCAAAGAAAAGATAAAATGAAGAGAAGTTGGTGATCCCCCCCTATACTTAGGATCAAGTAATCCTAAGTATAGTGGAATGTACAAAGGGGAAAACCAATGAAGAGAATGTACAGACTCACAGAGACACGATATGAACAACATCACCCCCCCTATACTTAGGGTAGAGTATCCCTAAGTATAGGCAACAACAACAAGGGTGATAAACAGGACGAATATGAACAACACAAATCCTTCACCCCCCTATACTTAGGATAAAGCACATCCTAAGTATAGCATATATACACACACACACACACGGAAAAGGGGTGAATGATAAAACGGTAGAAGACGGAGTGAAACGAAAGGATATACAAGAGGTGTTGAGCTTATGTATCGGACGCAAAAGGTAGAATCAAAAGATCATCGTCTGATACCAAAGATATAGAATCCACAACGGACAGGAATGTATCATGATCTAGATATGGCTTCAGCAACTGTCCGTTCACAACAAATGGCTGTGCGTCAGATGACAATCCAGATATGACAATACTCCCATTGTCACGCACAGCTCTCACGATGAACGGTCCTGACCACTTGCTTTTCAATTTTCCGGGGAATAACTTCAACTTAGCATCAAATAACCAAACTTTCTGATCAGGGGAGAAAGTCTTTCTTCGAATGTGTTTATCATGCCAGCGCTTGACTTTCTCCTTATACATAAGTGAATTATCATATGCAAAGTCTCGGAATTCCAGTAATTTATTCAAATCCAACTTCCTGTTCTTTCCTCCTTTCTCATAATCTAAATTGCATACACGGAGTGCCCATAAAGATTTGTGAATTAATTCCACTGGCAGGTGGCAAGGCTTTCCATATACTAATCTGTAGGGAGACATACCCAAAGGAGACTTGTACGCCGTCCGATAAGCCCATAGAACTGAATCAAGCATCTGGGACCAGTTCTTCCTATCTGGACGTACAAGTTTTTGCAATATCGTTTTGATCTCCCTATTTGAAATTTCTGCCAAGCCATTAGTCTGAGGGTGGTAAGGAGACGCAACTCTGTGTTCAATAGCGTACTCCTTCACAAGCTTCTTTACATCTCTATTAATGAAATGGCTTCCCCCATCTGAAATCAATATTTTGGGAATACCGAACCACGCAATAATATGGTCCTTAAGAAAGGAACACACCGTACGACTATCTGCGGTTCGGGTGGGAATAGCCTCCACCCATCGACTAACATAATCCACGGCGAGCAGGATGTACTGAAATCCCTGACTGACAGGAAATGGGCCCATGAAGTCTATGCCCCAAGCATCAAAAATATCAGAAATCTGTATATATCTTAGGGGCATGGTATCTTTGGAACCAACTGTTCCTCCCATTTTCTGACAATCAATACAACCTCGAACATACTCTGTAGCATCCTTAAACAATGTGGGCCACCATAGGCCACTCTGTAAAACCTTTGCTGCCGTGCGTTTCCCCGAATGATGCCCACCAGATTCTAGCTTGTGACAGTGCTCAAGTACACTGGTGTGTTCCTCCTGAGGAATGCACCTTCTCCAGATACAATCCGCACCCTCACGAAATAGGTACGGATCCTCCCACTGGTAATAATGAATCTCTGACAGAAATCTGTCTACTTTGTACTTCGGCCAATCTTGTGGAACTTTCTTGGAGACAAGATAGTTCACAATATCAGCATACCATGGAAGCGAGTCTACAGATAAAATGGACTCATCTGGAAAGGTTTCAGAAATAGGAATCATGTTCTGCTCAGAAGTCTCGGTGTCTGTGATACGGGAAAGGTGATCTGCCACAACATTTTTCACTCCAGGTTTATCTCGTATCTCTAAATCAAATTCCTGGAGAAGAAGGATCCATCTGATAAGGCGAGGTTTAGCATCCTTCTTTGCCTGTAAGTATCGTATGGCAGTGTGATCCGTGTATATAATCACGTGTGAACCAATGAGGTAAGATCTGAACTTTTCTAGACCAAATACAACTGCTAACATCTCCTTCTCTGTAACTGTATAATTCCGCTGTGCTTCATCCAGAGTCTTGCTAGTATAGTGTATAGCAAATGGTACCCCATCCCTTCTCTGTCCTAAGACTGCTCCAACTGCAAAATCTGATGCATCCGTCATGATCTCAAAGGGAAGAGACCAATCAGGTGGCTGTAAGATAGGAGCACTAGTAACCATTTCTTTCATCTGATTGAATGCAAGGAGAACTTTCTCATCGACAATAAAATCAGTCTCCTTACACAAAAGCTCCGTCAAAGGTCTGGCGATTCTGCTGAAGTCCTTTATGAATCGCCTATAGAATCCTACATGTCCCAAAAATGACCTCAACTGCTTCAAATTCTGCGGTGGCTCTAACTTGGAAATCACATCAATCTTAGCCGGGTCAACCTCCATACCATGTTTGGAGATGACATGGCCCAATACAATCCCATTAGTCACCATAAAGTGACTCTTCTCCCACGAGAGCACTAGGTTTACCTCACAACAACGTTGAAGAACTCGGTCTAAATGAGCAAGACATGTGTCAAAACTATCCCCGTAGACCGAGAAATCGTCCATGAAGACTTCAAGAAAATTACCCACCATGTCGGCGAAAACGGCCAACATACACCTTTGAAATGTAGCGGGGGCGTTACACAATCCAAAGGGCATCCGTCTAAAGGCGTAAGTGCCAAACGGACAAGTGAAAGTAGTTTTCTCCTGATCCTCAGGAGCGATAGCAACTTGGTTGTATCCCGAGTACCCATCCAAGAAGCAAAAGAACTCTTTCCCTGTCAACCTCTCAATAATCTGATCAATAAAGGGCAGTGGAAAGTGATCCTTCTTGGTAGCTGAGTTTAGGCGTCGGTAATCTACACAGACACGCCATGAAGTAGGTACCCGGGTCGGAATCTCCTCACCACGGTCATTCTTTACGATCGTAATCCCAGATTTCTTTGGGACCACATGTAAAGGACTGACCCATTTGGAATCCGAAATGGGATATATAAAACCAGCATCACACCATTTCTTGATCTCCTTCATGACAACCTCCCTTAGATTTGGATTTAGACGGCGCTGACATTCACGGAAGGGTTTACAATCATCCTCTAGGTAGATATGATGCGAGCACAACGCTGGATTGATCCCATGGAGATCCGAGATATTCCATCCTATGGCCTTGCGGTTTCTCTCAAGAACCTCTAGTACGCGAGATTCTTGTTCAGCGGTCAACTGCGAGCTGAGGATGACCGGAAACATTTGGGGGGGACCCGCAAGGAAGGCATATTTCAACGTTGATGGTAAAACCTTGAGCTCAGGTGGGGTCTGAATCGTCTCTGTGATAACCTCTGCTGCTGTACTGATAGATGGTATGTGATCTATGCTCTGTAGACTATCCACCTTGGCTATCGACGGCTCAGCAAATAGAATATCTGATAGATCTGCAATGAATGATCTTTGCTCAGAGAGGAATGGCTCATCAGGATGTTCAATATTATTATCAACGAACGGCTCAGATATCTCAGCAATAATCTCAGAAAGATGTCTCTCATCTGTGCATAAATCAGGAAATTCAATGAATGGCTCAGATATCTGGACCTCAGAACTCTGCTCAAACTGCTTATCGGCAACTATCTCAATTGGGCCACCAAGGGAGCTCATGTCGACTGTGCTTTCCAGAGAGTCCTTTTGAGGAAAAGACTCCTGTGTATCTATAAAATCCGTGAAAAGGTCTGTCTCTTTGAATTCAGCAAGAAAATCACAGTCATCTGGTTCTGATATTGCTTTCTCTGTATCATTTGTTGCTGGTGGCGGTGATGGTTTAGGATCAGAGATCGTCTCAATTTTCACCTTGTCACTACGAGAGTGAAAGATGATCTCTCCAGTACCATAATCAACTGCTGCTTCGGCCGTTCGGAGGAACGGTCGACCTAGTATGATCGGGGTATGGAGTAGCGGTGCAGAGGTGTCCATATCCATGACAACGAAATCAACAGGGAATTTCATTCCCTGCACCGTTACAATAACGTCCTCTAAAATGCCTCTTGGCCTCTTAATCGATCTATCGGCAAACTGAAGGATCATTCTGGTAGTTTTAAGAGGCCCTAACTGGAATTCAGTTAATAGAGAGGAAGGCATGAGATTAATGGAGGAACCGCTATCGAGAAGAGTACGATCAAATTCTTGATCAAAGATATGGCAACGGATGTGAGGTGCTCCCTTATCTTTCTTTTTCGGCGGAAGGTTGCTGATGGCATGAACTGTGGCCATGGTAAGGATGTGTTTCTCTGTTTCCTTTCGTCTGTTCTTCCTTGGTTGACGCTTTTGGGTACATGCCTCTTTCATTCCCTTTTTTACTGTAGGCATGTATTCCATGGCTTTAAGTAGTGGCATCTTTAAAAATATATTCTGTAAGATCTCAACCACTCCAGGATCAGATAGTGCTGTTTTTAATTTTTGAATTTTTTTAGCTTTGAGAGCAGAAGGAAATGGCACAGAATCAGAATAAACATGCAAACGTTCATTTCCTTTATTCAGAATAGAATCATCATGTACAAGAGGACAACTAGAATCAGTCTGTATAGTGTTGTCCAATCTAGGTGAAGGAAAAACAGAATCTAAAACAGGACGGGATGCTGCTACTGGTGAAGAGGAAGAATCTGCGACTGGTATATTCTCCCTTGCTGATGGTGATCTGCATCTGTCTGGTGAAGGTGGTGAAACTTCAGATGTGGGTGCTGTTATACTGGACCTCTCGACTATTGGTGAAGGAGATGATGTAGAAGATGAAGCTCTCTCAGTGGACCGATCTCCCAACCCCAACTGCTGCGCAGGCAGCTGCAATCTCCTACCGCTCCTGAGATGAATGGTGTCAGATAAACATGTAAAATCAAGGGACATACCTGTCTCGGGGGTGGGTGGGCTTTTAGCTACCTGCTCTTTGCGTTTGAAATTATTGGGGTTGGCTTCGACCTGTGCTGGAATTAGTGTCTTGGTGGTAGTCAGGTCATCGATCCGTTGAGTTAGTTCATTCATGTTCTTCATAATCAATGCAAGTTGGTCCAGTGGTGGATTGACTGAAGGGGCCTCAGGTTGCTCATTGACTGGCTGTCGCTGAGACTGATAGTGCGGAGGCTGTTGGTACCCATACGGATTCTGGTAATGAGGAGGAGGGGGGGAAGGATACTGTCCATAATATGCAGTCTGCTGCTGGTTCGGCTGAGGGAAATACATGGACTGCTGCTGTGGCTGGCCTTGTCTCCAGTTATGGAACTGAGGTGGAGACTGATACTGAGGCTGGAACTGCTGGTGCTGGTATTGGTACTGCGGTCTGCCTCCTTGAAGCTGGTGGGTGGGCCTCTGACCCTGCTGTGAACCCAACTGGCCTTGCCCTGACGGACGGGGCTGATTTCGCTCACGGTCGAACCAGATACCATTCACCTCCTGAATGATAGGTGGAGGTGGAGACTGCTGCTCAGGAATGTAGGCCAATTCTTGTTGGTACAGAACTATCTGATGTGCATGCTGCTGAGCTTGATCAGGTGTCTGCACGTAGTAGACATGCTGGACTGTAGATGGTACTCTACCATTTTGCTGAGTGGAAGGAGTATGCTCCCTAGTAGAGGGGTCTACTGCTGCATTTGTATTGTGGACTGCACTGATTGTACTCATAAGAAGTTCCAAATGCTTTGTTATCTCATCCAGCTTATCCAGGTTCTTTGTCCTCTGCTCGATCACATGAAGCTTATCGAGCTCCTTGGATCGCTTCTCAATAATGTCTACTTTGGATAGGTGGTTTCCAATGATAGCCAAGTCTGTGCTATCCACCTTATCCACTTCTTGTATTGACGTCATTTTGACATCCTTGTGGGGTACTGCAGGGGCGGTGACAGGGTGCTTCTGAAAAGCACGTGAAGAAGAAAGAGCTGCTGAACTTTCTGCCATCTCCTCAAAAATTTGATAAAGGACATCCTCGTCCTTGTTAAAGTGGCTTCCCCCACAAGCGGCATCTACCAGCTTCTGATTCTCAATGCTTAAACCCCCAAAGAAATTTTGTACAAGACTGGTCTTTGGAATATCATGATGGGGGCATTTCTCCGTCAGATCTTTGAAACGTTCCCACGCCTCGTGAATAGGCTCTTGGGGCATCTGGGAGAAATTAGCAATCAGGGATCGCATTTGGTTGAGTCGTCCAAGTGGATAATACTTGTTCAGAAATGCAGATCTCAACTCTTCCCAAGTGGTGACAACCTTCCCCAAGTGATTTAACCAGTACAAGGCTTTTCCCATCAGGCTGAATGGAAAGGCGGTCATCTGCACTACCTCTAATGGAACGTTTGGGTAGTGTACTGTTCCACAAATGCGATCGAACTGCTGGAGGTGTATATAAGGTTCTTCATTAATATTTCCATGGAATATTGGGAGAAGAGGTAAAATAGTTGGCTTAAGCTCAAAATGCCCATGAACCGCAGGGATTTGTATCCACGAATTTGTCTGCCCTGCCCCTGGATTATAAGCATCTTTGAGTGTAGGCTTAGGCTCTACATGAGGTTCTTCTCCATTCCCACCTCCAGGGTTTCTGTTATCCCCCCCTCTCCTGTCTTCTCTTTCTTGTCTTATCTCGAGAATCATCTCTCTCAATGTGGCTTGGAACTTAGCCTGCTCTGTTAACTGTGCTTGGATTGATTGAATGGAGGCTAACATGGTACTGTTGATCTCGCTTTGTTCCGACATGGCTCCCTTTCCCTTTGGTGGCATTAAGTATTCGGCTTCTGACTCTGAAAATGTATATGCCACTCGATTAGTGCTCAGAATTGATGGAGTCTCAGATATTAATTCGAGATTAAAGCCAATCTCAAATAGTGGATTTATGGATGTTGTGAATTTTGAAGTGGGGAAAGAGGAATATTCGTGAAGTGAGTTTCCCCGAATAGAAGGTGAACAGCTCGGAGCGTAGAATGAGTTCGCGGAGTCCGAACGAGAAATACTCCGGGCCGACATCTTCGAAATCAATAGGCAGGATGCGAGAGCACGAATGTCAATGCAAGAGTGAAAGTGAATGAAGGCGCAAATTGCGCAGAAGGATCTTTAGCACTAACAAGCAAACACAATACAAACCCCCAGTTCACCAACTCAACTCAATGTGAAGACCGTGAAGGTTCGGTCAATTATCTTGTTGATTTTAGAGTTTGGTGATAATTACAAAGTTGTACAAACACTTAGGCTGAATTATGGGATTTGGGCACTAACCTTAGTGTGTGCGCGAGCAAGTAAAAACGAATACAATGAGGGGGTTACTCTCCCCAAGACAATGATTTTTCTTTGTATTTTTTTAGGGTCAAGTTTTCTTTAGCAGTCCCGATTTTAGGCAGTTGTCACTTGGTTAAGATATTTTCAAAGAATCGCCTACCGAGTGTCCAATTTCCTTTTTAACTTATGTGAGTGAAAACAAGGGAGGAGATCGGAAATGCCAATGCGCGATTAAAAACGATGATGCATGCAGGGGTTAGAGATGCGTACCTTGTTGCCAGCACTCTACATGCAAGTGATCCGCGCAGAATTTAAATACAGAAAATCAACTAACCTATATGCAATGCAAGTAAACCGTCCTAAATGATAACTTCTATTAACGGGCAAGAACAAGTTAATTTGACTAAGTCCAAATTACGATCTACTCTATAGGCACAGAAATTCTTGTTTAGGGTGTTTGGACCTAATTAATTACCTGGCTCAAGCAAATTAATTAAAGCAATCAATAGGTGGCTTTCGAAATCCGCGAAAAACAAAGAAAATAAAGGCGATGAAAACAAATCCGATGAGGTCCCCCAAGTGCACCGGCACTTGGCGAAACAGACCCCGCAACAAATGAATGTCCGTTTACAAAGTTCAAATGATAGAAAATAAAGACTCTCTCTTTTTTTTTCTTTTTCTCTCTTTTTTTCTTTCTCTCTTTTTATTTTTTTCGGCTCTTTCAATCTTCTTCCCCTCTTCTCACGCTATCCTGCGGCTTAGTGAAGAATCAAGCCGCCTCCACGTCGCTTGGGTGCTTCGGCTCTCCTAGGATCGCCTCCTTCGCTCCGCGGGCCCTCGCAAGAAAAAGAAAAGAGAATGTGTAAGAAACACAATTTTCAACCATGAGAAAATGATGGAATGAATGCAGTGGATATAAACAATGAAGTGATGTGGCAAATTATGAACAAATATTTACAACCAAGAATAGCAGGTCAAAAGAGAAACCTAACTGCCCTCGCCGTGCCTCCCCGGCAACGGCGCCATTTTGTTGAGCCGGAATTTTTAGAGATTAGAAATTAATGGAAAATATTAGGGTCGTTGTTTTTCCCCAAAATCCTGCGTCAACAAAAAATATTTTTTATGATTTTTGCTACTTATTAACCTGTATAGCAGACAGGGTCGAACTCAGGGAGGCTACAATTCCCGAGGGTTATTCAATTAATCAGAAACTAATTAAAAGAAAACAGGAATCTCAAAGGACAACTATCCTTGGTTTTTGTGAATTTTTTATCTTTTTATTTTTTTTATTTTTTTTATTTCTAATTTTTTTGTATTTTCTAATTTTTAAATTTTTAGTGATTTTGATTTTTCAATTTTCTTATTTTCAAAAATAACACGATGCAATATTCACAATATTAAAAACATGCACACCAACTCTTTTTGTAATTTTTCAATTAATCAAAGAAACTCAGAAAAATCCAAAGAGATTATTTTTGTGTTTTAAAAGTTTTGAAGTATTTTTGAGAATTTTTGTGGAAATTTCAGATGTTTTTGTATTTTCTAAAATTCAAACAGTGAGGAAACAAGAAAATGTGGACAGCCTGGAGTAATTTGCAATTTAAAATACTTTTAAATACCCAAAACTCCTGGCAATTATTTTTAAAACAAACTAGAAACAAATATCTACAAACATGAACTGAAATCACAATTTTTGGATTTTTGTAGAATTTTTTATGATTTTTATAAGATTTTTGATGTTTTTCAATTTTTTGGGTTTTATAAATAATTAATGCATGAAAATTAAATATCTACAAACAGGAACTGAAATCACAATTTTTGGATTTTTGTAGAATTTTTTATGATTTTTATAAGATTTTTGATGTTTTTCAATTTTTTTGGGTTTTAAAAATAAATAATGCATGAAAATTGGTCTGAAACTAAAAGATAATGAAATAAAACTACTCTAATATTTTTAGAATTTTTGGAGCTATTTTCGAATTTTTATGATTTTTCGAATTTCCAACAATGAAAAAGACACTGTTTTTGATTTTTTAATAATAATAAATAAAAACAAAATGCAATGAAAAATTTGCGCTAGATGAATATGAACATCAGAAACATAGCATAATTTTTGCAAAATTTTTGGATCACATCTAACATTTATTCCAATGAAAAGACAACGCAAGTTCAAGTTCTGCAGTTCAGGGACTAAACTGTAAATAAATAAAAGTTTGGACAGAATTGTAATTTGTTCAATGTTGTCGTCCCAAATAAATAATATAAATAAATAACAGAGAGAATGTGCAATTTTACCACTATGTCATGTGCATGTCATGTGCTCTGGAGCTCTGGCAAGGACGTTTCTGCAAATCTGAATACCTTTAGGGGCTTTGATGTAAAATTCCCAAATTTTTTAATGCCCTAGGGTTCTTCTTTCGTTTCTTGCAAAAGGGGGCAGCAACAAGGGGGGCGCCGCCCCCTCTTCTTCTTCACGTAGATGGCGGCGCCGCGGCTTGCAGCAAGGCGGAGCTGCGGTGTGGCAGGAGATGGGCGCGGGACGGTGCCGCCTCTCGCAGGTCGGCGTCGATGGAGTCGGCGAGCGCGGGGGCGGGAGGTCGCCTCCGTCGGTGGTTGCAGCAGGAGGAGGGGGCACCTGGGACGCCGCCACCGCCTTCTCCCCACGCGCGCGCAGGCAGCGCTGGAGCAGCGGAGGGGCGGCGCGGGGATCGGCGGGCGGAGTTGGAGGAGGAAAGGGCGGAGATGCGGGCGGTTGGCGGAGGTCACGACCAAGGGCAGAGCGGGCGGCGGGAGGTGGTCGTGAGGACCGGCGCCGCCTCGCAGCGCTGAAGGCGGAGATGGTACGGCGCGATGGCGCGCCTGCGGCTGGGCGAAGAGGCGCGGCTTCAAGGGCCGCGATGGCGGCTGTGGCCGCAGGTGGCTGAGGGAGGTGGCGGCCCTGCGGCCGTCTTTTTTTTTTTATATTTTTTTTGGGAATGTAAACAGTGAACAATAAAATATTTTTTTTGTTTTTTATAATGTAAATCCGAAATAAGGAAATAGCAGAAATAGGAAAAGATTTTTTTTATTTTTATTTTTTTATAATTTTTTTAATCTTTTTAATGTTTCTCTGCAAAACAAATGTTAGAGATAGATGAATTTTTTTTATTTTTTTTATCCTGCAAAACAAACGTTAGAGACCAACAAGGAACAAAAATTTTATTCTTTTTATTTATTTACAAATCGGAAAATGAACGGGGATTCGGCGAACGTGAAAGGATCGAATCCGACTCTTCGGCCACCATGCATGGTCGAAGTTGATAGATCGTGAGGGATAGAAAACGAAGGCGAAGAGATCACGATGATGAGGTGAAAAATCGAATCGGTGGTGGATCAAATCGAGATGGATTTTTTAAGATCTAGAGAAAAAATTGCCTACGAGAAAAAAAATACGATGAACTAAAGTACGATTAAACTAAGATAAAAAATACGAAGAAAAATTTGGATCTCACCTTAGGAGTGGAAAATAGACCGTGATCGCCTCGACAAGGCCGACTCGCTGTCACCGGACGGCTTGGAGGCTAGGCAACTTCCTCGACGAAATTTCTCTCGGAGATCGGGCTCCTCTCTCTAAAGATTGATCAGGTTGGAATGAGGGAGATGGAGCCATATAAATAGAAAAGAGATGAATTTTGAATTTTGAAGAAGATAAGAGAGATTTTTGAATTTTTTGGTGGGAGAGATAACATGAGAGATAGAATAGAAAGATAAAATTATTTACAAAATTATCTATTTTTTTTTAATTTTCATCACTTTATTTATTGGAATTTGAAAATGTTATTTTTTTATTTTTTTATAATGGTTGGTTAAAAATTGCAACTATATACATATACTATGCACATATATGGTATTATATACAAGGGTAAATGATGAAATTAGCCTCTCTTTTTTTGTTTTAAGAATGTTATTATTATTATTTTTTTATTTTTGTTTTAAGTCCTTAGTAAAAATATTTACAAATATATATACAAATACATTATGCACAAAATACAAGGGAAAATTGCACAAACCACCCCAAAAAACCAACTTTTCAACCGTAACTCCAAAAATTATAAAATCACAGTCATTTTGAAGATAATTTAATTTAGATTTCAATGGAAGTGATATTTGTTCAATTTGTGATCATATGGAGCCGGAATTGATCTTTCAATTAGTCCTTAGTGGCTTTTTCCAAGTGTGGCTACTTTTATTCTGTACATGATTTAATTGTGCAATCAGTTTTATTAATTAGGACCCATTTTTATTTACAACTTTGATTTTGAATGTTATTTGATTTGGGGTCAATTAAGGTACAAATAAATTAGTGTTAGTTTTATACAGATATACACAAAATAAGTGAGAAACACATTTTTTTAGATTTTCTGGTTGAGGACCCTATCTCCCCCTACTTTATTCCTGGTCGATCAGGTCAAGTCTTGACCTTCTCTCGGGGTCCGGGTCAGCCTGTATACAGTCTTCCTTTTTTTATTTTCTTTTCTTTATTTTTCCTTTCTTTCTTTATTTATTTATTTTAGGTTAAAATTAGTAAGAAATGTACAATATTTACACACAAATGCAAGTTAGTAAGAATATGGAGTTAGCGTTATATGCAGGTGTTTTATAAGGGATTTTAAGCTAAAATAAATGAATAAAGATGACGAATCGCAGATTCATCACCAGTCTTACAGCTTTATTGTCCATGAATCCGATAAATGTGTGTACTCTATGATTAAAGGTGATATGTTTGTTGTCTTATGCCTATATGTAGATGATATTTTGATATTTGGATCAAACATAAGGATAGTGGAAGAAACCAAGAGGTTCTTGAGCAGTAAGTTTGAGATGAAGGACTTAGGAGTTGCAAATGTGATTTTGGGGCTCAAACTGATTAGATCTAATAATAGGATAGTTGTGTCTCAGTCACATTATACTGAGAAAAATTTGGAAAAATTTGGCTATCAGAGCTGTAAATCTATATGCACTCCTTATAATTCATCTAAACTCCTCTGCAAGAACAAGAGTGGAGTACATATAGCACAGCTACGATATTCCCATATTATAGGAAGCTTGATGTATCTTGCAAACTGTACTCGACCTGATATTTCATTCATGGTCGCAAAGTTGAGTAGGTATACAAGCTGTCCTGACCATACTCATTGGGAGGCCTTCGATCGAGTATTGAAGTACCTTAAGGGTACTGCACTTCTTGGACTGCATTATGGTAAATATCCTCTTGTCTTAGAAGGATATAGTGATGCAAGTTAGATAGGTCAAATGGAGGACTCCGTGTGACTGGGTATGTATTTATCCTTGGAGGCAGTGTAGTCTCCTAGAGGTCTGTGAAACAGCCCATCTTGGCTCGGTCTACGTTTGAGGCAGAGCTGTGTGCTTTGGACACAACAGATATAGAGGCCGAATGGATTAGGGAGCTTCTCTCTGAGATGCCCATGGTGGGTAAGCCGATACCGGCTATTTCTTTACATTGTGATAGCATGATTACTATTACAAAGGTGAATATGTCAAAGTACAATCAGAAAACTAGAAGACATATCCAAGTTAGACTTAAGTCTATTAGGAATTTGGTGTCTTTTGGAGTGATTGCTGTGGAATTTGTTGATAACAAAGATAACACGACAGATCCACTTACAAAGGGACTTGATAGATCTTTAGTTCAAAAATCCATACTTGGGATGGGGCTGAAACCCACTAAGAGTTTACCCGCATTAGCAACCCAATCTAAATGAGTGGAGATCCCACAAAATAGGTTCAATGGGAAAACAAGCTGTAAGGAGAACTGGTTGGCACTCAATATGCAATACTTTGCATGTGAGTACTATCCCTGAAAAGTCGAGTGCCTGAAAACTACAGGAAAAGGTTGAGTATTATGATTTTAATGGATTCAAGCTTTTATAAGCAGGATGTGAGCAGTGCATCCTTGGAGAATGCCACCTATATGAGTATTTTTATGGGCCGCAGATAAAGGATGAGGGTTTATCCTTAATATACTCATTAAACAGGGTAGGGTGCGTGGCCATTAATAGCATCAAAATCAGAAGATTGTCACCATAGACTTCACTCTTTTGTTACCACTCAATACCATTACATCAAAGGATTAAAGTTCAAGACTTAGTTCACTTTATTCTTGTGATGGTGAAAGGGGATAACTCGGGTAAAGGTTCAAACCGGAAGGTACCTTTACTGAAAGCAGAGTGTGGAAACTCGAGATCCTTGGATCTTTGTGTTTCAACAGTGAATTTGTGGGGGATTGTTGGAATTAACAGTATTGGGATAGTTTGATGCAATTTGATGGTCAATATCAAGTTGTATTAATGTATCTCAAATCCTGGAATTCAATGTTTCAACCATGTGGGGTGTTGTTTAGTCCCACATCGTGGAGAGTTAAAACTGGCACTTGATTTTTATATGAGAAGTCCTGAGACTAGTCTGGAAACAGACTAGAGAGGACTTTAGACCACAACACACGCACGCACGCGCGTGCGCCCGTGCCGGGCCATACCAGGCTCGGGCTCGGGTTCAGGCGAGGCGCGGCTGCGGCGTGGCACGGCGAAGACCGGGTCAGTTTTGTAGCCGCGCATTTGAATTCCAAGGGATACGTCCCATTATCCTCTCATGGAGCGTAACCGCTCGGACGTCTTTAAGTACCTCTTAAAGTCGTGGGCGTAGGTCACGAACATATCCCATCCTCATTCTCAACGCCTCTCCTCTCTCGAGGACGCTCGTCTCCTCTCCTCTCTCGATCTCGGGCTTCGTCTACGGAGGTGACTTTCGAGGACACTCAAGCACGGTGCGCGCCATCGACGAGCATGGACCGTCGGACCCTGGGAGCGGCACGTCAAGGCCCTGTACACCGGTAAAATGGGGGGCACTGTCTCTCTAAGGGAAATCCTACGACAGGATGCTTCAGTTGTGATTTCTAACTCTCTCTATTTTTCTTTGTCACATTGTTTGTCGTGATGTTAGTTTTCAGATTTTCCCTTGCTTTAATATGTATATGTTGTTGAAACGGATATTTTTCTTATCAATGTTAATATGGATGCATACATACATCGATCTGTTCTGGAAACCTATTGAAAATCGGATTTTTGTATGTATGTTGATTTCGGTTTTGTCAACACACCCAAAATGCTTAAGCTCAAGTTGACATTATAACCATGAGATGAAATTCTGGTGAAATTCGACCGAATTTCGATTTCGGTGGGTAATCGAAATTCGGCTGAAATGGCCTATATTGGCCGAAATTTGGGGACTTTAGTACAAAAACTGACCGAAATGACCGAAATTTCGATCGATGGTCACCGAAATGGTGATTGAAATCGAAATTTAAAGCCTTGCTTATAACTCACTCGAATACTTTGTGAGTTCCAAAATGACACTAATTTCGAGTTGTTGCATGCAAGCTTAGTTTTTAAATATCACTAGGATGTTACCCGCGCTTCGCAACGGGATATAAATCAGTTTTTTAATGTAAATTTAAATATTACTTTGCAATATTTTTGTTAAATAAAAATGATTGGAATGTAAACGGTGTAAAGGAAATGAATATGATATTTAAAATTCGATGAATTTTTTAGTATATTTTCCATCTAAAAAATTGTAGATCTATAATAGAGATGGAGATAAATATGAGTGCGTAGTTTTATAAAGAGATGGATCATGTACATATTAATATCCTCGTATATTTGATCAAGAATGTAATATTTTTATAAATTAAATATTTGGTGATTTTTAAAATGCATCTTCTAATTATAATCTTTCAAATTATATGGCACACATTCACATTTGTGCACCCAAAGGTGAAAACAAATATTCAACAGTAAGATAACTAAATACAAAATTACATCCCATCTATACTTTTTTTGCTAGCAATGTCAATGGCTAAAAAAAACCAAGAAGTATGTGGAAAATGTTGTGTTATACAAATGACTAACAACTTTCATTACAATAAATGAGAAGAAGGAAAATATTGCACTTTATAATCAAAGAAATAGATTACTTTGTCGGCAATAAAATAACAAAATATGAAATTAAATCACATTAATAATAATCCGAGAGTAATTTTATGTATTCATATTCGATTAATAATGCTCAATTTGGTTATCCTATATTATCGAATTAATAACTAAATGATAATGAGAAAAAGGCTACAATGACATTGCATTGTATGTTTTGCTTAGGTTTTATATAAAATTAGTTATAAAAATGCAAAATAAAAAAATCAAGAAGCATATGATACAGAAGACTGTTTGGAATGTTCTTTTTCATATAAATAAACTAACTGCACAGTTAAAAGATATTTTTAGATAAAAATTAGTTTAAAGGATACCTCAAACTATAATTAGATACACACAATATAACATTAAATAAAACGTGAAGATTGAGTATGTTGAATGTCTACTTAATTGTTGTTTATTACACAATATAATAAAAACTCTACTGCAGTTCTGAGAAAAAAACAAAATAAAATTCCAACAATCAATATCTTCTGAAATAATTGATTGTATGAACAATTTTAAAAATTGAATATATGATGAAAAAGGTATCCAATATTGAGGTTGTTCTCAGATACAGAATTCAAACGTGCCAAGAGCAAAAGAAATTTATATATAACAATCTAGCAAATTTTAAAAACATTTGTTATTTCAAGCAATTTGTCATAAATAATCACATCAAAAAATAATGTGAAGAATAGAATTTGAATTCTACATATATTATGGACCTAAACTTACTGAATTAACTTGTAAGATAACTAACCTAACGAATAGACAAATTAAAGCATCTCCACAATAAAAAGCAACCAATTACCAGTAAGGAATTAAAGAGGGAAAACCAAACAAAATTCCTATATATATGTGAATATATAGTTACAAATTATAATATCTATATATGATAATCCATATTTATACAAAAAAGCAACGAAATTCCTAACATAATATACAAATAAATCTATAGATAAAAACTATAATATCTATATAATCCATCTATACAGAAACATCAATTTTGTAATAACTAAATTCACTTTCCCCAATAAAATAAAATCGCACCACAAACGAACACCATAAACTATCTTTAATAAAAATTTCGAACGTTCATTTTATCCCTCGTGAATGAAGTAAAGTATTTTCAAATTTAAAATAAACTCCTATAAACAGTATGTATCTATGCACGCAATAACATACCTTTTTACCATTTTAATCTAGATCAATACTCAAACAAAATAACACCATAAATATTTTTTAAAGAAATATATAAAATTATATCTATGTTATATGAACCGTATTCATTGATTACATAAAAAATTACCATGTAATAGTTAGACAAAATGATAAAAATATTACCACACATAATACTATTTAATTTGCATGTGCATACAATCACATCCTCATAGATGATTAGACAAAATGACACAATGAAGTAGACGTTAAAAAACAAACTTTTGTTATGGTAGAGGTTGACTCATGAACAAATAGCATACAACTATAGACCAAACACAATAATTTATGATAAAAGACAAAAAATACAGGAAAGCAAAAATGTACTTAATTTGCACTAAGTATACAATGAGAAAAAAAATAAAATTTAGACTGTTGTAAAACACTAATTAAACGATATTTACAACATCAAGTAACCAGTCAAACAAATATTCATTAAAATACACGATAATTATCTAATTGATGTAACTTGTAATTCACTACAACAAATGACCTGAAAAAAAAGTATATCGCATGATATGAAAAGATTTAAAATAAAAATCGAGAAAATTTAATTTCTAGTAAAACAGGTGATCTCGTGGTGAAAAATAAATCATACCGCATGCACATTAAAAGCGATCAATTTAAAATGAAAGTATGAAAAAAAAACAGATGGGACCGACGAATAAAATGTCTAACCCAACAAAGAAACAAATTCGCAGTTATAATTGTAAGTTTCCAATTCTAAACTTATGGTAGATCTCATCATATACATATCTATAATACTTCAATCTCAAGTTTTTTAATATTACAGATTTATGGACACCGATGCAAATCAGAATCTCCAAATCGAAACGGTTTTGAACCATTAGGATATGTAAAATGTCAACATTGATATGAGATCACAGAAAAATGTGAATACCGGTAAAAACACTAAATAGCAACAAAAAACTATTCTCCAAAATATGAGAAGAACAATACCTTGCAACAGTTTTGAAGTCGATGTAGATCATGAACACCCATCACGGTACTGTTGTGTAGTAAATAATGTCCATACCATAATTATTTTCAACAAAAAAAATTTCCTCTCGTTGACAAATTTGTTGTAAAAGATATATGTAGGATAGTATTTGAGATATACCAATTACCTATTTAAAAAAACATGTCCGGATTTTCAGACCATATTAACTTGCAGGTCAGAAATAACAATAATTGGATGATACATGCAACCACCTGAAGACAAAATTAATGCATGATATTTCATGCATGCGTTTTTTAAATTTATTTTTATTATTTTTTAAAAAATATGAATTTATATAATACTTCATTCGTTCTTTATTATACAAAGTATATTTTTAAACATCAAATATTACTTGATAATGACGGGATCGAGAGCTTGCTCGAGGTGATAGAGCATGCTAAAGAAGAGCACGAGCATCTGGTAGTACCAGATCTCCAAACACAACATCATCGTCGAGGCTATCGACAGTCGAAACAATTCGCATAGCCTAGAGAAGACCTCTGTCAAGAACCATGCATGCGTCTTGCATCGGCTTTTATTGTATACAATGTACACAAATTGTGCGACTACGATGATCCAAATAATAATAACATGGCATATTAAGAACCTAAAAATAACAAATATACATTACCGGATTCGACGGAAGAGCTTTGGCTACTTGTTTCACAGAAGATAATGTCGAAAAATGAAAGCTGGAGAGCAAAATACACAGATACTTGGCACAGAAGTGATTGCATGGTGAAATCTTTGTCTTCGGGACAATTTTCTGAATAGAGAGTAACCTACACCTCATATGAAGTCGGAGATGGAGATAACCTTCTGCAGAGGCAAAATACTGGATGGAAGGAACCTTGCACCGAAGACGGAATCCCAAGTGGAGAGAGCCTTCCGCTAGAGAAGAAGCATTGAGTCAGAGAAGAAACCTTACATTGGAGACGAAGACTACGACAAATAATGCAAAGTAAAAGGGAGATACCGTGGGAAGGAGTTTTTCTCGATGGAGGGACAATTGTCAGAAGATTGAATGACAACACAATGGCAAATATGAACAGGTGGAAGACGTGAGTCGGCAGCTAATAACATATATGGAAGAAATCTTCATCCACACGTAACAGGAGAGAGAAGAGGAAATGAAAGGATCCGGATTTCGTTGATACACACATGCCGAAAAGGGGAATCGATGGGTCGTGGCAAGAGAAAGAGGGAGATCAACCACGGGATGGAGAGAAAGAGAGAAGGAGGCGGTGGATAAAGAGAAGTGATAGGAGACACAAGAAATAAATATAACTCTTCCGAGAGAGTTCCACGTGTCAACCAATCCGGAAAAAACCCGGTTTTAAAGTAGGTATATAGATTTTCATGCCTGTTGTTAAAGTTTGCCAGTTCATATAAGTTCACCCTCAATATGTTGGACCAAAAGTGAAATGTGATACCGCATTGGCAAATAAGCAAATCTAAGATAGCCTAAATTGCAAAAAAGAGGGAAAAGTATAGAATGAATACCTCAGTTTGAAGGTAAAAGTGCTACTAGAAATTAGAAGCGCGTCATTTTTTTTACCACCATAATAAGCTAAGCAATAGCTCGTGGACAACCAGCTTCAACTCTATGGTTAATTTATATATATAATCCATATCTCCCTTCATTTTGCTTGACGACATCAATAATGTATAATATGAGCTTAAAGATGACATGGTAAAATGATTTCTTTACATACACATTTCAAATCATACATGGAGTTCATGTAACTAAGAAGACAATACGAGGAAGAAGGAGGATGAGAATACATGAGAGAAAGGAAAGGGACAAAGCATTAGGTAATGTCCAATTATAAGTTGGAAGCAACATGAGAGATACAGACCTATCGATATTCTCAAATACGTACTCATTTATAAATCACTATCCGATCTTGTCCATTTATCAAAGGGAGAGTTCCTAGTAGATATTCATATATCCAATGCGTATGCCTTACCCATATAATTATTATAAAATCCATTTAAACTAACCAAATGTGTATTATATTTTCACAAAAAAATGTTAAAATCAAGTTATATAGATCCGTTGTCCATATCAAACATGGAGTCACTAGCGTACTAATTATGAATATGAATGGACTGGGGATTTAAGAATCATAATATATGAGGATAATGAAGATGTACAATATATGCTAGAGGTGCAATATATGGGGATGTAGTCAGGGAAATACGCAATACAATGTCAACATGAGTTGTCTAAAAATATGCAAAACAAGAGAACTAGGGGGCTTCATGCAAGATGATGGAACATTGAGAGGTATAACATGCAGGAAATATTGGAAACCTATACTTATTTGATGTTTGACTCTCATTGCAACAAATTTGGCATGTGAAAATGAATTCTTTATATTCGAATATATAACAACTAATCATGATTAGACCTGGCTAGTGAGTCGGGGTCGGTTTGTCCAACTCATTCATGTGTCGGACTTGGGTCAAAATATTTCATGAATGGACTTGACTGACCCAACCCCCTCCTTGGCTCGTCCGTCAAACTGGGCAGGTCGTGGACTTGTGCCACAAAGTCCAACTCAACCCGGCCCAATCTGCAAAAATAAGAAATGTATTTAACAAATTATTTGTTATGTACATTTTGTATATGATTTTTATCAGTTGTGCCCCTCTAAGTTATTGCAATATCAGTTATACCCATCCTTTTTTTGGAATATCAGTTGTGCCCATATTTCTTCCATAATGATCACTTGTTCCCCTTGGGTTAGTTGCCGTCCATCCCAATGCAAACCGACGTTAACTTTGGGTATACAATGAGAATTAAAATTAAAGAAGGTTGAAAGGTCAATCCATCAACTCTACCCCCTTTCCTCCTCTCCCCAGCCACCTCCGACCTTGCTCCTCCTCCTCCTCCTCCTCCCATTCTCCAGCCTCCTCTCCCCATCCCTAGTCACATCCGTGCCCTGCACCTCCTTCACCCCCGCCCCTATCCCATCCACCTTTGTCCCTGGCTCCTCCTCCTCCCCTTCCCCAGCCACATCCGATCCTAGCCCCTTCCCCTCCTCCCAGCATCCTCCTCCCTCCTCCTTGTACTCCATGTGATCACTCCCAATCCCACCTCAACTCCTGTTAATACAACCAAGATGTCCACACTATCGCCCCTCTCCTCAAGTCTCCTCTCCTTCCTCAACCCTAGGAACGCCCTCCTTTCCTTCTACTCGTGCTCTGGTCTCATCAGGGATGCACACTAGCTGTTCAACAAAACGCCCCCACGTCATAGATGAAGTCTCTCGAGTAACCTCATTACCGGTTGTGGTCATAATCACCTTGTCCGCATCCGTCCACAATGGCATGGACCGCGGCAAATGCGAGAGTGTCCATAGCTACCTCACTGATTCGTCTCCTCTCAAGTACCTCTACTGTCGCGCCCACGGATTCGTCGGCTCCTCATCGATCATTGTCTCCTCCTCCACATCCGCTTCCATCTTCACAGCTCTCGTGTTCATCGATGACAAGGAGGAGCTCCTGCACCTCATATACCTCTCCCCTCCCATGCCACTGCTCTCGCCCAACAAGGCCAGGTTTGTTGCCGCCTCCAGATCTATCAGGGTGAGTCATACCTGTAGCGGTGGCGACGTTGTGGCATAGGACACTCTCATCAGTGGATGCATGCTCGTGAACTCGGATTGTCCAATGAAGCCGACCCAACTCGCTGGTTCGTCCCCCCTCATCTCCATGAGAACCCAACAGACCCGTGTTTTACTTTACGATGAAGGAGGCGGATGGATGTTGTAAGCCATAGAATAGGTTGGGCTGAAGGAGGAGGATGAGCGAATGGAGTATTTAGACAGTTATGTCCCTCTTAACCTCACCATGGTTTGAAAACGCATGGTTAAGTTCAACTTATTGACAGCTAAAGTAACAAATGGGCACAAGTAGAACGATAAGAAGTTGAGGGCACAACTGATATTCCAAAAAAGAGAAGGGTATAACTGGTATTGTAATATCTCAAAGGGGCACAACTGATAAAAATTCTTTAATAATATATTTCAATTTTTTCTTTTACACTATGAATGTTACATCACCTTTAGTACTTTACGTGTTCAAGTAACCCATATTATAATTAATTAGATTAAAAAATTAAGATGATGCTAAAATTATTTATCTCTATAAATCATATCACATTAGGAAGAAAATATTTTGAATTCGATCCATGGGCTGAACCGGCCTGGCTCGACCCAAACTTAGGGCTTGGGTTGGTTTTTAGAACCTCAACTTGATCGTCCCGGTCTGCACTTTAGCCAGGTCTGATCATGATACGTTATAATATTTACTTTTTATTGATCCTAAAAAACTTGCTTATAACAACAATTTTCATTGAATTTTCTACCGCAAAAATAATGTAAACTCTAATAAAAATAAAAAAATAATTATTATTGTATGAATATACAACAACAAGTAATATTTGTTGCTAATTATAAGAATAAAGGATGATTTTGTAATAAATATCATTTTTTTCTAAACCATTAGAAGATATGAATCATACGTAAACTTTTAAAAGTAAAAGTACGATACATAATCTTAGGAGGCGTTCAGTTTGGGAATAAGCAGAAATAAGGATGAGAAATAAAGATAATAAGGGTCTATTCTCTATTCGACTGGAAAGATATGAATAAAGAGAATAAGATGGAATAATGGTAGGTAAGGTAGAATAAAGACATGAATAAGTGTGAAATAGGGTAAACTAAAGAGATGTGAATGAGAATAATCATAGTCTTGAGAATCGTGCTGGGCGGAGAAAATTGATCATTTATTCCGGTACTTATTCTCCAACGAGCAAGATTTTATAGTTTAGTAACAATACGATCTTTTTAAACACCATTATCTTTCTTTCATATTCAAAGCACGGAATAAATCCTATTTTCTAGAAAATATCCTCTTCGTCAACACGCAGCTCCAACCCAGGACAACTTCATCGCCAACGCGAATTGTTTGGTGCTCTCACGAGTCTCACCATCTGCTTCATATCCTACTGCGAGGGACACTGCCTCCTTGGTGGCTACTCAAAGGATGATCATGGGAGCCACGGAAGGGTGGACCTTTCTTGCGAATTCCAAATGGGTTTCTCGGTTTTTAGATGGTTCATCTAAAAGTGAGATGAAAAATCTCGTCTTTGCTTCCTTTTTCGTACCTTTCTTCATATCACGTTCTTCCCTTTCCATGGCAAGGATCCTGTTGGTGCTTGGTGCGGTTTTGTTGCTCCCTGTATACGACGAATATATGTGTCTTATATGAGGTGCGAGGATGAAATGGGGTGAATGATTGTGTGCGTGAGATCGTGAATCTGATCAGATGCAATCGGATGTGTGAATGAATTTGGTGGATACAGATTAGATCGGAGAAAAGCACATGAGAAGACGAAGGTGTGTGAAAATCAGATAAGAAACACGAAACAACAAAGGGGGAAAACCGTAGCAGAGAACATAATCAATAGAAGAAACGTGTCATATCCGGAGCAGGAGGGGAGGGGTTGAAAGAGGGAGGTGGCGAGGAGTGACCGAGTGGTGGAGGCGGTGAGAGAGGTGATGGTGGAGAAGTGTCGGAGGAGATGGCAGAGAAGGAGAGGAGGGCGATGTAGTTGTCCTGCGCAGAGCTACATGCTGACAAAGAGGATATTTCTTTTTTAGAGCAGGGCTTATACAGTTGAGGGCATTTCTGTCCTTTCAATTCAAATATAATGATGTCACATTGTTACCAAATTATAAAATAATGTATCACATTGTTACTTTTAAAAATTTGTATATTGCATTGAAATTGGGTGTATAGTTCAAAGACTTTTGTATAAATCTAGTCGAATAAATATTTAAATTATTCATTATCAGAAGCCAAGTTTATATAGTGTCTATTAGGTTAGAAGCTTTTTATAAGTTAGTGATATAAAAAAATAAAGTTGAATCTAAATCAATGGACATGGGGACATCATCTTTATCTACATGGGTTAGTAACTGTGAGATATGCACTAGGGTTAGGTTTGACGAAACTTACCGTGGGGGCAATGCACAAGCACATTCGGGTTTGGCACGGGTTTGGAATCAATAGGGAAATCTTGAACCCAACATGTACCTGCGTGAATAGTGAGTTTCAAAGTGCGAAAATAAATGGACAAGGCTTGTTTCTTCACAAGGTCTTTATCCTATGGTAAGAAAACTTTATTTCAAGGTAAGTTATAAAAGAATAAATGGCCACCTTATGAAAATATCATCCATTATATTTCTATCTATAATACTTAATTGTTTCTTATTGCTCAAAGAAACACAACAAGAACAAAAGATAAATTCCATTTGTCCAATATCTCACCTTATTTGTCATCCCTCATCAAACAGTTGAAGGGGTTTAAATCAAGTACCCAATGCAAGTCCCAAATGCAAGTCCCAAATTGACATCGATGGGCAATTGCCCAATCAAGTGGGTAATAATGATCCTCGATTGGGTAGAGGAGAAGGGGGATTTTTATGCTAACTAAACTCATGTTGTACTCTAAACATTTGCAAGGGTACCTAATCAGTCTACTTCGCAAGAAAATGCAGTCTAACTATAGGAAAAAAGAGTGGACCGCTAGCAGTAAAACGACACACACCTGATAGTTCAAATTAAATATAATAAACAAGATCGTGCCAACAAAAGTATTGCTATGTAACAAAGGCTGCCAATAATATTTGAAAATTAATCGGAACAAGATTCCTCCTTGCGGCAGTTGGGTAACCTACTCTATTTTTTCTCACTCCTACGTGGGCCATACTTTTTATCTTTTTAAAAATTAAATAAATCAATTCTCCATCATCAATTCCATCAAAAAATAATATATTATACCATCATATCATATAAAAATTATAAATTACTCCACTTGTACTCATTTTTTCAAACTCCAATACAATCACATTGCAATAGCTACTCACTTTTTCAAATTTCAATATAATCATATCACAATAAACTCACTTCTAAACCACCCACAGTTTAACCCTTTATCCAAACACCAAAATCCAAAAATGAGTTACATGCTACCAGTTTAACCTACCTAAACCCACGTACCAAACACATCTTTAGATAGCCGATAATTGGCATAAAGATAGTCTGAAGCATGGATTTGAACAGGAATCTATCCGACCTTACTAGGAGAAGACTTCACAAATTTTTTAAATTGTAACCATTGATCTCTTAGGACGAATGGGGATGATCAAAACCTTATCCTCATCGCACCAGATCCACGGGGGAGAAGCCTCTGATATTTGCCATATTGTCCATGATTTCGTTATTGGTGATAAATAAAAAAAAGTTAAATTTGAACTTCACCACCGCAACTGAACCGCGTAATCCCGCACATCACGTAACAAATAAAACCAAAACGCCGTCCCAAAGAAGAGTATAAAAAAGTGTCACGTACCCCCCCTCCGCCAACGTCTGATCATCTCAATCGATATTTAGGATCAATACAATTACAAGGTATACTCGTCCCTCTTTGTCGTCCACGCTTACGTCGTCTCGTTCCCCGCGGCAATGGCTGGCCTCCTCCCCGAGGATTCCCTCTTCCTAGGCTTCGACAGCTCCACGCAGTGAGTTCCCTTCGAGCAATCGACCATATTTTTTTATATATATCTAAGGATCTTCATCTGCGCTCTCTCTTTCAGGTCGCTTAAAGCCACTGTGCTGGACGGCAGGCTGAAGATCGTGGCGTCGGAGAGCGTCCACTTCGACTCTGAGTTGCCCCATTACGGCACGAAAGATGGGGTCCTCCGTGACCCTTCCATCCCCGGCCGCATCGTCTCCCCGACCCTCATGTGGGTGGAAGCCCTCGATCTCTGCCTCCACAAGCTCCGCCAGTCCAACCTCGACTTCTCCAAGATCGCCGCCGTCTCTGGCAGCGGCCAGCAGCATGGCAGCGTCTACTGGAAGAGGGGCGCCGCCGCATTGGCCTCCCTGGATCCTCGCCAGCCCCTGCTGCCTCAGCTCAAGGGCGCTTTCGCCACCGCGGAGTCGCCGGTGTGGATGGACAGCAGCACGGGGTTGGAGTGCGGGGAGATCGAGGAGGCCGTGGGAGGGGCGATGGAGCTTGCGAGGATCACGGGCTCCCGCGCCTACGAGAGGTTCACGGGGCCTCAGATAAGGAGGATGTTCAGGAACCAACGGGAAGTGTACGAGGAGACCGATAGAATTTCGTTAGTGAGTTCTTTCATGGCGTCTCTGCTCATCGGAGGGTATGCTTGCATTGATGAGACTGACGCGGCGGGGATGAACCTGATGGATATCCAGACGCGCACCTGGTCGAAGATCGCTTTGGAGGTTCTTCTTCTTCTTCTTCAGATTGTTGTCTTGGTCATGTTATGTGGTTTTGTTGTTACTTTTGCGTTCTCTGTTTAGGCTACCGCTCCAGGATTGGAAGAGAAGCTCGGAAAACTGGCGCCTGCTCATGCCGTTGCAGGTTTCTTATCACCTTATTTTCGGGAAAGGTAATTTGGATTGATGTTACTAAACATGCATTCAAGTTTGAGAGAGCTTTATGTTCAATAATAACGTCAGACCTTGATCAGTTCCTCCCTGATTAACTAAAGCAGCCTATTGGTGTCATTGAGGGAGAAGTTTAGGCTTCTTTTTTCTAACAATCATGGTACAATTACATTGCTTTTTTCTGACCGTTATTGTGCAATTATATACATTTGATCTGGATATAGGTACCATTTTAACAAGGATTGTTTGGTTATTCAGTGGTCGGGAGACAATCCAAATAGTTTGGCAGGTACGTGGCCCCTGAATTGGCTTTCTACTTGTAAAACTCATGTCTTTTCAGCCATATTTATTTGTAATTCAGTGACTGCTTATAACTATCTCTAATAAACTACGAGGCCAACAAATCTACATGATATTCTGTCCGTTCCATATTTTTTTCTTCTCATAAGCCAGATATCACGGAGTTCAGATTAACCCTTTATTCCATAAGCTTTTGAAAATTAGAAGAGTGCCTATTCTAGGGTATACATAATAAACCAAAGGGACATTGGGGAAAAAACTAACAACAAAATCAGTATAAAGTATTCCAAAACGAAATTACTCTGAAGGTGGAAACTTCAATTGACAGTCATATTGGCAGTCACATGGATTCTCTTCATCCGGTGATCTTTTTAACCATTTCCAGAATGGGAAAGCACAGAAAAGTCTATGCACGGGGTGCGTACCGGATCCGTTCGAAAGTGTCTCGCCCCAACCCATTATTACTGGATCATAGATTGACCCGATTTGTTGCAACGGGTATTCGAATGATATGGATACCTGGATTATTTGAATGGATCATAGATACCTGCATGTACCTGTGGAATCTATTCCTACATGGTTTGACCTCAACTCGTTATTCTATATCAAATGTTCCAACAACACCCTCACCAGTGATAGTGGAGTTACCCGTTGGGCTGTGGTCGAGATCCAGGAAGAAAGATGTGAGAGAAAAATGTGAGATCATTTCATCCCAAATTTGGTGACCGTGTTTTCGAAGCTACAATTCAAATCAAGGTCCGTCAATCTCGATTCCTCACCATTTCGTCTCAAATTTGGCATCATTCTGTGTGGATTCATCTCGTTGATGTTTTAATTTGGGTTTTTTAGCATTGATTTTTTGAAGTTTTGTCTCCCCAAACTTGTTGCATATCTCACTCATCTGACATGGCATATTTTTCTATCCATAGGTAAAAGGAAACGAGGGGGCAAACCCATCCATCTTTTGCTTATCTTTGATGTAATGTGCCATACTTGGTAGTTCCCGTGTAGTCTTTGATCGACGAGCCATGTGCACTGGAGAATCCAAAAGTGTAGGTTAAGGAGATCAAACTTATGTATTACAAGAAAACAAAATATTCAAGATGCTTTTGGTAGCTGATTTGATTGGAAGGGAAAACCTCCCTTGACCAACTTGGATTATATTCAAAATTTATAGACTTGGAGAGAAAAGATGTCAAAATTGAAGTTTTGAATAAGATGACTTTTGCATTTTTTCTTTTTCATATTTGAAAAGTAAAAGTAAAATAATTCAAGTTGTATAAGGTATGTCCCTCTTTAAATCATTATGTAATATTCCAGTGGTTGCCACAACTCAAGGAATGACATCATGGATCCTGTAGAAGTAATAACAATCGAAGTCGTGAATGAGTATTCAAATAAAGGGGAGCACCTTGCTATCATGAAAATGCCAGCTGTTACTGTTAGAAAATAGAGAACGCGGAAGCGGAATGATAAACAAAGCATAATCTAGAAAGATAAACTGAAAGAACACAAGATTTTTACATGAAACCCTACTCCCTAAGGAGCGGGATGAAACCACAGGAGAAGGCCTCAAAGGGCCAGGTTATGCATTGCACTTTTCTCACTGGATACATGAGGTCTGGGGCTCCTTATATAGCCTCGACAGAGCCTCCAAGTCCCACCACTGGTCGATGTGGGACTAAACACAAGGATGGGGTAAATGGATCCTGGAGGTATCCATTTACCCATCTACAACATAATAGACGCACGACCAAATACTCCAACAGTTGCCATAGTTGCTGCATGAATCGAAGCAAATAATGGAGTGGGACATTCCATGGCATCGGGTGACCGAGTATGCGAGCCCACCTGTGCGGATTTCCCAGGCTCCCAGCAACACCAATAACAAATAGAAATCAGAGTGATGGCATTAAATCTCAGCGAAATATTGAAGACGGAAATTCAATAACTATGCTCTGGCATGCGATCCATGATTATATCTATTATATAGCACATGTAACAGGAAATGAGGAGGCAAGCCCATCCATCTTCTGCACATCTTGCTCATTTGACATGGCATGAATCACTGAACCCACACTCAAGAATAGGAAGGCTTTGGAATAGGAATGCTTTGAAAAAGGCGTGATTCATTTAAGTGAAAGTCACCCACTGAATACTCCAAGATGCACAATCAAAGATCATATATAACCACATATTTTTTTATTTCTGCCCCCACAGCTAGCCAATTCGTCTTTTGCTCCATGTTTAGTACTTTCTACTATATCCACATATTCTTTCTTTAATTATGGCAAATCCACCCAAAACTGGGCGTCCCAATTATTGTTTAACGAATCTTCAACAGGGCCAATCTTTCTAAATGTTAGTGTCGATGATCTGTATCACCAAAAGTGTCTTTATTCTACTTTTCGAGAATCATCTTTATATGTTTCAACTTGCTACTCAAAGTTGTCATACCATCCTTAACATAGTAATTATGCAAGCTCCTCTCACCACCTGCTTGAAATTTTCGTAAAGGATCCACATCTGTTAGAAAAGAAAAGGAGAAGAATAGATAAATGTCTTCTTGATTTTGATTGTCATCGCATCTCTTAGAAAAGAAAAGGAGAAGGATAGATAACTGTCATCTTTGATTTTGATTGTTATTGCAGAATGATCCGACAATACTCTCCTTTCTTTGGAGATCTGCATATTAATTCTAAAGCACACATTTATGACACATCTGTCCGATCTTTCTTGAATTCTATCAGCACCTAGTTGATTGTTGCACTAACTAAGAGAATTTCCAATGAGATAAAGGTTTTATGAGTCCAACAATATCCTTTTTTTTTGAAAAAGTAAGAGCGCGGTGTCCTGCTTTGGGACCCACCATCAAAAGGTATATATATCTATAAAAATATAAGTTACAAACTATTACAATTCCATATTGTACATAGTGCCTTACAATGTTCAACTACATTCTTAATGTAGAAAGTTTGCCCCCTGAAAAATGACATCGTTCCTAATGCACCAAATTGCCCAAACCAGTGCAAAGGAAACGCGCTGTCCTCATGACCATATCCATAAACCGATCTAATATCTCTCCAGAAGCTCGAACAGTCCCGCATAGAAAGCCATGAAATGTCTGCCTGCTCTACGCCTGAGCCGAGTACGGACATGAGAAAAACAGATGCACCACCTCTTCCATCGCCAACCTACATCTATCACATGTAACATCCTCTACCCCCAACAACTGTCCCATGCACCCTTTGGCGACAATCCTGCTGAGTTTGAACAACCAAAGAAAAATCTTGATTCTGATCGGTACCTTGCTTCTTCATATAATCTCATGTCCACTCCGACCTCCTCCTCCACATTCTCCACAAAGAACCGATACATCCTTTTCACCCAAATATCTTCCATCTGCCAAACAAAATGATCTTTGCCACCCACCGACCCCTCTACTTGTGTCAACCCCACCTATAGGGCCATGAACCTAGACCCTTTAATCCGACAACATTGAAGAGAAAATCGAAGACCACGATCCCTGTTCCCAAACCTTATGCACCCCCTCCTTATCCATTGCCAACTGCAAAAGCCTCGGGTAACGCTCCCCCACCACCCCTTCCCCTGTCCAGTTGTCCCATCAAGACCGAAATACTGCTCCGTTCCCAAGAATGGGTCTCATCTTAAATACCAACTCTAAGATCACCTGTGTAATTCCCTTCCATAAAGACGACAGTAGACGTCATGACTACCTCCAACGACATGGATATCCTGCAAATCTTCCTTAGCAACCTGCAGACCAGGTCCTTTGACTTCCCCCAGAGACACATCACCCATTTCGCCATGAATGCCTTGTTTATTTCACCCATCTGCAGAACCTCCAAATTGCCTTTCTTCTTTGATGCTGTCACCCTATCCTAATCAACCAAATAGATGCCCCTACTAGTCTGCCTCCCATTGGCCAAAAAAACCCTTCCCATTAAAGCTTCCATCCTTGACACACCCCTGCAGGTAACACCCTCGTAGAGCAAAAGAAAATTGAGATGGCTGAAAGCACATCTTTCAGGAGAATCAACTCCCCCCTGACAACATTCTTGCAATCCACCATGTTAACCTTCCCTCAAATCGCTCCAGCAATGCTTCCTAGTCCCTCGATCCGGGCCTTCCGCCACCAATGACAGCCCCATATATGCGATCGGCAATGCAGTTGTTGGGATCCCAACACCTCTTACATGCTCTGCATCTCCTACTTCGATATGCCAAAGGGAACCACCGATGACTTAGCTCTATTGATCTTAAGCCACGATAAAGCCTTGAAGATGTCCATAATTAACGACGTCCTCTGAATCGTCTCCTCCTCATCCTTAAGGAATAAAATAATATCATCGACATACTACAATATTGGAATGTATATCTCCTCCCTCCTATAACCCGAATACCAACCTCCGATCATCGCCATCCTCATCATCACCGCCAAAAACATCAACCACAATGACGAATAAAAGTGGCGTCAACATACAACCCTGCTTGATGCCCCTTTGGAGCAGAAAAACCCCCCTCCGATCGACCATTGACCAACACCGCTGAAGCCGTCGTCACACACCTCTTGATCCAAGCGATCCACATTTCTGACAAATCCCTCTTTTCTAACGATGTCCACGAGAATCTCCAGTCTACACAATTATACACCTTGGAAAATTCGATCTTCCAAAGCACACACTTGTCCTTGTTCCTTTTTCAATCCGTCACCACCTCGACTGCCATCACTAACCCGTTAGTCATAGCTTTCCCAGGTACAAATACCGTCTGCTCAGGATAAATGATCCGTCAAGCACCTCCCTTAAACAATTTGCAAGGATTTTCGAGATAATCAAGTATATTCCATTAGACGGCATAATGAGCATGTATTCTTCCACTCTAGTTGGTATGTCCTTCAGTAGCAAAAAAATAAGAGCCATGTTCAATCTCTCAAAACCTCAGTCACCCTCTTGAAACTCTGCCAACACCTCCAGCACATCATGGTTGACTACCTCTTAGAACTCTCTGTAGAGATATATCGAGAAGTCATCCAGAACCGACATCCCGTCTGCATTCAACTGAAACGATGCTATTTTTTTGACCCAGCTTCAAAAAAATCCCCTACCAAAAGAATTGCTTACTCTTGGAAATTTGTGATACTTCCCCCTTGCCAGCCCCATCCTGCCCGAGTGCATCCGCCTTTCGAATATGACCTTGGAGCTGCCCCCAAGGTTGCAGAAAGTGGTAGTCGGTATTCAGTCGGCGGGGTCACCTACTAAGGATTAGTCGGCAGTCGGGCGACTAGTCGGAATTAGTCGGTCATTAGTCGATTTTGAATTTTTAATTATTTTAAATATATAAATAAGTTTTTTATACATATATCCGTATGTATATACATATATTTGTACATTTTATATGACATCATGATGAAATAAAAGAAGTAATTGACTTTAAATATAACATTAAGCATATTAGAATATGTTTGCTTTAAAAAAAGTGAAAAACAAAAAAAATAAAAAAGGTTATTGTAAAAGTTGGTCGATTAGTCGGTCGACTAGGCCGACTAGTCGGCCAGACTAGTCGGGTGGACCGACTAAGGGCCGACTAGGCCTAGTCGAGTCGGCTACCCCCCCGACTCGACTAGTCGGACCGACTAGTCGGCCTAGTCGGCCGACTTTTGCAAGCTTGGCTGCCCCACCACCCGATCTCCCTCGGCCACCTCAACACCAACATCGATTGAGTGTATCATGTTCCTACGCCTCCTCCTGCTGTCTATGGTGTGAAAGAAACACATATTCGCGTCCCCCTCCCTAATCCACCGTTGCATGGATCATTGCCTCCAAGAGACCTCCTTTTTGTCTTCGCGAAGAATCTCACCCATGTGAAAACTTCTTGTTGGGAGAAAAAAAACATGCATTAGAATAGACCGAGGGCTCTCTTATATAGGAGAAAAGCCCTTGGGTTAATTACACGATAAGTACATAGAGAAATATAAAACATAAAAAGATCCTAAGATATATTTATCTCAACAGTCCCCCTCAAGCTGGAGCATATATATCAATCATGCTCAGTTTGGAACAACACCTTTGAAATGGACCTTTTGCTAATGCCTTAGTGAATATATCTGCCGTCTAATCTCCTGTGGATACATGAGCAGTAGATATGAGACCCTTCTGGATTAGGTCTTTGGTGTAATGACAATCCACTTTTATATGTTTCGTCCTCTCATGAAAAGTAGGATTATTAGCGATAAATAGTGCACCTTGATTATCACATAATAGTTGCATAGGGAGAGGGACCTCAACAGTAAGGTCAATTTGTACCGACCTAACCCACATCATTTCTGCACTCCCTTGTGCCATGGCCCTGGATTCAGATTATGCACTTGATCTGGACACAACTGTTTGCTTCTTGCTTTTCCATGAAACAAGTGAGCTCCCGACAAACACAACAAAGCCTGATGTAGACTTTCTGTCTTTGGGACACCCTGCATAATCGGCATCGGCACAAGCTGTCACGTCAAGAGATGTATCTCGGTTGAATATAAGACCTGAGCCAGGTGAGTTCTTTAGATATCTCAATATCATATAGAGAACATCCACATGCACCTTCTTGGGCTTCTCCATGGACTGGCTAACCTTGCTTACTGCAAACATTATATCCGGTCTGATGATGGTGGCATATAAAAGCTTCCCAACCAGCTCTCCATATCTCCTGCTCTCTTCCTCCTCAGTATCATCATCATATAACCTCATACTTGGATCCATAGGGGTAGTAGCAGGCTTGCATCATGTCATACCTGTTTCAGAAAGGAGATCCACCACAAACTTTCTCTGCATCATTACTAGACTACGCTGGCTATTGGCGAACTCCAACCCAAGGAAGTATCGAAGTGTGCCAAGGTCCTTCGTCACAAACTGTTGACATAAGAACTCCTTGGCCCTCTGAATGCCATGAGCATCATCTCCTCTGACAACAATATCGTCTACATAAACAAGAATAGCAACTGTACCTCTCTGTGTCCTCTGAAAAAAGAGTGAGTGGTCCCCAGTAGACCTCACAAACCCCTGGTGCTCTATCAACCCTATAGCTTCTGGTACCAAGTTCTCGGACTCTGGTTAAGGCCATAAATTGCCTTGTGTAGCATGCACACCTGCCGTGACTCCCGTTCAGCAACAAACCCTGGTGGCTGTTGCATATAAACCTCCTCCTGTAGATCTCCATATATAAAGGCATTCTTCAGATCAAGTTGATATAGAGGCCAGTCCTGTGAGACACTAACAGAAAGAAGAATACGTAATGTTGAATGTCTCGCCATTGGAGAAAAAGTATCATGATAATCCATCCCATACGTTTGGGTGAAACCACGTGCTACAAGTCAGACCTTGTATCGGTCCACATTGCCATCTGCCCTCTGCTTGAATGTAAATATCCACTTGCATCTTACAATAGAGGCCCCTTTTGGTGCAGATACAACACTCTATGTACCACGTGACTGCAAGGCCTCCATCTCCTCTTCCATTGCAAGTCGTCACCTACTGTCCTGTAAGGCCTTCTGGTATGTACGTGGGAAACGGAGAGTCCCACTACAAACTTCCTGTACTCCTCGGACAGATGTTCTAAAGAAACATGATAAGCAAGGGGATACGTGGCGCATTGGCGATGAGGCTTCCTTAGGGCAATAGGAAGCTCCAGATCATCAGTCTCTCTATCTTCTGGAATTAAATCATCATGTGTATCATGTAAAGCTCCTGTGCCATCAATAGAAACAATGCGTTCATGACATACCTGAGGCATAATGGATGATGTGGATGGCACATGAGCAGAGGGGCGAGTAGAAGACCTGCGAGTGTAAACATGGGGAAACACCTTGGAATGGGTACATGGAAGTGGGGGTGGTGGAGGTGGTGGAGGTGTGGGAGGTGGTGTTGGAAGTGGAGGTGGGGGTGGTGGAGGTGGAGGAACAACATCTTCTCCTGTAGTAGTATTGGATAACCTGTCACCTGTAGGAGAGAAATATACAACTGACTCAAAGAAAGTAACATCGACACTTACATAATATCACCGTCCTACAAGATCAAAACATCTATACCCTTTTTGGGTACGAGAATGACCAACACAGACGCATTTAACAGCTCTAGGTGAGAGCTTGTCACGATCAGGAGCGAAGTTATGGACAAAGGCCATAGATCGAAAAACTCTGGGAGTGAGGGAAAAAAGTTCCTTCTCGGGAAACACAATAAAGAAGGGAATCTTCATAATGTCTTATAGGCTCCAGACTTCCAGATGAATCTTTTGTCCATTAGTCAACTTACAAAGGATTTACACTACGAAGACGCGAAAGGAGGGCGAGCGGAGGGGAAGCGAAGGGCGATCGACATGGGAAGCGAAGGGCGACTGGGGTGCGGAGGGCTTATGGCGAGCGAAGGGGAAGCGAAGGGCGATCGACATGGGAAGCGAAGGGCGACTGGGGTGCGAAGGGCTTATGGCGAGCGAAGGGGGAGAAGTGCGGAGCGAAGTGGGAAGCGAAGGGCGACTGGGGAGCGAAGGCCATGTGGCGAGCGAAGGGCAAGTGGCGAGCGAAGGGGGAGAAGCGTGGCGCGAAGTGGGATGCGAAGGGCGGCTGGGGAGCGTTGGGTAAGTGGCGAGCGATGGGCGCGTGAGGTCCGAAAGGGTGCTGGAGCGCAAAGGTATATTGGGGTGCACGGGCTGTCGGGGAAGCAAAAGGCGTGGAGACCAAAGGGCGGTCAGGCGAACGGCGTTATGGCGAACGAGCTCCGTCGCTCGGACGGTGGTCCTCCTCGCGACGGTGGTCCTTCTCGCGCTTCGGGCTTCGGGGGTGTCTTCGAGCCTGGGGAGGTTGATGGTGTGTGGGTTCGTGTCTCTCGTGCTAAGCCGGGTAAGCGCTGCTTCCGCTGTGATGTTCGTGGTCATATTGCCTCCGAATGCAGTGCTCCCCCTCGGTGTTTTCTCTGTGGCAAGCCAGGCCATCGGAGATCTTCCTGCTGGTCTTCGGCGGGCGTCGCTGGACGGCCGCACTTGGCTCCATCGAGCTCAAAGGGCGTTGCTAGACGGCCGCAAGTGGCTGCAACGAGCTCGGCGGAACGGTGGAGTCCTTTCGGCTTGCATGGGGGTCGCGACTCTCGATCTTATGCTCAGGTGGTAGGAGCCGGTGGTGCTGGTGCTGCGGTTCTGTCGGGTGCTCCTGTCTCTCCTCGGGGACCGCTGCATGGGGTGCAGGCGGCGGGGCGGAGGTTGGCGTGGCTGTTGAGTCGGTCGACGTTTTGGACGAAGTGGTTGAGTTGGAGGAGGGCAGGGAGGTCGGAGCGGGGTCGGTTAAGCTGGTGGAGGAGTCGGGGGATGTTTCTGATAGGGAAGGGGAGAGGGTGCCTTCGGCACCAGACGGCGGGGACTCGGAGGCTGAGGGAGGCGAGGGCCGACAGCAAGGGAATCGGGTATTTGATCTAAAGGGGGCCGCAGTGGTGGGGGTGTTGCAGAATTCAGGTGATGGCTGGGCGAGCATTCGTGCTCGTACGTTGGACTTCTTGGGCGAAACGTTTGTCGGTGATTTCGTCATCCTCGATGCGGGACGCTGCTGCGTTCGAGGCCTCTCCCCGGAGCAACGGGAGACCCTTCTTCGACTCCATGATATCTCCGGGGTCTTGTGGCAGAGGTTGCGGGTGGCCGATGGTGCTCTCTCCACCACGAAGGTTTGTGTCGCGGAGGTGAGGGGGGTCCCTTTCCTCTCTCGGACGATCCATGCTCTCTCGAAAGTTGCTCGCCGGTGGGGGCAAGTCCTTGCCATTCTGGACGATGGCCTTTCCCCTGGGGCCGACTGGAAGTGCGCCCGTGTTCTGGTTGAAGGCTCTTCAGCCTTCATTGACGAGATGACAGGCAAGGTCCTCATGGAGACGATGTCCCTGGGTCGCTGGACCTTCAAGATTGAGTTCTTCTTTCGGTCGACGGCGGTGATGCAGGGTCCCCATCCTCTTCCGGCGGACCTAGTGGGGGTCCCCTCGGCTGCTCCGGCGGTGCAGGGTTCGGCGGGGACGAGTGTCGGTTGGTTTTCTCCCTGCCACGTGGCACGCTCCAGGGATGTACTCGAAGCGTCACCATGCATGGGAAGCTGCTCACGTGATTGCGATGAGGCATCTCGGGACACTCAAGCATGCGGTACTATACGGGATTTGGTGGCTTATGTTTCTCCCGAGAATGATCCGCCTCCCGCTGATACTTCCTTTTTGTCGGCGGGCACTTCTTACGAGGATCACTGCGCACACAAGACAATTCTTCCGTGGGACCCACTTGATGCCAGTATTTGGGCTCCCAAGGGGGTTTTTTCGGAGCACATGCTATCGGATCCTTATTCGAGCTCGGATCATCTTTCTTGGGGACCCGATGTCTTGTGCCCCCGACCCATCACCTCAGTGCCTTTCTCTCTCGCTTTTCTTCTGGAGGATTTGAACGGAGGCCGCCATGTGCAACCTCCTCTGTCGGTGAAGTTGCGGACGCAGGACTCTTTTTTGGGTGGTGAAGACCAGGCTCTTCCATCGGTCGATGCGGGGGAGACCTTGCTTCTCCCACCCCCATCCTCGGCCGAATGGGAGGTGGTGACCCCCACGGATGATGATGCTGCGATCGCGGGACAAACGCCTTCGTCCCGCTATGGGAGGAGCTATTCTCGAAGGAGGCTTTCTCGCTCTGGAACCCCTATGCTATCTTCTTGTCAATCCTTGCGCGAGGCGGTGGCGGAGGCGGCGGGCCTCTTCCAGCTTGAGGACCGCTACCCTGGCGGCCTTTGATGCCTCTCTGACTCGCTGGGTTTTTTTGGGAGTCATTTTTGTTTAATGAAGATTTTGTCATGGAACGTGCGTGGTCTGGGGGACCCTGATCGTCGGCGCATTTTGGGAACACGTCTTGTGGAATGCGACTGTGATATCGTTTTCATCCAGGAGTCGAAGTTGTCTGCGTTGGATGAGGATTTAAGGAAGTCTTTTGGCGCTGGCTATCTTAATGACTTTCGTGCCTTGGATGCGGTTGGTGCTAGGGGTGGTGCTATTGTGGCTTGGCGTTCGTCGCGGTTCTCATTCTCCTCCATGCGGTTGGGCCGTCATTCCCTGTCGGTGGTTTTGAATTGCTGTCTCTCAAATGCTCTTATGGCGTTTACTTGTGCTTACGCCCCTATTTGCCATATTTCTCGCCGCGAGCTTTAGGAGGACTTACGCGAGGATGCTAACGCTTTGGGCGACGTGCCTTGGCTGTTGGGGGGGGGGACTTCAATGTCACATTGTATTCACAGGATCGCCCTCGGGGTCGCGGTGGTCAGGACCCGGGCTCCTCGGAATTTTGGGACTTTATTAATGATCTGGCTCTTGAACCGCTAGCCCCTAATGTCATTTCATATACGTGGCGGAGCAACTCCTCGCGGTCACGGATTGATCGTTTCTTGGCGAATAACGCTTTGATGGAGGCATTTCCTTTTTGTGAGGTTTCTTCTAGACCGCGATCCTTCTCCGACCACAACCCCATTATTTGGTCGGCTGGGGATGACATTCGGCCTCGTGGCATCTTCCGATACGAGCGTTCTTGGCTTCTGGAAACTGGTTTTAGGGATTTGGTTCGAAATCAGTGGAATCAGGTTAATTACACGGGCAGTGCCGCTTGCCGTTTTCACCTCAAACTCACATCTCTCAGAAGGGTACTTGCGTCCTTTAAAAAGGAAACACGTTCTGCACGTATTGCTACTCGCCTGGCGGCCGACGAGGTGATTTTGCGCTTTGATCGCATTGAGAATGACAGGGACTTGTTTGCGGACAAGCTGGTTGAGCGCGCGGCGGCCATGGACACGGTGAAGGCGGAGGATCAGAAACGCCTCGTTGAGTGGCGTCAGCGTTCTCGGATGCGATGGTTGAAAGAAGGCGATGCCAACACCGCCTTTTTTCACAGAGTTGCGAGCGGTCGGCGACACTCTAATTCTATTCCTTCGATGCTGATTAATGGTAACCTTGTCCAGGGGGAGCGGGATTTGGGCCACGCTTCGGTGGCCTACTTTAAGGAATGGTTCGGGCGCCGGTCTGAGCGTGTGTGGCGTTGGTCGGGTGGCGGGGCTAGCACGCTCCAGCAGGATACTGCGTTGGGCCACATTCGGCCTATTTCTATGGAGGAGCTGAAGGAGGCTGTATGGGCTCTCAATTCCGACGCGGCGCCGGGCCCTGATGGATTCCCTATTTCTTTTTACCGGGAGTTCTGGGATGTGCTCTCTCATGACGTTTTGGAGGTTGCCCGTGAATTTTGTGATGGGAACCACTGTTTTGACAAAATTAACAGGGCTCTTATTGTGCTCATTCCCAAGACTTCGGCCGCCAACCGTATCGAGGAATTTCGGCCGATCTCCATTTCCAATGCCTTATACCTTATCATTGCGAAGGTGCTTGCTCGGCGTCTGGCTCCGATTCTTGACACTCTCATCTCGCCTACTCAAGCGGCCTTTGTTCGGGGGCGGCAAATTTGTGACTGCTATGCGGTGGCTTCCGAGATTATCCACGCATGGAACAAGACCGGCGTTAGGGGGATTCTATGGAAGATTGACTTCACGAAGGCATACGATTCCTTGGATTGGCGATTTCTTTGGTCGGTTCTGAAGAGGAGAGGTTTTCCATCGCTGTGGATCTCGTGGGTGCGTCGATGCGTCTCAACGGCCTCTCTCTCGCTCCTTATCAACGGGCGCATGGCTGGGGGCTTATTCCAGCCCCGACGGAGGATTCGGCAAGGGTGCCCCCTTGCCCCTATGCTATTTGTCTTGGCCGCTGACGTGTTACCTCGGATGATCCATAATGTGGCTGCGGCGGGCCTTACACGCGGGTGCTCTCTTGGTCCATACCATGTCCCTATTATTCAATTCGCTGATGATACGATATGCTTTATTGAGGGCGATGATTTGGATGTGGCTGGTATGGCTACCACGTTAGATCTCTTCAGCGAGGCCTCGGGACTGCTCATAAACCATGCCAAATCCTCTATGGTCCCCTTCAACATTTCGCGGGATGAGGTAGCAGAGTATGCGCGGACCTTGGGCTGCTCTGTGGGTGCTCTCCCGTTGGATTATTTGGGCCTTCCTTTGACGATGGGGCGTGCTCGCATACGTGACTGGCAGGCGGTGGTGGAAAGGCTCGAATCTCGCTTGGCCGGGTGGCGGGCGGCCATTCTTTCGCGCGGTGGGCGTTTGATTCTTCTCAAATCTGTATTGTCCTCGATCCCAATCTACTTTTTCTCTGTTAAAGGTATGCCAAAGGGGATCAGGCGGAGGATGGACTCGTGCCTTCGTAGATTTCTTTGGGGTAAGAAGGGGGAGGGGAGGAGGGGGGTGCACTTGGTTCGCTGGGACGAGGTTACTCGGCCGAAGCAGGAAAGGGGGCTGGCCGTGAGAAGGTTGGAGGTCGTTAATGAGGCCCTCTTGCTCAAATGGGTGGCTCGACTTTGGGGCCGTGAGGAAAATTTTATGTTGAACTTCTTGCGAGAGGCGGTGGGAGTCGACAGGCTCTTTGATCCCGGCGGCCGCCTGAGGGCTTCCCCTTCCTCTTTCACCCGTGCCATTGTTACTTCCCTTTCTCGCAACCGCTCCCTATTTGGAATTAAGCTGGGGGATGGTTCCCTGATACGTTTTTGGGGCGATGATTGGACCGGGAGGGGTCCTCTTCGGGAGTTATTCCCTCGTCTGTTTGCCCTGGCGGCGGATAAGGAATCCAAGGTGGCCTCTTGCTGGGATGGTGCTTCATGGGGCCCCACTTTCGTGGCTAATCTCTCCGATCGGCGGCCGGAGGATCTCTTCGCTCTCTTGGCTATTCTCGATGGCGCTCCCACTCCTTTGGTCGGTCATGACCATTTGCTTTGGAAGGACGGCTCTTTTTCCACTCGTGCGGCTTACCGTGCTATCTTTCCTCCTCCTAATGCGGCCGATGTGGTTCTTTATCGGGACTTTAATTCTTTTGGGGCCTCCGGATCCCCGAACGCATAGGTATTTTTTTGTGGCTCTTTCGGCGCGGCCGATTGTTGACCCGGAGCCGGTGCGCCTTGATATTTCCCAATGTAAGCTCTATCTGTGGGCTTTGTGACTTGGAGGCGGAGACTATTGAACACCTATTCTTTCGCTGCGGCAGAACCCATGGTATTTGGGCGGATCTGGAGTGGCTTGATGTGTCGTCTTCTTCCTCGTTTTGCGACAGTTTGGTTTCTTCTCGGGCTAGGGCGAGGACGGACCTGCTCTCTGCTATTGCGCGGCTTTGGAGCATCTGGGTTGGGAGAAATGAGGCCCTCTTTGCTCGTCAGAGATTTTACACCGAGAACGTTCTAATTTCAGCTTCGCGTTTCACTCGTGATTGGACTGATGTGTAGGGTTTTCTTATGTTAGCGGAGGTATCCGATATCTATCCGATACGATACCTCCAGATTTATGCTTGTTTGTCTCCTGTACGCGTGTCGCCTGTAAGTTCTCTTTAACTTCTTAATAAATCGGGGCGAGCACCATTGAGTGTGTCCCCCTTTTCCTGAGCGTCAAAAAAAAAGGATTTACACTATCGTGCCATTTTTAATCCCTCTTCTTTTGTGTTTCAAGACATACTAACTGGCAGAGTGATTGGTCATGACCGATCTGACCGACAATGGGTACACGAACATCATTGGCAATAACCACGGATCTGCCAGGTGGGATAGATCTGCATGTACGGAATTGTGCCTTATCGCCGCACATATGATGTGACGCTCCAAAGTCCATAATCCAGTCTGTCAGATCTGAACTGCTAGTACTTGTAAACACATGAAGTAGAAGATGCTCTGGTAGTGGCTGCAGCATCTGTGGCACATGGAGTCAGAGTCGTAGGAGTGGTCACCATGTCTTGAAGTCTGGAGACAATATCATCGAACCATGGATCCGGAGTAGACACACTGGGATGCTCAGTTTGTTCAGCTACACGTGCAGACGCCGGATATCCATGCTTCTGAAAGCATGTTTCCTCAGAATGACCAGGACGATGGCAATAAGAACAAGGGCCATGCTGTCGGCCGCCTCCTCGACCTCTGGGTCCACAGCTACGAAAATGGGACGACCACCCTCTGTCATGAGTTACTGCCGTAGCAGTTTGAGTCTACTGAGTTGTAGTAATGGATGTGGGAGTGATCCTGCTCAAGCACTTGTATACCTCCTCCATCGACGGTATCGTCTCTCCAGTCAGAAGCTGAGTACGAGCGACATCGTACTCTGAATCAAGAGAAGATAAGAAAACTCCAGTTATGGTGGCATTCCGATATGCATGCTGCTGCTCAGTACTAGTGGTAGTAGGCATGAAGCTGTGTAATCGCTCAAACATGCCCCTCAGGTGAGAGAAGTGGACGTGGAGCGGTCGACCATTCTGTTTGGTCGAGAAGATGTCGAACTGTAACTGAAGAATCTTGCTCTCGTTCTTTGCTTGTCCGTACGTGTCTGTCAATATGTCCCACATAGCTTTTGTCGTTGGCTGATTGACAATATCATTAGCAATCTCAGTGCTAAGTGTCCCAGATAGCCATATACGAGCATAAGCGTCGTCTTACTTCCATGATGCATTTGCCCCCGTCTTGTCCGCCGGCTCCGAATCAGTTATAACATGCTCCTTAGGGCCTATTTGGTTGCAGGGTTGGGCATGGTTGGGTTGGGCTGGGTTGGGCTGGGTGAATAGTAATCTGTGAGGAGGAAGTACCCTTGTGAATAGTAACCGGGGTTGGGCCAACCCTGCTCAACCCTGCAACCAAACATGCCCTTATTGTGACACTGCATTAGGGTACGAAACTGCATGGACCATAACTCATAGTTGGTCCCGTCCATCTTCACGATAGGTGCCGGGCCCTTGAAGAGACCGAAAGATGAGAAGACATCACCCTTGCTTTTCGACATTGTACCAAGAAGCCAAGTCGCGGATCAAGTGAGGATCATATCAACAAAACACCGTCTACAGAATCACAGAAGGGAATAACTGTGTGTAGACTCATACAACCATCCCTAAGTCCTCGTTCGTGAGTTAGGGCCGCCAAAGATGAGAGTAAGACCGCTCTTGGAGGCGTCTGGGTGTGCATTGTAGTGTTGGCGGCACGAAACTGCGTATGGTGGCACATTAAGAAAGCCTGCAGGGCCTATGCGAGCGCCTGGCAGCGTGAACTCTTTGCAACGCTAGCGCCTGGTATCCATGGCCTCAAATTTCGACGAATATCGATTGAATTTCGATCGAATTTTGGTTTCGATGGGTGATCGAAATCCGACCGAAATGGCCGATGTCGACTAAAATTTGGGGAGCTTAGTTCAAAAACATATTGAAGTGACCGAAATTTCGGTCGAATTTCGACCAAAATTTCAGTTCGGCCAGTCTCCGAAACGAAACCGAAATCCGGCATTTAAGGCCTTGCTGGCAGCACACGCGCTGGGGGGGCTGAAGGGGCTGCTGCGAGTGCCCAACGCCCAGCGAGCGTCTGTGACAGGCGGCGGACCGGAAGGGAGGGCTGGAGCCCTTGTGATGGCTGGCGAGGTGCCTGAGGGAGGGAGGGGAGGGTCGCAGGCAAGGTTTTTAAAACCGGATCGGACATTGAACCGGTTAGTCTTTGGTTTGGTCCAATCGGGTTGGACCGTCGGTCCAAACCGGTCGGACCGGTGATGATGTCAGTATGACATCATCATTCATATCGACTCGGAAAAAACCGGACCGGGCTTAATTTACTGGTCGGACCGGTCGAACCGGTTTTCTGAATCGAGAAAACCGGATAGATATATGTAAATATGTATTTATATATCAATGAAATAATCATTTAAACTGTCAAATCTTTCAATATAAAAATATGATTGTCTATTTTGAATAAAACTCTACAAAGGTAGTTACATTTTCTAGCATTATATATGAATATAATATTGTAATAATTCATTTATAGTTGTTTTTAGAAAATTACCCCAAGAAAGTAGTGGCACAAGTTATATTCCAAAAAAGAGAGGGACGTAATTGAAATAATAGATTTTAAGAAGGGTACAAGTGATAAAAACCCTATTATTTCATTATTTAAACCTTTAATTTTTTTTTAAAAAATACTAAACCATCAAATCCGGCTCAATCCGGGTCAACCCGGTCCAACCGCCCGGGTCAACCCGGTCCAACCGCCCGGGTCAACCCGGTCCGACCACCGGTCTGACCCGGTTTTTTATTTTCTTTTTTTTTAAAAAAATTATTTACCAAAAACCGGCCGAACCAACCGGGTCGGGGTCGGTTCCCGGTCCAACCGGTCCGACCGGCCGGTCCGGTCCGGTTTTTTAAACCCTGGTCGCAGGTAGGGTTAGGGTTTAGGGTGGGATATGGGAACCCCAGTCTAGGACCATTGCTCTGATACCATGTTGGGAGAAAAGAAAAACATGCATTAGAATAGACCACGGGTTCTCTTATATAGGAGAAAAGCCCTTGGGTTAATTACATGATAAGTACATAGAGAAATATAAAACATAAAAAGACCCTGAGATATATTTATCTCAACACTTCTCTCCACCAACTCCTCCTCCATCAGCGTCCGCTCATCCTCAAGTCTGTCTAACTTGCTAACCTCCTCATGTGCCTTCATCCTTTTCTCCTGGCGTCGTAATCGGTTCGTCATATCGAAAGCCATCAAAAACCTCCTGAGCATAGCCAACTTGTTCATGAGCTTACCGAACCCCTCAGTCTACAACCATCTCAAAATCCCACAACGGCCTCACAAAACCCATCCTCTGACATCCGTGCCCTCTCGAATCTTAAAAAGGTGCGAGGATGATCCCCTTCCCCTGTGAACCACAACAATGGCGTGTGATCCGAGTGCGCTCTGGGCAGGGCCTGCGCCCCGACCAAAGGAAATAGAAACAACGCCTATATTGACATCATAAATCTATCAATGATTGATCTAGCTCTCGAGTTCTGCCCTGTGTAAAGACATCCCACGACATCGATCACTTGCAGCCCAAGCTCATCCACCATCCCAATCAATTCCACAAAGCCACTCTCTCTCCCACCATGATCACTAGGTCGATCTTCTGGGCACAAGCAAAGCAAGCAATGTGACAAAGGCCTTGGTCTACAACCATCCCAAAACTCCGCAATGGCCTAATGAACCCATCTTCCAACAGCAATGCCCTCTCGAATCTGAAAAGGTACGAGGGCGATCCCCTTCCCTCTCGAACCACAACAACGTGTGATCGAATGCGCCTTGGGCAGGGCCTGGGCTCCAACCAAAGGAAATGGAAACAACACCTCCGTGGACATCATAAATCTATCAATGCGGAATCTAGCTCTTGAGTTCTGCCATGTGTAAAGACATCCCACGACATCTATCACTTGCAGCCCAAGCTATTCCACCATTCCAACCAATTCCGCAGAAACGCTCTCTCTCCCACTGCAATCACCATGCCGATCTTCTTGGCGCAAAGTCACTTTGAAGTCCCCGCCAATGATCCATACCACATCCGGGAACCTTGCCCTGGTCAAGACCAACTCCTCCATCAAGTCCAACAATGTCTTGCTTCCCTGAAATCAGTAGCAGCAGACTAGCAGTATCATCATATCTGCCCCTAACATTTCATATCTGTTTACAACACTATTAAAATCACCTCCTAACAGCTATTGATTCATACCCATATCTTCAAGATCAGACCTCAAAAGCTCTTATGCAAAGATCGGTAGAAGTATATACTACAATAAAATAGCAAATGGAACTGTAAAGTCCTGGATTTTGTAGGTGGCCGTTTGATCTATCTCATGTATCACAGAAACCACCAAATGAGATTCGGTAAATGACCAAATTTTATTGGCAGCAGAGAAATAACATGCCACAATATTGTTATCTAATGAACTTTCAACCAAATGCACCGGAATACTTCCCCCCTCCAACTGGTTATATTTAATGAACTGCTAGCATGCCACAATACTGTTTTTCCCCCTAATATTAAGAACACGTTCAACCAAATGGATATAGATAGCTTTGAACTTAGCATCCTCTTTGACTGAAGATTGAATATTTTTCCATTGTGCGTATTCTGAGTTTAAAAAACCAATTCGACAAGATTTATTGCATATTATCTTATTCGTATTACTTCTGCAGCATAATATTCTTTCTATTTTAGCCAACTGCTGTGCACGCGAACACATATATTGACACATATATTATTTGTTTTGTAGGATTGACTCTTAATAGTCCCGGTGATCTGGCAATAAGTCTTGGAACCAGTGATACCGTAAGTTGCTCTCTTCATATCCCCCATCTCTCTCATCATACTCACACACACGTGCACACACACATATGGCTCTTAGTTTTAATTGCCAAGTTGGTACTGTTTTGTTGTCGGGTAATTCTGTACAACAAATAATTTTGAAGAAGTACATGCATGTAGCTTAAAGTTTTTATTTTATGTTCAAGAGCCCATGGAACGTGGGTTGTAAACACAAATTTATTTATGGTTAGAAAACTCTTTTTATGAGATGGAGAATAACTATTAATAATTAAAACATTGATGCTGAAGAAAAGCAACAATCATGAAATTATTAAACTGATTAGGATCTAATTATGATTCCTAAATGGTTTTCCGGATCTATGGGATAGAAGAAATGAATAGGAGGCATCTAGATCATTTTGCACCAGTAGGTAGCGAAACGGTAGTTTGTAATAAGTTTGGTAAGGGGCAACCCTAGTTATTTCCTATATTTGATGGTGACAAAATCACTATTGACCAAATTCTATCTCTTCGAACCTTTAACATCCAACTTCTGTAAAGTAGAAGGGATTGCTTCTTGTTAGAGTATGTAACATATGGGCTGGATCTCTCCAAAATCCAATTGCCTCCCCATTCATGTTTGGTCCCACATCTACTATTGCGGGAATTCAATATGTCCGTTGGGCTATATTGCCCGACACTCCCTGCACTCATTGAGAGATTCAATATATAAAATCCATCCCCTTGAGGTCTCCTCCTATGGTTTCATCCCGCTCCTCACAGAGCAGGGTTCCACGTAACTGAGCATCCACTTTTATATTTTTTATGTTCTTGTTCTTGATTATCAATTTTACTTCTGCATTTATATTTCAACATGGCATCAACATAGTTCGTTTCTACGAGTCGAATATTCAAGTTTTGATTATGAGTTTTTGTTCTTAAAGTGTATTTTGTTCATAGTTGAAATTATATTCATGTTCTTTCATCTGTTCAAGACCGAGACGAACATATTTTTTCCCAAAGATTTGGTTTTACGGTTTGACATATAACATGTTCTACTTCTGCGAAAGTTTTCTTGAAGAACTAATTAGGATTTCAATCGATTATGATGCCCTCTTCCAGCCACACACACCCCCTGCTGGCAGCGCAAGATAAAAAGATCAGGTAGAGGCGATGCACAACTGCTCGTGTGCGACCTCTCCGTGCTCAAGGAACCTTAAGAAGCACTCAGTGGTGCCATGGGATAGTTTCTCACAGAATCCTACTGCAGACAATAAGGAGCACTCGGGGGCTCTCGAGGAAGCCCCATGAGGCGACATGGCAGTGGAACTCCGACTGCTGCAGTCGTGTGATGTGGAAAGCACCATTGAGGGCTGTGCACGGTGTACAAGAATAACAAACATGAGGGACTGCTACTCCAGGCGCATGCACACCTCTGTGCACAAATCAGAGAAGGACTTGAGGGGATGTCGACTCCCAATGGTGAAACTCCAACGATGATAGCTTTCTGATTGAGTGATGGATTCCACCAAGGGAAATCCTGTTTACAAAGATGGAAGAGACAACTCTTCTATTAAAGAAGAGGGTCCTAATGGGCTTTATTTTTTTGGAGGCTTTATTTTTGGGCCCAACTGGACCACCATTCAAGAAAAAAAAGGGAGAAGAAGGGTCGAAGTTGGGGCTACTGCTTGTTGAAAAAGATTCTGCCATTTCTGCTGTTAAATGGAACTGAGGCCCATTCCCTTTTTTATTTATTTGTGCACACATTTAATTCTGCTTAAATGGGCCTGAGACCCATCTCTCACTCCTGTAAGATAAAAGAAGTCGGTCCAACATTTTAAGTAGAGAGAGACTAAGGCATGCGAATACAAAGGCAACCAAAAGGAGGATGGAGATAAAAAAAGAAGAGATTGAAAAAAATTACAGCTTTTGAGAAGAAAAAACGAGAGGCTGATTCAAAGAAAAGGAGGAAAGTCGAGAAAAAATGAACGGCTTGGCAAAAAAAGAGGAGAGTTTTTTGATGAAAAAGGCTACCATACAAAAACAAGTCGTACGGGGAAAAAAGAGAAAGAATAGTCAAGAGAAAAAAAGAGACGACTATAAAAAAAGAGAATGATTCGTACCAAAAAAAGAAGCATAAAGAATGAGGAAAATTCCTAAGTAGTAGATTGGGATTACAAAAATCCCTAGGTACTATATCTTTTTTTACCTGGATGCTACAGAGATGTTGCATTCTCAAAATACGACACTGCCTAATGTTTTTTAATCTGGAACTACAGAGGTAGCACATCTTGAGGGTGCGATACCAAATCGCATATCTGGAATGCGATATATCAGGGAGCTTCAGGAAATGACTCAATTCTAGGGTGTTTCTAGTATATCATATGCTTGATTCTAGGGAGTTTCTCCTATATTGTAGGCTTGATATGCGATATAACTAAAAATTCATGGAAATGATGTAATTCCAAGGAGTTTCTCCTATATCGCATGCCAATAATGCAATATAGAAGAAACACCCTGGAATCGCGTCATTTACACGAAGTTTTGACATAGAGACATTCATTCATAATTGATCTTCATTTCCTAGGAAAAAAATATAGTTATTTTGTTGAAATTGGAATATACTAAATGCACACATTCGTAATATATCCATTCATTCACATTGAAAGTAAAAATAAACAAGTTGCACACAATCATGCACATCATTTCCAGGAAGATTTGGCATATAATGGTTTATTGAACTCTCACTCACAATGATGTTGGAGTCAACAAAATGCACACATGATTGACTCAAACATTCAAAAATATTATAATTTCATTAACATAGAATTTTATGAAAGGTGTTTTCATGAACAACATCATATGTTACTTGACAACACCCATAGTAAAAAAATTTCAATTTCTAATTCTATCGCCTTATTCTTCGTTGATATGTCCTCGTTGTATCATGTGGATCAAAAGATAATAAATGATTTCCATCATCAATCATCGTTATTTGGAAGGGTCCTGCACCGTCGTCCTCGAAGGTTGGCATTGGTGGCGATATAAGCATGCGGTAAATGGGTTGCGTCTAAAAAGAAGGAAAACTTACTCAAAGCATGACATTTTCGTTTGTTATAGCCTTCATCTCCACATGTGAATCATTTATTTTTATTCCTTTCTGAGGGTTGTGCATTAGAGGTGGATCTTGAGAAGCTCGTGTATTTTATCAGGACAACCACATTTTGTATGTCTAAGTACACCACAAAATGAACAAGTATTCTGCCGAATGACATCCCTAACATCCATTTCATTATGAACCCTAGTTGACTGTAGACGTCATTTACTACGCTTACGCTTTTTATCGGGACGCAATTCTGGGTACTTCCAATGTGGCCCACTTACCGTGGTCATCACCGGAAAAAATCCACCCTTCGTAAACCTTTCTCCCATGTGTACCATTTACTAACATAAGAGCCGGCCTTTGCTCGACGTTTCAAAATGACAACGATAACGTGAAACAAGGGTTTAAATATCGATTTCGGATATCGTATCGATACTCTGTCAATACGAAATTTCATCGAAATTTCGACGACATTTTGCCCATATCGACCACCATTTGTGAAGAGATGACTCGAAACCGCCCTCATATCGTCATTTCGCTCGAGATTTCGATGCCTTGTCGAAACCAAAATTTCGTCGAAATTTCGCCAATATATCGTGAAATCTGAAACCATGGCATGAAAACATGGGATATGATAAATTTGCCATTTATTACAAGTACATGTTTGTTGCCCCAAGTTCACCGTATACCATTTGTGACCTCAAATCCGGTATTGCGTACGTCAAACACCACTTAAGACCTCAAACAATATGTATGGCTGTCTTTGTATTTGGGTTACTATGTGTCCATTCGCAGCTGCACTCCAACGTCATAGCTCTGATGCTGCAAAATGCGTGAATTTCCTCCCTGCCGCGAGAGCATCGCTAGCCTCGTATGCACGCTCGTTGAAGTATAAGACACAATTATAAAAGGTTTTCTTGATTAGTGCAGAAATCGCAAACATTGGGCATCCCTAAGAACTGCATTATAGCTTTCACTAAGATTTGTAGTCATCTGCCTAAATCTACAACCACCATCATATGGTAAAGTCCATTGCTCCCTGCGATAATCATGAGTTGAAAAACGTCAACCTGCATATGTGTTCCACTCATGCAATTTCCTCATGAAATGCAAACTTCCTACTAGTCATTTGAAGTACGGCTGCCTATACCAGCTCTTTCATAGAGCCATTCTACTAGTCATTTGAAGTGCGGCTGCCTATACCAACTTTCTACTAGTCGTTTGAAGTAGAGGCGACGGTGCAGGAAGAGTGCCAATGATGCAGAAGAGGGGTCGAAGGAGTACAACCATGGAGGAGGCGACGGAGCAGGAGGAGGAGGTGATGGAGCAGGAGGAGGAGGCAATGGAGCAGGAGGTCGTATGGGGGTGGCAGAGCAAGAGGTCGGGTAGCCCATGTCTTCGCGCGTGTAGAGAAGTGGCGGAGGAAGAAATATGGAACGATATGTTTAATGGGGGTTTTACAGGATATCGCACTCCTGATGTGCGATATTGGTATCGCACGCTCAAGATGCGCTACCTCTGTAGTATCCAGATAAAAAATCTGACAGTGTCACATTTTGAGAACGCGACATCTCTGTAGCATCCGGGTAAAAAAATATTGTAGTACCTAGGGATCTTTGTAATCCTGAGGTACTACTTAGGAACTTTCCTCCACAAAGAAAAGGAAAAGTGCATGCTTTGTTTTGGTTTCTACCAACTTGATGTTTCACGCTCTAATTCTATCTAGTATGGGAAAAATGGGTAGTTATATAGGGCATACATTCTTCTTCTTGAGATGTATCTATATGACTTCTATTGCCTATTCGTGACTGACATACCGACATGTTAGGCTATTGTTGCTATCAATCGTCTTCATCGAGCATTGACTACTTCATCGGGGCGTCTCTATCACTGACTACTACTCTACGCTGGACTTTCTTCCTTTATAACGACTCTACTCTAGGTATAGCCTGGTTGTCGCAGTGACTGCTACATACACGACTGATATTCTTTTTAGGTGATCGTTGCAGATCCATCCTCAAACGAGATCTTCTACCAGTAGTGGTTTCTTCAAACATGATGTCTCTATCCTCGTCTTTCTTAGATGTGTTATGTGAAGATATGTTATATATTTTCTTTTGTTGCAAGTTGCAACTTTCTTAGGTCTAGTTTGATGCTAGAGTGTTGGAGTATGTAACACATGGGTAATTGGATATATCGAAGATCCAATTACCTCTCTACTCATATTTAGTCCCGCATCTACTATTATGGGAATTCGGTCGCTATGTGGAGCTATACAAGGAGCCCCATACCCCCTGTACTCATTGATAGATTCAATATAGAAGATCCGACCCTTTGAAGCCTTTTCCCGTGGTTTCATCCCTTCCTCACGGAGTAGGATTCCATGTAAAATCTGAGCGCTTACTTTTATATTTTTTATATTTCTTGTTCTTGATTATATTTCAATATTTTATTTTTTCTTACCTAAAGAGCAATGGATACGATAGACTTGAAATGAAATAAAAATAATTACAAGTTAAAATAGTTAAGACGTATGGGCATTTAAGAGTCTAATCGACGCACTAAACACTATATAATTAGGTAAATATTATCTTTGTATGTGTAAGTTTTTAACTAGTTATAAAGAGTTATGGGAGAAGTGGGCTATATAGCTCAAAATGCTCCCTCATCTCCGTTGGAGCTATATTCATGGCATGTTAGAGGCATGATGATATGGGTGATATGCCAACAATTCAGACAAAAAATGCTCTCCCTACGTTCCATTGGAACCATGGAAAAATGTCATTGTAAGTATACTAGACATGATGAGGGCACAATATGCTGTCATGGCTTGTGATGTAGATCAAATAGCACTGAGAGGATGGAATTAGAGGAGTAAAGAAATGCGAAGCATGCATGTAGCAAGATATCTTTAGAAGAGGAGGATACACGTGCAACACGTGAGGGAGGAGCAAGGGAGAGAGAATATGGAGAAACTCCAATTTTAATATAACTCAATTTATCTCTAAACAATGCATACTAACTCCTTTATATAGATAGGTTTGGGATTACAAAATAATATACTAAAATAGTTAAAACTCTAAAAACTCTATGTTAATTCCTAAAGTAATTCAACTTAAATAATTAATTAGAGATAACATGCTATCTTAATTTATTTAAATAAAATCCTAAAGTAATTCAACTCTATACTAACTCAATTTTTTTAAAAAATGCGAGGGGCTCAAATTGGGTAGAAACATGAAGAGAGCCCACAAACCTTGTTTTAGCACTAATCCTTAATTTCATGTTGCATTCATCTCTTTAAAAAACTTGTTCAAGTAAAATGTGGAGATTTTGTATGCAGGCTAATTTTTTAATACCAAAAAAGGGGGAAACACGCGTTGATGTCCACCTGATTGTATTAATTAAAAAATAAAAAAAAGATTACAAAAGCCAAGACTCAAGAAAGCGCTTGTACTGTAAGCACACATTCTCACAATTGAAACGGTGTCCAGAGAAGAGGATATTATTCCGCGCTAACCAGATGACCCATAACATTGCTGCTTGAGCCCAGGATCTCATCTCTCTGTTTATTACGAGTGTGAACCCCTCAGGATCCGGGTACCCGTTTACGCGCAATTCGCAAGATATCATTCACAATTTGATCGCACTAGTCACAAAAATACAGGGAAAATTTTTTTTCGCGTAACTATGACATACATTCTCAACACATGACCACAAGTAAAAGAGACAGACAGCACCAAAATTTCTTTTCATTAATATTCATATCCATTTACAACATGTACAAGCATATTCCATGTTACAACATATATCCCAAAATGTGATACAAAAGAGATAACATTTATATCATTATCTGGACAAAAACTGAGACAAAGTAATTCATACCGTCGGGTATAAACTCTGTCTCCAGGAAGCATGTATAGCTACTGAGCTGCAGGCTGTTTGCCTGCCAAACATGTTAGGAAAGAAAAGGCGTCAGCGGTTGCTGGTACCTCCCAAAAACTTATATAAAATAACAGGCATTTATTATTTACAAAAGAAAGCAAGTAGAGAGGCGAGAACAACTCAAATTAAACTTTATTTCTACTTTGCAATGAAAAAGGTTTTTCAGGCTACTTGTAAGCATCTCAAATGTTTGTCCCATACCCCGGCATTTCCCACATGTGACATATTTTATAGTACTTGAGTATTCATGAGTATCTGAGTGTAAGCACATATCTATTCAGAGATCACGTTGCTGAGTGATAATGGAAAAGTTATGATTGGAAAGATCTATTAATTTATTTAAATCATTGGGTAGAGAGAATGGTCATTTCCTACTAATCCCTAACTTTTGATCGTAACTTCTCAACTCTTAATTCCAATGTATCAGATATATCTCCAGATGGTGTAGATGTAGATATGGATGATCTAGATATAGAATCGCCAGTCTGTTGGCGAAGTTAACTCAAGCGGTGAAGAAGCCTACAAATGGCTCTTCCGTCTCGCCCTCTAATTGGAAGCGCGGTCCAATAGAGGGATAGGTCTATTCTCCAACTACGCCACTGAGACGGGTGAGAGAGACTCCCTAGAAAAGTCGCTCTAGAAAAACAGCCCGACTAGTACGGGCAACCGAGCTTGTACGTAAAGCTGAAAAACCAGGATCCCCCGCCTGGGCATCCTAAAACAGGGTCAGCGGAACTGGTCTAAAGTCTGGATCCCAACGAGGCGTAAAAACACTGCGAGCTCGCGTAAAAACCGAAAAGGGACTGGGATCCTAGACCCGCGCACTTGGCGGCCGCTGCCCAAACTGGGCTTCCTTTCCTCCGCCCAGTTTGAGGGTCACCGCACCCTCGCACAGTCAGGTGTACAGGTCACCATGACTGGCATGATTAATTTATTCACTGATTCTCAAATATGATCATACTCTTAACTATGGATTCAACTTACATTATCTTGAGTTGTTAGCATTTCTGATCTAAAGAAATCCTTGCATTGCACCTTTCTACTACCTTCGTGATCCATGGTCATTAAACTTCCGCAATAACATTCATTATTCGCCACTTCTTGTAATGTTACTAAGTGGGAGTGTGATCTTAGGTGAGGTATGGTTTGTGTATACTGCACAAATTTATGGTCTGTGCACAATTATTAAGTTTCATACCTCTGGTTTTAAGCTTATTGACTGAAATCATAGTTTATTTCATCTGATTCTTATGTATGAGAGGTATTCTTTATATATGTATAATTTGGTGATGAGATATTCTTTAATGGAAAAGAAACAAAGATCAGAACTATATAACTACTAACAACCCCAGAAGGTATAGGTACACTTATAATTGTAACAACAAGTAGGAGCAATAGAATTCCTGTGGAATCTCAAGATGGCACGATTAAGAAATGACTAATTTAAAAAAATTGTAAGTAGGATACTCTTCTATGTAAAAGAGAAAGACATGGAGGTGTACCAATATAAGTGAAATCGAAGCCAACGATTCCTATCTAAAATTTTCCCTAAGATGTTGTCCAACTAATTCTATATTAATATAAATAGTGCACCTTTTTAACATGCTTCTCTTCCTAGTTGGAAAATTCCAATAATCATAATGAGAGGGTTCAAACCCAACGAATCTTGAAATCCAGAACAGAGTATAGGCTCGTTATAAACAACCAAATCCATATCCATATCCACTAATCAAAAACAAGATTCCACATTCCAACTAAATCACTCTGTTCAACACATAATATTCCCAAAAACTTGACCCATTACCACTTTACTTCAATATCCAAAACCACCACATGTTCATCCAATGGCATCTCCAACTCCAACATTCCAGCCTAATTTATTATTCCAGCCTAATTTATTCTCTCCACAGTTTTACATTCCCTAACCCAAACTATCGCCCATAATTGCCTTTTTGGGTCCACTCATACATCGACCCAAAAGAAGATTGATAAGTTCTGTATTTGCTAGCATTAAAGTCCCCACCAAAATTATAATCTCTTAAAAATTTAATGTACAGGAGACAGAAATATGTATATAGATAAACCTAATTAAAATAATGGTTCAACCTGGAAACTGGAGATCAACAACAATCTATCCCTAAGTAAAATGAGTACTAGATTAGTGGAATCAGAATATAATTAATCCTGATCAATTGTCTACAAATATTTCCCCTTATGGTAATTATTCATATCAAGAATGACAAGAAGTTCCTGTGGTAACCCTCAAATTGCACAATAGTTTCCTTGGAGAAAAGAATCAAGTCCCTTTTTCCAAATAATATTGACATTTTTTTCCCATTAATGGATCAAGATAGGTATAAATTTAGAAATGCTAGCAAAGGTAGAAGTAGATTGCTCATTTTTTTTTCTTTAAAACTACATGCAAGGCAGTAAGGAGGAGAAGAAGGATGGTACCTATTTTAGATTTAATTTTTGAAGAAAAGTGGTCTGCTCTTGCACGCACAACCGCAAGGGTACAACAACTCCTTCTGCTGTTGAGGATCCAGAATTTCAACGGCAGCAAATTTGCAGGCCTTCCCAGTTGAAATTGAAAGCTGCAGGTCTTGAATAGTAGCAGCAGAAGCTGCTAATCTTTGGCAACGGAAGTTGATTGAAGAAAAAGTAGCAGGGAAGGGTTGAGGCTTTTTGGGAGAACGAAAGAGGATTAGGGGGAGTTCCTCTCGTTGGAGATTTGAAGGCTTTGGGAATTTAGGATATATTTATACAGGGAGAGAATAAATTTGCTATTGACAAGTGGAGTGTTAAAGTATGTGTTGTCAGGTTTTTTAGGATAGATGAGGCATGTGTCAAAAATAAGGCAGCCGTTTTTTTTAACTATTTCAGGGAGGGATAAACATTACGCCTGTGGAGAAAAAAAACACACACACACATATATATATATCATCTTTTGGATGAAACACTTTAGCTCTCGTAATTATTACCATAGATCTCCGATTCTGACATATAATAACTCGTTTCGACCGTATCGGAGTGACGATCAAAATGAGTCTAATATTGATATTTTTCTGATCTAAGATGGGTTCGAATTTTAACAATACGATTTTGATTTTTGGTCAAATTTTGTGATTTGAAAAAATCAAATGACTTCCGGTTGACTAACAGTCAATTCCGTTGGTCTTGTCTCGTCGAATCGGATCCCATGATGGTCTCGGTTTATTCCGCGGCTTCCGAATTTGCGTCGCGGCTTTTCACGGCGCGCTCTACGATGCGACCGTTTTTCGGTCGATTTCGCCCGAACGACTTTTGATTCATAATAAATTGACCGTTTTAGGTTGTTTGGCATTGACCAACAACGTTTTTAGGTTCATTAGACCCAAAATCGGACGAGTTCGGGTTTGTTTGAATATGGATGTTACAACGAGCGCCATAAAAAGAAGACCAAAAAGACTCAAAGTTATGGGTGCAAATCCAGTCCAATCCCACCTCACACCAGACCACTGAAGAGATATGGCATCGGAAGAAGAGATGCTCCAGCGTCTCAATGTCAATGCCACACATGGGACAACTATCTGAAACCACCTGAAAAAGCTTGGCGCATCGGTCACGAGTCATCACCCGCTTTCGTCTAAAGAGCCAGAGGAAGACTCCAATCCTTTCAGGAAGACGAAGCGACTGGATGAAATCACAATCCTGAATCAGAATATCCGACAACGAGGGTGGAGGCCTGCAAATGGCACCGTAAGCCCTGCGAACCGAGAATGGCGTCGTCTTCCAAGTCCAGTGATCCACCCCAGAAAGGCGATTGATTCAACCCTTGCTGTATCGATCCAGGTCCTTCCATAGAAGTACCATAAAGGCGTCGCAACATATTACAACACAGATTCATATCCTCACCCCATATTCTGCTTACCCATTTGAGCAAGAGAGCCTCATTGAAAGACTCCAAGCTCTTGATCCCAAGCCCACCATGTTTCTTTGGCTGAATAATGGTTTCCCAATCCACGAGATGCAAGCCATGCCCATCCTAACCCGATTTGCTCCATAAGAATTTACACATAATTCTCTCTAAACACCGTCTGATGCTCACTGACAACAAGCTTAAGGAGAAAACGTGTAACATCCGAAATCTACACAAACCCAAACTCGACCCGATTAGCGTCCGATTAATCCAATAAAGTTGTTTGTCAATGTCAAACAACCTAAAACGATCAATTGATCGTGCATCAAAAGTTGTTCGGGCGAAATCGACCAAAAATCGGTCGCATCGTAATGTGTGCCGCGGAAAAACCGCGACGTAAATATGGAAACCGCGGAATGAACCGAGATTGCCATGAGATCCGATTCGACGAAACAAGACCAATGGAATCGACCGTTCGTCAATCGGAGGTCGTTTGATATTTTAAAATCACAAAATTTAATCTTAAACAAAAACCGTATCCGAAAATTTCGAGTATCCAAAACCCGATCGGAAGTATATCAATATTATACTCATATTGATCGTCGTTCCGAGACGGTCAAAACGAGATATTGTGCATCAAAATCCGAGTCCCGAGGTGCACGTACAATCTATTTTTAGATATGTAAAAAAAATAATAAATTCAGATAAACAATATCTGTTGGTCGGCTACTGTGAGTGTTTAAAAAAAATTATTGAATTTTGTATAGCAGCCACCTAATTCAAATTTCTCCACCTGGACCTCAAGATATTTCCACTTGGCTATCTTTTGATTCCCCTTGGCAACAACCCAAGAGCTTTCCCTCCTTATAAATAACCCCATCTTCTCTCCCTTTCCCTTTTCTATCTCTTCTCCATATCACATTCGAGGGCCAGGTGGTTAGAAGTTTATCATTTCTCTGATAGTCAGGCACTTGCCTGTACTGATTGGCGGACACGAGATGCTCGCAGATTGTCTACTTCTACAGCTTGATGAGTTCGACTTGATTCTAAGCATGGATTGGTTATCTGCTCATCATGCACTTGTTGATTGCTTTAGGAAGACGGTTGTCTTCAGGATTCCAGATCTACCAGAGTTTACTTTTGAGGGTACTATACACGACTCCACCATGGAGTACATCTCAGTGCTGCGAGCACAGCGACTTGTTGATCAGGGTTGCGATTCCTACCTTGCATTTGTTCGGGAGGTGTCTGATCAGGAGCCGATAATACCAAACTGTGAACCCCTGAGGATCCGGGTACCCGTTAATCACACATTTGCACTATTATTCACATGAGATCGCAGACGTTACAGAAAAACATGGAAATTTTTCTCGCGGTTAATTTCCATTCGACATTCACATCCACAATCATAACCACAAGTTAATAGAGACAATTGGCACCAAAATATCATTTCATTAATTTCCATATGATTTTACAACGTGTACAATGTCTGCTGGTACATACATTATCCCAAAAATTTGACTGAAGAGAAGAAGCATTTTACAATATCAATTGAACTAAAAATTGTAATAAAACCGCACACCGTCTGGTATAGACCTGGTCTCCTGGAACCATGTATAGCTATTGAACAGCAGGCTGTTTGCCTGCCAAACATGTTAGGAAAGAAGAGGCGTCAGCGGGCGCTGGTACCTCCCAACAATTTATAAAAATAACAGGCATTTATTGTGATCAAAAGATAACAAGTAGAGCGGCATGAGCAACTCAAATTAAAATTTAATTCTACTTGCAAATGTAAAAGGTTTTCAAATTTCTAGCAAGCATCTCTCATGATTAGCTATTAACCCAACATTTCCCACGTAAGCATATTTATATTGTAACTAATTGATCATAAGTAAGTATATTTTATTCTCATATTACTTAGAGATCATATTTGTGGATTTTGATAATGAGAAAGATGAGATAAGAAGATATAATGATTTATTAAATTCTTAAGTCTAGTGGATAGTCTGTGGTCTTGGTTTGTGTGAAACCTCACACTATGACTCTAAGACTTGGGGAAAGTCTTAGGGTTGGGGTGCCTCCGTAGGCATGCGGTGTAGTATAATGCATCCTAACTAAGTTCCCAACACGTCCACTAGCTTAATGAGATTTCGATTCAGATTGTAGTTACTTCCATTTACTCAACTTGGTTGTAATCTTTATAAGGATTTCGAAACAGATTATAGTCACTTCCAATCATCTCAATTTTAATTGTAATTCCTCCAAACCTTTATAGTAACTCTCCCAGATATAACTCTCAATGATGTAGATATAGATATAGATATGGATAATCTGGATGTAGAATCGCCAAGTCTGTTGGCGAAAAAAACTCAAGCGGTGAAGAAGCTAATAAAAGGGCTCTTCCGTCTCGCCCTCTAATTGGAAGCGCGGTCCAATAGAGGGATAGGTCTACTCCCAAACTACGTCACTGAGACGGGTGAGAGAGACTTCCCGGAAAAGTCGCTCTAGAAAACAGCCCGACTAGTACGGGCAACCGAGTTCGTATGTAAAACTGAAAACCAAGGATCCCCCGCATGGGTATCCTAAACAGAGGGTCAACGTAACTGGTCTAAAGTCGGGATCCCAACGAGGCGTAAAAACACTGCGAGCTCGCGTAAAAACCGAAAAGGGACTGGGATCCTAGACCCGCGCACTTGGCGGCCGCTGCCCAAACTGGGCTTCCTATCTCCCGTCCAGCTGAGGGTCACCGCGCCAAAATGTGGAGATGGAAGACTTGCATGTGGTAGCAGCATGTGGCTGCTATAGAAATTTATTTGGAACTTAAACGGGGGCCTTCTAGTTGCAAAAGATGCTCCAGAACAGCAGTCCAACTGCTGTGTTTGCAACTAAAAGAGGTTTCCTGTAGTTGTCTTGATCAGCCCAGATGAATTGCTCATGTCGCTCTACTTGTTATCTTTTGATCACAATAAATGCCTGTTATTTTTATAAATTGTTGGGAGGTACCAGCGCCCGCTGACGCTTCTTCTTTCCTAACATGTTTGGCAGGCAAACAACCTACTGTTCAATAGCTATACATGGTTCCAGGAGACCAGGTCTATACCAGACGGTATGTGGTTTTATTACAATTTTTAGTTCAATTGATATTGTAAAATGCTTCTTCTCTCCAGTCAAATTTTTGGGATAATGTATGCACCAGCAGACATTGTACATGTTGTAAAATCATATGGAAATTAATGAAATGATATTTTGGTGCCAATTGTCTCTATTAACTTGTGGTTATGATTGTGGATGTGAATGTCGAATGGAAATTTACCGCGAGAAAAATTTCCATGTTTTTCTGTAACTTCTGCGATCTCATGTGAATAATAGTGCAAATGTGTGATTAACGGGTACCCGGATCCTCAAGGGTTCACAAAACGAACACCGGAATTGCAGAGACAACCGCCTTGATTAACACCAAACAACCACCACGTGACAACAAAGAAGCCCTCCACCCAATTAGCTTCTTTTCCACCTTCTCCACCACCGGAAGCCAACCCGATACCTTAATTCTTCCGTATGTTAAAGGAAGCCCAAGATATCGGATCGGAAGGGAACCACACGACATGCCCAGCTCCTACGGTTGACCCCCCCTGGTCTTTTGTTAACCAACACTGAGAAAGATGTTGTGGTAACACATCTCTTCATCCATGGGGTCCTAACATCCGTAAAACCTCTCCTGTGAAGGGCTGCCCATAAAAATCGTAGTCCAACGTGTCATATGCCTTGGTGAAGTCCACCTTCCAAAGCAAAGCCTTCTCGCCACTTCGTTTCCAATCCGATATAATCTCAGAAGCTGTCACTAAACTGTACCCAATCTGACGCCCAAGAATAAATGCCGACTGAACTGGTGAGATGATACGATCAAGAACTCTATTGAGGCGGATCACGAACACCTTCACCACAATGAGATAGATTCCATTCGATAGGGCAATCGCTATGTATTCCTTAATCCTTTCCACCAACTCCGTATTCGGAAGAAGGAAAATCAGAGCCTTGTTCAGCTTTTCAAAACCCGCATTCCCAAGACAAAACTCCTCCACAACCTCCAGTACCTCAACTCCTGCCACATTTCAGAACTCCTTATAGAATAACAAAGGGAATCCATCTGGACCTGGCGCTCCACCATTCAAATTCCAAACGGTTGCCTTGACCTCCTCCATGGTAACCTGTAAAGTTAAGTTATTTGCGTGCACATCAGAAATACGAGTAGCCCCACGACCATTCCAATGCCAAGATCTGGATGGAGCCTTCTCAGAAAAAGCCTGAAAGTGGTTTGCAATCGCAGGACCAGTTCTTTGTCTCCCTCGACTCTGTTTCCATTAACGATCATATGTCGAAAGGTGTTGGCCCGTCGTCTGTCTCTAGCAACCTTGTGGAAGAAAGCCGTGTTTGCATCCCCCTCCTTCAGCCATTTAAGTCTGGACCTTTGCTTCCATTCCGCCACCTGCTTCCTGTCCTCTTCTAAAATTATTCTATGCGCATTCGCTCTCTGCCCAAGTTCATCAGTATCCAGCTGTCTATCATCCTCAATTATGTCAAATCTCTGGATCTCTAGTTCTGCAGACACCCTCTGAGCTTTCCGGGTCTCCCTCACTTCCTTCTTAAAAGCACATAATCTCTGACACAAACTATTGAGTTTCTCAAATAGCCTCACCGCCGCCGAACTAGACGGAGATAGGGAAACCCAATATGTGGTCGCCATCTCTTTGAACGAGTCCTCCAAAAGCCATGCATGTCCAAATCTGAAGAAACCCTATACCGGAGTCTGAGTATCGGAGTCCCAAACCACAGGCGTATGATCAGATCAGGTGCAGGGCCTACAAGATGCGAACGAACACAGGAACAACACAAGCACCTCAGAAGAGGCAAGAAAACGATCAATGTGAGATCGAGAGCCCGTGTTCCGCCAGGTAAACTTAGTGTCGGCAGCATCAAGGACCTCAAGTTCAAGGTCATTAATCAAGTCACCAAAGTCGGAGGATCCTGGGTCCTGACCACCCTGAAGCTGCGGACGATCGGTAGAATACAAGGATACATTGAAATCCTCCCCAACAAGCCACTTGTAACCAGGAAAAGCACTTATTCTCCACCCACCACATCTCATTCCGTATAGCCGGTTGGCAAGAGCCATACACACATGAGATCACAACAAAGACGAAGTGGAAACGCATTCCATAATAACATATAGGATGTGAGAGCCCATCATCTCAGTTCTAAATAGAAATTCTGCACTCTTCCACGCCAGAATTAAACCTCCAGAACTACCTGAGGCATCAATTGATCGATAACTGAAAGAGGAACTTTTCCTAAAAAACCTCAACAGGGTCGTATCACAAGAGTTCAACTTAGTTTCCTGCAGAAGTATGACATCACAACCCCTTTCTGTGAATCGCTCTCCCAATGTTCTTTTTTCAGGGTCACCCGGACCTCTCACATTCCAGGACAACATTTTCATTTGGGGACAATTTATGCACCCCTCGTGAACACCGCTCCTACCAGCCAAGCCACCTTAATCTTTTGATCAGAAACGGTCTACATCTCTCGACTCTACAATTTTTGCTTTCGTCTTCGTATGTATCTCTTCATACATCCCTTTACAATTTCCGCACCGAAAAAACTCCCATCAGTGAACTTGTTTTCCCCGGTCTATGAAGCCCAAACAACAGAAGCAAGAACCGACACCCCAAGTATAGGAGTACCCCGCTCCACTGCATGCGTTCCAAGAGCATAAAAAGAGTCAATGGAAGCCAGTACCTAGGGGGGATCCGAGGAATTGGATATAGCCCCCTCCCATGTCGATATAGCCCTCCATGATGTAGCGAAAAAGCACGTGGGGAGACAGGGGACGACATGTCCAATCGAGAAAAGATATCGAAACAGAAACAACTGCAAAGGGTCCAAAATAGTCCCAGCTTCCATTTGGGTCGGATAGGAACTCGAATCCAACGGAGGCAAAGCGGAGCTGCCCAAGTCAAACTCGGGTCTAAAAGCAGCACTGCTCAGCTTGGCAGGTCCACCCGGTCCGACCAGCCGACCCGTAAAAAGGTCCCATCAGTATATTGGAGAGAGATAACTTCTAGAAAGTCTTCCGCCATTATAGATTTCGAGAGCAGCAGTAAAGGAAACACCAAGTTGAGCAGATCCACTTTTCGCCCCTTCGACTGAAAACCCACCTTGACATCTGCACCAATCAAATCCTTAGACTGTTGAATCGTTTCCTCTTCAGCGGAGCTGACCTCTGATGATTCCCCCGACAGGAAATCTGGCGGCGACGGAGGTGAAACTAGGTGCACCGAAATCGAGAAACTCACTCGACTGATACCAAGCTTCACAAGAGGGATTGGCATCTCCAGACCTTCGTGATATTCCAAAAGAACGACAGTGATGCCTGGATCGGATCCCGGCGAAGACCCATCAACCATAACCTTCTTCACGACACCAATCTTCGCTAGCACCATGTCAAGCACCTCCAAATTTCTGGAGAGGAATGGGACCTCCCTCAGGTGAGCCTTCCGCAAGGCGAGTATGACCTCTTCTCCATCTGAATAGCGTGGATAGCGCCAAATAACATCATTTTTTCCCTGTGGATTGAGCAATTGATCTGCCTGGTCTTCTGACAGACCCTGTGCATAACATTTCCCTTCTTCCAATGGAACCACATCGCCTACAAAACCTTTCCCAAAATGAAGGGAAACACCAACCCGGACACCTTTAAACGAGATTGAATCTTTCTCCCACGAGCCAATCAGCAAGACCGCCCTCTGCTCCTTCCCATGACCTCCCGGGACAATCTCCGCAAAAAAGATGCCTGGCCTTGTCCAAGCCTTGTCGGTCGGTCGAGACTCCATATCAATGAAGATCTTCCCCTTACTCGGAGCCAACCATATAGACAACGCAGCCATAGAGGGGCAACCTGCCCTGCGATGGCCGGTCCGCCCACAGCTAAAACACTGCAATGGTCTCCAACAGGACGACGTTGCGTGACCCATCGCCCCACATTTGAAGCACCGCCACCCAGACTTTCGATGTAAGACCGATACCCGGCCTCTCTCTTCCTCATTGCAATGGGACATGCAAACATCCTTCTCCACCTTCTATGAAAACTTTGCCTCTTCTCCAACGCACTGCCAAATGCGTAACCATGACGCGATCCTCCTACTAGTGGCCTCCTTCTGGCGACGCTCCCCCTACGCTCTCGGGCCTTCCTTCTCCCGCTTTCATTCATACCGTCTAAAGGGAGTTGTATGCAGGCTAATGCGAAGAATTTATGGGATCGATGGAGCATTGATATCTGGCAGCATTCACAAACGCTCTTCTTTATGACATGGAGTTATGAAGATTGTGCCAAAGATGATGAAGAAGTTGCAAACAATCTTGAGTGGTGGAGAGGCTTTCATGTTTTGACTGGACAACTGGTTGGGCGATGACCCACTTTGAAGCCATTTTCCTCGCCTATTCGCACTTGCAAAGGATCGAGAGGTTTGGGTACAATGTATTTAGGCATAATGCGTGTGGACGCCAACTTTTACGGTGAAGCTTTCAGAGTAGAGGCTAGGTGACTCCTTAGCATTATGCAGCTAATTGGCAGAATTGGAGGGCCCAACACATAGGAGGGATTATTTTATTTAGAGGGGTGGTAAATTCTTGGTGAAGAAGGCATATCGTATTTTTGAGGATGACCACTTTGAGGTGCACGAGCACCTTAAGTGAGATGCTACAGTCATTTGGAAAAACCCCCAAGAGAATTAGAGTATTTTTGTGGTTAACCAGACTTGGTCGCGTGCTCACCAAGGAAGAATGGGATAGGATATTCCATGTTGGCGACCGAACGTGTGATAGATGCTTTGCCAAAATGTTGGATTTGGGTAATCTTTTCTTCACATGTTGCTATTTTTCTCAAGTGTGGAGGATGACGGGGATCCCTTGGCTCAATTTGGGTAGTACCATGCCTTTTTGACGTTTCATCATGACGATATGTGGAAACTCACATGATGATGACTTGTTTATGTTTGCACTTCTTTAGGAAATCTGGTGTGCGCATAATGAGCTTATTTTTCGTAATCAGTCTTTTTATAATGAGAATGTATTAGACCATTGTAAGGATGTTTGTTCGGCTTGGTCGCATGTGAGCAAAATCACGAATGATTCCTTGAGGTGGGTCCCGACTTGGGATACCGCCCTTTCCTTATTAAAAACTCATCTTCTAATGAATTGCTTATTATTGGGCGTGTTGTGTAAGTGCTTGATTTTGGTGGACCTGCATTTGTGGTTGAAGAACAAATTTGGTGCATAGATGGAATCCAAATTGTTGAAGTGAATTCCTTGGGATTGCTATCCACTTGCACATGATCATATTTAAGTGGCTAATGCAACATCTTCAATGTTTGTGCCATGGAGTTTTGAGAAGCTGTAAGCTTGCTGATCGACCTGCGGGTTCGAGCATGAGGATATTCTGTGCCCTTTCGCTGTGGTGTGGTCGATTTGGCACGCAGGGAACAATGTCATTTTTGTAGAGGAGGTTTTTAGTGTGGGTGGGGTATTAACTCAGTGTAGGGTGCTATGCACGACATGTTAAAATAAATATACCTTTTTGCTGAGATGAATCCCAAAGCGGGTTGCCACCCTTTATGTTTTTTAAAAAAATTAATTTGATCATTTTGTAGTATAAGTCAGACAAAATTGACTAGTAAAACATGACACTAAATAATTCAAGATGTGATGTGTGTCTTTGTGAAGAGAGTGTGCTATATCTTTTATTTTACTTGGCAAGAAACAAAGGTCGAGCTCAAGGAGGTGGTGGAGTTTTTAGTTATCGAATCAAGTAAAATTTGATATTTTTAATCCTATGTAAACACAACTAAGTGTGATGCGAATGCAATATTTGGAATTAAATGCAATTGAGAATGTGATTGTATGCTATTGATGCAAATGCGTGAACGCAATGGTTTTTTGTGTTTTGATTTTTTATATATTTTATTTTTTATTTAGATTTTTTTATTATTTTTTAAGATTTGTACAATTTTAAAAAATGGTATAAAATATAAAAATAAAAATTAAGATTTTTTTTTCATTTTAAAATTTATGATTTTGCATAATTCTTGAAGCCCTCTGATAGATGCCTGACAAAACATGTCATGAGAGAGCATACGTAGGTTCTTTTTAAGTGCAGTAGGCTGGTCAATATCCTCTGAATGATCTGCTTTATGTACTACAATCTCCAGAGCAGTTGTACACTCATCCTGTAAAGTCCCTTGTTGTACAGAAACATCAACAGTGCCATCAATGGAAACTAAATGTTCAGGAATTACTTGGGGCATGCTAGATGACGAGGAAGACACAAGAGCAGTGGATTTAGTAGTTGGCCTATGAATGTACACATGAGGCAAGCTCTGAACCATATGAGGTATGGTAGGAGCAGAAGATGAAGGAGGAGGTGGAATGTAAATGCCCTCATCAATCTTAGAAGAAGTCATCCTATCACATGTGGGAGAAAATCATATAACATACTCAAAGAATGTGATGTCAGCACCGACATAATTCTTCGTCTGACAGGATGAAAGTACCAATACCCTTTCTGGGTCCAATAGTAGCGAACAAAGGTGCATTTGACTGCTCGGAGGGAGAGTTTCACTACCGAAGTCAAATGATGGACAAAGTTCACACAATTAAAGACACGGTGTTAGAAAGAAGAGGTCCATTTTAGGAAATGCAATCAAATAAGTGACCTTTTCTCCTAACACTAAAAATGACATGAGGTTGATGAGGTAGCAAGCAGTGAGGACATCTCCCTGGTAAAAGTGAGGAGCATGACTCTGTATCATGAGAGTCTTTGTAACGTCAAGGAAATGATACTTTTTGAGCTCAACACTGTTTTACTGAGAAGTGTAGTCACACAAAGTTTAATGGAGAATCCCTAGAGACTTGAAGAACTACGATGGTTGTCCCGTACAAAACTTCAAGGCATCGTCAGAGCGAAAATTCTTAGCAATAGCAGAAAATATTCTTTATTTCAATGATAAAAGTTTGCATAATAGAACCAAACCCTAACGTATTTTTAATAGAAATATCCAAGAAAGTTTGGAAAAAATCATCATCAACAACAACAACATAGAACATGTGCCCTTGGTGATTAGAAACACGACTAGGACCTTAAATATCAAAATATAACAACTCAAATAAAGAATTATTGTTATGAATATGACGTCCTGGGAAATTTGGTATGATGATGCTTTCGAAGTTTGCAAGCCTCACATTGAAACGTGAACTGAGATGAGATCTGTGGGGTGACTTTACACAACTTCTTTAGAGGAAGATGCCACATATACAAGAAGATCGATCTAATAAGAGTAGAAGATCTGCTGACGTAAGGAGACCCGACCCATCTATAGAGCCTCCCTTGCTCACGGTCACATCAAATCACCCTGCCCCCGAGTATACTGTAAACACAAGAGAAGATGGGTTAAAAATGACATGACAATTCATATTCTTGGTCATCTGACTAAAAACAATAAAGTCAAAAAATTTGGTGCTTGTAGCACACTCTGCAGATGCATGAAAGGTGTCAACTAAATCTTGCTATAGAGAAAAGTTTGAGAAGAATGACTATCTTATTCAATGGGTTTAGAGTTTCTTATATTGTATGAAATCCTAGCATGGAAAAAAGAGAAAATTACATAGATTTTTTTGAAGCTCAAAAGCGGGGGAGACACTCAGTGGTGTTCGCCCCAATTAATAAATAAGATTAAGTAAACTAGTAAGTTACATAGGTACCGAAAGAAAAGACACAAAGGATTCTACAAAAGCACCCAATCACCGACCAGACGCTCAAAGTGTAAAACGATGTTATCCTTGTAAAAGCACTGTCCCGAAAATTACATAGATGCCCTAAAGGGGTTACATTACTCAGTAAATATGAAGAAAGATAACAAGTTGGAGCAAATCTATGTCATGCCCAACTTGAAATCATCAATGAGAGACGTTTCTTCTGTTGGGTCTTCATGAATATATATGTAGCCTGAAGATTTGTGGATATATGAGGTAACAATTTTTCTCTCCTGTACTGCATCTTGAATGAAGTGACTATAAACTTCAACGTGCTTAGTCTGCTTATGAAAAATTGGATTAGTGGCGATGCATGTAGCAGTATTGTTGTTACAGATGAGAGTAATAATAAGAAGTTTAAGCTCCTGTAGAAAAGAGACAAGCCATGTAATCTCACTAGTAGCTTTGGCCATAGCTCTGTATTCTACCTTTACATTCGATCTAGAAACTACTATCTGCTTCTTGCTACGTCATGTAACAAGGTTACCATCAACAAGCATAATATAGCCTGTAGTAGATCATTGGTCCTTAGGTGAATTGGCATAATATGCATTTGCATAAGCAATGGCATTTGTAATGGCCATTGACCTCGTAGAAGAGAGATTCCTTCAAATATTGAAGGGTCAGAACAACATCCTGCCAATGACTATAAAGAGGTCTCTCCATGTACTGGCTCGCTCTGCTCACAACATACTATATATTAGGCAAAGTGACAATAAGATAAAGCACTTTACCTACTAGGCTTCTAAATCGTGTAGTGTCCTCACTCTGGATCAATGGATATAAAGTGTTTTCGCAGTTTATATAAGCAATACTTATACTTTGATAGGTGGAAAACCTATGTAGTGAGAACCACCTCAATGCCAAGAAAGTAGTGGAGTTGACCAAGGTCCTTCATGAGAAATACCTTCTGGAGGAAGGCCTTGGTCTTCTAAATGCCTACTTTATCATCAATAGTAATTGCATATCATCAACATAGACAACCAATATAATCGTACTGGTGGACAATCACCTGACAAAAATAGAATAGTCAGATGCCATCTTGTGGAAGCCAAAAGAGTTGATCTCGATAGTAAGCCTGTCAAGCCAAGCTCATGGACTCTGCTTTAGGCCATAAATGGTCTTGTGAAGTCGGCATACATGCTCCCCCTCGAAAGAGTAACCCCATGGTTGCGTAATGTAGTCCTCCTCCTCGAGATGACTATAAAGAAAAACATTCTTCACATCTAGCTGAAAGATGGGCCAGTTCTTGTTAGCAATAACAGAGAGAATAGTGCGGATAGATCCCATCCTGGTCACTAGAGAAAAAGTACCAAAATAATCAACGCCATTGGTTTGAGTGAAGCCCTTTTCTACAAGCACGACCTTCAATATGTTAATAGAACCATATGGTGACTGTTTGATCGTGAAGACCCATATGCAGGTAACATGTTTGATACCAGGGTGACATAGCATAAGATCCCACATGCCCCTAGATATGAGTGCATCCATCTCCTCATCCATGATTTTTTCGCAACCATGTTCATGCAATGCCCTGTGATGATCCCAAGGAATAAAAATAGCCATTAGAGTATCTGTGTCTGTCACAATTGGATAGACTATTAGTGGAAGTAAAACAAGATATGGGATGTATATGCTGAAGTATTTGGTTGTGTGCCTTATGAGTTGTAGGGGGGGGGGAATGAATCTCTCCAGGATCCATTTACCCCATCCATATGTTTAGTCCCACTTCTACCAGTGGTGGGACTTGGAGGCTCTGTGGAGGCCATATAAGGAGCCCCAGACCTCCTGTCTCTATGGAGAAAAAGCAATGCAACATATGTCCCTTTGAGGGCTTCTCCCATGGTTTCATCCTGCTCTTTAGGGAGTAGGGTTCCACGTAAAATCCCGTCTTCATTTCAAGTTTTTTATCTTTATTTTTGATACGCTTCCACATTCTCTATTTTCTAACATGGTATCAAAGCGGGTTGATTCTCGTGGATTTTTTTGATTGACTCGAGATTCGAGATTATTTTGAAGTTCCTGTTCATGATTCAATATTCGGAAGAAGGACTACAATGTCACGTTTTTTTTGAAGTGTGCGCATCTCCGTGAAACCCTAAGTGCCCTTTGATGATCATCATGAAGATACGTCTTTGTCCCTTTGATCGTGCATCTAAGCGATCTCTCACGGCTCCTTGCACGACTTCCAGGCAACTTGTGCGATCCATTCGCAACCCTCCAGTTCAACCATCGCATCCCTTCAATTCGAAGACTCCAGAAGTCGCGCTGATGTCCTTCTCTCACGTAAAACCTCCTATTCTCCAGGCTTGCACATCTGAAAAGACGCAACCCTTGGCGGAGAGACAAATGTCGTGTACCAGTGCGGCGCGGAGATCGGCTGCAAGAAATTCCCTCTCTGGACATCACCAACTCCTTCAAGATCTCATCCAAACAGTAGCAGATGATGACGAAGCAACCTCCGATGGGTGAAGACACATCCCTCGACTGCCTCCCTCGATCTCGCACCAGCGCGTGCATCACCCGACGTGAAGGGGACCTCCATCTCGAGCCCTCACGCAGGTGGCGCGACTTGCGCGAGGGGACCTCTCATCGACGCAGCCTCGCGTACTCCATCTCCCCGCAGCTCCGCCCAAAACCTTCGCACAAGCTGACATTGTTGCCTCTCTCCGTGTTGCTAGTGATGATGCTGATGGTGCTCCCTTGATCTTCCAGAAGGCAGAAGGCGACAAGAGAAGTGCCCCATAACTGGGCGACGTCAGTTTGTGTTTCGAGAGAGAGGGTTCCCTGTTGAGAACCCTAAGGGGTAGCAGGTCATCTATTTAAAAAATTGAATGTAGGAAAAGGAAGGGGGAGGCCCACCCGTGAAAAAAAAGGTGTTGTAGTTCTAAAGCCCAAGTGGGTCGTGCGTGTTGATAAAAAGGAGATGGGATGTATTTAAAAAAACAAAAAATAATATATGCAAGTTTGGGTCCATTGTGGATCGAGATATTTTTTAAAAAAATTAAAAAGGCGGGTATAAGAAAAAGTTGTACCTAAGTAGAAAAAAATGATGATTTGAAAAGCTGAAAAAGTCGTAAACGACTCATTTAAAAAAAGGAAGAGAGAGAGAGAGAGAAGAGGAAAAGTCGAAAAAAATGGTTGAAACAACTTAAAAAAATGTTTTTAAAAAATGTTTGGACGGCTTATAAAAAAATGATGAAGAAAAGCCACAAGAAGTTTTTGAGAATATTCATGTTTTGCCCCCATTATCTTGTCTTCTCCCAGCTTGGTCGACGATGTCATTCTGACCAGAATATTAGAAAGGGGGAGTATTATGTAGAGTCACAGGTCTATTCAGATTCTCCAGATCCAGATACAGATACTCCAGACTAGTCAGTTGTTCAAACTCTACAACACATGTTCAAACTCGACGATTGATTCTGAGTCTTTAGTTTCAGACTCGCACATGTATGTGGTCTTCATTCAGATGTGCACATATTTGCCATCTTTTGTAGTGGTCCCCATCTTTTCTTGTTTTGTCGGCCAGAGTTTTCGTGTGAGCCATAGGGACTCCAGAGTAGAGGACCATTCCCTATGCCATGTTGGCAAGGGTTTTCATGTGGTATCATAGGTACTCCAGAATAAAATACCATTCTCAGTGCCAGATGAGAGAGACCTAGTTCTCCGATGAGGAGACTTTTTCAAACTCCATTCTCTAGCGACCGTGGACTCCGACGAGGATTGCACTTCCACGACCTTTTTTAGTTCGGCCCTTTTCAGAGATGGAGCAGTTGCCCACATGTTGTGGCGGGACAGAGTACTCCGACGAGGAGACTCATTTCAGTTGCAGTGACTCTGACATGCGCAGTTCAGAGCACATGCTTTCCGACGAGGAGCTCACACTCCAGCTCGTTCATCCTCCTCACCTGCACGGCATGAGAAGCAACGTCCTCGACAATAGCCGACAGTTGTGCGTGTTGAGTTGATATTGTCTGTAGTGTCATGTATTGTGAGTTGAGTTTCTTTTGTTTGTCCAAGCCAAGGCCCTAAATGTCGGTTTCGGTCACCATTTCGGTATCGGCCAAAATAGAATTTCGATGGAATTTCGGTGGAATTTCGATCGAAATTTCAGTCATTTTTTGTACTAGGATCCCCATAATCGGTCATTTCGGTCGAATTTTGATTTCGACTGGATATCGATATTCGATAGAAATTCGATCGAATTTCGCTGAAATTTGAGGTCATGGTCCAAGCTGAGCTTCGCATGCTCCATCTTGAGGGAGTGTTGGAGTATTTGGTTGTGCGCCATATGAGTTGTAGGAGGGTAAATGGATTTCTCCAGGATCCATTTACCCCATCCATATGTTTAGTCCCACATCTACCAATAGTGGGACTTGGAGGCTCTGTAGAGGCTATATAAGGAGCCCCAGACCTCCTGTATCCATGGAGAAAAAGCAATGCTACATATGCCCCTTTTAGGGCTTCTCCCGTGGTTTCATCCCGCTCCTTAGGGAGTAGGGTTCCACGTAAAATCCCGTCTTCATTTCAAGTTTTCTATTTTTATTTCTGATACGCTTCCACATTCTTTATTTTCTAACAGTTTAGTACATTGCCTTTTGGTCTATCGCCAAATTTTGAAAAAAAAGAAAGGCGGAACGAGGCGTTTTCCTCGGAATCAATGTGAGGTGTAGCCTTGAGCCGATCGAGGTGTAAGCCTCATTTTATATAGGAAAATATGTATAAAACTATAATTATATACATGCCATTGTAATTATATGTTCTTTGCCCGACACATAATACTTAACACTATAAGCTATGATGAAATAATAGAGATAAGAACCCCAAATAGAAGATAGAACAACATCATATCCCTCTCTACACATTTTCATCCAATCAAAGAGGATTTCATTGTCTATAAATATTATGAAAGAATTAAGCAATACATATCTGTCATTTTGTTGTAATTAAAAGTGTGATAAAATACACGTTGAAGATATTTATGTTATGTGTCTAACATATAATATATGACCACACGAGAAACAACGAATCCTATCCATTTCGAGCAAATCTTTGAAATATTGTTGTAATAAAAATATGATTAATTATATGTTGAAGAAATTTATGTTATGTGTCTAAGATATAATATATGACAGCGTGAGAAATCGTGTACTCACCATTTTGTTTTGCTTGATATATTGCATATCTTGTTAAGTTTACAAGTATTGTTTGATTTTATATTTATGAATTCATTCATCAAGAGTGAAATAGTAAGAGTTTACCAAAAAAGTTGGACACATTAATTGTAAATATGACGTTATGGACACAAAAGAAACAACATATTTAGTCATTCATTTTGTATAAACATTATCCTAAACAAACAAATATTTGAACTACCAAGTAAACCGTTAAAATCATAAAAAATACTTCAAAAAGGAAAAAAACACATCGATCGCTCGAGGCACATGCCTCACAGGACTGGACTGAGGCATACACCTCGACCGCCTCGAGGCTAGTTTATTCAAACCATGTCTGCCACAGAGCTATATGGCATTATACTGGAGCATTTGGAGCTATAATGATGGGGAGATTTGAAGAAGGCACATCATCCCGCGAAATAAAATATGTTACTGTACGAAGTCAGAATAACTAGTGTATTTCCTTGTATAGACAATGGGTGGTGGTGGGAGCTCCAAGGGTATGTCATGGAACAGAATGAGTAAAGTAGATGGTTTGTTCAAAGAAAGTGATGTTAGTAGAAATGTAGTATCGATGATCAGTAAGGTCATAGCATATGTACCCCCTTTTTAGATGCGAAAATAGCTGAGGAAAACACACTTGATAACATGACGAGATAATTTGTCTATAATTCAGAAATTTTGAACAAATGCAGTGCATCATAAAATTTTCGATAGGAGTGAAAAAGGGTGCCTCATCTCATTTGGAATCTAGATATAAGAGAGCGAAAGGAGTTAGCCATTTTAGGACAGAGGATTGTACCCTATTAATGAGATAAGTGGTATTGAGAATGGCATCTCTCAGTAGGTTTGGGGCACCTTCATATGAGTAAGCAATGTACGGGCAATGCCAAGAAGATGGTAAAGTTTCCTTTTTTGCTACCCCATTCCGCTGAGATGTATACAAACACGATGGCTGGTGAAGGGTTCCTTAAGAGGCAAAGAAAGACACTAAGTTCTTTGGGTAAACTCAGGAGCATTGTCAGTTCGTATAATTTGAATACAAGTAGAAAAAGATATTTTAACCAAATGAAAGAAGGTGTTTACTTGTTAATTTTTCCCCGTTCCTTGATTAAATAGACCCAATAAGACATGCTGTAATTATTTACAAAAATGACAAAGTGCATGTGACCGACAATTGTACGAACAAGGCAAGGTCCTCAAATATCACAATGGACTAAAGAGAATAACAATGATCGACCTGGATCAATCCTAAGTGGAAAGGAAGTGCGATGATGTTTGCCGAACTAGCATGCTTTGCACTCAAATGGTTTCAGTGAGGACAACTCAAGAAACATCTGGGAAAAACACTATCAAAGGGGTAATCGAGTCGTAAATGTCATAGGAATGGGAAACAAAGATGGAGACAATACCTACAAAGGTTGGGTTAGTAAGGATATCAAGGTGGTAATGTCCATTCTTCTCATGCCTCCACCAAAAATCTTCATTGTCTGGATGCCCTGAAAAAGCAATAAAACTCATAAAAAATCACACGACAATTCAATTCAACTCAGCTTATGAACTGCCAATAAGCATAAAGGAAATTTGGGTCCGCAGTAACGTTAAAGAGCTTGATCTTGGAAGAAAACTCCATACTGCCTGTGGAGAGAAAATAATGAGCTGCTTATTCATGAAGCTATATGATTCTCTTATATAGAGGAGAAACTTGTTGGAAAAACTACATAATATATACAGAAAGAAAAGATAATATATAAAAGTGATAAAAGATAACTAATATCTCAACACTACCCTTCAAGATGGAGCGTAGATATCAATCATGCTCAGCTTGGAACATCTCTTGAATGGCCCTCTGCCTCTGTTTAGGGTCTTCGTGAACACATCCGCTGTCTGATCTCCTGAGATGACATGAGATATGGAGATAAAATCCTTCCAAATCATGTCTCGACTGTAGTGATTGTCTACATACATATGCTTGATCCTATCATGGAAGGTTGGGTTGTTGACAATGAAAAGAGTAGCAAGTATTTGGAAAGGCATCCTGGGCGGCCGCATATGCAGCCTCATATGCGGAGGCGGTCCTCCTACCGCACCGAGTATGCTATACTCGCTCAATATGCGGGTTACGGGGTATACTCGGTTGAGTAATATGCATATACGACCGCATATGTAATAGAGGTAACTCTACTCCTCCGCCACCTTCTGACTTCCACATGAGTTGCTCCTCCGTCATCTTTTTCTCCTCTGCCAAGTTTTGTTGATTGCTCTATTTAACCCTAAATCTCTCTATTTTTAGATTCATCAGCAACGACTCTCTTTTTTTTAGATTCTCCAGCAACAACTCTATTTTTTACATTATCTCATAACTGCATGAATATAGAATAAATTACATGTATTTATCTAAGATCTTTTATGTGATAAAATGAATATAGATGTCGGATTTGCATGGAATTTTATAACTGCACAGAATAAATAACATATATTTAATTCAAAATGGTTGAATTTTTTAATATTTGACTTTGAGTAGACATACACCATTTACTAAAGTACGAAGGTTTATGGTCGTGTTTACTAACCAGGTTACACTTCCAAAAAAGGTTACCTTCCAATTTGGACAAGGATATCTACCAAATTTTCTATCTTCAATCAATTTACAACATTTTTTGCTCTCTCCATCGTTAACATCTTTATCTTTTAAAAATGGATGATTTTTGGAAATGCTTTGGTTGATATCACATTGTATAAAAAGTCTTGACTTCATATTTCTTGCATGTTATATTTTTTAAACATAAATATCTAATATTTGAAGATATTATTATATTTTTAATTATTTTTAATTAAAGTAATAGAAACCGCATAATCCACATATACTTCCGCATATACTTCTGCCTACTCGCTCCAGACCGCCTGACCGAACGAATACCGCTTACCGACTTTCTGAGCCTTGCATGGTTGTCGCATTGGAGGTGCATGAGAAGATACACCTTAACAACTAGATCAATAAGAACAGATCTGCTCAGCATCATCTCTGTACTCCCACATGCCATGGATTTGTACTTTGATTCTGCATTAGATTTGGTGACCACAGTCTACTTCTTACTCTTCCATGATGTTGGAGTATTTGGTTATACATCACCAATGTGGGAGATGGGTAAATGGATCTCTCCAAGATCCATTTACCACATTCAGTATTTAGTCCTACATCTACCAGTTGTGAGATGTGGAGACTCAGTGAGGGCTATATAAGAAGCCCCTCACCCTCTGTATCCAGTGATAAAGTTCAATGAACAAATAAACACTTTGAGACGTTCTCCCATGGTTTCATCTTGCTTCTTAAGGAGTAGGGTTCCACGTTAATCCCCAGAGTAATTCATGTTTATATTCTTTTCTCTAATATTTCGCTTTCGCATTCCAATTTTCTATCATGGTATCAGTGCGGGTTTGATTCTCGAGATTTTCATGCTTCTTTATTTTTTCAAGACTCGATTGTTCTTGAAGATCTACATTTGAAGATCATTATCCTGTTCAAGATTCAAGTTCTAGGGTTCTGTTTTGAAACCCTATTTGAGTTCTCGGGTTAAAAGCCCTATACACAGCAACCAACCGCCCTAATCCCAGGTTGCACCACTCCAGATCTCGTGAAGATCGTACTCCCAGAAGCACACGAGCAGGTGGCTCCTCTCTCCAAGTCCCGCAAGGCTCGCGACCAACCATATGAGCCCTTGCAATGACGCAGGTCTCCAGATCGATGGCAAAGGCCCACCTCCAGCGGCGACACAACAGAAAGCAATAGGCGGCCTCGTTGCTCCTCCCTCAGCAACATGCGATATCCCTCACGAACAACAACGATGCCGTTGTTCCCTTTGATCGAGTCTCAAGCAGGTGGAACCCCAAGCAAACGAAGCCCCTACCTTCTCTCTCTCCATCCAATTCACGCCACCCCGTCTCCAGGTGCGAGGCAACACACTTCCCCAGGTGATGGGATATTTCTTGCAAGGCGACACGATCCCCTCGTGCATCATCAGCGTTTCTCGCAAGGCGGCGCACCTCCCCAGGCGGTGGGGCGATCTCCATTCCCTCCAGCGATGGCGGCGTCATATCCAAGGGGCGAGCCCCTTTTCTCTCCTCCATCGTCGTGCATCCTCGCAGCAGGAACCCATCAACAACAGACCTCTGCGCCCGCCTCCTTGATCTCTGGCCGACCACTCTGCTCTACCATGCGACACTTTCATCTCAGTAATGGGCTTCGACATCGAGCATACGACAATTCCCGAGCAGTGATTCCCCTTCCTGGCAGAGGTGGCATCGAGCTCCCTTCATATCGAGGGCAGCAGGAGCAAGGCTCCCCAATTGGGGTGGCGGGCGTAAAGAAAAGGAGGGGGGATTCCCTGGGAACCCTGATTATGATGGATCAAGTGAGCCGCATATGTAATAGAGGTTATATTGCGCCTCTGCTACATTCTTGACTTCCACATGAGTTGCTCCTCCGTCATCTTTTTCTCCTCTGCCAAGGTTTGTTGATTGCTCTATTTAGCCCTAAATCTCTCTGCTTTTAGATTCAACAACAACAACTCTCTAATTTTTAGATTCTCCTGCAACAACTCTATTTTCTACATTATCTTATAACTGCATGAATATAGAATAAATAACATGTGTTTATTTAAGATCTTTTATGTGATAAAATGAATATAGATGTTGGATTTGCATGGGATTTTATATTTGCATAGAATAAATAACATACATTTAATTCAAAATGGTTGATTTTTTAATATTTGACATTGCGTAGACAAATACACCATTTATTAAAGTACGAAGGTTCATGGTCGTGTTTACTAACCAGGTTACACTTCCAAAAAAAGGTTACCTTCCAATTTGGACAATGATATCTACCATTTTGTCTATCTTCAATCAATTTACAACATTTTTTACTATCTCCACCGTTAGCATCGTTATCTTTTGTAAATGGATGTTTTTGAAAATGCTTTGGTTGATATCACATTGTACAAAAAGTCTTGACTTCATATTTCTTATATGTTATATTTTTTTAAACATAAATATCTAATTTTTGAAGTTATTATTATATTTTTTATTATTTTTAATTAAAATAATAGAAATCGCATGATCCACATATACTTCCGTTTATACGCCTACCTGCTTACTCGCTCCAGACCGCCTGATTGAACAAATACTGCATACCAACTTTCTGAACCTTGCATGGTTATCGCATTGAAGGTGCATGAGAAGATACGCCTCAACAGCTAGGTCAGTAAGAACAGATTTGCTCGGCATCATCTCTGTACTTTCGCATGCCATGGATTTGTACTTTGATTCTGCATTAGATCTGGTGACCACAGTCTACTTCTTGCTCTTCCATGATGTTGTAGTATTTGGTTGTCACTTATGTGGGTGATGGGTAAATGGATCTCTCTAGGATCCATTTACCCCATCTAGTGTTTAGAACGACATCTACCAATTGTGAGATGTGGAGACTCAATGAGGGCTATATAAGAAGCCCTGACCCTTTGTATCCAGTGAGAAAGTTCAATGAACAAATCAACCATTTGAGGCGTTCTCCTGTGGTTTTATCCTGCTCCTTAGGGAGTAGGGTTCCACGTTAAATCCCAGAGTTCTTCATGTTTATATTCTTTTCTCTGATATTTGGCTTTCGCATTCCTATTTTCTAACATGGTATTGGAGTGGGTTCGATTCTCGAGGTTTTTATGCTTTATTTTTTTGAGACTCAATTGTTCTTGAAGATCTACATTTGAATATCATTATCCTTTTCAAGATTCAAGTTCTAGGGTTTTGTTTTGAAACTCTATTTCAGTTCTCGGGTTAAAAGCCCTAACCGTAGCAGCCAACCGGCCTAATCCCAGGCTGCACTGCTCTAGATCTCGTGAAGCTCGTGCTCCCAGACGTACACGAGTAGGTGGCTCCTCTCTCCAAGTCCAACAAGGCTCGTGACCACCCATGTGAGACCTTGCGATGAAGCAAGTCTCCAGATCGATGGCGGAGGCCCACCTTCAGCAGCGACACAACAGAAAGCAGCAGGCAGCCTCGTTGCTCCTCCCTCAACAGCAGGAGACAACCATTGTGAACGGCAACGATGCCGCTGCTCCCTCTGATCGAGTCCCAGGCAGACGGAACCCTAGGCAAGTAGAGCCCCTAACTTTTTTCTCTCCGTTCGATTCGCGCCTCCCTGTCTCCAGGTGCTAGCGACGCACCTCCCGAGGTGATGGGATGTTTCTCGCAAGGCGGTACGATCCCCCTTGTGAATCATCAACGTTTCTCGCAAGGCAACGCACCTCCCCAAGTGGTGGGGCGATCTCCATCTGTGATACCCGTCCCCCTAGGATCCCGGTACTCGACAAACCAGTTCTACGCATACACATTCCATATTTGAATACTTGACATTCGTAACAGGAAAAAAATAGCAACAGGAATTTAAAATTTTACTTCTCATTCACCCTGTTCACATTCCATATTCCATTGATCATTTCCATGTACACAAAAAATATACTTGTAAGCATAAAATAGATGTCCACAATTATACATTACATGCCATGTTTCTCAACAAAATATTACAAGTGAAGAAGGATAGTAAAACTATCCACAACTGTACCACAAAGAAAAATGTCGTGAAGCTGCACAAAAATGGTGATATCGCCAAAGCTACTCATTGCTGTGAACCTGCGGATCCACACGTAGGTACGTTATGAGCAAAGTTGCTCAATACGATTTAAAGAACTATACAATAACAAGCAAGATATAATTTAGATGTGTGCAAAAGAACAACTAAGTAATAAATCTCGCAACGAATTACATTATTATTATTGTTGATATGGATATGGATATGAGTAACCAAGCTTTGTGGTCTTGGTCTGGATGAAACCTCACATTGTGACTCTAAGGCAAAAGAAAACACCTTAGGGTTGGGGTACCTCCGTAGGCATGCGGTGGGGTACAATGCATCCTAACTAAGTTCCTGACACACCCACTTAGCTCAACTTCGCAATTTTGCTTCCAATTCACAAATTAGATTACAACCCGCGAATCATCGCGACAATCCGATCCTCCTTATACACAAGAGATTCGCGTCCCATCACCAACTTCATTAACCACATTTCCTGGAACTCCCCTCTTAGTGCTCCCACTCGGAATACCGACCAATGTGGCCTACATTGACTTATACACGAGTGTTAACTCTAAGTAACAAGCGAAGCACTCGTAAACCAACCATGACTACTTGGCCCGCGCTCGAACACCGGGCTAAAGCACGCAAGTGCCGAGGCCAACACCGTCCGATAAGCACCTCGGTGTGCCAAGCAACATGTCCCCTAACCATCGCAGCTACAATAGCAATTGGGTCGAGATCATCTATGCTTCTACCCGGGGCCCCAAGGGTGCATGCCCCTCCCTTGGCGGCAACTACTCCACTATCCACAAGCCACTTAAGATCAATTCACCTTGTCATGTACAAGAACCCAACGGAAAAGGTGTACATCGACATAGATGTTACAAATATGGATATCCCTCACATTTATTCGATTCGATACTCAAAGAGCTCGAAAAAGGGGAAAAATGTACGCAACACATCTAATTTAGGCTATCTGCCGCATTCTGTTCCTTTCCCAGAAAAAGGTCAAAGAGCATCCTATCTATTATCATGTAAACAGAATAAATCTAATCATCCTATCATCTAACTAGTGCCATTTTGATTTGATCATGGTTTCATGTCGGTCTGATTTTCTGATGTCTGAATTTAGTAGAGAGGACTTTCAGAATATAAAGACTGTGAAGTTCCTCTGAAAAAAGACACATGTGCCCATGTTGAATCTTTCTTGAACGTTGGGTGCTAGATATGTCAGTTGCAGCATTATTGTTCTATACTATCAGCTCTGAGTCCTTACCCTTTTCTTTTAACCAAATGGAATGTTCGAATGAATTAGATCCCTATAATTAACGGTTCCTTTTGACAACCGATGTACCCAAACGTGTCTCCACTATCACACCTATTTCATTATTCACACGTTGAAGTTCTAGGATGAACTTGTAGATGATATTTTTCCGAAACAGAATTTAAACCAAGCATGCTTTTTTTTTTGCTACATGATTCCAAATCAGAAAGCAATATCCATGATCCATCATATAATTGACCAATGTAGATCAGTAACATATTGACAAACACAAGAACAACTTAGATAAGTTGGAAATCAGCTTATGCACGTGGTCTAAGTTCTCAGGTTGTGGTATAAACTTGCAACAATTTCAGCATGCACTATTTATACTAGAATAATTTAGTATAGATTCTTACTTCGACCAATCTCCGCTAACCAATTCATGACCAAGACTTGTATGTCTTGTTTGATTTCGCCAAGCCAATTATGATGCATACCTTCTATGAAAAATTAAGGTCCAAAATATACTTAACTAACGTGGATCCTGTTAAACATGTACTAAGCTGATTTGGTTACAACTTCTAGCACATTTAGTAGAGCACAAATTCAACTTATATTGGTTACCAGTATCAGATTGAACATCCGACAGAATAACTTTTGTTGTGACTACTTAAAGGAGGAAAAAATCACATCCAACGTAAGCAATATATTTATTTGTTTCATATGCCCAATGTCCTAAAGTCTAAGGGCAAATAATCAGGGACAAATCTCCTTCTTGTCATAAGCACGTGGATCTACAATGTCACATTCCACAATTGCAATGGCCTGGAAAGTTTTCCCTAATCCCATATGATTTCATAGAATGCCATGGAGTTTGAATCACTTCAAGATAGACAACCAATTAATATCCTCTTGTGGATACCTCCTCACTTCGACCTTCAATGTGACTGTTATCTTATAATAATCAATATGGGAATTGCCCAATAACTGATCTAAGAATTGTGCATCTTCTTCATCATTCGAACAACGTTCACCAAGTTCTATAGATGGGTGTACCTCTCTCGCTAACGAAAGGAGCAGCACAAGAGCAACCAAAAATGACAATCCAAGGCAAGAAACTTGATGCATATTGTCACAGCGTCAACATGAATTATATACATCACATGTATCTTGTGTGGCAATGGCAAATCATTCTTCTATTATTGAGGAGATAATTATAGCACAACTACATCATCTCGCTTGAATAATGGGAGAACATCTCATGCAGTATTTTGATGAACTCAATGCAGCACAGAGAGGAGAACGACTCCCCCAAGTGAAAGACATGCAATATCAATTCAATCGTCAGTGTTAAAGGGAAGGGAATCAAATTCAGCCGAAATCATCTTGCACAAAGAAGAATGATTTCCATCATAATCCACGAATCAAAGGAAAATCACAGAAATCCACAGTGCGATTGGATGACATCATCAAATAAAGGAGAACATAACAAAATCCCCGAATAGCTTGATGTTCCTCACACCAAACATTATGATGTCACGAAAACTATAACTAGGGTTATAATGAGGGAAAATCTATGGTCGAAAGTCATGTGGAATCCGCAGCAAGAGGAAGGAGAATCGTACCTCAAGAACTCGATTTCTCGGCAACCCCACCCATGGAGAAACGACGCAATCGGTGCTTCGATCATGATGCCAATCCATCGCCGAGGGCTGCCTAGGCCTCTTGCGCTCCGATGAGCTCCATTGAGGCTCCAACGAGGGAGAGGGAGGATGAAGAAGAGGGTTGTCGAAGGGTTTTGGATGTTTTTGGGCGAGGAAGGGGAAGGGTTTTATTGGTTTGGACCCAGATTCGGATCTGGGTCCAGATCCGTATATGGTCTGGACCTCCTCTCGCAAAAATGGTCGTAACTCGGGCTCCCGAACTCGGATTTTTGTATTCTTGGACTCATTGGAAAGCTTTCGACGAGCCCTACGCAATGGACTAATCAAATTAATTTTTGGACACTGGAATAAAAGCAAATTTGCAATTAAGCCCAGATCCAGCTGGATTTTGCATTTTAGTCCCTTTTCGGTTTTCGGGGGTTTCACATCATAAAAATCTCAAAGAAGTCTCGTCCCCAAGGCTTAGGATGACTCTAGTCGATTCAACGCCAGAACCCCATTGTGTCCAAGTCTCACAAAGAAATGAGCTCATAAAAATCTCAAATAGAGCAAAGCCCATAAAAATCTCAAAAGAACTCGACTACGGTTTCAGTTCCGTACTTATGAACAATTGAGGGTATTTCTCCCTCACGTCCACCTTAGATTCCCATGATGCTTCCTCGACGTCTTGACTTCACCACAAGACCTTGACCAAAGGGATCTCCTTCCGCCTCAGTCTCTTGACCGCGTGATCCAAAATCTGCATCGGCTCTTCTGGAAAGGAGAAGTTTGGCTCAACCGCCAAGTCCTCGTAGCTGATCACGTGTCTGGGATCTCGGATGTACTTCCTAAGATTCGACACGTGGATCACGTCATGGATGCCCTCGAGGTGTGGGGGAAGGGCCACCTTGTGTGCTACTTTCCCAACACGGGCCAAAATCTCGAATGGCCCCACACAACGTTGTGCTAGCTTGCCCTTTGCACCAAAACGTTGTATGCCTCTCATTGGGGACACACGTAAGAACACGAAGTCCCCGACCTGTGATCTTGATAAATGCTTAGTCACATAGGATTGATTAAATATTGTCTATTAGGACACAAATGCACGACAACGTACCTGAAACTCGAGGTCTCTACGTCGACGGTCGGCGTAACTCTTCTGACGGCTCTGCGCAGTCAACAGTTTCTTCCTAGCAATTTCCACTACTATGGAGGTCTCATCAATAATCTGCGGGGTGTACATGGTGTTGTCACCCACCTGCTGCCAACACAAAGGCATGGTGCACTACCTCCCATACAATGCCTCAAATGGTGACATGCCTATACTAGCATGGTAGCTATGGTTGTATGTAAACTCGACTAGTGGGAGGTGATCCTTCCAAGATCCCTTCCACTCAATCGTGCATGCTCGTAGTAGATCCTCCAAGGTCTGAATGTTCCTCTCAGACTGCCCATCTTTCTGTGGATGGTAGGTTGAACTCATAGGTAGCTCTGTCCTCATGGCTCTCATGAACTCTCCCTAGTAGTGTGATGTGAAACGAGAATCTCTATCTGACACTACTTCCTTGAGTATCCCATGCAGTCGAATGATGTGTTGAACATATAACTTGGCTAGTTGCACTGGTGTATATGCCATGTTGACCGGGATGAAATGTGCTGACTTGATAAACCGGTCAACGGTGACCCATATCACATCATGCCTTCCAGAGGTGCGCGACAATGATGTGACAAAATCCATCGAGATGCTCTCCCATTTCACCATCTGGCAAGTAAGACACCTGTTAACATGTTCGGCTATGTCGTTCATGCCTTCCCACCAAAGTGTTGGCGGAGGTCCTTGTACATCTTAGTACCACCTGGATGTATGGAAAGTCTCGAGCTATGCGCCTCATCCAAGATGTCTCTCCTCAGCTCCTTGTCATTTGGGACATACACGCGGCCCCCCTTCCATACGATGGATTCACGGACTCGAAATCCATCGAATTCATCCTTCAAGTATCTATAGTACAAGTCTTGGATCCTTTGATCTGTCTGTTGTCCTTGGACGATCCTATCCCATAAGCGGCTATACTTGGCTGGCATTGTTACTGCATTGGATGTGCCCTCAAATGGATGCCACTCACTAAGTGTAGTGAGCACATCCAAAGTCTGCAACCAGGCTGCCGAACCCTCAGTGTATGGTCGCCTACTCAAGGCATCTGCTACCACATTCCCCTTACCAGGATGGTAGGAGATGGTATAATCATAATCGTTTAGCAGTTCCATCCTCCGCCTTTGCCTCATATTCAGCTCCTTCTGATCAAAAATGTATTTGAGGCTCTTGTGATCTATGAAAATCTCAAATATCACCCCATACAAATAGTGTCGCAATATCTTTAATTTAAAGACTACGGCCGCCAACTCTAAGTCATGAGTGGGGTAGTTGCGTTCATGGTTCTTCAACTGTCATGCCGCGTACGCCACAACCTGTCCCCGCTGCATTAACACTGCACCCAAGCCCTCCTTTGGAAGCATCTGTGTACACGGTGAAGTCCAAGGTACCAGAAGGAAGGGTGAGGATGGACGCAGGCTCCTTGAGCGTTCGGAAGCTCAACCTGTATTTGTCGCTCTAGACAAATGGCACATCCTTTTGCATCAACCGGGTGAGGGGTAGAGCCAACTGGGAGAACCCTCTAACAAACCTCCTGTAGTACCCGGCGAGGCCAAGGAAGCTGCGAATCTCTGTAACCATCTTGGTCGTTCTCAAGACACCACTGTCTCTACCTTGGCGCGATCAAGTGACACCCCTGCTCCTGAAACTACGTGGCCAAGAAATGCCACCTCAGAAAGCCAAAACTCACACTTTCTATATTTAGCATACAACTGGTGCTCTCAGAGCGTCTTTAGTACGGTGCGAAGATGAGACTCATGCTTGTATTCATCACAAGAGTAGACTAGAAGATCATCAATTAATACAATCACAAACTTGTCCAAATACAGGAGGAAGACTCAGTTCATCAAATCTATAAATGCGACAGGTGCATTCATGAGTCCAAACGACACCACCAAGAACTCATAGTGGCCATATCTAGAACGGAATGCAGACTTCATTATATCGGCCTCTTTGATCCTCAACTGATGGTATTCCGACCGTAGGTCAATCTTAGAGAACACTGCTGCTCCCTACAACTGGTCAAATCGATCATCTATCTTGGGAAGTAGGTAACGGTTCTTCATCGTTCTCTTGTTCAACTGTATGTAGTCTATGCATAGCCTCAAGGATCCATCCTACTTCTTTACAAAAAGGATTGATGCTCCCCGTGGGATGTACTGGGCGGATGAACTCCAACAGTTCTTGTAACTGCACCTTGAACTCCTTGAGCTCAACGGGTGCCAACCTGTATGGAGGATGGAGATCGGTTGTGTATCTGGCAATATCAAGATCTCAAACTCTATATCCCTCACTGGTGGTAGCCCATGTTAGTCATCTGGAAACTTACGCACAATTCTAACATCCTCTAGCATCTAGTCCTCTGCTGTTGAGCCTACTACGTAGGCAATAGCCTACTCAACCATGGCAGAGAAATGATTACGCCCTCAAGGCGTAGATGCACTCAGTCCCACCATCAGATGTGCTTCTTGACTCGAGAGAGACATAAGAGACATATGAATATGGATGGAAGCATGTTATTCTCCTGTGGACTCGTGTTGGTTCAGAAGACTTCCTACACTATCCAATATTCGAATACCAATGAGGAATGATATGCATGACATGGAATGGAGTACCACTGCTTTGATATCAATATGTGACGCCCGCCCTCTAGGATCTGGGTACTCGGCAAACCAATTCCACACATACACATTCCACATTCGAATACTTGACATTCGTAACAACAGGAAAAAAATAACAACATGCACATGAATTTAAAATTTTACTTCTCATTCACCCTGTTCACATTCCATATTCCATTGATCATTTCCATGTCCACAAAAAATATACTTGTAAGCATAAAATAGATGTTCACAATTATACATTACATGCCATGTCTCAACAAAATACTACAAGTGAAGAATGATAGTAAAACTATCCACAACTGTACCACAAAGAAAAATGTTGTGAAGCTGCACAAAAATGGTGATATCCCCAAAGCTACTCACTGCTGTGAACCTGCGGATCCACACGTAGGTACGTTATAAGCAAAGTTGGTCAATACGATTTAAACAACTATACAATAACCAACAAGATATAATTTAAATGTGTGCAAAAGAACAACTAAGTAATAAATCTCGCAACGAATTACATTATTATTATTGTTGGTCTGGATATGGATATGAGTAACCAAGCTTTGTGGGTAGACTGTGGTCTTGGTCTGGATGAAACCTCACACTATGACTCTAAGGTAAAAGAAAACACCTTAGGGTTGGGGTACCTCCGTAGGCATGCGGTGGGGTACAATGCATCCTAATTAAGTTCCCAACATGTCCACTTAGCTCTACTTCGCAATTTTGCTTCCGATTCACAAATTAGATTACAACCCGCGAATCATCGCGACAATCCGATCCTCCTTATACACAAGAGATTCACGTCCCATCACCAACTTCATTAACCACATTTCCCGGAACTCCCCTCTTAGAGCTCCCACTCGGAATACCGACCAATGTGGCCTACATTGGCTTGTACACGAGTGTTAACTCTAAGTGACAAGCAAAGCACTAGTAAACCAACCTTGACTACTTGGCCCGCACTCGAGCACCGGGCTAAAGCACGCAAGTGCCGAGGCCAATACCGTCAGATAAGCACCTCGGTGTGCCAAGCAACATGTCCCCCAACCATCGCAGCTACAATAGCTATTGGGATCGCAATCATCTAGGCTTCTACCCGGAGCACCAAGGGTGCATGCCCCTTCCTTAGCGGCAACTACTCCATTACCCACAAACCACTTAAGATCAATTCACCTTGTCATGTACAAGAACCCAACGGAAAAGGTGTACATCGACATAGATGTTACAAATATGGATATCCCTCACATTTATTCGATTCGATACTCAAGGAGCTCGAAAAAGGGGAAAAATGTACACAACACATCTAATTTAGGCTATCTGCCACATTCTGTTCCTTTCCCAGAAAATGTCAAAGAACATCCTATCTATTATCATGTAAACAAAATAAATCTAATCATCCTATCATCTAACTAGTGCCATTTTGATTTGATCAAGGTTTCATGTCGGTCTGATTTTCTGATGTGATTTTCTGATGTCTGAATTTAGTAGAGAGGACTTTCAGAATATAAGGACTGTGAAGTTCCTCTGAAAAAAGACACATGTGCCCATGTTGAAACTTTCTACGTTGGGTGCCAGATATGGCAGTAGCAGCATTATTGTTCTATACTATCAGCTCTGAGTCCTTACCCTTTTCTTTTAACCAAATGGAATGTTCGAATGAATTAGATCCCTATAATTAACGGATCCTTTTGACAACCGATGTACCCAAATGTGTCTCCGCTATCACACCTATTTCATTATTCACACGTTGAAGTTCTAGGATGAACTTCTAGATGATATTTTTCCGAAACAGAATTTAAACCAAGCATGCTATTTTTTTTTGCTACATGATTCCAAATCAGAAAGCAGTATCCAGGATCCATCATATAATTGACCAATGTGGATCAGTAACATATTGACAAACACAAGAACAACTTAGATAAGTTGGAAATCAGCTTATGCACGTGGTCTAAGTTCTCAGGTTGTATAAACTTTCAACAATTTCAGCATGCACTAGTTATACTAGAATAATTTAGTATAGAGTCTTACTTCGACCAATCTCCGCTAACCAGTTCATGACCAAGACTTGTATGTCATGTTTGATTTCGCCAAGCCAATCATGATGCATACCTTCTATGAAAAATTAAGGTCCAAAATATACTTAACTAACATGGATCCTGTTAAACACGTACTAAGCTGATTTGGTTACAACTTCTAGCACATTTAGTAGAGCACAAATTCAACTTATATTGGTTACCAGTATCAGATTGAACATCCGACAGAATAACTTTTGTTGTGACTACTTAAAGGAGGAAAAAATCACATCCAACGTAAGCAATATATTTATTTGTTTCATATGCCCAATGTCCTAAAGTCTAAGGGCAAATAATCAGGGACAAATCTCCTTCTTGTCATAAGCACGTGGATCTACAATGTCACATTCCACAATTGCAATGGCCTGGAAAGTTTTCCCTAATCCCATATGATTTCATAGAATGCCATGGAGTTTGAATCACTTCAAGATAGACAACCAATTAATACCCTCTTGTGGATACCTCCTCACTTCGACCTTCAATGTGACTGTTATCTTATAATAATCAATATGGGAATTGCCCTGTAACTGATCTAAGAATTGTGCATGCCTAGGCCTCCTGCGCTCCGGTGAGCTCCATTGAGGCTCCAACGAGGGAGAGGGAGGAGGAAGAAGAGGGCTGTCGAAGGGTTTTGAATGTTTTTGGGCGAGGAAGGGGAAGGGTTTTATTGGTTTGGACCCGGATTCGGATCCGGGTCCGGATCCGTATATGGTCTGGACCTCCTCTCGCAAAAATGGTCGTAACTCGGGCTCCCGAACTCGGATTTTCGCATTCTTGGACTCGTTGAAAAGATATCGACGAGCCTTACGCAATGGACTAGTCAAATAAATTTTTTGTACACTGGAATAAAAGCAAAATTGCAATTAAGCTCAGATCCAGCTGGATTTTGCATTTAGTCCCTATTCGGTTTTCAGGGGTTTCACACCATCTCTAGTGGCAGTGGCATATCCAAGTGGTGGGCCCCTTTGCTCTCCTCCATCGCCATGCATCCTCGCAGCAGGTGCCCATCGATGACATACCTCTTTGGTCGCATCCCCGATCTCTGGTCGACCACTCTGCTCGCCCTAGTGATGCTTTCATCTCGACATTGGGCTTCGTCATCGAGCATTCGACAATTCCTCGAGCAACGATTCCCCTTCCTGGGGAGGCAACATCGAGCCTCCTTCATATCGAGGGTAGCAGGAGCAAGGCTCTCCAATTGGGGGCAGTAGGCGCAAAAAAGGGGGGGGGGTTCCTTGGGAAGCCTGATTACGGTGGACCAAGTGGGCCGGAAAAAGAGGAGAGGCCCATTTAAAAAAACTTATGTATGCAACCTAGTTTAAAAAAAATTAGTGAGGTTTATTCATGCCCTGTGTGGGCCATGATCTTTGGGCCCATGTTTGACAGTTTTAAAAAATGATTGAAAAATGAAGTCGAAAAGAAAACGTGAACGACTTATTAAAAAATGTGATGGCTATAAAAAAGGAATGAAATAAGTGAAAAACATGATTAATTTTTTTGATAGAGAAAAGCCGGAATGTGACGACTTATTTGGGTTTGTCTTACCATTTTCCTTGTCTTCTCCCAACTTTATCGATGCCATTGTTTTCCGTCAAGTATGGGAGAAATGAGGAGTATTGTGTAGAGTTCTTCGGCCATGATTAAGATTCTAGCTCAGATTCTGATTCCAGACCAGCCAGATGTTCAGACTCTATAGTTGTCAGAGTAGGCGTCAGATTGTTCTCGAATCTTCAGTTTCAGACACACATATGTATGCAGTCTTTTCAGATGAGCACATGTTTGCCATCATTGTTTGTGCTCCCCATCTTTTGTTTTTCGGCTAGGGTTTTCATATGATCCATAGGGACTCCAGAGTAGAGATCACATTCCTTATGCCATGTGAGCTGGGGTTTTCATGTGGTTTTATAGAGACTACAGAGTAGAGATCCCATTCTCTGAGCCAGATGGGGGAGACTCAGTTCTCCGACGAGGAGACTTCTTCAGACTCCGTTCTCCTGCGACCGTGGACTCCGATGATGATTACACTCCACAGCTTTTTAGTTCAGCCCTTTCAGAGATGGAACAGTTGTGCACATGTTGCGGTGGGCCAGAGTACTCCAACGAAGAGGCTCATTTCAGTTGCAATGACTCCGACAGGTATAGTACAGAGCACATGCTCTCCGACGAGGAGATTCGGTTTAACTCACACTCCAGCCCGTTCGTCCTCCGCACCTGCATGGCATGAGAAGCAACGTCCTCGACAACAACCGACAGTTATGCGCATTGAGTTGATATTGTCTATAATGTCTTGTATTGTGAGTTGAGATTTCCTTCTGTTTGTCCAAGCTGAGCATTGCATGCTTTAACTTGATGGGGAGTGTTGGAGTATTTGGTTATGCATCACTTATGTGGGAGATGGGTAAATGGATCTCTCCAGGATCCATTTACCTCATCCAGTGTTTAGTCCCACATCTACTAGTTGTGAGATGTGGAGACTCAATGAGGGCTATATAAGAAGCACCTCATCCTCTATGTCCAGTGAGAAAGTTCAATGAACAAATCAACCCTTTAAGGCGTTCTCCCGTGGTTTCAACCTGCTTCTTAGGCAGTAGGCTCCACATTAAATCACGCAGTTCTTCATGTTTATATTCTTTTCTCTGATATTTCTCTTTCGCATTCCTATTTTCTAACACATGACACCAAGGAACTCCATATGAACACTACAAAGCCAGATGTAGACTTCCTTTCCTTGGGCATCCCGCATAATCTGCATCTGCGCAAGCTGTAATTGTAAGGGATATGCCTCTGCTAAATAAAAGACACGTGCCAAGTGAGGTCTTCAGAGACCTCAGAATCATATGGAATGCATCCATTCGTGCATGTCTAGGCTGCTCCATGAACTGACTCACTCTGCTCACTGCAAAGGATAAATCTAGCATGGTGATGGTTACATATAGGAGTTTCCCCACGAGCTCCTTGTACCTCATGTTTGTCTTCCTCCTTAGTCTCATCATCATATAACTTCATGCTTAAGTCCATGGGAGTAGTGGCAAGCCTACAATCTACCATGCCCATCTCAGAGAAAAGATCTTTAATGTACTTCCTCTGGGTTATCAGAAGACCTCGTTGGTTCTTGGCGAGCTCCAATCCAAGGAAGTAACGTAGACTGCCAAGGTCCTTAGTTACAAACTACTGACCAAGGAAATCCTTTGCCTTCTTGGATGTCTTGCACATCATCCCCTATAACAATAATATCATCAACATAAATTAGTTTGGCAACTGTACCTCTCTGATACCACTGAGCAAACAGTGAATGATTTGCAATCGATCTCACAAACCTTTGCTGCTCTATCAAATTTGCTGCTCAGTTAATTCTGTGTTCTCGGCGATGCTATCCAACCGAAGGAGACAGTGCTGTTGATAGGAGGGAAATTAGTGCTCCTGAAGCATGTGCTCTCGACTATCCCCGTCTTTTTTTTTGCTCCACGTAGCTGCTTCCTGTGGGGGTGCGCATGAGGATTGAGGCTCTGATGAGGAGATTCTTCTGGTCGGATGGGAGGCAGGGGAGGAAGGGGATGCACACTTGGTGGATTGGGGCAAGGTGACGCTGACAAAGAAGAAGGGGGGTCTGTGTGTTCTTCTGGTAGCTGAGATGAACAAGGCTTTCATGGCGAAGTGGATGGTTTGCATTTGGAGAAAATCTGAGGACCTAGTTTGTAGGTTGCTGCCAAAGGTGTAAGGTGTCTCCCAGTCACTGGCGGTCGTTCTTGGTTGCATGCTGTCATCATTGTGGAAAGGGATCATGGAGGTCATCCCGGAGCTGAGAGAGAAGTTGCGCTCGGTTCTTGGCAACGGATCTGGTTTTTGCTTTTGGAGGGATGATCGGATAGGAAACGAGGCATTGGGATAGTGTTTCCCGTGCCTCATGTAGCCCGGCATAGAGGTGGCGGTGCAACGTATCCGATCGCAGGGAACTTGGTCATGTTTTTTCTTCAGTTTTGTCTGATAAGAGGGTTGAGGAATTCCTGGTGCTTCAGGTGGAGTTGGCAAGGATGGAAGGGCCAACGATTGGCATGAATAATTTTGTTTGGGATGGCGAGAGATTCTCTGTGAAGAGGGAGTACCTATTTTTGGTGGACAATGGTGAGGTCGATGAGGAGTTTGTTGTAGATAACATGTTGATTTGGAGAAGCTAGGTGCCCATCCGTATCAAGATCTTTCTCTGGCTTCTTCGGCTTGGTAGAATCCTCATGCATGCTCGTCGGAGACATGTGTTGGGTGTCGAGGTTGAGCTTTGCGTTAGATGTGGGGCGGCGGAGGAAGACGCGAGCCACTTGTTCTTCTTATGCCCCATCTCTTCTCAGATTTGGTGCAGAGCAAACATCTCTTGGATCTCGGGCTTGAGGTGTGGCCGATTTTGGCATGGCTTTAGATTTGTACATGGTTTTGGGCACGAAGATAGTGCGCTGCCTTTTGCGCTACTTTGGACGATTTGGTGCGCGAGAAATGATGCCATTTGGGGGGAGACAATTTTGTTATACTAAAAACGTAATTGGACACTGTAGAGTGTTGTGTACATCATGGAGAATTGTAAGATGCTGCAACAAATATCTTTTAACTTTTAATATACATATACTTTTTGGTGGTGGGTCCCATCTTGGGGTGCCACCCTCTCCTTTCTAAAAAAAAGTTAATTCTGTGTGCTAGACGTGGTTTGACAATTTAATTTGAATTGAAAATTTTGCATCACAATATGGTTTGTGATTATGTTTTAGGACTCACGAGCTAAAAATGATGTAAATTGTGCTGTGCTGGTGGGCCAATGTGGTTTGAATCAGTTTTCAAATGTTAATCCACTTTATTGTAGTGAATATCCCAGTTGGAGTTTCTGAAAAGAGTTTCATATGATTTATTTTAAAGAACATGCAACAATAATAATTATTTGCCTAACTGAAATGCTTCAATAATTTCTCAAGATTTTTGGGATAACTAGGAAGCCTAATCCTAGTTTGCAAGGACACATTTTTCCTAATCCGGTTGACCCAACCTGCTACATGGTGATGTTATGCTACAAAAATGGGTCTCTAACGAGAGAAGGTTAGCGCTTGACTGATTATTTAAGTGGGTAATCTAAGTTTTTTCAGACCATTTACTAATAAAGCATGGTTTGATTTCAGATGTGCGCAATCATAGTGCAGAAGGCTCTTGGGATATATTTAATAGGATATTGGAGGAAACACCTCCTTTGAATGGTTTGTCCTTTTTTCATATTAACTGAATAAAGTTGAAGTTGACTTTCACCTTTCATGGTGGTTTGATTTTTTTAGCACCTTCAACATATTATAATCATATTAATGTTTCTAACTAGTACATTACCAAATATTGACCTACCAAGTTATCTATGTAATTTATTCTGCAAATTATTTCTTTTAAATCAGATGGAAAGCTGGGATTTTATTACAAAGAACATGAGATCCTGCCCCCTATGCCTGGTAAGCAAAAATCTGTTCTACAATCTCTCCTTTTACCTTGTGACTTTTTAATATAGATCGCTAAAAATTGGATGCCTAATGCAAACTTGAAATCATGTTTTCTCCCTGAGGTTCTTTTTGGACTTGGGAGTTAGAAGGATAAAATTTAGGTTTTAAGTTAACCCATGAATTACTTCAAAAGTAAATCTATTTGAATTATAGCACTGGGATTCTATAATGGAAAAATAGTGATGTTTGATGTACAGTAGCTGTTTTTTTTAAAATGACCAGCGAGATAAGTTAAATGATTTCATGATGTGAAAGTAATTGATATTACTTTCACACCGTTTGACACATGAGAGATCAGAAATGATTGGAATATAATGAATGGAGGAGTTAATCAAGATTAAACAATTGTTGGTTGATCTGTACCTATCTGTGACTTGTTCCTTTGGTTAAATAAGGAGTTAACTTCCTTTTGTGGGTCAGAACTCATAAATTAACCTCCAATCCAATCAGAGGCTAAATGTGTTTATAACATGACTTTGGTTCAAAGCACGCGACATCTAATATTTGATTTTTTTGTAGAAACTATTCTGCCGTCATAAATTTTTTATTCTGAATGATTCGGCCCGACATTCTTTTTATAGATTTTACATGTGTATAATTTTCTAAAAATTACTATAAATGGCAGCTGGATTCTATCGTTATGCTCTTGAAAATATCATTGACGAGTCATACGAGAATTCAGTTGAGCATGAAGTGGACAAGTTTGGTGCTCCTTCAGAGGTTGGTGGGCAAATTAGTTTTGTGCTACTTTTATGTCATATCCATGTTTTAACAGTTAGTTATTGATACGGATATGTTTGTTATGAGTCGACATTTTCTTATTTAAATCCTCTAGGTTAGAGCTATTATTGAAGGCCAGTTTCTGTCAATGAGGGCCCATACTGAGAAGTTTGGCATGCCTGTTCCCCCAAATCGACTGATTGCAACAGGTGGGGCCTCATCGAATGAGAGCATTCTCAAGGCAGTTGCTATGATATTTGGTTGCCCTGTCTACACAGTTCAAAGGCCAGGTACAATTCTTTGACTCATAATTTTTTGCTGGTAATTTATATAAGTATTTTTCCGGTAATTAAAAGGGCAGTTTTGATGAACAGACAGTTCATAACATAATCTACCGACTGGGCTTCAGGATGGCTCATAAATGAAGTCTTAATATGTCAATCCTAGTTTACATGCTGTTGAAATATGCAGTAGATGGGTAATTGGATATTGAATCCAATTACCTCCCACTCATGTTTAGTTTCACATGGATGAGTAGTGATTCTCCGGTATGTCTGTGAGGCTATATAAGAAACCCTACACTGCCTGTACTCATTGAGAAATTGCAATAGACGATCTGGCCCGTTGAGGCCTTCTTCCATGGTTTCATCCCGCTCCTTCGGGAGTAGGGTTCCTTGTAAAATTTGAACGTCCACTTTTAATATTTCTTTACTTCTTATTCTTGTTAACCAATTTTGCTTCTACAGTCTTATTTCAACATGGTATCAGAGCTGCTTGATTCTGTGGTTTGATTAGAGTTCAATTCTGATTTTGTTCTTGAAGATACATTTTTATTATGTTTATGATCTGTTCATGAATTTCATGATTTATTCAAAGTTCTATCTCCATATGTCTTGTTCAAGTTTTGAAGACCGTAACCACCAAGTTTCTGAAAAATCTAGGGTTTCTACAACCCTAGGAAGTTAAGCATTTGCTCTGATCCGAAGGTACACGGTTTCCTAGGCATGAATTTTTGACATTCTTTGAAGATGTTTGTTCGTTAAAACACTGTTGGGTTTCTCTTATGAAACCCTAGTTGGTTTTGAGGAGAAGAAACTAGTTCCCTTTTGCAAATCTTCTGGGCCCAAGTCGGTCGTAAACTTGAGAAAAGTGAAGAAAAAATGGGGAGCATAAGGGGGGATGATCAGAAAAAAAGGGTCGATTAAAAAGTGTGCGACTTAAAAAAATAGAGAAAAAATGGGACGATCGTACAAAAGGAAGCCGTACGAAAAAAAAGAATAGCTGAGAAAGAAGATATGACAACAACAATTCTTTTTTCCACATTAAGTAACGTTGGCTACATGGATTCTTTGCATCCATTTAGATCTATCTCGGGTCATTCTTGGGCTTAGATCCAAAAAAACTAAGATCCCTTCGGATAGTCTCATTCCAACCCTTCTTGGTCCTTCCTCGTCCTCTGTTAGCCGGCTCAACATCCCAAAACTCGCATATCCTAACTAGTGCATCATCCGACCTCCTTTGCAAATGGCCAGACTGCTTTATGCGATTTTCTCGCATTTTATTTATGACGGGAGCTACACCAACTTTCCTTTTGATTGCATCATTCCGAATATGATCTTTACATGTATGTCCACACATCCACCTTATCATTTTCATTGTTGTTACCAAGGTTCAGGAAAGCGATATGCGTACGTGTTCGGACTGGTCACCGAATACTGATTAAGCGGTATGCGGGGGCATATGCGGGGTATATGCGGTTCTATGCAGTTTTCTAATTTTTAATTTAAAAATAAATAAATATCTATGAATAATGGGGTATAATGTTACCACTGAATTCATGTATTTAAGTGGAGTTAAAGAATATCTAAGATAATGGTCGATGTTAAATGGTTGTGTATATATGCTTTGAATTGCCTCATACTTAATGACAGAAAAACACTTACCATAAAAACTTCACACATTATATGATTCGTAATAACAAAACTTCAATATACATACATGCACTACATGAGCGAAACCTCAATCGACATATATAAAAAATATTCGACGATACATTGCATATACTCGTGAAATCAATACATGAGAAAAACATAAACAGTGCGTATACATAATGGTATAATGCATTGCAATTGTATAGAAGTGCATGTCATATTCTTACCATTGAATGAAGGAAGAGGCATAGTTACAGAATTAAGGACCTGAATGAGAATATTGAAAAGTTGGAGCTGCTGGAGCAGTATGCGGGGCATATGCGGGTCACATACGCGGAGAGGGCGCTTATTGCACTGATTCATGTAATCGGTGCGATCTGCATGCCGCGCAGGCATATGCGGCCGCATATGCGGCCCGCGCGGCCGATTTAGTGAACACTGGTTGTTACTGCCATTCTCTATACATGTCTATGGTTCACAAGACAACTTTCAGATCCATAGAGTATAACATGTCTCACGGCTGCTTTATACAACTTTCCTTTGATTTTCAAAGGAATTTTCCTATCACATAGAATAATAGAAGCCCCTATCCACTTTAGCTAACTAGCATTTATTATATGAGTAACACCTCTATCAATTTAAAAGTCTTTCTTCTGAATGTTATCGTCACCGGACTTCACCTCAATTCCTTCTCCATTGCTTCCATCAATAGTGTACTCCATATATTCAGTCTTAACCCCTCTTATACAAAAATCCTTTAGTCTTTAATGCATGTCTCCAGACCTCCGCTTTATGTTTTCCAACAATTCTCATTTACTCCATCTCTAGTCTCATCAATCAACACATTATCATCAATGAATAACATATACCAATGTATCTCATCCTGAATGTGACTAGTCAACTCGTCCATAATCAAAGTAAAACAGAATGGACTCAAAGCTGAACTTTGATGTAGACCAATGTTGATGTCAAAATAGTCAGTTTTCCCAGATCGGATCCTTAGACAAGATGAAGTACTATCATACACATCATGAAGTTAATGTATATGACATGTACCTGTCTCTTCTCCAAAACTCTCCACAAGCCTTCTTTAAATCAATAAAAATCATACAAAGGTTCTTCCTTTTAACTCTATCAATCTCTATTGTTCTCCTCAGCAAGTGGATGGCTTTAATAGTTAAGCGACATGGCATGAATCTGAATTGATTTTCTTTTACTTTTGAAACTTGCCTCAACCTTCTTTCGGTCACACGTTCTCAAATTTTCATAGAATGACTCATTAGCTTGTTGCCTATGTAATTCGCACAATTTTGAAGGTCTCCTTTGTTCTTATAAAGAGGTGCCTCTTCCCCTTCCGCATTCTTCATCATCTACGAGTAGGACACTCCACCCTCCGACACATTCCCGAACTCCTCCGACATGTCCTCCATCCAAACCTCCAAAGCGAAGCGTGCACCTCCAACGGAGACTTGGTGAGATGCGAGGAAAGAGGACGCCAGCGCAGTGCCCCTAACCACTAGCCAGGGCTCTTGACCACACCTCCACCCACAAGACAGCAACTTCGAGACCTTAACCACGGGCTGGAGCATCCCAAGTACCACCTCCAAGCTCCGCGCAACGAGAGGCACTTCTCTGACAGAGAATCTCCTCTCCCTTTGTGGCACCACACCACCGCCATCCCGCAGTAAAGGAGCCCGCCAGTGCACCTTCCCAAGGGCCTTGCGGAAAAACTCAACCAATCTCCGAGCCTCCTCCAGCGAGAGGCCCCTGACGTACACCAGCAAACCATCTAACTGAACCACATCTCCACAGAAGCCGATGCCGATCGCCCCGCCGATATCAGACATGGCGCCCGCCAGACTTCGAGCGCAGTCCCGATACACCCCCACCAGTATGGAGTCGAAGATGGTCCAGTCCATTTCTGAGCCAGGTTTCTCCTGACCACAACCGCCTTCAGCCAGAAAGCGTCACCGAACCCCCGGCCTCCATGCGAACATCTGCTGCTGGCCACGATGGGGACATCGAAAGCTTCTATGGCCATTCCTTCCGTAAGAAAAACAATGCACCAGATCTCTGAATGAAGCCGCACGATGGCCTTGCCTGCTACACCCTAGACAGATTCCTTCGAACTGCAGGTCGGACCGCCTCTCCATGGCAGGCAGTGGTCGCCCATATCACCCTACCATTCTCCACTCTGACATTCTCCTTCAAGTCGGAACAAATAATCCCTCCCCACCCTAAACCCTTGGTCAAACTACATGGAGACTATGTTGAATTATGATTTTAAAATCAATTATCCTACTTTCCACTACTTGCAAGAATTTTTAAAAGAGATGGATGCTGATGCAACACAATTAGGTTATCGTGACACATCATGACACAAAAGAATCATGAATGAAACTACCCTATACGGGGTTCCATCATAAGGGCCACAAATATGTTTTAATTTAAACAAGCGAGAGTTGAATATAAGGTAGAAGCGTGGATGGCATTGTTAAAAGACTATGGTTGTACAATCTCTTACCATCTTAGTAAGCGGAATGTCGTGGTAGATGCCTTAAGTATGTAGACCCACACCATAAGGACAACAAAATGATCACATAGTTGGGATGTGCTCACAACTATACATAAGGGCACCCTTTTGACAACATGATAGATAATGTAACTATACTAGCAAGTATGACGAAGGTTAGGACATGGTTGTCTGGGGCATGTAGTTAAAGAATAAGCTGTAGAATAAGGAGGATCTTGTTTGTGACCCCACAAGTGAGGATCTGAGAGATATTTCAGATGAGATGCAAATTTCTAATTAGCTCTTAATTCATGCTTAACCAAGATGTACCATAATCTTTGGCTGCACTTTTGGTGGGAGGGAATGAAGGGAGATGTTGCAAATCATGTCAATCGTTACCTCATCTGTCAAGTAGTGAAATGAATGCAAAATAGAAGCACCCCAGCTTTCTTGCCTATAATAATCGAAGGTTGGTTGATTGTGGCCAGTTGGAGTATTTGGTTGTGCGCTACTTGAGTTGTAAATGGGTAAATGGATCACTCTAGGATCCATTTACCACATCCCAGTGTTTAGCCCCACATCTACCAGTGTTGGGATTCGAAGGCTTTGTGGAGGCTATATAAGGAGCCCCAGACCTCCTGTATCCATGGAGAAAGTTGAATGAAACATATGGCCCTTTGAGGCCTTCTCCTGTGGTTTCATCTCGCTCCTTAGGGAGTAGGGTTTCACGTAAAAATCTTATTCTTCCATGTTTCACTTTTCTTTATTTATGCTCTGTTTATCATTATTGCTTCCGCAATACTATTTTCTAACATGATATCAGAGCGGGTCGATTCTCGAGGATTTCATGCTCGTTTTTTTCGAGATTCGATTTTTGTTGAATTGTTATGAAGATTTATGTTCTCTGTTCGAAGTTCGAGTTCTAGGGTTTTTCAAAGACCCTAAACATATGTTCTTTGTTCATATTCAAATCAAGTCGGCTGCAGTGACATCTTCTTGGAGGAGGTTGCTATTCTTGATGAGTTCTTGGGTAATCTGTCTTCTGGTGGGAATGCATTTTAGAAAACCCGTGGCGAGGCACCTCGGCATCTCACGCCCTCCAGGTCTAATACAAGAGATGTGACTACCCATCCCCCCGTGCGCCAGGAGCTCGCCAACGCAGCTGCACATCTCCAGGCGGCAACGATGTCCTCCCAGTTTGTGGCAGACCCGCAAAGTCCTTCTAGGGCTCCTCCTCTCCAGGCGTTCACTAAAGAAGATACAGGTGGTGGCGGAGCCCTCCTTCCACGAGGCCTCCAGGCGGCGCCGCCATCCCTTGGCATAACCCCTCATACTCCCCCTCCATCGCACCCCCTATCACCCTCTATAGCCACCCCGTGCATTACACCCCCTATCACCACCCCAGGCCACCTCCATCGCATGCGGCGCGCGAAGCAACCAAGGCGCATCTGCATTGGGTGGCGAGATCGGCAGCCTTCATCTCCTTGAAGACCTCCTGGCGGAGTCGTCGCCATCTTCACATGCACAGGCATAGCCGCTCCAGGAAGGCATCGCTCCCATCTCTTGTCCTCGCGCGCGTTGCTACTCTCGGCGTGATTCTCCTCAAGTGGCGCCCCTCCAATGCTAAAACCATTGGGGTGACAGTCTTTTACAGAGTGGGGTTCCTATCGTGGGAACCCTAAGGGTCTGTTTGGTTGCAGGGTTGGGCAGGGTTGGCCCAACCCTGGTTACTATTCACAGGGGTACTTTCTCCTCACAGATTACTATTCACCCATCCCAACCCAGCCCAACCCAACCCAGTCCAACCCAGCAACCAAACAGGCCCTAAGGTCCGAGGGAAGGGCCTCAAGTGGGCCTGAGAGACCAACATTAAAAAAAAGGTGACGTCAGAAGTTATTGGGCCCAATTGGGAGTGTATTTAAAAAAATCATAAGGCCCTGTTTAAGCCGTGATTTAAAAGGGGAGGATAGTCGGCTATTAAAAAAAGGGAGAAAATAGCCAGAAAAAAATTCAAAAAAGGGGAAAAGCCATCGAAAGAAAGAAGGATGATAACATGTTTTGCGAAATAAACCGGTACAGATATTTTCAAAAAAATGTAAAAGGAAAAGCCATAAAAAAAGTGAACGACTTATTTAAGAAAAAACTGAATGAATGAGGGATATTGTGTGTATGTGTGTGTATATATATTGGTATAGATGGAAAAAAGAGGAAATTTTTTAAGCCGAAAAAAAATATGATGATTATTGGCTTTGTGATTGAATGTATATTTCTCCCCATTTCTCTTGTCTTCTCCCAACTTTGTCGATGTCATGTATTCCGACAAGTATGGGAAAATGAGGAGTATATGTAGAGTCATAGGTCTTCTCCTGATTTCAGATTCTCAGACCAGCCGGATTGTTCATAGTCTACAGTTGTAAGATGTTCAGACTCGACGTCGGGTTCCGAATCTGAAGTTCAAGACGCACAAGTATCTTCAGTTTCATGGTCCCCATCATTCTTGTTGTTTCAACCAGAGTTTTCATGTGAGCCATAGGGACTCCAGAGTAGAGGATCATTCCCTATGCCATGTGAGCAAGAGTTTTCAGGTGGTATCGTAGGGACTCCAGAGTAGAGTACCATTCTCCAGCCAGATGGGAGAGACATGTTCTCCGACGAGGAGACTTCTCCAGACTCACACTCCCGCCCGTTCATCCTCCTCACATGCACGCCATGAGAAGCAACGTCCTCAACAACAACCGACAGTTGTGTGCGTTGAGTTGATATTGTCTGTAGTGTCATGTATTGTGAGTCGAGTTTCTTTCTGTTTGTTCAAGCTGAGCATTGCATGCTCTTGCTTGAGGGGGGGTGTTGGAGTATTTGGTTACGCGACTTGAGTTGTAAATGGGTATGGATCACTCCGGGATCCATTTATCACATCCCAGTGTTTAGTCCCACATCTACCAGTGGTGGGACTTGGAGGCTCTGTAGAGTCTATATAAGGAGCCCCATACCTCCTGTATCCATGGAGAGACATGTTCTCCGACGAGGAGACTTCTCCAGACTCACACTCCCGCCCGTTCATCCTCCTCACATGCACGCCATGAGAAGCAACGTCCTCAACAACAACCGACAGTTGTGTGCGTTGAGTTGATATTGTCTGTAGTGTCATGTATTGTGAGTCGAGTTTCTTTCTGTTTGTTCAAGCTGAGCATTGCATGCTCTTGCTTGAGGGGGGGTGTTGGAGTATTTGGTTACGCGACTTGAGTTGTAAATGGGTATGGATCACTCCGGGATCCATTTATCACATCCCAGTGTTTAGTCCCACATCTACCAGTGGTGGGACTTGGAGGCTCTGTAGAGTCTATATAAGGAGCCCCATACCTCCTGTATCCATGGAGAAAATTGAATGAAGCATATGGCCTTTTGAGGCCTTCTCCCGTGGTTTCATCCCGCTCCTTAGGGAGTAGGGTTCCACGTAAAAATCTTGTTCTTCCATATTTCACTTTTACCGCAGTAATATTTTCTAACATGGCTTAACTAAAACCTTTGTTTTCCAAGTTTCCAACTCATGACCTTAGAAAGAGAAGCTAAACGATCCCAGGCTAGATCCTAAAGTTCCTTTAACCCATCTTCGCAATTGCACCCAATGGCCAAGTCGTGTAACCATTGTAAAAACTTTTTGGAGTTGAGGGTGATCATTGGGCTTCAACCTTGATTTATCCCTCAATGTAGGGATGAGTATTTGGTCGGGTACCTTTGAGTCAGAGGTGGCTCGACCCAAGGCCCATTTAATTTATTGGATTGGGCCATGGCTCATGAATTTGTTTTACAACCAACCCATGGCTCGACCCATCCCAATTAACATTGGTTCGGGTTTAGGTTCGAGTGATTTGTTAAATATTTTTTAAGATGGAAGCAATGAAAAGGAATAAAGGTAAGTGAAAGAGCATACACTAATGACATAATAAGGAGGACGAATATACATCACTAGAATTTGGGTATAAGATGCAACAATTTGAAATTAGCAATTTACAGATAAGAAACATAATATACAAGATGCTCATAGGATGAACAAGGAGATGAGTTATAGTCATCATATAATAGGAAAATGATCAATGATATAGCAATACCGATGAAGGGAAACTCTTATCATGGGTTTATGTAAGAGAAAAGAGTAAACATACATGTAAATACTTAGTGGAGATTGATTGAAATTTATAAGTGAAATACATTTGTATGGGATCATGAATTTCTATATGGGTCATTTTATTGGACCCTTATTTGGGTCGGTCGATGTGCTTGTGGGTTTGCATCGAGGCTGGCCTAAGCCCGACCCGTTTATTTAATTGGCCAAAATTTTGGTCCAAGCCCGACCAATGTAAATTGTGCTCGGGTTCGGGCAAGGCTCATGAGTCGGGTTCGTAAGCTAAGTCGCGTTGGCATAACCCTAATACTCATCCCTACCTCTAAGGCTGTCTTTGATTGGAGCTCATTGCAGTTATCAACTAAATAACCAAGCTTTTGTAGTAGTGCAATTATTTTCGGTACTACCATCGATAAGGAGCACATCATGTATAAAGAATCAACTTGATAATCAATGATCTTACCATCATCACTCTTTTACTCCTCCTTGGCACGATTATGGTAGTAGGTTTCCTCAAGTGCGGAGCTTGTTAAAATTGAGAAACTTGCTTATGATGTTTTCAATTGAAGATTGATGCTTCCAAAAAATCTAAATCCATTCTTCTAAACTTTTCCCTAATGTTATGTATAATCATTTGAGGACTTTGTCTTCATCGGCATGGTAACCCAAGTCTTGCCACTTAAAATCGGATTGCTCACTATAAGGTAACTCCAATCATTTCCCCTATTGTTGATCGTCTTTCCCATATGCAAGTTGGTAAATTCTAAGTTGTAACCTTTTTCTTCTGCATAACATGGTGCAAGAATGTTCCATATGAGGTAAGTAATCTCCTTCGTGATGATTAACAATCAATTGCAACTTTGTGGATACAGAATTGCCGATCCATGTCTTTAACATGATTGTCCTTAAGATATCACTTATCCCATGCAAGATGCTCCTCTATGTGGTTTTCTATTTCGTACCTCAAAGATAGCCAACACGTCTACAACCAATTATTCCCATTTCTGTTGTAGCTGCCTAATGCAGACAATTATCCTTTGTTATTGTTGGAGAAAAATAAGAGAGTTGTTTATTCTTGCATCTTTAGGCTCTCTTATATAGGGGAGAGACCTATGGGTAAATTACATAAGATAGACATAAAGAAATAAAATAGTTGGAAAGATACATAGGAATGTAGAAATATCCCAACACTCCCCCTCAAGATGGAGCATAGATGTCAATCGTGCTCAGCTTGGATGAACATTTCTGAAGTGGCCCCCTGAGTAATGCATTGGTAAAGATATATGTTGTTTGCTCTCCTTAACTAACATGAGAGGTAGAAATCAGACCCTTCTGGATCATATCTCTAGAGTAATGGCAGTCTACCTCAATATGTTTCATTTTCTCATGGAATGCGGGGCTGTTGGCAATGAAAAGAGCAGCCCGATTGCCACATTGGAGAATTTGGAGGTGCATGGGAAGAGGCACCTCTATAGTCCAGTGTTGCAATAGTCGGCCGACTATCCCGAATAGTCGGTCCGACTATGCGGTACGGGGGGGGGGGATCCCCAACTGAATAGATCTCCAGTCGGGCAATAGTCGGCCTGACCGAATAGTCGGCCGATTATTCAGCCGACTGGCTCGACTATTAGGCCGACTGGAGTTTGGCTTTTGAGTTTTTTATTTTTTTATTTTCAATTTTCAATTTTTATTGGTTACATTTGACCACAATATCGCCACAAATGTCGAATTCTATATATCTATTATATTGATTGGTAATTTTATCTTGGATTCATGTTAAATAATGTCCATCTATGTATACAAATATAAGAATATATGTATTATAAATAATTTTTATATTAAAAAAATACAAAATCGAATAATTCTAAATAGTCGCCCGAATACCGATTATTCTCTATTCAGTGACCCCTCCGACTGAATATCGAATACCGTCTTCTGCAACACTGCTATAGTCAGATCAGTAAGAACAGATCTAACCCACATCATCTTTGTGCTAGCCTGCACCACAACCCTATATTCTGACTCAACACTCGATTTAGAAACCACAGTTTGTTTCTTGCTCTTCCATGAAATTAGGTTATTCCCTATAAACACAACAAAGCCCGAGGTAGACTTTCTATCCTTTGGACATCCATGATAATCTGCATCTACACATGCTGTAACTGAGAGAGATGTGGCCCTGTTGAAAAGAAGTCCCGTACCAAGTGAAGTCTTCAGGTATCTCAGAATCATATGGATTGCATCCATATGTGCCTGTCTGGGCTGCTCCATAAATTGACTTACTTTACTCACATCAAAAGATATATCAGGCCTGGTAATGGTCACATATAGTAGCTTGCTAACAAGCTCTTTGTACCTCCTCTTGTCGACCTCTTAATGTCATGATCATATAGCTTCATGCTCGAGTCAATAGGAGTGGTGGCAGGTCTACAATCTGCTATGCATGTCTCTGAAAGAAGATATGCAACATATTTCCTCTGGGTCATCGCAAGACCTTGCTGGTTCCTGGCAAACTCCAGCCCAAGGAAGTAATGTAGATGTCCAAGATCATTGGTCATAAACTGCTGACTTAGGAAGTCCTTGGTACCCTGAATGCCCTGTTTGTCATCCCCTGTAACAATAATGTCATCAATGTACACAAGAATGACAATAGTACCTCTCTGGGTCTTCACAAACAAGGAATGACTGACAGTTGATCACACAAACCCTTGTTGCTCTATCAAGTCCGAGAGCTTTTGGATCCTTGCTCTTGGACTTCTTAAGGCCATAAATAGCCTTTTGTAGCATGCAAACCTTCTTACACCCCCCAGCAACAAACCCTGGTGATTGTCGCATGTAGACCTCCTCCTGTAGATCAGCGTAAAGGAAGACATTCTTCACATCAAGCAGATACGGGGGCCAATATCGTTTTACAGCAACGAAAAGAAGAATACACAGAATAGAATACCTGGCCACTGAAGAGAAAGTATCCTGATAGTCCACCCCATATGTTTGAGCGAACCCACGTGCTATAAATCTCGCCTTGTAGCGATCCACACTGCCATCCGCATGGTGTTTCACAGTGAACACCCATTTGCATCTTACAACGGACGCGTCAACTGGAACAAAAACAACACTCCACGTACCACATGACTATAGCGCGGCCACCTCCTCCATAGCCAAGCATCGGTGGCTATCCTTCAATGCCTCATAATTCCGTAGAATTTCCACGCCAGCAACTATCCTCCTGCTTTCGAACTGCAATAGGAATATCCAGGTAAGAGGGAACTTCCTCCATCCGTGTGCTATTTTCCTACAATGATTCCTCCAAAGATATATCTCCAGACCCATCGTTAGATGTTATGTTATCAAAACAAACTGGGGCTCCATGGATGATGGGCGATGACCATGAGCAGAAGCAATCTGACGAATGTAGAATTTAGGTAAAGATGGAACAAGTGGTGCATGCGACTGGATAGTAGGAAGGGGTGGAGGAGGTGGTGGTGGAGGAGGTGGTGGAGGTGGTTTAGCAGGCACGAGAGGAGGTGGTATGTAGACTTCATCATTTAAGTCCGATGAAGCCAACCTATCACCTCTATGAGAAGTACATCACAGAATGCGACATCGACACTGATATAGTATTTTCTGCGTAAAGGGTTCTAAGTTCTGGATTACCCAACAAACACACATTTGACAACTCTTGGAGTGAGCTTGTTAAGACCAAGAGTCAACTAGTGAACGAAAGCAACATATCCGAATACACAAGGAGTGAGTGAGAATAACTCCTTCTCAGGGAAAGCTATGGAGAAATGAATTTTCTCACCCAAGTCAGACGATGGCATACGATTCACCAGCATGCTGTGAGAACTGTATCACCCCAAAACGAATGTGGTCCACGACTCTGAATGAGAAGAGTTCAAGTAACATCAAGAAAATGACGATGCTTTCTCTCAGCAATACCATTTTGCTGAGAGGTGTAAGGACAAGATGTTTGATGAATAATCTCCTTAGATGAAAGATAATGAGATATATACGGGTATAGAATTCCAAAGCATTGTCTGTTTGTACAAATTTAACAGAGGTAGAGAAAATATTCTGCACTTCAGTAATAAAGGTTTTGATCGCATCCCCTGCTTCAGATTTATTTTTCAAAAGGAACACCCATGACAATCGTGAAAAATCGTCCACGACAATAAGATAAAATCTATATCTGGTGATCAGGCACATGACTCGGACCCCAAATATCAACATGAAATAACTCAAAAAGGGAACTACTGCTCCGAATCATGGAAGGTCGTATCGATATCGATATCGTTTCGATATCGTATCGATACGATATTTCGACGATATATCGCCCATATCGACGAGCCTTTGTGAAGAAACTGCCTGAAAATCGGTATATATCTCCATCGGTGCCCATATCGGTTACATGTTGATATCGACATTGTTTCGAATTTCACGAATTTTCGGCGAAATTTCAGTTTCGATAGCCTATCGAAACTGAAATCGAAATCTTGATATATACCCTTCCTTCACAAATCTAGACCGATTTTGGCCGAAATTAGCGAAATTTCGACGAAATTTCGAAATTGTCTCGTTTTTTCAACGTCACGAAATGAAATCGAGATTTAAAACCTTGGATATCGATATATCGCTGATATATCGCCGATATTTCCTTCCATGCTCCGAATCTGACGATTGGGAAAGGCATACCGATGATGCTTTCCCAACTGACAAGTTTCGCACTGAAAGGAAGAACCTGGTGAAATCTGCGACAGCATATGACACATATTCTACAGAGGGAGATGACTAAACCGAAGGTGCCAAGTAAATGGAGAAACTGATCCAGACGAATGAGAAGATATGCCTGCATAAGGAGTGCGGACCAGACGATAAAGGCCACCCTGCTCACAGCCACACCTAATCACTTTGCCCATAAGAATGTCCTGAGAAACAAGAGATGATGGGTTAAAAATAGCTCGGTTGTGTAAATCCTTTGTAATTTGACTTATAGAAAGCAAATTCATAGAGAAATCCGGGGTATGTAGCACATTCTGTAGACCCATCGAAGGTGTAAACGCGATCTCCCCTTGTCCTGTGATCGAGAAATGAGTCCCATCAGTATCACAACTGTTTTTCCTTGCGGAACTTGTTTATATGACGTAAGCTGATGTCTGTCTCCACATAGATGATGTGTCACACCGAGTCCATAATCCACTATGTAATGTCAGATCCATGTCAGGATGTAAAAGCATAAGTACGTGAGGTGTTAGCTGTAGCGGAGGTACTGATAGAAGCTGAGGCTGCCACATCTGAATGATCTTATGAATATGATGAAGCGGAAGGAAGTATAATATCCCTCAGTCTGGCCACGAGGTGATCAGAGATATAAAGAAGCAGCAGGAGACTCAATCTGCCCTGCAACATGGGCTGATGCTGGGAACCCATGCTTGGAATAACATGTCTCCTCGGTATGACCTGGGCGATGGCAGAAAGTACATGGTTGACGCGTGCGATCTCCTCTACCACGAGGTTCACATCTACGGACGAAACAATGGCCTCCTCTTCCTCGAGAAGCTGCCATGGTCGAGGAAGTCTGAGTAGAGGCTATGGACGGAATAGTAATCCTGTTGAGCCTGCATAATGCTTCCTCCATGGGGGGGGATAGTGGCATCCGTTAGAATATGGGAACGAGCAACATTATATTCAGGGTCAAGGGATGCTAGGAACAAGGTTGCAGAAAGCGCTAGTCGGTACTCGGTCGGCGGGGTCACCTACTAAGGATTAATCGGCAGTCGGGCGACTAGTCGGAATTAGTCGGTCATTAGTTGATTTTGAATTTTTTAATTATTCTAAATATATAAATCAGTTTTTATACATATATTCGTATGTATATACATATATTTGTACATTTTATATGACATCATGATGAAACAAAAGAATATTTGACTTTAAATATAACATTAAGCATATTAGAATATGTTTGCTTTAAAAAAAGTGAAAAACAAAAAAAATAAAAAAGGTTGTTGTAAAAGTCGGCCGTCGAGTGGACCGACTAGGCCTAGTCGAGTCGGCTACCCCCCCCCCCCCGACTCGACTAGTCGACCGACTTTTGCAAGCTTGGCTAGGAATACCCCAACCATGGTAGCATTCCTATGTTTTCTGTTGTTCTGGAGATGCTGTTAGAGGCATGAAACTGTGGAGCTTCTCAAACATCCCACGCAAGGATGTATACAATGAATGCAGAGGGCGCTCATTCTGCTTGATAGTGAATATGTCATGTTGAAGTTGGAGGATCTTCGTCTCGTTCCTCGCTTGAGAATATGTTGCTTCGAGGATATCCCATATCGCCTTAGCAGTAGGCTGATGTAACACATCATTGGCGATCTCAATCGTCAATCTATCAGAGAGCCAAACTTTGGCATAAGCATTATCTACCTCCTACGGGGCATTTGCCCTAGTCTTCACCACCAGCTTTTCCTCAGTAGGAATATGTTTCTTACCATTTGACTTCATTAGGCTCATAAGCTGCATAGCCCAGAGCTCATAATTTGTCCCGTCCATTTTGACAATAGGCACCAGACCTCTGAATGCGCCTGTACATCGACTTTATTTTCAGACATCTTGTCAGATGTAGAAGACTAGAGTTTTGTTGATCAAAGAATCAATGTCTACACAAACATACGTGGATTTGAATGCATATGTAGACTTATGTACCCAAATCCATTACCCAAACGGAGACCCTGACGTCGGAGTATGTAGACACAACACAAGGAAAGGGTTCACGTGCGAAGGGACGGTGCGCGGGGAGCAGCCCACAGTCGGACTGCGCGCAGACGATGCAGCACGCTCGGGTGCGCGACACGCGAGGTGGTGATATGCGATGAAGCAACGCGCGAGGGACGGGGGCGACACCTGGAGATGGGGAGGGTGGCACGTGAAGGCAGAGGGGGTGGGGCGGTGTGTAGGGTAGGGTTAGGATTTTGGATACGAGAGCTCTGGTCTAGGACCGCCGCTCTGATACCATGTTGGAGAAAAATAAGAGAGTTGTTTATTCCTCTAACCCTAGGCTCTCTTATATATGGGAGAGACCTATGGGTAAATTACATAAGATAGACATAAAGAAATACAATAACTGGAAAGATACATAGGAATGTAGAAATATCTCAATAGTTATGTAGAGATATAGTTTATGTTACGTCATTATGTTATTTGTACTGTTTCGTATTTTCCTTCTTCTTATGAATGCTTTATGTAATTTACCCATAGGCTAGTCTCCTATATAGAGAGCCTAGGGTTTATGGAATAAACAAGTCTCTTATTTTTCCCAACATGGTATCAAAGCGGCGGCCCTAGGCCGGAGCTCTCATACTTGAAATCCTAACCCTAGCTCCACCCTCTATCCTCATCTCCGTCGTCACCGCGTGTCGCAGCAACATCCCGCACCCCCCTGCTGCATTGCCACAGCCCAGCGGCTTCTGTCGCATCACCCAGCGGTTTCCGTCGCGTCGCACCCGCCCGACGATCCTAGCCGCACCATCCATCGGCTTCAGTCGCATCGTCCCGCGACCTCAGCCGCGCCGCCAGCGGCTCCAGCCGTGTCGCATTACTGCAGGTGTGCCGCTCCGTGCTGCCGAGCAGTCCTGCGGTTCTCGTGTGCATGCCTAGTGGCCTTGCGGCATCCCTGTACGTGCCTCTCTTGCGTGCAACGCCTCCGTGCGCAGCCGCCATCTAGTCGCTCCATCGTCGACGAAGGTCTCTCCGTTTATTTGATTGATTTGGGTGCATAAGTCTACATATGCATTCAAATCCATGTATGCCTGTGTAGACACTCACGTATTAGTCTACAAACTCCCAGTTCTTTATATCCAACATATGTCCGACAACAAAGTTGATGTACCCGCCACATGCGCCTTCAGAGGTCCAACACCATTGTTAAGATGGACGGGACAAACTATGAGCTCTGGGCAATGCAGTTTGTGAGTCTTATGAAGTCAAGCAGTAGGAAGCACATTATTACTGAGGAGGAGCCGACTGAGAAAATTGGGATCAATGCCTCATGGGAGGCCAATGATGCTTACGCCAAGGTTTGGCTTTCAGGTACATTGGCAATAGAGATTGCCAATAATGTATTGCATCAGCCCACCGCTAAGGCGATGTGGGATATTCTTGCAGCTATTTATTCACAGGCAAAGAACGAGACGAAGATTCTACAGCTTCAACATGATATCTTCACTATCAAACAGAATGGACGGCCACTCCACTCTTTATATACATCCCTACGTGGGATGTTTGAGAAGCTGTATTGCTTTATGCCTCTCACGTCTACCTCTGAGCAGCAGAAGCCCTATAGGAATGCCACCATGGTTTCTGCAGATCTTGACGGACTCTACTATTGCTCCTATGGAGGAAGCTTTCTGCAGACTCAGTCGTATACTGTTCCATCTTTTACTGCCAATCAGACATCCTCAGTAATGGCAGCATCCTGAGGTCGCGGTGGTCCTCCTCAGTTTCGTGGTCGTGGACCTCGGGGTAGATGGGGTCGTGTTCGCCAACCATGTACATTCTGCCATCGTTCTGGACATACCGAGGATATGCTACTCCGAGCATGGATTCCTTGCTTCTGCACGAGTGGTTGAACAGGTTGAGCCTCCAACTGCTTCCTCTTTGGATCAATGTTTTGATGATCTTATAGCTAGTTTGATGAGTATTATACTACCATATGGTTCTATGACACCCTCGCCAACCTCCAAGAGTTATTCTGATTTTGCTGCTTCAACCTTCTCCAGTACCTCAGGTAGTACTTGTGCACTCACTAGCAGTAGTGAATCTAATACTATAGAGTGGATTATGGACTCTGGTGCCACACATCATCTGTGTGGAGATAGAGGTCAACTTACAGCCTACAGACAGGTTCCTCCAAGATGCGTTGTAGTTATTGCAGATGGGACACACTCCCGGATTGCTGGTCAGGGGGAGATTAGCTTGACACCATCTATGCATCTGAAGAATGTGTTGCATGCACCTGATTTCTATATGAATTTGTTATCAATTAGCCAGATTACGAAGGATTTACATTGTCGAGCCATTTTTTATCCATCTTCTCTCATTTTTCAGGACATCCTTACGGGCAACGTGATTGGGTGTGGCTGTGAGCAAGGTAGTCTCTATCGCCTAATTCGAACTCCATATACCATAGTCTCCTCTCTACCTGTTGGACCTGTCTCACCCTTTATGTGGCACCTGCGCTTTGGTCATCTACCACTTCAGAAACTATGTCGTGTTCTGCCCCAGATTCGCCTCACACGTCATTTCAATGTGAGGCTTGTCAGTTGGGAAAGCATCATCGGTCTACCTTTCCCAGTCATCAGAGTCGGAGCAATAGCTCTAGTTTTGAGTTGTTTCATGTCGACATTTGGGATCCCAGTCATGTCCCTGATCATCAGGGGCACATGTTTTATCTTGTCATTGTTGATGATTTTTCTCGTTTGTCTTTGGTCTTCTTATTAAAGAATGAATTTGAAGCTGGGAATGTTATCAAAAATTTCATAAATGAAGTACTTAATGTATTTTCTGCCTTTGTGAAAATTGTGAGGACCGATAATGCCTTGGAATTTTGTACTCATACTCTCTCCAATTATTTCTCCACCCAAGGAATTATTCACCAAACATCTTGTGCCTATACTTCCCAACAAAATGGAGTTGCAAAAAGGAAACATCATCATTTGCTTGATGTCACTAGGACGCTTCTCATACAGAGTCGTGCTCCTCATTCTTTCTGGGGTGATGCTGTACTAACAACATGCTATCTCATTAATCGCATGCCATCGTCAGTCTAAGGTGAGAAGATTCCTTTCTCTTTGACCTTTCCTGAAAAGGAACTGTTCTCACTTACTCCTCGTGTATTTGGCTCAGTTGCCTTCGTCCACCAGTTGTCTCCAGGTATTGCCAAGCTCTCTCCTAGAGCTGTTAAGTGTGTTTTCGTTGGGTACTCCAGGAAACAAAAAGGGTACATGTGTTATGATCTGATGCACAGGAAATATTATGTTAGTGCCGATGTCACCTTTTTTGAGTCCGCTATCTACTTCTCCCCTACAGGTGATCGGTTGATGTCTTCGGACATTGATGAAGCCATATACATGCCACCACCTCCACCACAACCATCTTCGTTATCACCTCCACCAGCACTACCTACACCACCTCCACTTCCTATTACAATTCCTTTCCACCATTGCCACACCACTATACTCGTCGGCTTGCTTCTGCTCATGGTCACCGCTCATCATCTAGCTCACATGAGGTATGTTTTGAGAATATAATTTCTAATGATGGATCCAATGGTTTACCTGAGCAGGCTGCATTATAGGGGGCATATGAGGAGGTACTGATTTGGATCTACCTATTGCGCTTCGGAAATAGAAGCGTAGTTATGTGTCATATCCTATAGCATCTACGATTTCTTTTGATCGCTTATCTGGTGAATTCAGGAATTTTGTTGTTGCACTATCTACTGTGGACATTCCACGGAATTACCAAGATGCTTTGAAAGACAGTCGATGGCGCTTAGTTATGGAAGAAAAAATGACTGCTCTTCAGTCAAGAGGCACCTGGAGTATTGTCCCTGCTCCTACTGGCGTGTCTACTGATAGCTGTAAATGGGTGTTCACAGTTAAGCAAAATGCAAACGACAACATCGACAGATACAAGGCATGCATGATTGCACGAGGGCTTACACAGACATATGGGGTGGATTATCTTGACACATTCTCACTTGTTGCTCATCATTCTGCCTTACAGATTCTTCTATCTGTTGCAATTATTTGAGATTGGCCATTGTTTCAGTTAGCTGTTAAAAATGCATTTCTATATGGTGATCTTCAGGAGGAAGTCTACATGCAACAATCAACTGGTTTTGTTGTTGAGGGGGAGTATTCATATGTGTGTAGACTTCATAAGGCGATCTATGGCCTTAAGCAGAGCCCTAGAGTTTGGTTCCAAAAGTTCCAGACTTGTTTGAAAGACAAGGGTACAAACGTTCTAATGCAGATCATTCCCTCTTTATACATAAAACATCCAGAGGTATGATTGCAATTATGGTGTATGTTGATGATATCCTTATTACATTATTACAAGAGATGACATACAAGGAATCAAGAGGGCGAAAGAAATGCTGGGTCATGAATTTGTCACCAAGGACCTTGGAGTCCTTAGATATTTTTTGGGACTGGTGTTTGCCAGAAATCAACAAGGACTCGTGATGACCCAGAGGAAATGTCACTGACTTTCTAAGTGAAACAGGAATGCTTGGATGTCGACCTGTCACTACGCCTATGGATCCAAGCATGAAATTATATGACGATGATACTGATGAGGTGGACAGGAGGAGATATAGAGAACTGGTAGGAAAACTTCTTTATGTTACAATTACCAGACCCGATATAGCTTTTGCTGTTAGTCGGGTAAGCCAATTCATGGAACAACCATGTCAGGTACATATGGATGCTATACAGATGATACTCATGTACCTTAAATTATCTCCAGGTGCAAGTCTATTGTTTAAGAAAGGCAAGGAGGTCACTATTTCAGCAAGCGTAGATACAGATTATGCAGGATGTCCAAAGGATAGGAAGTCCACCACTGGATTTGCTGTATACGTTGGAGATTCTCTTGTCTCATGGAGAAGCAAGAAGCAAATTGTTGTAGCCAGATCTAGCGTTGAGTCAGAATATAGGGCTATGGACCATGTCAGTACAGAAATGTACGTGGGTTAAAACCGTTCTTACAGATCTATATATAGAGGCCTCACTTCCTATGGCGTTGGAATGTGACAATCAAGCTTTTATTGCAAATAATTCAGTATTTCTTGAACGAACCAAGCACATCGAGGTTGATTGTCACTAAACACGGGATATGATCCAGAAGGACTTTATTTCCACATCTCATGTCAGCTCAGGGGATCAGACTGCAGATATTTTCACCAAGGCCTTACTTAGAGGACCGTTCCACATCTCATGTCAGCTCAGGGGATCAGACTGCAGATATTTTCACCAAGGCCTTATGAATGCTTTATGCAATTTACCCATAGGCTACTCTCCTATATAAGATAGCCTAGGGTTTATGGAATAAACAAGTCTCTTATTTTTCCCAACAAGTTATCTTAGTGGCTGTGATCTAGACCCTCATATTGCAAGAAAACCTCGTAGATGAGGTTGCCTTACCTTGATTTCTCTGGCATCTAACTTTTCAACCCAATCTGTCATATCTATATCAGTGATGGACCGTTAAGAAAAAGTGATTGACCAAAGTCAGATAGAAACTCGGTTAATTGATTAAACTTAAGTTGAATCGATCATACAAAAAGTAGCCCTAGGAGATTGATCATGGCTATCAAGGTGATTGATCACGAGAACTGGTAATAAAAGATGTATATAGGCAATGATGGGTACATAAATTGATCGATCACAATGAATAACAGTCTTTGCTAAAAAGCACATGTATGATCATCTAGACTAGTGTGATCGATCACAGTGTTCGGTTGGATGATAACGTGGAGGCAGCAATAAGTTTTCAGATTGATCTAAGGAGACAATGATGATGCTCTAGAATGGAACGAAATCCCATGAAGCGCCCTAAAAAGAGGCAAATTTAGTCTCTCCATAAAACAACCGAACAACCTTGTGTTGGAGACCTTATCTTGGGGGATAGAAATTTCAATCACACATAACCGATTACATGGATACTATCAATTCATACCAAGTATAAGGAGAGCACTCACAAAGCTTCAGCCCTTGATTGAATTGGTCCAGATACCATGTAGAAAAGTAATCTCATAATTACACAAGGATTTATGTGGAAACCCTTCTTCTATACAAGATGGAGAAATCTACGGAAGCTTGGACCTAGCGACCTCTCGTGAACTAATCTCTCTTTCCACTAAAGTGGATGCACTTTATATAAGTTCAGGGTTAAAGCAAAGCCACACCCAGGATCTCTTCGACCTCAATACAATATCCAAACTATGAGGGGATGGGATCTGATCTACGACTCTACGTAGTAGAAGGTTGGCATTGTTATAAGAACAGTTGTTATAATATATATGATGTACCTAAGTAGTATTTTAGTTATTTTCCCTTGATGATGATGGAATGAATCGGATTTCATGGTCCTCTAATTTAAACGATTCCTTTGTCAACTGAGTGGTTGGTTACTTTGGTATCGTATTGATTCCAAAGCTCCATACTTCAAATTGATTACAACCTAACCGATCATGGATTTCCATCCATCCATGAGCACCCATATATGGATTTTAGATTGAGGTCTGTCAACATCAACACGAGGCACATGCTCACCTTTCTACCTTTTTTTTTAAATCTGTAAAAGCAAGTAGGGGCCATGATAAAATCTATAAAATGAATAATGTACATAGAGATATATGCTAGCATCTATATGTCAATGTATTTATCTAAATCCATTGTTTAATCTTCTGCAGATTCTGCTTCACTGGGGGCAGCGCTAAGAGCAGCGCATGGTTGGCTATGCAACAAAAAGGGAGGCTTTGTGCCTATATCAGACATCTACACAAAAACGTTAGAGAGCACATCTCTTGCTACAAAACTTTCCATGGAAGCTGGAGATACGGAAATCCTCCGCAAGTACATGGCATTAATGAAAAAAAGGATCGAAATCGAGAATCGCCTTGTGGAAAAATTTGGTCGCAGATAAAACTGTGATGCCAAGTTCCTCAGCTATTATTTAAGCCAACTGTTCACTTTCTGAATTGCACTTGGAGTTGAAATTTTTTAGGAGTGCTCCCAGATGCATACATGTTTTATTTGCGAAGGGGCTCAACCTGGCTCTGTACATTATGGACTTTACTTGCCTATCCTATTTTGGTTGGTATTCAATCGAAAGGATTTGAGGATCGATAACCGATATTGCTGATCTAAGCCCCCACACATAAGAGCGTACAGACAAGGACCAAATGATTTTAAGTCAGGTATTTAGCTGCTCAGATCACGCGTAAAGAACCAGCCTTATGGACATAAAAGGCCTTGCTACTTACTGAATGTGTGCTGTTTGCCGAGGTATTACTTTCAGGATAGTTTGATGATTTCATGACTTAAGTAGTAGAATGAAGCTGACATCGGTCAAGCCTCAGTTGTGCTATCTAAAGCTGCGCAACAGCACCATCCAACAAGTACCTAGCTGGACATCGTTTGGTAGTGGGGTTGGATGGGAGTAAAGTTCTTCGATCTTTGACTATGTTAGTAATTACTAGGAACCCCTCTAATGGTTCGGGCAGAAGTAGTGGCTCCCACTTAAAGAGGACCAGGGTTTGAATCTCCCTCCAACCGCCCTTCTACTAGTAAAAAAAGTAGAAGGGTAATATTTTGGTGAATACCAGTATTTGGGTGATTGGGGGAATTAGACTACAATATGGTGTTAATTATTGTTTATAAAGTATTGAGTTAAAATTGTTGTGTCGATGTTGGTTTTTATTTGTGTTAAAACATAATAATTTAGTATAAATTGATAATAAGAAAAACTGAAAAAAGTGAACTTTATAAATTTAGAAACAAGCCCTTTCAGTTATGGAAAATATCCAATGAACATGTGTATGCTTCCTATTTACTTAATACATTTAGCAACTGAATGCATTGCGAGTACAAAAAATATATGTTGCTCAAGGTTCATTTACTTGTGGATATCATCGTCATTTATGGTATACCATGTTATCAATATATTCGAATATAACTGTAAGTGCGGACCTATAAACTGAATAATTACTTTTACATTTAAAATTTTATTTTTGACTTGCCTGTAGTCTAAATATAATTACAACTATATGTAAAACTGAATTTTAACTAGCTATGCAATATTTTCTAAATTTACGATATATTAGACCTTGTAAAGATCCAATTTTCGTGATTTTTGATATGTTATTGTTATAATTATGTTTGAATTTATACGTAAGGTTAGGTTTTTATAATAGAGATGTTATATTTAAAATTGTATTTTTTTAGATTTTTTGTACTTACATTTTTATTATAATTAAATATATTTATAAAATTGGATTATCAAAAACCTTGTTAATAAGAAAAATAAATTTTAATAAATTAATTTTAATTAATACAATCAATGGTAAAGATCATAATAAACTTTTCGTAAAAGTTGTCTTGGTTCAAGTGGGGATAACATTTTTCTTCTGCATGTCCATGGAATTTTGAAAAATCCAAAAATTTCAGAGTTAGATATAGAGGTAGAGTAATTTGCTGAACAAACCACAATCCTTTGTTTATGTCTGGAGTCAATTAATGAAAAAGGAATTATTTTATAATATTAATTAATTGATTTAAATAAGCGAGGGACTAATGAACAAGTGGGAAGTCAAAAGCAAGTAAGGAAGATGAATGAGGACTTTCCTCTCATTTGACATGGGAAGTGGAACATTAGATGAGATGCAGGAGGAAGCTCGACTTTTCACATGGGGGGACTAGAATAGATTGGATGGGGATGCATGTGAACAATGTCTTTTCTTTTGAATTACACATAAGTATTTTTCTTTTGTTATTTTGCATAAAGTATCTCAAAAACCTTGTGATGAAATTATAAAACATTAAATATCTTTGACTTCGTAGAAGGAAAAATAAATACATTTAACAATTTTGTTCAAAAAACAAATGACATTGGGTATACATGTTTCTAAAATTACTTAAACTATCTTTCTCATCAGGACTTCAAGTCAAAGTAATCAATAATAAATTCTATAGAGAATTTCTCTGCATCATCTTTCTCAATGTAAGTTAATAGAAAAGTCATAAGAACATCATTCTTAATCTTATTCTAGATTATATGATTTTCATTACTGAAAATGCTCTTTTATTCATTGCAACCGAAATAAAAAGTGTCATCGTAAGTTGTATCAATCTATAAATCGAATAATATACTTCTGTCTTTCTTGTTTCAAATAACTTTTTGACAAAGATCTACTTGATTTGAGAAACTTTTGAGAATATGTTGTATAGTGGCATATGTTATGAGTTCAGTGGGGCTGCCCCTTGGTAGGAGCTAACTTGGTTTCCCCGGCGCAATTTCGCTCATTTTTTTGAAAATTTCTTCCGTGAATATTCATCACTATATCCATGTATTATGCTATTCAAATTTCGTGCGAAACAGAGACTCCTACGGCCTCCATCTAGACAACCATTTTTTAACGGTAACAGAAATGCTAAAACGCCCCTTCTAGATGGAGGCCGTAGGAGTCTCTGTTTCGCGCGAAATTTGAATGACATAATATAGGGATTTATTGATGAAAACCCACGGAAGAAATTTTCAAAAAAAAATAAAAAAACCGGCGAAATAACGCGGGGGAGCCAAGTTAGCTACAGGGACAGTCCCATTTTATCCATATGTTATATAGTGTATCAACTGCTTTTTCAGAGTAATATTCTCATGATTTGTGAAATATGCAAGATAAAATTCCTTTGTTAGTTTGCATATATTCATAGACACTTAGAGTAAGAAGATTGATGTATCCTCAAATTTATCTGGTTAGAAGTGACGAAGCAATGTAATTTCTTGTACTTGACCATGTAACCTTCTTCGGCTATAAGAATAATGAGAATTTGCATATGGAACATCAATGTTTATTTTCTAAAAAAATAGCACAACTTTTTCATGTAATGAGTACCGACCATTTTCTTGTACCTTTTAAAGGTCATCTTTTGTAGATGAAACAAGTTGTAGTGCACTCAAATAATCAAGATTTCTCCGTTGTAAAACTTGACAAATTTTTTTATAACGTCGTAATGTATATTTTGTTATAACTACATATTGATCTATAGTGACAACTCCTTCGAGTTTCACTTGGACATGTTGTAGTTTACTAATCTGATTAAGTCTAGTATCTGATTGAGCTTCACTAATAGAACTATATATTCAACATCATCTTTTCGAGTAGCTTATAATTCATCATTATGTTTCAAATATTCATTGATTGTGTTGATATTGTATTTAGTTTATTGAAAAACTTGTGAATATGATTCATCTCTTTTGAGGTTATAGTGAGAGCCAATTAAAGATGATAGGTAATCATCATCTTTACAGTCACTAGAATCATGTAGATCTTCTTAAGAAATACTTTCACTAGGATTCTTAGAAAAATAGACGGTAATTGTTATATTAGAGATTTCTAATTTGAAAGTATTAAGGTGAAAAGTATGATAGCATAAAATAAACTTTATAGTATATATTTTTTGTTATTGCATGATGTTTTTTAAGGATTTGAGAAGATCCTTAAGTGCGTCATGGAAACGTGAGGATCACGTCGTATGCAATCGGAAATGACTAGATGCACTAGTCGTTCGAGGTAGCGGAATTTAAAAATTTTCAAACGATGAAACCACATGATCCAAGAACACTTCTCGAATTGTTTCATCTAAACTATAAACAAGTATTAGGTTTACCTCTTGAAGTGTTATTGCAATCGGATCTTTAAACGAAGAGACCTCCTGTCTCAAGTCCGATCAGGCGGAGGAGGCACTTGCAAGCGTGTTGATGAGACGCGTGCTCCTCGCAATCCATGTTGATGATCCAAGCAACGAATCTCCTGATCTCGTCACATGAGATCAGATGTATTCTTCACGAACGAGGCACAACGAAGGAAACAGAAATCCGCGAGCAAACAATCCGACAATATAATGTCGATGTTGTGCAGATGGCGACTCTCTCAAGGGATCCATGGTGGATGACCACATTGAGAGAGAGAGATTACGTATAGAGAGAGAAAGAGAGGGAGAGAGAGAGCATATTGTTTTGATGTGACATGAAGAGCAAGGAGTGCCTCTTCTTATATAGTATTTTGGGATCCATGGATCTCAATCCATGGATAACACAAAATCAATGGATGAGATTGATTTGTGTTTCTTTCAAAGGCCATGATTTTATTGTAAAAATACAACAACAATTAATTTGATTAAATTAAATATATATTGAATAATCAGTATAAATTAATTTCAAATCAAATTAATTATCTTGGAGATAATTAGAAGGAGATAACCATCTACCAATCAAGGGGGAACGACCACCCAATCCTATTGGGACTTGGTGGCCGTCCACCACCTTTGATGGATGGCAATCTTTTCCAAGGACATTACATTATCTCATTCCAACATTATCTCACAATAATAATTCTCAATTATCTTGAGAATATTGCAATCTTGCTATTGAAAATTTGTGAATCACATTCACAACCAAAATAATATGTAAATTATATTTTCAAATAATTATCCAATGTGAATCCAATTCACATCAATAATTAATAAAAAATATAAATTACAATAAGCTCTATGTGATATATATTATAAATAATATTTATAACATATATGATTAATATGGATAGTGTTGTCCACATTATTCATATTCATGATAACTAAAATCACATTTAATCATCTTGGATCTCTATTCTCATGTGTCCAAATAATATGAATCACATTCACATTATTCATATCTTTGATAATTAAATTACATTTAATTATCTCAGATAACTCTCATTATAATATGAATCAAATTCATATTATTCATGATACTTAAATCACATTTATTTATTAATTTTCTCAATGCTCTGATACATTTATCAACGGTGAAATTATTCATGAAATCTTTCAAGGATAATGCGCTTTCTCCGCGGATACTTGGAGATAAGGACATGGCGATGGTATTGTTCCATGTATAGTGACTTGGATATTGAGATCACATCTCATATCCAGATCTTGCGGACCTCTCATAGATGCTTGATTAAATCAATACCGCATATTTAATCTTCTCATTGTATCTGAATCACATTCAGATCACTGTCCAACATTTAGACCAATATCATATTACTTCTCTACTGAGAGAAGTCACTAAAATCTAGACATGTTTCATCACTCCCTAGGAATGGAAGTATCATGGTTATACAATCGTTTATGATCACATCACCCTCAGATATTCCTAATACATCCTGCATACTGAAAAACCTAGAATAAGCCCGAAGTATTAGATCAATTATACATTGCCTACTGCATGATTTTATCATTAAATTTCTCATTTCATCATTGGGAGTCGGTATCTATCATATGCTTTCCAAAAGCATATATCATATCTAGGTGTTGATTATATATTTTCTAAAAGCATGTATCAAACCTACAAATTCAATCAACCTTTCGAAAGCGAGATGACCACACACAGAATTTGATCCTTTCCTATATCTCATGAGTGAGCTCATGTCTTCCAGTTCAACAATGAACGTGTATGATCCCATTGAAAGATCATATTACTCATATGCCCTTGCATGCACACTAACATGTCGGTGTATAGATCTTGGTTAGGTCATCAACCTATTGGTCTGCCAAATGTATATACTCAGATATATAGTAACACATCTGTCTCCGGTCAAAGGACGCGTGCCTATATCATAATTGTATATGGCATAGGTCTTTGATTATCTCAATCTCGTTAAGTCGACTCTTTAACGTAACTTATCTAGCACCTTCGAATATCTATTCTTATGCTGAGGATCTGCAGAGGACGGTTAGATATCATCCTTTAAAGAAAGGATTGCCATATCCTTCTCAGGTTGGAGATCATCTCTTAACAATCATTTGACGATGCTTGATGAGTCCTCAATCTAACTCTTTAGATATTCATCCAAGCACTAGCCTCTATGATTCAACAACTGAATCAACAACTATATGATCACTAGGATGGCTGTGATATATAACCTTAATTGTATTAAGAGGCCTATTATGCAAATTAGTTATTCTTCATTTTAGATCAGTGAATGATATTTGCAATAACATTTATTGCATAATGGCTCTCCGTGGGCTTGCATGCAACAATTTTATATTATTTCTAGGTCAATCAAAATACTCAATCAACAAAAAAAAATCTAGGCCCACACAAATATTTTAAAGAGGTTGTTATATACGTTTGATTCAAAGATCCAACATTATGAATAATCTTGCATAGGTAAATCATTACATGTTTACTTTATTTTCTTATAGAAAGTTTAATTTTGTAAAAGTAATATGTGTGTGTATAAGGGTCATGGAATCTGCACCTTAGAGTGTAACTCCCTGCATCGGACTTATTTTTTCATGATTTTTACCTTTTTTAATGAAAACTTAGGGGGATTTACTTAATATGTTAAGTGGAATAAGTGTTTCAAGTTTCATGCAAATTAAACAACTCTAACATGTTCATCTAGAAGAGGTTAGTTCAACTATTTTAAAACCGTTAAAATTGTGTAGTCTTGATGGATATGATAGAGGTCTCAAATTAAGTTGAATTTGAAATTATACCATGGTGATACATGGTGCTCTAAATCCCTCAAGGTTTTATTTCAAAACAAACTAAAAATAAAGAAACAATAGGTCGGGTGTAGGGAGTTACGAGCACCCATCGGTGTAGGCTCCTTTTTCCCATTTATATATGTACATACACACACACACATACACAGACGCACGCATGCATACACAGACACACACACACATACACACAGACACACACACTCACACACAGACACACCCCCCCCCCCGCACACACACGCACACGCACGCACGCACACACACTTGCAGACACACACAGACAAACATACACAGAAACAGACACATACACAGACACATAGACACACACACACACAAAGACACACAGACACAGACACGCACACACAAGAGCGCATGTGCACGTGCACCCACCCACACACACACACACATACACGCATACCCACATGCAGACCCACATGTATACCCACACGCATGCACACATACACGTGCCCACACACGTGCATACACGCACGCACACGCACGCATGTACACGCACACACACGCGCGCGCGCACATACTCTCTCTCACACACACACGCGCGCGCGCACACACACACTCATACACGCACACACACGGCACGCGCACACACACACATGCACACGTACGTACGCACGCGCACACACACCCCCACACCCACACACACGCACACCCACACCCACACATGCGCACACACATGCGTACACACACACACATGCGCACGGGCGCGCACACACACACACGCATGCGCACCCACACACACACGCACACACATCCACACCCACTCACACGCACGCACACATACGCATGCTCACATACACGCACACACATACACATGTACACACACGCACGCACCCACACGCACATGTCCGCCCATGCACATACACGTATGCACACACCCGCAAACACACATACATGTACGCACATGCACGCTCGCATGCGCGCGCACACACACACACACGCACACATGTGTACACACACAGAGACAAATACAGACACAGACACATACACACAAACACACACACACACATAGACACACATACACCCACACCCATCCACACACATACACACACGCACATGCACACACACGCGCTCTCTCTCTCACACACACACATACACACACGTACACCCGCACACATGCACGCACACCGACACACACGCACACAGACACACGCACACATACAAGCATACATACACAGACACACACACACACAGAGACACACAGATGCAGATACACAGACACACACAGACACAGACACACACATATGCACAGAGATGTATACACACACAGACACACACGCACGCATACACACACAGACACACACATGCACACAGACACATACGTACACAGCCACACACACACACATACGCTCACACAGACACACACACACACAGACACACACACACACGCACGCACGCACGCACACACACACACACGCACGCACACACACGCGCTCAGACACGCGCATACAAACACAAACATACATACACACACAGATACACGCATACACAGACAGACACAGACAAACCACCCACCCACACATACACGCACACACACGTACACCCGCACACATGCACGCACGCACACACGCACGCACACAAACACACACACACACATACACAGACATAGACACACACATACAAACACACACACACACAGAGAGAGACATAGAAATAGACACACACATGCACGTGCGCGCACACGCACACATGTGCGTGCATGCACCTACGTGCACACACACGCGCACACACATACAAAGACACACACACGAAATTTTTGTATTGATGGCTTTTTGGTGAACATCACATAAAAATTTTAAATATAAAAACATTGGAACCAATGTTCTATTGATTATGATTTTCTTTTGTTTCTAATTTCTAGATATTTACTTGTACGTATTTCTTTAGATATATTCAATATGTTCACGTATATCTACTATACCATGTGTATCATTATATTACAACAAATTATAAATATGAACTTTTGTGTACTCTAGTCTATTGAGTAAGAATTCTGAAGGATTCAAAGATTACATTTCAATTACTGTTAAGATGAATAAGATAATTGATTAAATACACATTTAAAAAAGTAGACAGATTCAAAGGTGCAAACACGTCGTTGCTTTTTTTCTTAGGGATATTTACATCTATAATCTCGAGTAATTTTGTAATTACCTCAGAAACCCCTATAATAATGAATTACACCCAGGACTCTCAATAATGCTCTGTTTTATACGTATAACCTTCTGTTAATTTAGTTCATTAAGTCAACAATATGAATGAGTTAATCTAACCAATCTGAGATCTAACGGGTAGGATTAACTAAAGTAAAAAAGAAAGAAAAGAAAGGATTTTTTTGTGCGGACGGAAAGGCCGCTTGCTTGCACGGGAGGGGGTTGGGATGGGGGGGTGAGGTCAACCTTGACGGTGGTAGGAGGGAAGGGGCTTGCAGGTCGAGCTTGGAGGCAGTGAGAGGGAGGAGGCTTGCAGGTCAGGGGGTTGGAGGCGGGAGGGGGGCATGCAGGTCAGGTTGGGGGATCGGGGTTGGAGGCGATGGGTCAGTGGTGGAGGCTGCCCAGGGAAGAGGTGGTTGGTGCGGGGGTGGGGTGGGGAGGTGGTGGTCGACGGGGGGTGTTGGCGGGTTGGAGGAGGAGGTAGGTAGGGTGGAGGAGGAGGAGGTAGGCGGGAGTCAGCTGGTTGGAGGAGGAAGGGTATTGACCATTCTTAAATAATGTGAACTTAAAGGGTATAAAATGTAAATTACTTGGCAGATATCGTTATAGTTAACGGAAAAATAGATGGATGTTAACACAAGGTTATGAATATAAGAGTTGAGCATATTCAGGATCCTGAGTGTACTTCATGATTATAAAAGTTTTCAGGGAAAATTACAAAATTACTTAGGGTTATGAGTGTAAATATCCCTTTTTCTTATCATAGCATAGCATGTAATAATAATTAAAAATGAAATATAATTATATTAGTAAGATTTGTATGATGGACATAACTATGTCATGATAATATCACCATTTTTTCCAAAAGTCAAAGCTTATAAAAAATTACATGCCAAAAATAAAGGGCAATATAGAAGGGAATTTAACATCAACAAATATATATATATATATATATATATTATTTTGAGATAATAAATGAAGATTAATGGATCTTAGACGATAGCAAGTAGTCGGCTAGGCTCGGACGAGGGTGGGAGTTGGGATATCAGATATCAAAATGTGCGGCAATTACGTAGTGGGTTGCGATGATTGTAGTGTTGCGACTTGCGAGTGTGACGATGAAACCGATAGAAATGGAGTCTCGATGGTGAGGAGTACCCATGGGGGGTTGTGTTAGTTAAGAAGGGATGGAGGGGGTGGATTTTGCAATAATATTATCAATGATCAAAATGTAGTAGTAAATTTATTATATCTAATATTTTTTAAAATTATTTATATTTTTTATAAAAGGGATGCCTCCACATCTGAGAGGACTTGAGGATTGACCGACTCTAGTCCCTGTTGATGGTGGTTCCTCAGACAGTAGACGGAGCTAGTAGTCTTGCCAAGCAGAGGGTAACCATCACAGTGTGAAGTTTTCAATCGTCTTCTTGGTGGTATGACACTTCTTTTGTTTTTAACATACCACGGTGCATACCCGTGCTTCACGGCATGAGTAATTTTAAGGTAATATATAAAATTAGGAGGTAAGAATATAAGAACATATTAAGAGCATAATACGAGAAGTATGGACAAACATATTACGAAGAAATTTCACTGATCTTGAATGTACGTTTTTCAAATACTAAGCTTCATTTTCATGACTTAAAAGATAATGTTATCTACAACAAATAGGAGACATAAAATCAAAATAAGAGGAAAGAAACAAATAAAAGTTCAAATACATAAAGGAGGGGAAATTTAAGTTGAAAAAACGTACCTATTTTTCATCTAGTGTTGGTCCCACTATAGTTGGTATTTATTAAATTTATGGCATCTAGACCCTTTTTTAAAAAAAAACATCGTTGTATTAATTAATAAATATATTTTGCACTGATAAATACGAAGATATAAAGATAACAAGTGATTGCATATATGATCCATGAATTATTGTCCTTCGTAACCTTTTCCATTAATTAGATTTTCAAAAGTTAATGTTATGTAATTAAAATTTTTTATAATGTTTGATATTTTAAAAAAGTGAAATTATGTACTTTTCCTTTTGTTTGTAAATAATAATCTTCAATTAAATTTATTCATATATCGTTTGAGGATTCAATTTATAAACATCAATTTTGAAAATAAAAATAAACAACAATTATAATACATGGAAAATAAAGATGATGAATTATTATGTACAAACTAAATAAATGAAAAATAACGATGAATTATAACATAAAAACTCATCTCCAATGAGTAAAAATATAAAAGCAAAAAACTTTGAGGATGTGAAGTGTAAAAGTAAAAAAATGTATTAAACATTATTGTACAAATTATTATGTATAATATGATTAATATAAACATTAATAGTTTACAACATGGTAATATATAATTTTGTTGGGGTTGGGGAAAAGGGATGTGAGAGAAAAAGTCCCAAAATCTAGAAATTTAACCAAGCAAAGGAGGGGGGATGAGAGACGAAAGAAGAGTGCTTGATGAGATACCATTTTTAGTAAATGGATAGAGATCATTGATATTTTTATAGTTGTTTATGATTATTATGAGGCTAATTTTAATTTTATAAGAAATAGATTTTTGTTTTTAATGGTACAATTGTTTTATGATTTTTTATTTATTTATTAATGTAGGTATCCTAGGAAAGATCATTAGTTGATACATTTATGTTTTTTCATTTACTTATTAATGTAGGTATCATGAGGAAAGATCATTAATAGATACAGAAAGATATTTTAATTAAGTATACATTATATCTTTATTTTTATTTTGTTATCGGAATGAAATTTAAAAATATGTGTTACACTTTTATATAAGAGATAAAAAAAGGATGACAAATATTTATGTTTTTTAACAACTTACTTCATATATCTTGTAGTATTTTACAAAAGAAATAGCGAAGTTAAACATCGTAAATTGAATTGTTGTAAAGTGATTTATAGATTGTAAAAACGATTTTAATTAGATATGCAACATATATTTTTATTATTTATTATTTTATAAATAAATATGTGTATTTTTACCATCCATTAAAAAGACATGAGTGTACATATCAATTGAGAGAGAGAGAGAGGTGATAGGTAGGAGAATATGGGTGAGGCGACGACATGTCTGTCTGAGAGAAAAAGCTAGGTGAAACTCAACTTTAGTGTAGGTTATAGATGTAGTGATGCGGAGAACTCGACATATTTTTCAAAGCTATCTTGGACATCGAGCCCATTTTTACATTTCCGTCACTATACATGATTTCATTGTGAAGGATGTTGTATCATAAGATATTGAGTTATGGAATTAAATTTTATCACATGTTTTTTTAAGTATATTGTTATATATTTTCTTATAGGCCCATTTTACTTGAAAGTGGTGGACAAGTTTACTTAGGAGCAGTCATACTATCGATTTTTATATGTTGGGAAATGTAGATGAAATGCTCGTCGTAACAGGGGACATATAAGAGAAATGTAAATAAGTCAACTTCTTTTTATTTTAGAATTCCTGAAAGAATATACCTATTACTTGGCATGTAGGTCACTATTTTGATCCTGCAGTCCCCTTTGAGTAATCGTAAAGAATGTATTTCTAGGTATTATTGACGCAACACGATGAAGGGAGCAAATGTTTATATTGTTCGATTTTGAACCTTTGCTATAACGTAAGTTAAAAGTATTTATTTTAATTATATGAATACTGATTAAGTAATTACCACGAGATTTATTAATTAGAAATATGACCTTGACCATTTTCAAGAAGAGATCCTTGAATTGAACATAGGTAGTTACAACTACCCTCAGGTTCTTCATCCATTAACCCATCTTATCTTTCAAGGAAAAAGAGAGTCTTTGAGCCTAATGTAGTCTTGACTAATCCTAGGACGCTTAAGGCTAGAACATACAAACTGAAAGTCCCTAACGAATGCATATGGTTCCTCGTGCGCATTCCCGTGAAAGTGAGGCAACAAACTTATAAACCGCGGCTTCAACTTGTATCTACTTCAGATTCTACTGAACTTAGCCAATTTGTCATTTGATATTGCCTAGGATTATAAGCCTCATCTATGGGTGCATCTCCACCCAGATTCAACTTGCCAGTCTGTGCTCTTTGGGTCTTCTCGCTCTTCCTCCTCTCTGTTTTGTCTCTTAGGAGTCATCGTGAATGAATCTTTTAAACCTTCATCAAAAAGAGGATTGGATAGAGATCTTGACGAAGACATTGAAATCAAGTCAATCTCACCAAGGCAACGATATTCCTAAGTGAGAAGAGACGAAAGAAAGGGACCGGTTGGGATGTAACCTCTCCCGAGGAATGAATCATGATACACTAGACCGAAACAAGGGTTATTTCTGATCCGGGAAGGTCCGAGGGAAGAAGGTGATTGTACCTGAGAAGACGTGATATTTGGACAGTTCAATGAAAGGTTTGCAAAGTCCGAACAAAAATCCAATCAATTATCCATCTTCAATTTCAAAGAGAGCACAGAAAATGAGCACGCTCGATTCAAAATAAGGAACCTAGTAACTACAATGCACGAAAATGTACGGAATCAACTCCTACAATACAATGCAAACAAACATCTCTGAATGTGTTCATCAAATCAACACGTGAAAGCCATGAGAGTTCAGCTTATTTTTATCTAGGCAATTTTAAGTTAGTGATTCAAACAATCTTATACAAGCACGCATGGAGTCTCCTACTACACCCAATTGAAGTCCTACTATAAGCCTTCAATCAATGGAGCGATCTTCCCAGACCGTCAGGTTCCATATCACACCCCAAAAGGAACTTATAGGCGTAGCAAAATGTATTTCTAAAGTTGGAGGCAACCACTTGCAACTCCCAAAATCTGTAAGAGTCAGACCTGGAGACTTAGGTTGGAAGTCTAGGGTTTTGGACTTGAACCTTAGGGATCCATCCTCACCCACTCTGTCTGGAGGTAAGCACCTACATACGATTAAGATTTTATGTCTGTAAAACAAGATTGATTTTATTCCAGATTATGTATATCAACTTGCATTAATTCATTCATAATTTTAATATTGGTTATCACTTGAATTTAGGTGATCGCAATAAATCGCCTAGCATACAATCTCTTTTTCATTTATTCTTAGGTTAGCAAAAATCGAGGGAGAGAGCGAAAAATAGAATGCAATTAGAAAATGATGATGCAGTCGTTAGGAATACTTACAGTGATTCCCAACACTTTCCATGTGGATGCAAGATTGAATTTGTAAAAATTACACTATATGATGCAAGTCAGGAAAAGTTGCACCTAAACAATAGTTTTGTTAGCGATGAAAAATCCAATTAAATAAGGCTAGATAGAATGTATTTATGTTTCTCATGAATCTCCTAAGATCTTGCAATTGTGAATATTTTGAGATTATGTGGTGTATCCTAAGTTGTGAAAAAGATCAAGCAAATATGACCTAAGATCTGTCTATGCTTGAACCTAGATCATCACTCAAATCGAGAATCACTATTGATACAACCACGCAAATAATAAAAATAAAAAGAGGCCCTTATTATATACGTGAGAACTCAATCGAAAACCGATGTAAATGGGAAATTAATTACAAATTAATTACTTAAACAAATTACAATAAGTACTACACAATAAAACACACAAAAATAGCTATCTAATGGACTTAAAATTCTTCTAGAAAATCGCTTTGCAGTCTCCCCAACAAGAAAGCTGCTGGAAAATGTCGCGAGGTCGAATACTACCTCATACCATGAGTCAGGAGATTGACCTCAGACACTGCCACCTCATCTCGTCTTCTTCTTCTTCTTACTCCAAGTTCCTAGCCTCCACGGTCCTCCAGTCTTGGTCAGCTTCATGGGCAAAACACAAAGAGTACCAAATATAATCTCAGAAGAAATCTAGCACATTAAATAACTATTACCCACATAGAAAATCACAACAACAAATAATAAAAACAACAAAACAAACACTTTAACTAAGGACTCTAAAAATCACAAAAATAACTAATTCACACTAAATGTAACCAAATAATGTACTGCGTCCCCAACAACGGTGCCATCCGATGAATGGCAAATCGGCTATGGTAACATGCACTCATTGTAGCACCATTTTGATGCAGCTAAAATCCGATTGCGGCTTTTAATGTTATAAAGTTGTCGGTGTAGAAAAGCTGCAAAGAGATCCCAGTCGATCAAACAAAATTCAGTTTTTAGAGAATAAAAACCTACACTATTTATTTATCCAGGCAAGTGTGCCTGGGTCGAACTCAAGGAGGCAAAATAGAGTGCTTTGATTTTTTAGGAGAAAATCTTTTTGTGATTTATTTTACCAATTCACAGTCAGCACTACCAAATCTAAAATCTCTGCGAAGAGGACTCGATTTTAATTTATAAACATGGGAAAGTCTAGGGTCGAAAATAGGGACACAAACAACTATTAATTAAACTTAAGTGCCAATTAATTATTTCAGTGAATTAAAAGTCTTGAGTCAAGAATTATACGAATGCACACAAAAACAAATCCATTTTTTCAAATCATTTTTAATGCATTTATTTAATATGAAGAACAACAATGCAGTATATTCACATAAACAAATAACACAAACAAATATTAGAAAATGTACGCTCTTGATTAGATAATAAAATACTTGTGATTTTGATTAAATAGATTAATGATAACTTAGTGTCAATCAGAGCCAAGCCAACCAATGAATAATTTATTTTAATTCAATAAAAAGGCATAATATAACAAGTGAGTACTCTAAAATTCAATGTGTGATATGTAGATAAAAAAATGTGATTTGAGTGCATGAAGTTAAAGACGACGATGAAACGAGCTTTTCAACGACACCAAATTCATTAAAATCAGAGTTGTGGATCACAAGATGTTGTCAATACAAGGTAGGAACATAACGGCAAGAAAACTTATTTATTTTTATTACAGAAGAGTTCAAAAAGGACTAAAGTGCAAATACAAGAACCTGCTAGGGTGATTTTGTAATTTTTCGTAGGCATATACTTATCTTTACTTTTTGATCTCTGTAAAGATACGCCTGTAATTTTTCGTTTATGGTGTGCATGCAACGCATGATCTCTAGGCTCGAGCGATGGATTGGTTCGGTCCAGGTGTCGTACTATGGAGGTTTGGATCTGGTTCAGGGCACCCAAACCACCGGTTCGAATCGTTGCTTCGGCTTGGAGATGTGGACAAACGAAGATCGTTGGATCTTACCCAACTGTGCTGATCCTACGATACCTGCTACATGAGGTATGCTCCTTCCTCCATGTGAGGAGGAGGAGCTTGTGCTCGGTGAAAATGTAATCTCTCCTTTGTGCTCCTATGGTCCAATTAAAGGTTGGGAAACCTTCAGTTTCGTCTCGCGAAGATATTGGTGCAACAATGACTCTCGGAGATGAGAGGAAGCTTAGTCTGGTGCATTAAAGTCTTGACAGAGGTGGGCTTCAACTCGACTCCGATGAATCTCTAATCATTGAGAACCTGTAAGGTTGAAAAGGACAAACACATACTAAGGCAAAACTTTTGGGATGCAAATGAAGTGAATGGAGGGCTTCCTAGAGCTTGGGATCGAGCCCTAAGTTGGTTATTGTTCATTCAAAATAAAAAATGAATCGAGATGGAAACATGATTGGAGTAACAAATAAGATTTACTAGAAATTACGTACGAAAGATGGATTGATGACGAAGGTATTGATCAACTCGAATGGTTAAATAGATTGATATCCATGAACGAATAAAATGGTGAGCAATGAGATGAAGTAAAATTGAATAGGCTTACTTGAAGATACAACAATATGATTAATGGGTTTAAAGGACATTTTCTGCTTGGATTGGGGCTTAAGAATGCTTTGGTCGTCACTTAACCAACTAGGCGAAGATTGGAAGCTTGATCAGATGTAGCGATGGCTGAAGCATGGCTTGAATTGTCAAAGGATATCACCGGAGAAGGTACTCTTTGTCGCTCAACTTCTCTCTCTCTCTCTCTCTCTCTCTCTCTCTTCCTGACACTAAGGAGGAAAAGGGCTTGGTGACTTCTCCACAATGGGCGGATAGTCGTTAATGGTGGCTGAGAGGGGGTTTTAAGGAAGAGGAAGGTGTAGGAGGTTAGGGATGGTAGTGGTTTCAACCACTCCCAGCCGACACGAGAGAGAGAGAGAGAAGAGAAGATAAATTAGGGTATGTGCAAGGATAAGGGAGGTTAGGTGATTGACGAACCACAAAATCGGCCCTTTAATAGTGCCAAATTAGCACTTGATATCGTCATCGTAGTTGGGCCAATTCTGGTTCATCAAAGGAGATCATCTGATTGATATATGTCAAATAAGAATGAGATGGTCATGTTTTTATTTTTTACTTGGCAAGAAACCAAGGTCGAACTCAGGGACACGAGCCTTTCTCTAATTATCCGTATTTTTATTAATTTAACTAAGTGTTGAGTTGGAGATTGATATAGGTCAAATCATGCAAGGAGACACAACATTAAAACAAACATGCATTATTTTATATTTTAATCATGCAGATAAATGCCATGAAATGCAATGGAAATATGCCCTAGAACAGAATAGATATAATGAGCAAATTAAATATGAGTCAATTTCAGATTTACTTAAAGTGTCAACTTGATCGACAAGGTGAACAAGGCTTAAATGAATAATAAGAGACACTTAGCTAACATGATATTACATTAAAATTCAAGTCTCTAAGATGAAAGATTAAGTATGCCATTAAAAAGTACATCAAACAAGCTTTCAAATGAGACTGAAATCAACTGAAACGGAAACATGATGCTCAAGTTATGCAACAATGAAGATAAGGGCATAAATGCAAGAAAACATGAAATGATAACTACAAACAGGTCCCTAGAAGGGGCTAAAATGCAATGAAAATAAGTTGTGAGGCCTTCCCTGTAAATTACCCACACGTACAGGGGTATTTTTGCAATTTCAAAAACCTGCGAGGGTGAAACTGCAAATTACCCATAGTACACGTGGGTTGCACGTGATAACAGGACCTGAATGCAAAATGGAGAAGTTCTGAGGGCGTCTTTGCAAATTGCCCATATATGCATGTGCCAGGCACGTGCCATCCAAGCTCGGAGGTTGGCTCGGGCTCGGCAGAGGCTCGGTGTTGCTTCGGCTTGGCTTGGACACTAGTTCAGGCTCGATGCAGGCTTGTGGAGGCTCGGGAGCATCCAAGCCTGGAGGCTCTGACGCTAGGCTCGGGGAGGCTCTGGCGTCGCCACGTGGCTGAGTGTAGACCCTTTGATCACAAGGATCGAAGGGCTCCTGGAGTCGTATACGTGGCTTCTCGTAGACCGTTGGATCTTCAAAGATCCAACGGTAGATGACGTTGATTGCGTGGCCTCATCTGGGCCGTTGGATGGTCGATGAGAAGACCATCCAACGGCATCTGTGCTTCCTCCTCTACCTTCGGCTGGCGGCGAGTTTGGAGCTTCGGCGAGGGAGCTCCAGCTCCGCCGCTCGCCCTCGGCTGCTGGCGACCTCCCCGAAGCTTCAGGGACGTTTGTCGAGGAAGAGGGAAGCTCGATGAAGAAGTCGGGCGCCTTTGCTCAGCCCATCGGAGCTCTGATGACGCTGGCGACGCTGGCGAGTTTGACGAAGTTAACTCCGGCGAAGCTCCGATCGTTGATGCTTTTGAAGACCTGCAACGTTAGTACCACATAGCCGAAGCGATTGGGACATGCGCGTGAGTGAATGAGAGCTCAAGGAGGCGAAGAACATGGGAGCTCGGAGCTCCTCCGCCGTGGGTGGCGGAGGAGATGGGTCGACTGTGGATAGGTATGGAGGAAGGAGAGAGGTGATGTCGGAGGAGCTCCCGTGAAAGGGGGGTGTGTGGTGGAGCTTGGGAGGTGATCATCGGAAGGTGAAGACGACGGGGAGAGCCCTAATTAAATCCACGAGATTGAATGAAAAGACAAACGAGGAAGAGGAGACTTACCTGGTAGGAGGCGGAGGAGAAAGCTTGTGCGCGAGCTCCGAGGTTGAGCTCTGGTCGTCGCTGAACATCGTCAGCCAGTCGGTGCAGCTCAAGCAGGCTGGAAGCACTGCGTCTCCGCCATGAACGACGGAGGGTCAACACCGGGGAGGGAAGTCGTCGTCGCTCGATCCATGCGCCCCTCTCTGTCACAGAGAGGCGGAGGAGGGATGGGCCTCCTCCCACGTAAAGGTGGACGCGGTGAATCAAGGGAGGAGGCGCGGTATTTGAAGGGTGAGCCGGCGGTGCAGGTGGCGCGGACGTGGGTTTAGAGGGCGCGCATGGAGCGAAGGAGAGGGGTTCGTGGGTTAGATGGAGGGTTCGCGAGGATGAGGGATGATTGGGGAGCGTGGTGAGGTGGTTAATGAGGGACGAGGTCGTCGGAGATGGCAGGAAAAAGGGGAAGGGCGAACGGGGTGCGCGATGTGGTGAACATGGGGAAGAGGTCTAACCAGAGGTAGGGGATGATTTGTTGGCCGTTGGATCTGAAGATCCAACGGCGGAGAACGAGGCGCTAAGGAGCGGTAGCGATGTGATCTGATGCGGCGCGATCGAAGGGCTGTGGATATGCCATGTGTCGCTCTGGAAGCGATGCGCGAACGGACGACGGTGATGGCCTTAGGGTTGGTGATCGAAGGGCTGATAATCAAAGCGGCAGTGGACGGCGGTGATCAAAGAGACAAAGGCGAGATCGGACGGCGCGCAACGCGCCACATGGCAAGCTGTGGGCGCGGCGCTAACGGGCGGTTCTGATCTGAAATGGAGATGATCCGATGGCAGAGAAGAAAGGGCGCATGTGGAGAACTTGCGGCAGTTGCATCTCAGGAGGAGATCTGACGGCTGGAAATGCGAGCGGATAAGACAAGGGCAACGGGCCACGTGGCTCACCCAGAACGAGCCACGTGGCCCAATCGGATTATTCCGAAAGTAAAATTGATTTTTGAGGGTTAAGATGGTCGAATTTGAGAAAACTCAAAACATGAAAGTTGTAGATCTTGATGAGATCTACAAGTTTCATGTTGACCAAAACTGGAGATGAGATCAAACAAAGACCCGAAATATTTTGGAGGGTATTTTTAAGGCTAAAAATACCACAGATTTTTGTTTTGCCATTTTTTGTGGTTTTTAATTTATTAGAGACTCTGATAATTACAAGACACTAACTGGGTTTTATTGAAATATATTTAAGCAAGGGGGTTAATAATTGAAAATTAAGATGATGAAATTGGGTTTCATCAGTGATGACATGGGTGGTTGTAGCAATGGAGGAGGTTGTCAGAGATGATATGGAGAAACTGGTGAAGCAGTTGGTAAAGACGAGGCGGGAAGTGACGTAAGGTAGACGATGATCCGTCGATCATCTGTAGAAAATGCAGAATGATAAATAACTGAGTCGTTTGATGAAGATTGCATCACTGAAATAAAAGGACATGTTGTAATAAAGAGCCGGTGATGCGTTAAGCTAACATCGGACTACATGACCCAATGAGAATTTAAATAAATAAATAAATAAATAGAAATTCAAATTAGAGGATGAATTAGGAAAATGTTAAACATGAAAGTTATAGATCTCGATGAGATCTACAAATTTCATGTAAAACTCAAAGAGAAATAATGTCATCTGTACATAGATAATAATTTACAAGTAATTAAAATAAATAAAAATATTTATTTTATTTTATTTTCTAATTTTCTCGAATTCTTGAATTATATTTTATGTTAAATTAATTATATGCAATACTAAATTAATTTTTATTTGATTTTTAATAAGAAAGAAATGCATAAAATAATAACATATTAATAGACTATATAATATAGTATAATTAGAATTAATTATTTACAGCACATAAGAAGACAATTAATGGTAATTGACATTAACTCTTATTGATTTTCTTAAGCAATAAAGATAAATATATTATTTTATATTGATAAATCTGGGATTTATCAATCTGAGATTTTATCAATTGTGCTCACCAGAAGCTCAAGCTGCTTGGAAATTTGCTCGAGCTTGTCCAACAACTTGGTTATACGTTCGATCACTTGTAATTTATTAAGGTCTTGTGATCGTTTTTCAATGATATCGACTTTAAAGAGATGGTTCATGATGATGTTGAGATTGGAACTCATGTCTCTCTCTTCTTCATGGTATAATGCCACATTTACAGACTTGTGAGGGATCTGTGGAGCTTTATGAAACACATGATATGAAGATAAGGTGATTGAGCCCTCAACCATCTCCTCTAAGATCTTTGTACATTGTCTTCATCCTTGTTGAAGTACAATCTGTTGCACGTTGCATCCACGAGACGTTGGATTTCTTGGTGCAAGCTCCCGAAGAAGTCATGGATCAAGTTGGTTTGCAGCAGTTCATGATGAAGGCACCTCTCCATGAGATCTTCGAATCTTTCCCACCCCGTGAAATGATTCATGGGACATTTGGGAGAGGTTAGAGATCAAGGTTCGCATCTGATTCAGATGACCCAGGGAATAATACTTGGGAAGGACAAGGGTTGAACCACTCAGTAACCTGGCTAGAACCAGGGTCGTATGTCTCCTTCAGAGTTGGTTTGGGCTACCCAACTCTCTCCTATTCTCCATTGGTTCCTGCAGGATGGTCATCATCTTTCCCACCGTGATGTTCCTCATCCTCTTCTCCTTGGTTCTCTCGCTCCCTCCTCATATCATTAAGCATTTATCCGAACGCAACTTGGGAAAGACCTTGATCTATCAACTATTGTTGAATGGCTTGGATTGATGTTAGCAATTGGTTATTGACCTCGTTCTAGTATGCTGTCTCATCTGAAGGCCGTCCCTTATCACATCTCTAGGGAGCCATCTCAATATTCAACTATAACTCAGGCTCCTGATCAGGGGAAGAATATGCATTGGGAAATAGGACCTGATCAATCCTCAGAAAAGAAGGAGCAAGTTCGAGACGAGAGTCGGTCTTGAACAAGGGATTTATGGGTGAAAGGAGTAGTGAAAGGGGCAAGATAGGGACAAGAGTTGTCTCGATCCTTGAAGTGAGTGAAGATAAGGGAGTCCAAAGAGAAGTCCGCAAGGTCCGAACTCACTTCTTGGAGATCACCCTGCATTACTTAAGATGTCAGCATCCGGGAATTGATGTTGGTGTTCGCATGATCCGAACAAAGCCATCCTGGATGCGAACCTTGGGAGTAACAAAGAATTGGATGATGGAAGAGATGAAGGAAATGAATAATTTCAAGAAGGATTGAGAAAAGAAGGCTATAAAATGAGCAAGGGAAGAATAAGTGAGAAAAGAAGTGTGAGATGAAAGACATAAAGGCACGATATTTTTGATCTTGGCCTATTTTAAACTAATCAATCAAACAACAAAACATGGGTCAAGTTACTAACTCAACGTAATGAGCCGTAAGAGTTTGACAATTATCTTTTCAATTTTATTGGTTGTGTCATGCAACATTGTCAATTAGTCCTTAGACGGCTAACCCTATAGGTGTGAGTACCGCTGGAATAGTATCTCGTACATCTCACTTCTTTTGTAACTAGTAGTCTGTGCTTTTTAATGGTCCTTGTTATCAGATTTGGATCACTACTTAGTAAAAGAAGTAGAGGGAGAAGTTGATATGTGAAACCAATACTTTGGACCAAGGACATACTTAAACATGGAATGATGAGACAAACACTCCCATGATGGAATGGCCTATGCTCGATACTTCAGAATAAGTCTGCAAGCAGACTAAGCCCTACTCATCCACGCACGATAGAAGCACCAATACTTTGTGCATCCAGACGATAGATAAGGCAGTAACCATGCTAGGCTTTGGTCTCTGTTCCTTAAGAATCATGCCTCACTCTATCTAGAAGGTGCATGAATACAATGAGGGTGTTGTGAACCCAATACAATGAAATTTATATAATCATTTTTTGTCAAGGTTTTCTTAGTAATCCTTTTTTAGTTTTTATGGTTTCCCTTATTTTGGGTATGTTCATGCAAAGGCCTAATGATGTGTTGAGCATAGCTTCAATAAATTATGTGTTTTATTTGACATTATCCATCATTTTTTATATAATAAAATGTAATAATAATATTTTGAATTGTTAGCACATCAATCGACTGCAACACATGTTTCGGGGATGACCAATGTGAATTAGGGCATGATATGGTTAGTGGCGTGGTAGGGGTGTGGTAGTGGACAACGTCTTTCAATGGGTCGATGACTTGGTGAGATTAAAATTTGGTGGTGGTTTGTCTCATGAGAAGAGGGATGATAATGGTTTGAGTCATGGTTGTTTCAAGTAGGGAAGTCAAAAAATTCTCAAGTTCGATATTCGCTCAGGTTCAACTCGCTAAAAATTCGATTCAGATTCGGTACAGAAATAAACAAACCGAACATGAACATAAGTTTGGGCTCGATTATATAAACAAAATGAACCTAAAAATCATAGGTTTGCTCAGGTTCGATTCATTAAAAGCTCAATAAACACAAACATACAAATCCTTGTCCGTACTCCTTTTGAGATAAGTGGATTTTTCTCAATGATAAGTGAACTTTGCCAGGAGATGAGTGAATATTTACGAGATAAATGTGTTTTTCTCAGTATAAACTATCCTAAAATAAATAGTCACATCATGGTCACAACATCCATCATCCATGTCTCCAGTACTCTTCCCATGTTTATCTTCAAATCAAAAGAATAAGTATAAGCCTTATCGCATACCCTCACATGATTCCGTATCTTCATCTAAACTAATATAAAAATATATTATAATTACATTTTTTTCAAAGAGATGAATCCTTATTAATCTACTATTTTCAGAAGATGAAGAAGAGTTAGATAAAGAAAAAAAACTGAATGAATGTTCACCACACACACACCCCAAACACATACGCACACACGCACACACGCACATGCACGTGCACACGCACACACCCATACACAGTGCACACACGCACCCATACACAGTGCACACACCCATTATCTATGTCTCCAGTACTTTTCCCATGTTTATCTTCGAATCAAAAGAATAAGTATAAGCCTTACTTATCACATATCCTCATATGATTCCGTATCTTCATCTAAACTGATATAAAAATATATTATAATTATAATTTTTTTTTCAAAGAGACGAATCCTTATTAATCTACTATTTTCATAAGATGAAGAAGAGTTAGATAAAGAAAAAAACTGAATGAATGTTCACCACACACACACCCAAACACATACGCACACACCCATGCATCCACAATGCACGCACGCACCCACAAATAGCGCACCCACACCCACACACCCACACACCCACACCCACGCATCCACAACGTACACACGCACCCACAAATAGCGCACCCACACCCACACACCTACACACACTCACATGGCACACACACATCACACAGTGCGCGCGCACGCACACACCCCCACACCCACAGTGACATGCACAGCACCCACGCACAGCATGCGCACGCGCACACGCACACGCACACGCACAGACACACACATAGAGATATATATTCTTTTCTCTTCTTTTCACGCCTTATTAGATAATTCTCAAGTTCGATATTTGCTTAGGTTCGATTCGATTAAAAATAAGTTCGATTCCGATTCAGTTCGAAAATAAACGAACCGAACCTGAATACAAGTTTAGGCTCGATTAAATAAACGAGCCGAACCTAAAAAATGTAGGTTTGCTCAGGTTCGGTCCATTTACACCCGTAATTTCAGGTTTGCTCAGCATTATTAGATATTTTTACCTATTGGCATCTTGGTTCAACAGTTGGAAAAAATGACATGTGAAGCCTGTAAAGCGACTAACGCATTGAACAGGGTGGTGATAACATGTAAGGTGTGGGCAAGCCTGTTTTAATCTACTAACCATACAAGTTTTCTTAAACATGAGCTTGTCGAAGAAGCTAAGAAAAGGTAAGGAAACTTTTGTCCATTTGTAGAGTGCGACGACGGCAAGATCCCAACTGTAAATAACGAATACGAGGTGTGCAAGATTGTTGCCCTATAATAACCAGGCAAATTTTGTCAGATGTGGGCTTGTCGAAGAAACTAAAAAATGGAAAAGCAAGGCTAGATTGCTCGCATGACGTCCCAGTTGTAGATTGTGAGGACTGCACACGACCCCAACCATAAGCAATGAACAATAGGTGGAAAAACCATTCAGAAACTTAAATGATATGTGAAGTAAGAAGATGCAACTATTTTGCTATTAGTATCTGTTGATCCATTCATGTTAACCTCAGAGGAAAAAAAGATCCCTTAATATCCATCATATTTATCTATGTTTTGAAATTATACAAGTAGCACCCATTTAGAAAAAAACTGAAGAATTATGTAGAAAGGTGCAACTGAGGACAGGCTATCGACCATACATTTTGTAAACATGGACTGGGCAACTCCCCTGGGGTTTTGGGGAGACTGAATCCTGAATTAGGTATAGAAGCACTCATTAAGGTTTACAACACCTGCAGTACACCTTGTCACATGAATTACGATGCAAATACACATCAATCACCTGAAGCACATCAACCCTCCTTGTAGACACCAGAAGGATCTGCGTTCTGAAGTATCCAAGGATGCTCCAGCACCTTGTGCAGTGGAAGGCGCTGCTGAGAGTCTTTTATAAGCATCTGCCAAAACAGACATTTCAGAGTAAGACAAGACAAAAGCTATATTTCAGAATCCATCAGACTTAAGAAATGAGGTCTATCCGGATTACCTGTCTGATGAGATCCTTGGCTGAAAGAGATACAAATGGCTTAGGTGGAAACTTCAGGTCAACTTTCATTATTCTGCACAAATTCATAAAAGAACAAGAACAACTCCAAAATATAAGCCTGTTTAATCATCAACCTAATACACTCTGACTTTTACCCTTTGACATCAAAAGCAACACCGCACACACAAAGTCGGGGTTTATCAATAACAACAAGCAGATCAACAAATCAGAACTCCCCAGATCCTTTCACTCCATTTTCCATTTTTACCATATTACAATGTGAAAGGTTGGACAAGTTTGATTAAGATTGACATGTCGCTCCATGTCTTTACCAAAACAAAAATTAACGAATTTCCAGCATAATGTAAGGTTCAACAATTCGCATACCTTCGATAAGTGTCTGAATGCTCTTTTGCCTCAAATGGAGGCACTCCATAAAGAAACTCGTAACATAGTACCCCCAAGCTCCATATATCCACGCTATTGTCATGTTCTACATTCTCAACTGCGAATGTCCCATAATGGAATCCATAATACAAGGATCACAAAACTAAAAAGAAAACAGCATAATTCGATGCCTCTTTAGCATACTCATTTCCGGTGGAAGATAATCTAATGTGCCGCACATAGTCCTTCTGCGATTAAACGTATGTACTGACCATCCAAAATCTGCAATTTTAATATCTCCCTGCAAAAGGAGAAGCGGAAAAACCCAGGTCTTAATTCATCAACCATAAAAACTAGCTTTGCAATGCTCTCTTGTGAAACTACCTGCATGCCGATCAACAGGTTTTCCGGTTTGATATCTCTATGAATAACATGCTTCCCATGACAGTAGATCAAAGCGCGTGCCATTGACGAAATGTACTGCAAATGTTATACATACATAAGTGGCAGATGTGATTCCAAACCAAAGATAATAACAAGGGGGAAAATCTGGTTAGCTTCTTGATGAGAAAGAAATGGGAGATGTTGGATAATAACAGATGTAAAATACAGAAAAAAAAGGAATGATCTGATACTGACAGTGGCGGCACGCTTTTCGCCAAAATACTTGCACTTGGTGAGCTCCTTGTAAAGCTCCCCTTTCGCAGCGTACTCCAGTATCAGATAAACCCGCGTCTGCATCGACACAGAACAGTTTCAACCATCCTTGTAAGATTCTTTCGAATATCGAGCAAGCAACCTCACCTGATCGTAGAAGTAGCCATAGAGGCGCAAGATGTTGGGGTGGCGGAGGTGGCTCTGGATCTCGACCTCCCTCCTGAGCTGGTGCTCCACCTGGGACTGCTTGAGCTGGCTCTTGAAGAGAACCTTCAGCGCAACGATGTGGTTGCTCCTCTTCTCCTTCGCCAGGTACACGTGCCCGAACTTGCCTCTGCCCAGAGGCTTACCCACGTCGAAGTCGCCCAACGTCCACCTTTTCTCCGTAACGGAGGACGCCGCAACGACCTTCGCAAGAAGGAATAAGGAAAACGTTTCCCGAAATCCCTAGATGTTGACGACGACGATTGAAAAGAAAAAGAGCACCTGTTTGTGTTCTTGCTGTGTCTCGGTGGCGACGGCCATTAGGAGGAGAGGCGACGGTGTGAGAGAGAGAGAGAGAGGGAGAGGGCACCCGTGCTTTGGGGGAAGGAAATCGTGAGCGGGGAACGGGAAGGGGCGAGGGGGTTAGAGACGCCAACGGTCGAAAGAAGCAGCGAGAGGGGCCCCCCGCGTTTGAATTGAGGGGCAGGAGTCAATGAGGGAGCGTCTGAGAGCAACGGCCACTACAGCAGGACTTGAGTAATCAAAGTTTGTTTACAAAATGGACTTAGGTAATCAAAGTCTGGCAATTGATGCTTCAGCAGCACAATACAAAGAAGTTAAAAATAGATGTAAGGAGATTATGAAACAGAATTGGGGAGATAAATATCAGATTCAACTTTAATTCACTAGTATTCGAACATCAGCTACTATGGTATAGGACACCTTCTCAACGGAGGTGGAGCAACCGTATGTCCACCTTCAATTCCTTTCTCTCCAAATCGTCTAGATCGTCGCAGCAATAGCAACATAAAAGCAATGGTGGGAGACACTAGCAACTGCAAGCATATTCCACTTCAAAAATTCCAGCAAGGGCGCAGTAAAGGTAGTGGGCCAACGTCGAGGCTTCCAATACATGTCGTAGAACACCAAACGAGAAGGCACAATCAAAGAAGACATGGTCATGGCATTCCAAAGAGCTCGAGCAAATGTAACAGGAGGTCGGTGTACAAATCTCATGCTTCACGAGACGATCAGTGGTAGGTAATCTGTAACGGAACGGATCGTGACAATCAGCGGAAGCATGCGATAGTCGATCGCACGACCGAACCGTTACCAAAAATAAATGAATGGATACAATGAGCATAGATAAATATCAATTCCATAAAATATCCATCCAAACAAGAGTTCCATTATTACAACTCTAAACTAGGAGAAAAAAACTATTCTAGGAATTAAAATAGCATCTCGGTAAAACCTGTGGGTACACAGATATCCACTAGATCTTCACAAGATAATTCGTACCACGTCCGAAATCTCAATGAGCCCGTAGCACGATCCAGAAAATGCAATCAACCATGTTCTTCATCTGAAATTGACAAACATAATTTGTATGAGCCTAATGTTCAGTATGTATCGGGGTCCATGCATGGGTATTCTAACAGTCTTTGATCCGTTATAATTCATGTATTTGGATTTTCATGTATACACCTCATTCCGTGCCAAGATATTTCACATGCATGTCTAAGTTCGATCCTAACATGTGTAGTTTAGCTTCTTTCATAAATATGGACATGCATGTAAAGTAGGTCAATTGCATAAGTGGGTATGATAACCATTTATTTCTTCTTGTGGGCATATTTCATAAAATACCAAGAAATTTACATACTTATAAAAGATATAAACCACTTTACATAATAGCCCCCTATGACTTTGATGGTTTAACTTTCTTAAACCAATTCTAGCATAACATGTGATGGTTCATTCTCTTATTAAACCATTTCTTGTATTTTTTCATTATGACTTTCCCTTATAGACTATTTTCTTGCATAACATGCATTTACGTATCTTGTTATACGTTTTCAACCGCTGACACTTGCGGTCCATGGCATGACATGACAGTGTAGCTACAACTGTAGAGGACTTAGCTTTTGCCTCTTTGGTTCCTTGCAACCATACGGCCCTTGCGGCTAACACGACCCCTTGCGATCATCCATGTGACTCTTTATGAGTTTGTGCCTCAATCTTCATTAGCTCTTAAGTGGTAGGGTCAATTCTCCTTGTTATCATTTTCTTTTCTTTAGTTGATCAAATAACTTAGATCTTAACCAGTGAATATGGTGATCTTTATTCTTAAGCATTTTTTTCAACCATAATTTTTAAACCAATGCACATTATCGAGTGTAACAAAAGATAGTTCAATCTTGCTCTTGGCCTTATATGCAACTATCTCTCTTTAAACATATAGAGTAATCAAATATTGATAACGTAATTTAACTCTGCATATGTAAGTATGTGGATAGTTTTACGTGTTACCTAATTATAAAATACTAAGGAGCCCTTGTATATTCCGTGGTAGTTTTTTTGTACAATTAATTATGAACTCCTCATACTACAAATATGGTGCTTAATTAAATTGCTAAGAATAAATTGTGCTAATTAAAAGTAGACGATACACAAGCTATGGAACAATGACCCACAATTTATGGGTGTTAATTGGATCATTAATACCTGTCATGGGGTCACAATGGAACAGTTTGGAATTGTTTAAATCGATTAACGTATGTTTGATACGTAAATGTGATGCTGGAATGATCATGAGGTATAGATCTTTGTTTTAAAGGTCATCCAAATATAAAGTTGGGATACATATATCACGTATCAAATCACAATGTTAAGTATTAAGAATTGTTCTTAAAATTCTAAATCATAACGAAATGTGTCTTACCATAAAATAATAACGTTGATAACTTTAAGTCCATGGTGAGGAAGTATTGTTCACAACTGGGTGTGTCTCTTAATGAAAACGAGTGTGTGCATTGCTATTTTCAGAAACATTCCCAAATAATTTAAAACTATGCATGTGTGTGTCATAGAGTAACATACGAAACGATAGACTATACTTAGTCCTTAACTTTTGTACGAAACCCATATAAATTTCCATGATAGTTGATATCTACCTCATATTTTTCCTCTGCAAAAGCATGATGTGTGATGGCTATACAAATGTTTAGAAATCGAATCCTAAAGCTGATACATACGTTTAGAAATCGAAATCCTAAAGCCGATACATACGTTTAGAAATCGAAATCCTAAAGCCGACACATACCTCGAATCCAACGCTTAACTCTGATTGTCGCAATCGTCACAACTCCTTCCGATCACGGATTCACGCTTCTCTCCTCCTCCGATTCAACGTCGTCTTCTCCTGCGATGACGAAGGACGTCGGTAAGATCGCTCCTCTCTCCTCTCCTCTCCTTTCTCTCAAAATGCAAGATAAAGTGACGTGAGGGGGAAACCCTTGTGGTTTTATAGTTGATAATGAGAGTATTTAATGTATTAATTAAATCCATTTAATCCAATATAATGCATTTGAATTTTTTTCAAAAAAATCAGGTCGTTACATAATCAATCCATCATCGCACAGTAAAGTAGACAAGAGTGCTTTAAGGCTGCTTGTTTGCACCAAACCATGGTAGCCCACGGAACCCCGATACCACGAGGATGGATGAGGTTGCATGCTTCCCGAAGGAAAACCCCTTGGTGGAAGAGATCCACGCCAAGTAAGGTGGGGAGCATGAGATTGTGCCACGAAGGGTGTTGCGACAGCCAACAAGGTGGGGACCCTCAACTTATCTCGTAAAAAAAAACCCCCCTCAACATAATCGTCATCATCAGACGGGGGAGATGGCATGACAAACACATTCACCATAAGATATTTGTTACCGATTAGAGAGTGTGATTATTCAGTATCAAGTGGAAGCTTTTTCCCGATAAATTGAAAAGCAAGTGGATTGGACCATACATTGTGAAAGCATCTACGTATATGAGTTGTCACACGGTGTTAAGACTTTCTTAATGAATGAGAAGATATTGAAACACTACGTGGAAGAAACAGACCATCTGAAAAAAGTGGAAGAGATCTACTTTGTACATGACTCTTGATTCCCATGGCACCTCATTACATTTCGCATGAAGGCATTGTAGTGGTTTATCATCTCATAAGATTTAATGTTTTCCTTTCCATATTTTTGTTCTCTTAAAACCTCCTTGGTCCGTGAGAAACTACTTTGTACCTTATTTAAGAATGTCCGATCGTAGTTATTTGAATATAGATCGATCGATCAAAAATGACAAGATAAATTTACTAAGTGTGGTGTACTTTTTATTTTAATTGATAATTGTACCTCAAGGAGCGATAAAAATCATAAACTTAATCATTTAGTTAATTCAATCATTGTGCTAGTATACCAATACTTTGCAGTGCAATGTTTGTGAAGTAATCCAAATGCAATGATTGAAATGTATTATGTAATGGGAATGCAATAATACGAATGACTATGTTTTCTAGTATTTTTAATTTTATAAATTTAACTTGAATTTAATTTTAAAAGAAATATATATAAATATGACATTATATATAAGGTGACAAGAAAAGTTTTTATAATTTTAAAAGGGTGATAAAAATATAATAAATATGCAAATAAAAATAATTGGATTTTTTTATATTTTTGAGGTATTGTTGGATATTTATGAAATAGTGAATAACATATAATAAAAATGGAAAAAATTAAAATGATTTTAAAAGTAAAATAGGCTCTTTAGCAAAGTAGGTTTCTCCATCAAATTTAGTCCTAAAATCCAAATGTTATTTTCTCCGAAATCTTTATTGAATGAGAAATTCAAAACATATTTTTAGTAATATTTCAATGAAACAAGAATTAAATATGATGCATGTAAGATTTTTTATCTTTTCAAATTTAAGAAAAAAAATCAATTTTTTAAAAATTAAAAATTGGTAATGCAAGATATGATAAATGCAAGCAACTACATTTTTTAGAATTTATATGAATAAAATAAAATTGAATAATGCAAAGTTCATGATTTAACGTTCTTTACTTTTAAGCTTAGCAAATCATTTCAAGTAAATGTACTAAGCCATCTCCCACTATAAGTATAGTCAGTTACATGGATTTTTTTTCTCGAATCTAAGAAAACCATTTCAAGTCTAGTAAAATAATGAATGATAGATCATACAGAGAGACATCTAGGGATATTTTTATCTTCAAAAAAATTACAATATATCTCTTTTAAAAATCAAATATGGATTTCAAGGAATAACTTCTACATGATTAAAACTTATTTTATTTCAGTAAATGATAATATTTACCACGATTTTATCGAATAGCCTCTAGCTAATATTGAGTTTTCAAGTTTAGAACATAGGTCCCATTCAAAAAATCATAGATAATCTAGTATAGGTCTAATATTGGTCCCGAAAATCTCAAATGAAAGAGAACTGGATAAGCATTAAATTGAGACCAAATTCATGTAAAATAGATAAGTGGTTTTCAAGTTATTAAACAGCTAATCATTGAACATATGAACCAAGTCATATGTTTCTTTTGCACATCCAATGTCTAATGATAAATTAGGTCGTGTGATCATGTTATTCAAGCATCCCACATGGCACAGTTTGATGCAGTCTATGCATGAAATCATTGGCAACTTATCTTGGTCCTTGGATGGTTGATTAATCCTTAATCGACTAACTAAATTGGACTCATTGTAATTCAACCAATCATGGGTCAATCAAAACCAAGCTTAAGATCTCAGCGAGGAGTGGCTCGGTTAAAATCTCATGGATACGTCTCGGGTTGAACTCATGAACACTACTGATTAGGTTACCTAATTGGGACCTAAATGTGTGATTGAGCTAATTTAATGTAATATTTAGGTCAAGGGTGCACAATGACGCAATAGATGCATGGATTTTTATTGGTTTTTTAATGAATATAGATCACATGCAACATGTTGATGAATGCATAAAACAGTGCAAAGAATGAACCAAAGACACACTCATAAAATATGCTCTTATTTAATGATTTATCTCTAAAATTAATCAAGCATAAAATAATCCAAATTTATTAATTAAGAACTGTCACGACCCCAATTCTGAGCCGTCAGATCCTCCCATATCCGGATCTAGTTACTCAGCAATAACTTATTCAACAATCACAACTAACATTCAGAGACAGACTGCAATAAAAAAATACTCAGAAGAAAGTATTTCAATAATTTTCCATTCACAAAATAGAGTTCACATGATACACTATCCCACTATAACCATTTACATGTACAACATCTAGAAGGAAATGCACAAAAATATTACTAACTACCTTACATAGTAAAGCTACTGTGGCTAGCTGGATGACCATGCTAGTTGGTTAGATTATTAAAGTCCTTGTGCTGGCTCATCGGCTCCTGTTGGATTTTCCATAAATCATAGGATAAAAAATTAGCGAGTGCTAAGTAATAAAGAAGAGAAAAACAAATAAATGTGTATTTTTTTCAAAACTTGATAGCACAAAAAGATTCATTCCTTCTCATTAGTTTGTCCTATTCCTTTCTGTTCCACATCAGAGATTAGTCCAAGGAATTATCTCACCACTATATGGACTCCAAAGTTGTGGACACTTCAGGGTTGGAGATTGCGTTGATCTAATGAGCTTATGTCATCGTATATCGCCTCAAATAATCCTCCAATACTACTCTTACAATTTATTTTTCTTTTATTAATCATGGCCTCAAACCATCCGTCTGGTAAAAAAGAAGCACACCGTCCCCGAGGACTCTGTTGCTTAAAACCTCATGCTGGCCTTTAATCATATAACCAAGCGACTTTAAATATATGTTATCGTGACCAAACCGCTATTGAACCATCTGCGCCTCCATATGGCACGACCATTGTCGTTCAACCTGGATATATTGGCTCCCGATACCACGCATTGCAAATCATTCATTTCGTGTGCATTTATCATAACAGGGCAATCTTGTACCACCTACAGGTTGCATGCCCGACATGTAGTTCTACTCCAAGTCATTCATGATGTAAGATACGATACTTTTCAAGATCCAACTCAATACACATCAAATTCTATGATGTAATTCTTTCGTTAAGTCTTTGATTTGTATAATCATCAACATTGAGTATAAACTTACGTATATGTTAATTCATATATTTATATACTCATATTTATGCTTATTTTAACTTCCAAACCCTAACTTTACAAGCCACCACATCAATTCGATGCTTAGACCTTATTTTAGTTGAAATCACAAAGCAACTTTTCTCATTTTCTCAAAAATAGCCAAATTATGGTTCTTTGTAGCAAAAAACATAAAATCAAAAATTTCAACGATCTCATATGAAAAACCTAACAACAAAAGGAAGGATTTTATTACCTAATTGAACTCTCATGCACGTATGCAGTGTTTTATCGTGATTCTTTTTCAAAAAGAATGATTTATAACTCCTAAAATGATCGAATTTTATTTTCGTATAAAAACGCTAAGAATGTGCTAAGAACATGAAGAACGAACGAAGAACATGTAGAACGTAAAGAGCACACGAAGAACACGAAGAACATAATTTCTCTTAAAATTTCGACAGAGATTCCCCTTATACAGGGTGATATTTCTAAGAAAATGTCGGCAAAATTTTCCCTTATTCTATAACATATTTCTAGAAAAAATTTGGCAGAATTTCCCCTTATATCGGGATTTATTTAAAAGAAAAATGAAAATGGTTTCCTCTATAAAATCATTGAGAGGAAAATAATAATGAAACTGATAGGATATAATCAATCAACAAGAGATGGAGAATCGGTAGACACCACATGTCTTAGGTGAGTGAATGTGTGACGAATTACAGGGTTCACTAACGTGCATAGCCGCACGTACCTAAGTAGGGTATTACACAGATTTCTCCATCAAAAAAACTATAGAAGAGAAATGAAAGAATAAAACTATAAGAGATGGATAATCGATAGACACCACGCGTCTTAGGTAAGTGAATGTTGGACATGCGATCCCACGGCGAGCCATTATGAAATAAATGTTATTGCAAATATCATTCCCTGATCTGAAATAAAGAATAATTAATTTGCATAATAGGTCCCTAAGTATAATTAGGGTTATGTACCATGGCCATCTTGATGATCATACAGCTGTTGATTCAATTATTGAATCATAGAGGCTGGTGCTTGGATGAATATCTAAATAGTTAGATTGAGGACTCATCAAGCACCGTCAAATGATTGTTAAGAGATGATCTCCAGCCTGAGTAGGAGATGGCAATCCTTTCTCATTTAGGCTGATATATAACCGACCTCTTGATGCAGGTCCTCTACATAGGAATAGAGATTCGGAGGTGTTAGATAAGTTAGGTCAAAGAGTTGACTTAACGAGATCGAGATAACCAAAGTCCTATATCGTATGCTGTCGTCATACAAGCATGCATACTTTAACCGGAGACAGATGTGTTACTATATGTCTAAGTATGTACATTTGGCAGACCAATAGGTTGATGACCTAATCAAGGTCTATACACCAGCGCTGGTGTGCATGTAAGGGCATTTGAGTGATACGATCTCTCAAAGGGATCATACATGTTCAGTTACTGAACCGGAAGGCATGATCTCACTCATGAGGTCGTCTCGCTTTGGAAGCTTGACTGAATTTGTAGGTTTAAAATATACTTTTGGAAAGTATATGATCAATGCCTAGGTATGATATATGTTTTTGTATAGTATATGATCAATACCAACTCCCGATGATCGAATGAGAAACTTGCTGATAAAAACCTTGAAGTAGATAGTGTAAAGTTGATCTAATACTTCGGTTTTATTATGAGTCTTCTAGTATGCATGATGTACATGTATTGGGAATACTTGAGGGGTGATGTGATCATAAACAATTGTATAACCATGACGCTTCCATTCCTAGGAAGTGATGAAACGGGTCTGGATTTTAGTGACTCCTCTCAGTAGAGAAGTGATCTGATCTTGGTCCAAATGTTGTACACTGATCTGAATGTGATTCAGATGCAATGAGAAGATTAGATTTGTGGTCTTGATTTAATCAAGCATATATGGGAGGCCCACGATCTGGATTTGAGATATGATCTCAATATCCAAGTCACTATACGTGGAACAATACAATCGCCTTGTCCTTATCTCCAAGTAATCGCGGAGAAAGCGCATTATCCTTGAAAGAATTCAGGGTAATTTCATTGTTGATATAAGTATCCGAGCATTAAGAAAATGGATAATTAAATGTGATTTAATTATCATAATTAATATGAATTAGATTTATATTATAAAGAGAGTTATCTTAGATAATTAAATGATATTTGATTATAAAAGATGTGAATAATATTATTTGGTCACATGAGAATAGAGATCCAAGATGATTAAATGTGATTTAATTATCATGGATATGAATAATGTAGATAGCACTATCCATATTAATCATATATATTACAAATGTGATTTATAATATATAAGAGAAAGCTATTTCTAATTTACATTTGTTAACTAAATGTTAATGTGAATTGGATTTACATTGAACATTAAATTGAATGTAATTTACATTTTATTTTGGGTTGTGAATGTGATTCACAAAATTTCCAATGGCAAGATTGCAATATTCTCAAAATAATTATGAATTATTTTTTTAGAATAATTTACAACAATTGTTGTTGTAAAATTGGAGGTACATGGAATTATATAATCTAAGAAGATTACATTTGAGAGCCTCCATCCACATTGGATGGAAGGGACGGCCACCAATTCCTATTAGGAAAGGGCGGCCGTCCACTCCATATATATGGAAGGAGGCACTCTCCTTTCCATTATCTTCATATGTTGTTGATTTAATATTGGATTTGATTTATATTGATTTATCAATATATATTTAATCTAAATTAAATTAATCGTTGTTGGTTTTTACCAACACAAATCTTAGTTATTAAAAGAAACACAATCAATGAGAGCCATTGGATTTGTGTTGTCCATGGATTGAGATCCTTGGATCCCAAAATATTATAAAAGGAGAGGCACTCCTTTGCTCTTCTTGACACACAAGAGAACATAAGGCGCGCGCTCTCTCTCTCTCTCTCTCTCTCTATACATGCCTACTCTCTATCTCTCTTGTGTGGCCATCCACCATGGATGCCCTAGAGAGGTTCTCCATCGCCGCAGCGTCGTCGTTATGTTGCTCGATCGTCTGCTCGTAGATCTCTGTCTCCTTCGGTGTGCCTCGCTTGTGAAGAAGACATCGGATCTCGTGTGTAGAGATCAGGAGATCCTCCGCTTGGATCATCAACATGGATTGCAAGAAGCACGTGTTTCATCAACACACTCGCAAGCGTCTCCTCCGTCGGATCGGACTTTAGACAGGAGGTCTCTTCGTTTAGAGACTCGATCGCAACCACGCTTCAAGAGGTAATCCTATTACTTGTTTGTGGTTTAGACGAAGCGATTTGAAAAGTGTTCTTGAATCATGTGGTTTTGTCGCATGAAAAAAAAATAATTTCCATTGCATAGAACAACTAGTATGACTAGTCGTTCGTTGTCGTATTCGATACGATGCTCACGCTTCCGTGATGTGCTTGAGTATCTCACCATATCCTTAAAGTGCTATCAGAGCCTTAGGTTTAGGCCATGTTTAAATTTTTAAACACAAAAATATTAATTTATTTTGTTCAACATTAAATAAGGAAACCGTAGGATCTGAGTTTACGTAATTTGGATTCTGTATGCTCAAGTTATGATCATTTTAGTGAACATGTATCCACAGTTTCAGGGACTGCGAATCTTAACATAATTAAGATGTTAATTGCAGATCTAAAACGCATTGAAATGCGTGTAAATCACTTATGTTCTGTTGTAAATCAAATTAGCAAACTTTAAAAACTTATTTTGCTTAATTTGGATTTAAATTGATTGATATATGGTATTTTTAGTAAGTAGGGGTCACTGCTGGATATACTTTCCAAATCAAGAACCTAGCGATTGTTATTTAATCAATTAGTGAAAGTTTAATTTCCTGGAATTATTGTGCATAAAATGATAATTATTTCCTTAAATGACATAGCCTTAACCAATATATGATTAGATGTGATCTATATCACTAATTAGTTACATGATCTACATGATCTACTTTCCAACGAACATGTTGCTTGAATAGGATTTGGGATTTGTTTAGCAAATCTCATTCTAATGTTAATCAAAATTGGTTTGATTATTATTATATGGTATAATTTCGATTGAATAACCGATGATCATCTCAAGTACAAAGTTATCTATTTTGTATTATCCTTTTCCGAGGTGGATATGATGTCTAGTCGGGGAGCGTTGGGGTAGCAGGTTGCACCGTGTGCGGTCTGTCCCACTCCAGTCGGTACTGGCCATGACAGCGAGTAGGGTTAGTATAATGCTTAAGAAATCATAATGTATTTCTAATTATTAAAATTTGAAATAACACGTATTTGAGATAATACCATAATTCAAGTAACAATTAAGAATATTTGTTAGATATTAATTGGATCAATAAATTAATATGATTAGATTAATTGGAATCCGATTAAAATTAAAACACTCTATTGTGAACAGAGATGTTACTTCCCTTGGAAGAATTAATCATAATGATTATGATTCATTATAATTAATTAGAATTTGAATATGATATGGAGGATCACATTGTTGGACATGCGAGCCCACAGTGAGCCATTATGCAATAAATGTTATTGCACATATCATTCCCTGATCTGAAATGAAGAATAAATAATTTACATAATAGGTCTCTTAGTACAATTAGGGTTATGTACCATGGCCATCTTAATAATCATACAGTTGTTGATTCAATAATTGAATCATAGAGGTTGGTGCTTGGATGAATATATAAATAGTTAGATTGAGGACTCATCAAGCACCAACAAATGATTGTTAAGAGATGATCTCCAGCCTGAGTAGGAGATGGCAATCCTTTCTCTTTTAGGCTGATATCTAACCGACCTCTTGATGCAGGTCCTCTGCATATGAATAGAGATTCGGAGGTGTTAGATAAGTTAGGTCAAAGAGTTGACTTAACAAAATCGAGATAACCAAAGTCCTATATCATATGTTGTCATGATATAGGCACGCATCCTCTGATCGGAGACAGATGTGTTACTATATGTCTGAATATGTACATTTGACAGACCAATAGGTTGATGACCTAACCAAGGTCTATATACCAACTCTCAATGATCGGATGAGAAATTTACTGATAAAAACCCTGAAGTAGACAGTATAAAGTTGATCTAATACTTCGGGTTTATTCTGAGTCTTCCAGTATGCAGGATGTACAGGTATTGGGAATACCTGAGGGTGATGTGATCATAAACGATTGTATAACCATGAAGCTTCCATTCCTAGGGAGTGATGAAACGGGTCTGGATTTTAGTTATCCTCTCAGTAGAGAAGTGATCTGATCTTGGTCCAAATGTTGGACATTGATCTGAATGTGATTCAGATGCAATGAGAAGATTAGATTTGCGGTCTTTTTTAATCAAGCATTTATGGGAGGCCCACGATCTGGGTTTGAGATATGATCTCAATATCCAAGTCACTATATGTGGAACAATACAATCGCCATGTCCTTATCTCCAAGTATCTGCGGAGAAAGCGCATTATCCTTCAAAGAGTTCAGGATAATTTCATTATTGATATGTGTATCCGAGCATTGAGAAAATTGATAATTAAATGTGATTTAATTATCACGAATAATATGAATTTGATTCATATTATAAGGAGAGTTATCTAAGATGATTAAATGTGATTTAATTATCAAAGATGTGAATAATGTGAATGTGGTTCATATTATTTGGGCACACGAGAATAGAGATCCAAGATGATTAAATGTGATTTAATTATCACGGATATGAATAATGTGGATATCAATATTCATATTAGTCATATATATTATAAATGTGATTTATAATATATAAGAGAGAGTTATTTGTAATTTATATTTGTTAATTAAGTGTTGATGTGAATTGGATTCACATTGGACAATTAATTGAAAATGCAATTCACATTTTATTTTGGATTGTGAATGTGATCCACAATTTTCCAATGGCAAAATTGCAATATTCACAAAATAATTATGAATAATTTTTGTAGAATAATTTACAACAAGTGTTGTTGTAAATCTTGGAGATTTCCATGGAATAATGTAATCTCATGAGATCTCATGAGATTGCCACCAAATCCAATATTATGGAAGGAGGAAATCTTCATTCCATAATCCCCATGCTTGATTGATTTAATTTGGGATTTATTTATATTGATTTATCAATATATATTTAATGTAAATTAAATTAATTGTTGTTCGTTTTTACCAGCATAAATCTTAGCCATTAAAAGAAACACAAATCAGTAAGAGCAATTGGATTTGTGTTGCCCATGGATTGAGATCCATGGATCCAAAATATTATAAAAGGAGAGGCATCCCATTGCTCTTCTTTACACAGAAGAGAACATAAGTCTCTCTTTCTATTCCTCTCTTTACAGGTCCATTCTCTCTCTCATGTGGTCATCCATCATGGATGCCCTAGAGAGGTTCTCCATCGCCACGGTGTCGTCGTTATGTTGCCCGATCGTTTGCTCGTGGATCTCCATCTACTTCAGCGTGCCTTGCTCGTGAAGAATACGTTGTATCTCGTTTGTCGAGATCAGGAGATCTGTGGCTTGGATCTTCAACATGGATTGCGAGAAGCACGTGTTTCATCAACACGCTTGCAAGCGTCTTCTCCAATGGATCGGACTTGAGACATGAGGTCTCTTCATTTAGAGACTCGATCGCAATCACGCTTCAAGAGTAATCCTATTACTTGTTTTCGGTTTAGACGAAACTATCCGAGAAGTGTTCTCGGATCGTGTAGTTTCATCGCATGAAAAAAATTTAATTTCCGTTGCATAGGACAACTAGTGCGACTAGTCGTTCTTCATCGTATTTGATATGATACCCGCGCTTCCGTGATGTGCTTGAGGATTTTACCATATCCTTCAAGTGGTATCATAGCCTTAGGTCGAAGATTTTGGATGCGATCCATGAAACAAGGATGACTTGGGTTCATTAGGGTTTGCGAAAGTTTTCTTGCATTTCATTTTTCGCATCTCTGTTTGAGATTATTTCCAGCACAATTTAAATTGTTTAAACATGAAAGTAATAATTAGATTTTGTTCCCCATTAAATATGGAAATCGTAGGATCTGAATTTACGTGATTTCGATTCCGTTTGCTCAAGTTTTGCTCATTTTAGAGAACATGTATCCAAAGTTTCGGGGACTGCGAATCTCAACATAATTAAAGAGTTAATTGTGGATTTGAAACACCTTGAAATGCATGCAAATCACTTAGGTTCTGTTTTAAATCAAATTACCAAACATTGGGAACTTATTTTGCTTAATTTGGATTTAAATTGATTGAGATATGGTATTTTTAGTAAGTGAGGGTCGCTGCTGGAAATACTTTCCTAATCAAGAATCTAATGATTGTCATTTAATCAATTCGTGAAATTAAATTATTTAATTTCCTGTAATAATTGTTCATAAATATTTGTGAAATATTTGATGATAATTATTTCCTAAAATGGTATTGCCTTAACCAATATTTGATTAGATGTGATCTAGATCACTAATTGGTTATATGAACTATATGATCTACATTCCAACAAACATGTTGCTTGAATAGGATTTGAGATTTGTTTGGCAAATTTCATCATAATGATAATCAAAATTGTTCTTATTATTATATGGTATAATTTTGGTTGAAGAACCGATAATCATCTCAAGTACAAAGTGCTATTTTGCATTATCCTTTCCCGAGGTGGATATGGTGTCTAGTCGGGGAGCGTTGGGGAAGCAGGTTGCACCGTGTGCAGTCTGTCTCACTCTCGTCGGTACTGGCCATGACAACGGGTAGGGTTAGTATAATGATTAAGAAATCATGATAATTATTAAAATTCGAAATAATATGTATTTGAGATAATACCATAATTCAAGTAACAATAAAGATTGTTTGTTGAATATTAATTGGATCATTAATTTAATATGATTAGATTAATTAGAATCCAATTAAAATTAAGACACTCTATTATAAATAGATGTGTCAATTCCTTTGGAAGAATTAATCGTAATGAATATGATTCATAATGATTAATTAGAATTTGAATATGATATGGAGGATCACATAAGTGACATCCATGGTCCCCTGTCAAGGCGAAGGGTTCCATCGTCAGGGATTGTATGTAGGAGACACTTGTCCGAAGTGACAGCTCCTATATGCAAGCGCATCTGGATCGGGCTCTTTGCTTCTCGAAAGAGTAAGGTCGTATGCGTAGTGACCCAATATCGGATCCTCATATTATTGGGGCAATATTGGATTGTGCATAGCGAGTACTATTCCTGTTTACGGTTGGTTCAATTAATGACGGGTCAACATTACCTTAGGGTGGTGGGCCCGGGTGTTAAAGATCGAATTGGAAGATGCAAGTTGGACTTGCAAGGTGGAATGTGTTCCCGCTTCTTTTTATTCGAGTTGCAGATTCTCATATTATTGGGATGTAACAAAAGTAAGGAAGGAGATCCCAGATCTTGCTGAGATATGATGGTAAGCATATCTCTTACACTGAAAGTGATTAAGGGAATGAACTTTCAGTTTGTCAAGGCAAGACAACTTTGATATGAAAATTCCTAAATCAAAGTAAATATGTATATTTATATATTTATGCAAATTTCTTATTTCAGATAATCCTTCATTAAACCCACTCAATAATATACTCAATAATAACCAGTAAAATATCATGAATTGGACCCATGATCCAGATATTGTAATTGCAGTTGGACACATAATGTATGTGGTTGCAATGTACAAGTCTCCTCATAATAATGAGGAATGACAATTAAATAGATAATAGGACTACAACCCTAGGGTTTGTATGTCTATATAGTCTTGATCTCTCATCAGATGTACTTTGCAAGTGACATATCGATGATGATCGCAATTGTCAAATAATCCTTATAAAATCAATGAAGATATTCTGGCATACATATGTGCTCTTGACATTTATCATGAATGAGACGGTTCACTGCATCATGCAGAATGGTGGCTCTATAAGAGATGATGTATTCAAAATGTTTGAATACCTACCTGAACCAATGTTTTTAAGAGTCTATATGGATGTAGACATGATGAGTGTCATCATTTTACTGTCTATGCTCTAGTCATTCATGAAGCTTCATAATATTCATATTGTATGAATTGAATGAAGCATGTATAAATGTTGAAATACTCTTACATTGAATTCTTTTGAATTTAACATAAGAGATCCTTAGTCTTAAGCAATTGTTGTTTATAGATATAAGGAGCGCAATGGAAGCATGGATCAGATCCAAGATGAGAAGGATAATCAAAGAGTCGACCGTACTTCTGTGACTTCAATATGACATCCAAAGAGTTGGATGAATGCCAATACTGCAATAAATTGATGTGTTGATAGTTTGACTATCAAGTCTGTCTAGAATCCTTAGAGAAGGACTCGGATAGAGCATCAAAATAATCTACATAAATCATTGAAATTGACTTTCTTATTTGATAAGATAAAGTCCAATAATTGTATCTCAATCTTCTAATGACACCTGCAATTGGTTGCATATATATTAGAAGATTAGAAATTTGATCTTAAGGTTTAATGGTCATCCATGTTGGAATTGATGCAATTGTTGCAATAATTTCCATTGGATCAATAGACTTCATGATTTCAGTGGGAGAGCTCTTGGTCTTAGAGAATGTCTCTATGACCTAGACATTAGAATACACTCAATGCTTGTTTCTAAAAGTTGGAAATAAACAAGAATTCTGGAATGGACCTATCATAAAGAGTTATGATGGATATATTTCAGAAAGTAATCTAACATCCAGAGGACTCTACTGAATTAGAAAATTAATGAATAGTTAATTAACATTTCTAATAATGAAATTAAACCTTTAAAGATCAATAGGAGGATAAAGATCATTTGACAATGATCTGGCATCAAGCTTTGGACGTTTGCCTGTTGATTTGATCAATAGATAAGTAAGAATGAAACTTTAGAATGTCTAAAATTTCAAAACTTACATACTTATGAATATTGTATTCAAAAGTAAACTATGTCCAACGCACCCTTCCTTGGGAAAGGTGTAAGATGTCAAGGTATTCAGGATCTCATACATATTGATGTTTGTGAATCATCTATATCATAATGAACATTGTGGATATGTGATATCTATTGATGATTCTGTATGATATGAGATTTCTTCTCTTCACCTAAGAAACCTTTGAAATGTTCAAAGATTTCACAAATTTGGTTTAAACCAAAGATTGATGGAAGATTAAATGAATTTGATCTAACCAAGGTAGCAAGTAAATATTAGATGAATTCATGAAATATCTTATGGAGATATGAATGTCATTTTTATCTCACTCCTCCTAACACACCTTAACTCAATAGAGTTGTAGGGAGATACAATTGGATCATGTGTGACATGATTTGATCAATGATAATTTTTTAGCATAATTTCCTCTTAGTTTCCTGGTATATATATAGTAGAGACTACATTATATATCCTTAATAAGATTCCATGCAAATAAGCTGGAATCAAGCACTAGAGAGTGCTACTTCATTAGGAAAATAAAGGATGGTATTGGATACCCACTTTATGACCTTGAGATTCTTAAAAGATCTCATTTCTGAGAATGTGATTGTTAGAAGATGACTCTCTTGAGAATCAAGATGATAATGAAGTAAAGGAACTCATTTAACCTTGAGATGATAATGAGACTCCTGAAATCGGAAACTAAAAGGACAATTAAAGATGAAACACTGATACCTCTTCAAATGAGTTTGAGGATGTATTCCATGTGTTAATTAAGTCTGACAATGATCTGACTTCATATGATGAAGTCTCTAAAGATCATGACATGGAAAGATGGATGTTAGCAATAAAGTCTAAAGTAGACTTCATATACAAGTGTTGTATATGGACCCTCGAGGATCCACCTATATGGGTAAGACCCATAAAGGTGTAAATAGATCTTCAAGAGAAAGAAGTCAAGATTGCATTTCTCTCTGAGAATATTCACATGAAGTAGCCCCAGGACTTCATGGTTGAGGAAAGCAAGATGTACAATCTAAAGAAATCCATCTATGGACTCAAATAAGCTTCTTGTAGCTGAAACATAAGATCTGATGAAATTATAAATGTTATGATTTCAGATAGAATCTTGATGACCCATAGAAGCTTAGTGAGAGTGTCATTTGTGTTCATCATGCTAAATGTAGATAATTTCCTAATCATTTGGAATGATATAAGGATAATAATAAGTGTTTTATAATCTGGTTGTTCCATAACTTGAGATATGATCTCAAGGATACCTCTTGGATCTTAGTTCTGAAGGTGTTCAGAAGCAAAGAGAAGAGGGTATTGAGACTGTCACAATAATAGTAACACCTCGAACATAATCCATTTTTTGGAAAATTCCATGAAAGGCTTCCATCCCTTAAGATATGGTACTGACCTATCTAAAGGGATAACACCTCAAAGAGTTGAGGAAGTGATTGCTATAACTGCTTGCACTTGTGCATCAGTTACGAGAAGCTGAGTGTAAGCTAGATGTGTACAAAAGCCAGATATCTGCCATGCAGTGGGAGTAGTAAAGTGTTGCTAATCCTACTATGGAGATAAAACACTTGATTGCAGTAATAACAAAATCTTCATAGATGACAAGACTTTTTAAGATAGTAATCTCAAAGGCTTATCTTCAAAAATTTAAGACTTTACAGATAGAGATCTAAAAGGTCTTAACTGTGGATACCTTGAGAGATAGAGATCTCCAGGAATAAGGGTATTCTGATAAGGAGTATGGAAATATTGATTATGATAATTATTAAGCATTAGTGTCAAGGACACTGTAAATAAGAAGAATGAGTATTGATTGCATAAGATGCAACATTCGCATTAGATGCGAGCACTGTTACTGAGGATATGCAAGTGTCGTAAAAGGACTTGGCATAGTCTCGCGGAAACAGAGTGACTGATCAGCTTACCTAGCTATTTTCTAAATAGCCTATGATTGTCACATGAGTGTGGGTTAAATGATTAGCCCATTAACGGCTCTTTGGCTAGTGGGAGATTGTTGTACATGCGAGCCCACGTCGAGCCATTATGCAATAAATGTTATTGCACATATCATTCCCTGATCTGAAATGAAGAATAAATAATTTGCATAATAGGTCCTTTAGTACAATTAGAGTTATGTACCGTGGCCATATTAATGATCATACAGTTGTTGATTCAATAATTGAATCATAGAGGCTGGTGCTTGGATGAATATCTAAAGAGTTAGATTGATGACTCGTCAAAAATTGTCAAATGATTGTTAAGAGATGATCTCCAACCTGAGTAGGAGATGACAATCCTTTCCCTTTTAGGTTGATATCTTACCGACCTCTTAATGCAGGTCCTCTGCATAGGAATAGAGATTCGGAGGTGTTAGATAAGTTAGGTCAAAGAGTTGACTTAACAAGATCGAGATAACCAAAGTCCTATATCATATGTTGTCATGATATAGGCACGCATCTTCTGACTGGAGACAGATGTGTTACTATATGTCTGAGTATATACATTTGGCAGACCAATAGGTCGATGACCAAACCAAGGTCTATATAACGGCACGCTAGTGTGCATATAAGGGCATATGAGTACTACGATCTCTCAAAGGGATCATACAGGTTCATTTACTGAACCAGAAGACATGAGCTCGCTCATGAGATATTGGGAAGAATCAAATTCCGTGCACAGTCGTCTCGCTTTGGAAGCTTGACTGAATTTGTAGGTTTGATATATACTTTTGGAAAGTATACAATCAATACCTAGGTATGATATATGCTTTTGGAAAGTATATGATTGATACCAACTCACAATGATCGAATGAGAAACTTACTGATAAAAACCATGAAGTAGATAATATAAAGTTGATCTAATACTTCGGGTTTATTCTAAGTCTTCCAGTATGCAGGATGTACAGGTATTGGAAATACCTGAGGGTGATGTGATCATAAACGATTGTATAACCATGACGCTTACATTCCTAGGGACTGATGAAATGGATCTGGATTTTAGTGACTCCTCTTAGTAGAAAAGTAATCTGATCTTGGTCCAAATGTTGGACATTGATCTGAATGTGATTCAGATGCAATGAAAAGATTAGATTTGCGGTCTTGATTTCATCAAGCATTTATGGGAGGCCCACAATCTGGATTTGAGATATGATCTCAATATCCAAGTCGCTATACGTGGAACAATACAATCACCATGTCCTTATCTCCAAGTATCTGTGGAGAAAGCGCATTATCCTTGAAAGAGTTTAGGATAATTTCATTGTTGATATGTGTATCCGAGCATTTAGAAAATTGATAATTAAATGTGATTTAATTATCATGAATAATATAAATTTGATTCATATTATAAGGAGAGTTATTTAAGATAATTAAATGTGCTTTAATTATCAAAGATGTGAATAATGTGAATGCGATTCATATTATTTGGGCACACGAGAATAGAGATCCAAGATGATTAAATGTGACTTAATTATCATGGATATGAATAATGTGGATAGTAATATCCATATTAGTCATGTATATTATAAATGTGAAGAGAGATATATGTAATTTACATTTGTTAGTTAAATGTTGATGTGAATTGGATTCACATTGGACAATTAATTGAAAATGTAATTCACATTTTATTTTGGATTGTGAATGTGATTCACAATTTTCCAATGGAAAGATTGCAATATTCATAAAATAATTATGAATTATTTTTGTAGAATAATTTACAATAAGTGTTGTTGTAAATCTTGGAGATTTCCATGAAATAATGTAATCTCATGAGATCTCATGAGGTTGCATGAGAATGCCACCAAATCCAATATTATGGAAGGAGGCACTCTTCATTCCATAATCTCCATGCTTGATTGATTTAATTTGGGATTAATTTATATTGATTTATAAATATAGATTTAATCCTTATGGGTTTTTACCAACACAAATCTTAGCCATTAAAAGAAATACAAATCAATGAGAGCCATTGGATTTGTGTTGCCCGTGGATTGAGATCCATGGATCCCAAAATATTATAAAAGGAGAGACACCCCATTGCTCTTCTTTATACACAAGATAACATAAGTCTCTCTTTCTCTTCCTCTCTCTACACGCACATTCTCCCTCTCATGTGGTCGTCCATCATGGATGCCCTAGAGAGGTTCTCCATCGCCGTGGCGTCGTTTTTATTCTGCCCGATCATTTGCTCGTGGATCTCCGTCTACTTCGGCGTGCCTTGCTCGTGAAGAAGACGTCGTATCTTGTTTGTCGAGATCAGGAGATCCGTGGCTTGGATCTTCAACATGGATTGCGAGAAACACATGTTTCATCAACACGCTCGTAAACATCTCCTCCGATGAATCGGACTTGAGACAGGAGGTCTCTTCGTTTAGAGACTCGATAACAACCACACTTCAAGAGGTAATCCTATTACTTGTTTGTGGTTTAGACGAAACTATTCGAGAAGTGTTCTTGGATTCTGTGGTTTCATCACATGAAAATTTTTTTTATTTCCGCTGCATAGAACAACTAGTGCGACTAGTCGTTCTTCATCGTATTTGATACGATGCCCACTCTTCCGTGATGCGCTTGAGGATTTCACCATATCCTTCACACATAAGTGACATCCATGGTCTCCCGTCAATGCGGAGGGTTCCGTCGCCAGGGATTTATATGTAGGAGACGCATGTCCGAAGTGGCAGCTCACGTATGTAAGCGCATCTTTATCGGGCTCTTTGCTTCTTGAAAGAGTAAGGTCGTATGCGTAGTGACCCCAATATCGGATCCTCATATTATTGGAGCGATATTGGATTGCGCATAGCGAGTACTATTCATGTTGATGTTTGGTTCAATTAATGACAAGTCAACATCACCTTAGGGGTGGTGGGCCTAGGTGTTAAAGACCGAATTGGGAGATGCAAGTTGGACTTACAAGACGGAATGTGTTCCCGCTTCTTTTTATCCAAATTACATATCTCATATTATTGGGATGTAACAAAGATAAGGAAGGAGATCCCAGATCTTGTTTGAGATATAATGGTAAGTATATCTCTTACATTGAAAGTGATTAAGGGAATGAACTTTCAGTGTTGACAAGGTAAGACAACTTTGATATAAAAATTCCTAAATCAAAGTAAAATGTGTGTGTGTATATATATTTATTTATGCAAATTTCTTATTTCAGATAAATCTTCATTAAACTCACTCAATACCATACTCAATAATAAACAGTAAAATATCATGGATTGGATCCATGATCAAGATATTGTACTTGCAGTTGGACACATAATGTATTTGGTTGCAATGTGCAATCTTCCTCAGAATAATGAGGAATGACAATTAAATAGACATTAGGACTACTACCCTAGGGTTTGTATGTCTCTATAGTCTTGATCTCTCATCGAATGTACTTTGAAAGTGACATGCCGATGATAATCGCAATTGTCAATTAACCCTTATAAAATCTAAGAAGATGTTCTGGCATACATATATGCTCTTGACATTTAATCATGAATGACGTGGTTCTTTGCATCATGCAGAATGGTGGCTCTATAAGAGATGACGTATTCAAATTGTTTGAGTACCTAACTGAACCAATGTTTTAAGAGTTTAGATGGATGTAGATACGACGAGTGTCATCATTCTACTGTCTATACTCTGGTCATTCATGATGCTTCATATTATTCATATTGTATGAATTGAATGAAGCACATGTATAAATGTTGAAATACTCTTATATTGAAATTTTTTGATTTCGACATAAGAGATCCTCTGTCTTGAGCAATGGTTGCTTATAGATAAAGGGAGCGCAGTGGAAGCATGGGTTGGACCCAAGTGAGAAGTATAGTCAAAGAGTTGGTTGTACTTCTGTGACTTCCATATGACATCCAAAGAGTTGGATGAATGCCAATACTGCAATAAGTTGATGTGTTGATGGTATGACTATCAAATCTATCTAGAATCCTTTGAGAAGGAATCAGATAGTACATCAGAATAATCTACATATAATCATTGAAATTGACTTACTTATTTGATAAGATTCTAATAATTGTATCTCAATCTTGTAATGACACTTGCAATTGGTTGCATATGTATTAGAATATTAGAAATTTGATCTTAAGGTTTAATGGTCATCCATGTTGGAATTGATGCAATTGTTGCAACAAATTCCACTAGATCAATAGACTTCATATTTTCAGTGGGAGCCCTTAGTCTTAGAGAATGTCTCTATGACCTGGATATTAGAATACATTCATTATTTATTTCGAAATGTTGGAAATAAACATGAATTCTGGAATAGACCTATAATAAAGAGTTATGATGGAGATATTTCAGATAGATATAAAATCTTGTGGACTCTACTAAATTTAAAAATTAATGAATGGTTCATTAACATTTCTAATACTGAAATTAAACCTTAAAAAGATCAATAGGAGAATGAAGATCATTTGACAATGACCTGGCATCAAGCATTGGACATTTATCTGTTGATGTGATAAATAAACTAGTGAGAGATGAAACTTTAGATAGTCTAAAGGTTCAAATCTTACATACTTGTGAATATTGTATTCAAAAGTAAAAATGTCCAATACACCCTTCCTTGGATTGGTGTAAGATGTCAAGGTATTCAAGATCTCATGCATATTGATGTATGTGAATCATCTATATCAGAATAAACATTATGGATATGTGATATCTATTGATGATTATTTGTGAAATGAGATTTCTTTTCTTCACTTAGAAACCTTTGAAATGTTCAAAGATTTCACAAGTTTGGTTTAGAACCAAAGTTTGAAGGAAGATTAAATGAATTTGATCTAATCTAGGTAGTTAGTACCTATTAAATGAATTCATGGAATACTTTATAGAGATATGAATATTATTTTTATCTCACTCCTCCTAATAAACCTAAACTCAAGAGAGTTGTAGGGAGATACAATTGGATCATGTATGACATGATTTGATCAATAATAATTTTTAGCATAATTACCTATTAGTTTCCACGTATATATGTAGTAGACACTACAATATATATCCTTAATAAGGTTCCAATAAAGTAAGCTGGAGTTTAGCACTTGAAAGTGCTACTTCATTAGGAAAATAAAAGGATGGTATTGGATACCTACTTTATGACCTTGAGATTCTTAAAAGGTCTCATCATTGAGAATATGATTCTTATAGGATGACTCTCTTGAGAATCAAGATGAAAATGAAGTAAAGGAACTCGTTTAATCTTGAGATGATAATGAGGCTCCTAAAATCGGAAACTAAAAGGACAATTAAAGATGAAACACTAATACCTCTTCAAATGAGTTTGAGTATGGATTCCATGTGTCAGTTAAGTCTGACAATGATCTTACTTCATGTGATGAAGCCTCTAAAGATCATGAAATGGAAAGATGGATGTTAGCAATAAAGTCTAAAATAGACTTCATATACAAAAGTTGTATATGGACCCTCGAGGATCCACCTATAAGGGTTAGACCCATTAAGGTGTAAATGGATCTTCAGGAGAAAGAGGGAACCTGATGAGAAGGTAGAGACCTTCAAAGCACGATTCGTGGCCATGAGCTACACATCGAAGAGAAGATGTCGCTTGCGATGAGACTTGCTCTCCAGTGACCTTGCTTTAACCCGTCAGAATATTGCTAACCATAGCTACACAACTTGACTTTGGCATCTTTAAGATGAAAGTCAATATTGCATTTTTCCATGAATACCTCTCTGAGGACATTCACATGAAGCAGCCCCAGGGCTTCATGGTTGAGGAAAGCAAAGAGCGCATGCTAAGGAATTCCATCTATGGACTCAAATAAGCTTCTTGTAGTTGGAATATTGGATTTGAGGAAATCATAAATGTTATGGTTTCAGATAGAATCTTGATAAACCATATGAAGCTCAGTGGGAGTGCCATTGTGTTCATCGTGCTAAATATAGACATCGTAATCATTTGGAATGGTCTAAGGATGATAATAATAAGTGTTTTATAATCTGATTGTCCCATACCTCGAGATATGATCTCAAGGATACCTCTTAGATTTAGTTTTGAAGTTGTTCAAAAGTAAAGAGAAGAGGATATTGGGACTGTCACATTAATGGTACACCTTGGATATTTCCATTTTCTGGAAAATTGCAAGAAAGGCTTTTTTCCCTCAAGATATGGTACTGACCTATCTAAAGGGATAGCACCTCGAAGAGTTGAGGATGAGAATGTTAAAATTGCTCGCCCTTGGGCATCAGTTCTGAGAAGCCGGGTGTGTGCTAGATGTGTACAAAAGCCAGATGGCTGCCATGCAGTGGGAGTAATAAACTGTTACTAATCCTACTATGGAAATAAAATACTTGGTTGCAATAATAACAATATCTTCAAATATGAAAAGACTTCAGAGATAGTGATCTATAAGTCTTATCTTCAAGTAATTAAAACTTTATAGATGGAGATCTTAAAGATCTTAACTATGAATACCTTAGGAGATAGAGATCTCCAGGAATAAGGGTATTCTGATAAGGATAATTGAAATTGCATACTGGTTATAATAATTTTTGATGTGTAGTGTCAAGGGATATGAGTAATAAGATCTTGTATTGGGCATATGAGTAATATGAGTAATACGATCTCTCATATGAGTAATATGAGTAATATGAGTAAGGGCGCGCTAGTGTGTATGTAAGGGCATATGAGTAATATGATCTCTCAAATGGATCATACAGGTTCAGTTACTGAACCGGAAGGCATGAGCTCACTCATGAGATATTGGGAAGAATGAAATTCCGTGCATGGTCGTCTCGCTTTGGAAGCTTGACTGAATTTGTAGGTTTAATATATACTTTGGAAAGTGTATGATCAAGACCTAGGTATGATATATGCTTTTGGATAGTATATGATCGATACCAACTCTCAATGATCGAATGAGAAACTTACTGATAAAAACACTGAAGTAGACAGTGTAAAGTTGATCTAATACTTCGGTTTTATTCTGAGTCTTCTATTATGCAGGATGTACAGGTATTGGGAATACCTGAGGGTGATGTGATCATAAACGGTTGTATAACCATGATGCTTCCATTCCTAAGGAGTGATGAAACGGGTCTGGATTTTAGTTACTCCTCTCAGTAGAGAAGTAATCTGATCTTGGTCCAAATATTTGGACATTGATCTGAATGTGATTCAGATGCAATGAGAAGATTAGATTTGCAGTCTTTTTTAATCAAGCATTTATGGGAGGCCCATGATCTGGATTTGAGATATGATCTCAATATCCAAGTCACTATACGTGGAATAATACAATCTCCTTGTCCTTATCTCCAAGTATTTGCAGAGAAAGCGTATTATCCATGAAAGAGTTCAGGATAACTTCATTGTTGATATAAGTATCCGAGCATTAAGAAAATAGATAATTAAATGTGATTTAATTATCATGATTAATATGAATTCGATTCATATTATAAAGAGAGTTATCTTATATAATTAAATAAGATTTGATTATCAAAGATGTGAATAATATTATTTGGGCTCATGAGAATAGAGATCCAAGATGATTAAATGTGATTTAATTATCATGGATATGAATAATGTGGATAGCACTATCTATATTAATCATATATATTACAAATGTGATTTATAATATATAAGAGAGAGCTATTTGTAATTTACATTTGTTAATTAAATGTTAATGTGAATTAGATGCACATTTAACATTAAATTGAAAATGTAATTTACAGCTTATTTTGGATTGAGAATGTGATTCACAAAATTTCCAATGGCAAGATTGCAATATTCTCAAATAATTATGAATTATTTTTGTAAAATAATTTACAACAATTGTTGTTGTAAAATTGGAGATACAAGGAATTATGTAATCTAAGAAGATTACATTTGAGAGCCTCCTTCCATATTGGATGGAAGGGACGACCACCAATTCCTATTAGGAAAGGGTGGTCGTCCACTCCATATACATGGAAGGAGGCACTCTCCTTTCCATTATCTCCATATGTTGTTGATTTAATATTAGATTTGATTTATGTTGATTTATCAATATATATTTAATCTAAATTAAATTAATTATTGTTGGTTTTTACCAACACAAATCTTAGCCATTAAAAGAAACACAATCAATGAGAGTCATTGGATTTGTGTTGTCCATGGATTGAGAGATCCATGGATCCCAAAATATTATAAAAGGAGAGGCACCCCTTTGCTCTTCTTGACACACAAGAGAACATAAGTCTCTCTCTCTCTCTCTCTATACACACCTACTCTCTCTCTCTCATGTGGTTGTTCACCATGGATGTCCTAGAGAGGTTCTCCATCACCGCAGCGTCGTCGTTATGCTGCTCGATCGTCTGCTCGTGGATCTCCGTCTCCTTCGGTGCGCCTCGCTCGTGAATAAGACATCGGATCTCGTGTGTTGAGATCAGGAGATCCTCCGCTTGGATCATCAACATGGATTGCGAGAAGCACGTATTTCATCAACACGCTTACAAGCGTCTCCTCCGTCGGATCGAACTTTAGACAGGAGGTCTCTTCGTTTAGAGACTCGATCGCAACCACGCTTCAAGAGATCATCCTATTACTTGTTTGTGGTTTAGACGAAATAATCCGAGAAGTGTTCTTGGATCATGTGGTTTCGTCGCATGAAAAAAAAATAATTTCCGTTGCATAGAACAACTTGTACGACTTGTCGTTCTTTGTCATATTCGATACGATGCTCACACTTTCATGATGCGCTTGAGGATATCACCATATCCTTCAGTGAAAGTGTGACGAGTCACAGACTGACGTGCATAGTCGTCCGCACCTAAGTAGGGTGATACACAGATTTCTCCTCGAACCACAATAGAAAATGAATCAGAAAGAAGATGAATCGAAAACCAAACTGGAAAAAGAACGTGAATTGAAACAAAGCCAACTAGAAGAGGATCGTACTTTTCTCCCCCTCGTTCTCCCGACAACGCTTCGCTAGCGCTCTTTCCCCGCCTCCCACTCCTCCTCCCGGTCTCTCAACCCTAGCCCCTGGGGTGGTGGTGGTAGTGGAAATCGTAGAGAATGAATGGGTGGAGGGTATTTATAGACTCCAAAAAATTGCTAATTATGGTTAGTAAACCACGATTTATCCCTTAACCGCGGTTAGCAGCCCATGGTTTTAGCTTATGGTTTTGGTCAAAGCTTATCCGAAACTTAGGACTTAAGCTAGAACTTTCCAGAATATTCCAGATTCGTTAATGATGCTTAATTAGCACTAATCATGATTAACTTTCGCTAATCACGATTTAAATCCCACTAATCATAATTTAAATTTCATGACTTCGCTTAACTTCTACTGATGTATGATTAGTGTTTGCTAATGTTGATTAGTGGTCCTTGATCCATCATAGTTTCCTTAATCATGATTAATCGATCTTAATGACGGTCATTAAGGTTTAATGACACCTTAATCCTCCTTACTTCTCTTTCTTCCGAAAATCATAACAATTTGAAACAAAGTCCGATTTACACGAAACAAATTCTGTTGGTTTCCTCTTGATGAGACATATCTTATGATATAGGATCCAAGAGATGCTAAGCTCAAGGCTTTAAAATTATAATAGTCTTAAAGTAAGTCTCGTCCTCGAGACTCATAATGCTGGCATAACACCCTTAAAGAGGATTGAAACCATAATAATCTTAAAGAGAATGAACGTCATTTCATTTATAAAGAAGATATACAACACATAGTGTTATCACTCAAACAAATGGGTGTATTTCTCTCTCATTTATGCCTCAGGTTCCCATGTGGCTTCTTCAAACTCTTGGTTCTGCCACAATACTTTAACTAGAGGTACCTCTTTATTCCTAAACTTCTTGATATTTCTATCTAGTATTTGCACAGGTATTTCTTGGTATGTCAAATCTGGCTCAACATGTAAATCATCATAACTTATCTTATGCTCTGGATCCCTAATGTACTTTCTCAGATTTGATACATGAAAAACATCATGTATTGCCAAAAGGTGTGGAGGAAGTGCAAGTCTATGCAACTTTTCCAATTTGCTAAATGATTTCAAAGGGATCCACGAACCTATGTGTCAACTTTCCACGCAAGCCAAACATCTGAACTCCCTTCATAGGTGATACTTTGAGGAATACAAAGTCACCTACTTCAAACTCAAGATCTTTTCGCCTGGCATCACTATAGCTTTTCTGGCGACTTTAAGCAGTTATTAGTCTTTTTCGAGCAAGTTCTACAACTTCCCGTATCTCCTGGAGTCTATATGAATCGTAAAGGTTCTTTATCCCTGCCTCTTGCCAACATAAAGGAGTAGTACACCTTCGTCCATAAAGTTCTTCAAATGGTACCATACCAATACTTGTATGGTAATTATTGTTGTACGTGAATTCTGCAAGAGGCAAATGTTTATTCCATGTTCCTTTCCATTATAAGGTACATGCTCGTAGCATATCCTCTAAAGTTTGAATCGTACGTTCTGATTGACCATCTATTTGTGGATTATAGTTGTGCTCAAGCATAGTTGTGTGCCTAAGTCTTTTATGAAGTTCTGTGTGAGGTGAATCGTGAATCTCGATCGGAAACTAGCTCCTTTGGAATACCATGGATGCAGATCACATGTGTAATATATAACTCAGCAAGCTGAACTGGAGTGGAAGATAAGCTTATTGGAATAAAGTGTGCTACCTTGGTTAGACGATCTATTATAATCCAGATACTATTTTTACCACCAGTCATCTGAGGTAAGCCTGTAACGAAGTTCATGGAAATGCTTTCCCATTCCATTCAGGTATAGGGAGAGGTTGCAACAATCCTGATGGTTTTTGATGTGAATCCTTTACCTGTTGGCAAGTGAAACATGAATTTACAAACTCAGCAACATCCTCCTTCATTCTCAGCCACCAAAAGTTTGAACGAAGATCCTTATACATCTTCATACTTCCTGGATGAATGGATAATCTAGAACAATGCACCTCATGTAATATATCTTTCCTCGATTCAGATCTGTTTGGTACATAAACTCTCTGATGGTTATATATTAACCCATCTTGTATCTGGAATCCCTCTATCTCCTTCTGATCAAGCTGTTGTCTCAAGTCTTTAAGGACTGGATCATTCTCTTGTCCTTTCTTTTATTCTATCCCAAATCTCTAGTTTGTATTGGTGTGGAATAGTTATAATATCAACACTACTATCAAATGGTTTCCATTCACTCAACATTATAGTAAATCCCATAAGTGATAGCACTCACCAACCCAGGTAAATAAGTTCTTCTACTAAGGGCATCTGCGACGACGTTCCCCTTACCAGACTGGTAGGAAATGGTGTAATCATAATCCTTCAACAACTCTAGCCATTGTCTATGTCCCATATTGAGCTCTTTCTTATCAAATAGATATTTCATGCTTTTGTGATCAGTGAAGATTTCAAAAGTAATACCATAAAGGTAGTGTCTCCATATCTTTTAAAGCGGAAGACTACGATAGCTAACTCAAGGTCATGTGTTGGGTAGTTCCTCTCATGTGTCCTGAGCTGTCGTGATGCATAAGCAAGTACCTTACCATGTTGCATAAGAATTGTCCCAAGTCCTTCTTTAGATGCATAAGTATACACTGTAAACCCTTCAGACCTAGAAGGCAGAGTAAGGATAGGTGTAGATGTTAAGCATTCTTTCAGTGTCTGAAAGCTAGCTTCGCATGCATCAGACCATATGAATGGGACTTCCTTCTGAGTCAGTCTTGTCATTGACAATGTTATTCGTAAAAAGTCCTTCGCAAATCTTCTATAATATCCAGGTAGACCTAGAAAAAATCGTATTTCTGTGACAGTCTTTGGGCGTTCCCAACTCATCACCGCACTAATGTTTGTAGGATCAACTAATATACATTCTCCAGAAACAACATGACCTAAGAACGATACTTCGTACAACCAGAAGTCACATTTATTATATTTAGCATACAGTTTGTTCTTCCTTGGTGTTTTAAGTGCCTGTCGGAGATGGTGTTCATGCTAATATTTATTCTTGGAGTAAATAAGCACATCATCAATAAAGACTACTATAAAGTGATCTAGAAACTCCTTGAATACTCTATTCATGAGATCCATGAAGGCTACTGAGGTATTTGTCAGTCCAAAAGGTATAACTAAGAATTCATAATGTCCATATCTAGTTCGAACGGTTGTCTTGGGGATGTCCATAAGGAAAGTTGGTGTAGCTCTAATAGAGGATAAGATGAGAGAAACTACTTAAGATGATTTGAGATTTGCAAATGAGGTCAGTTGATGCGCCAATTAGAAGATGCGAGATTTGGGATATTGAACCAACCACGAGAGGGCGAGGAAGGCTCGAGAGGTGTTGGAATGAGATCATCCAAAAGAATCTTAGTCGTTTTGATCTAAGTCAAGAATGACCAATGATAGATCTGAATGGAGGCAAACAAATACATGTACTCGAACCTACTTAACATGGTATAATGCTTCGTTGTTGTCGTTGTATTTACACGTGTGCCTTGATAAGAATGAGCTTTTATGATGCAAATGTGAGTGTTTGTTAAGGTAATCAGGTGATTTTTTCACATATAAGGTAGATGAAATTTCGGTTCATCATCTGATGATGTTATGACTAGGGGGAACGAGAGATGATGAGGTTCAGATTATGCAAGAGGCTCAAAATTGGATCCAGTTTAGATTTTAAATGGATCCCAGATTATTTAACATCAAACGATCATGACTCGAGCCAAGAACCTCATATTTAATGTTCTTGAGATGGTTGAAAAGGTTTCAACGAGCTCTTCGAATTGTAAGATGATTTTTATCATTTGGATATCGAAAAATTTTGGAGGTTGATGAATTTCGTATTCATCATGCTAAAAATCAGTTCTTAATCCCCTAGCTTAAATAATCCATAAAAATCACCAATAACTCCTCATTATTATCTTGCATTATATTGTGTATAATTAACCCATAATTATTGTATTTAATCATTACTATTTTTTTAAATTATTTTATTATTAAAGACCCATAAATTAGGTTAATAATTGACTACAATTTCCCTAACCCTTAAAATAACTAAATTATAGAAAGAAATGGCAAAATCTCAAACCGTGTTTTTAACCCTAAAAAATACCCCCAAAAAGACTTTGCGTACAAATGATCTTTTTTAGCTTTTTGTCCAACATGAAACTTGTAGATATCATCGAGATCTACAACTTTCATGTTTTGACGTTTTCCTAATTTTGCTTTTAACTATTTCTTTTATATTTATCTTTGTTTTTACATTTTCTAATTTTTCTGATTGGGCCATGTGGCGCCTTCTGGGCCGCTCACGTGGCTCGTTCTCTCTCCGCCGCCCGTCACTCTCCTGGCCCGATGGATTCCCATTCCCCCACCTTCATCATAGTCGCTCATCGCTCGTTCCACCTCAGTCGCTGGATCTGATTCTAGAAGAAATCCTAGCCACCCCCTTGCGCCTCAACTTCAGTCGCTCGATTCCCTTCCGATCCTACAACCGTCTTTCTCTCCATGTCGCCCATTCTTCTCCACCATTTGATCAAACCCTCCCTTCTCATCAGCACTGCTCGCCCCCACCCATTTGCTAGCCATATGATCAGTCTAATCAATCAAATCCCAACCCTTCGTTTGCGCCCTCATCATAACCGTTGGATCGCTAGATCTAGGGACGAAGCTAGGAATTTCATTTTGAGGGGCCACATTATTGAGACTATATATATAATTTATATCTGCTAATATTTTCATTATAATTATTAAAATGTGTTTACAAGTGTATTTCACAAAGATACCATTGTAAACTTACAGTTTACATAAATATCCCGAGAAATGTTGTATTGACAAAAAAAATTGATACAAAATTCTTCAAACCAAAATACAGTTTCATTAACACAATGTTAAGTTATACTATTAAAACTAAGTTTTCTAAAAGTAATATTCTATCGCTCTTAATGTGGGAAAGTAAAAGAGATATATATGTACGAATTCCGTATAATATTGCATAATATGGTTGCATATGGATCGGATTGGATCGGATTTTAGCTTAATCCATGTTCAATCCAACCTTTACGGATTTCAACTTTTTCTAATCCAACCCGCGTCTTTCTCAAAGTTGAAAATACCATCTCGATGTATTTTTCCGCTTGAATCCATATACACTGGAAAATAGAAGATGTGGTCTTGGTAAGAAGAAGCCAAGTCTAAAATCGAATTTCCAAGTGGACCTTTCTGATTCATATTTCAAGTTTTTGTATAAGAGTCTCAAATGAAAAGGTATTTCCTTTTTTTCCAATTCTAATTTGAGTTTCTCATGAAGCATAGAAGGATTGATTTTGGCCAAGAAGGAAGGGAATAGGGATCTACTTCGGATGAAAATAATAATAATAATAATAATAATAATAAGTAAATATTGTTCCCAGCGAACAAATCGAATCAATTACATCCTTATTTGTTCTTTTTAATGTTCGAAAAAATCATAAAATCATTTGAAGTGAGAAATCTGATTCAGATTTCAATAAAAAAGAATCTCTCTAGTGTCCAGAATAATGATTTCAAAATATTTCGCCATCTAACCACATCTCACCACCTCCGAAAGAATACACCACTGATGGAAGAAAATTTGATATATTTTTTAATTAGATTTAATTAAAGCAAATGTCGATTAATATCATCATTCTTTATTCTTTCCTATGTCATCCGGTAACCAAAGACTAATAAAAAAGTCTCATGTCTCAAAGGATAGCATCAGAAAAAGCAGAAGGAGCACCACACTACGGGTACATAGGCATGCTTCAGTCTCCTATAGTTAGTACGTCTTAAGTAGAAACAATAAAATATGGTCCAGTCCCCAATAGCTATTCATACTCCGTGTACTTTTACCCAAGTCCGCTAAAGAGACAATCATAACAATCCAATCCATCGGATTACGGATTGGTTCAGATTTTTTATACTTACAGATTTCATCTCAATTGTTTATACTCTCATGTCTGTATTTTATCGTACACTAATCCTCACCATTTAAATTATGTCTCAAAAAAGATCATTTCACAATGAAATAATACATGTCATTAACAATTTAAAAAGGAACACTATGGTGATGAATTAAAAAAAGACCACTATATATTTTTTTTGTTGCTGGGGTTACGTGTAATTAGATTATTTTATTCATGTCATATTATGATTTTTTATTGTGAAATGGGAGGGATTAGGGATGGTGACAGACGGATACTGATATGTATATAAGTGATTTCCTTATCTGTTTTTAAATACGAATGTGATGCATATAAAGATACTGACGGAGGAAAAATGTATTACCATATTTGTAAAAAGTGGATGTCGATATAGAATGGATACCGATCGCATAGGAATAATGTTATAAATACTTTATCTTAAATATACATATATTGGAAGGAATACAAATGATATAAATATTCTAAATGTGCTTATATCATAACAATTATACCAAATATGATAAAAACAGGTATAAAATTGTGTTATATAAAGTTAAAAATAAATGTACAACCATATTTATATGTATAAATAGATATACGGATATGAATACAGATTCTTGTTGATATAAATGTGATAACGGTACATGTATCTGATGAAACTCATATTCATCATGCTAAGATTAGTCAATTAGGCTCTGTTCTCTAGATCACATGTATTTAATCATTAATAGAGCATTATTAGCATTCATACGTGTGTGAATAATATTTGCTTTTCATCATGCATAATTGCATTGAAAATTCCGTTTGTAAATTAGCCCAAAAAGCCGTTAACTTCTCACATTTGTAGTTAATTCATCCTAACTCTGATTGACCCAAAACCACCTCTATTGTGTAGATATTACTAACAAGAATAAATAAAAAATACAAAAAAATACTAACTCAAATAAGTGTCAAATAATCCTAAAGTTTAGTTTCACATATGACATACTAAAATGAGCATATCTCCCACATATAGTGTCTGATTTTGGTCTGCTCACTTTTAAAGTGCTCCATTTTCAAATACCTTCAAAAAAACCAATTTCGTAAAATTCAGAGCTTATATGTGAAAGTTGGGTTTTGGGCCTATTTTACGCATTTTGACTTTTTGCTATTTTTGACATGAGTTTTTATGTACATAATTAACCCTTTTAATTTTATTTCTTCTTCATTTGTGTTCTTTGACAAAAGTTTTATTAAGCGACACAAAAATCCAAAATTCAGATTAAAATTGAAATCAAAGAAACTGACTGAGTCCAATTGTCCGTTGTGAGTCTATACAAAAATTGTGTGATTCTTACTTTATTTTATTTTCCTATTTTCTTATTTATTAAAAAATAAAAAAATAGATTAGTGTGTAATTATTTTTCTTGTATTTTAAAATCATATCTAAAACCACCCAAAAAATTACAAAACTCCAAAAAAGCCGATTTCCTATACACATGGAGAACCACCAAAAAGTCCACTTCACAGAGATGACCTCTTTTGCTATGGGTCCTTCATGAAAGTTGTAGATCTCGTCGAGACGAACAACATTTGTGAAGGAAATGTTTCGATCTGAGGTTTTCTCTTATTTCGTTTCCCTCTTTAATTTCAATTTTTTTTGGAAGTGCCACGTGGCAGGTCCTGGGCGTGCCACGTGGCACCCCTCTTCTTATCTCTCCAGCCCCCAGGTCACGTGCCCAGCACGTGACCTGTGCCTCTTCCTCCTCCAACCGTTCTCATCTTCCCCTGCTCCCAGGCATTGCGTACACCTCCGCCTGCTCCTCCGCGTATCATCACCTTCTTCTCCGGCTGTTACGAGGCCACATCCTCCGCTGCAGCCGTTACTCAACTCCCTCCTATCCTCCCCCCTCGCAAGCCATCAAGCTCCATCCGCCATCAGCCACTCTTCACAAGAGGAAGAGAGCCAGTTCGTCCCCACCCTCACTTCGTAGTAGTGACAACACAAAGACGGGAGTGTGAACAACGACGGCCTAGCATCAGGCGTGATCCAGAGGTTTGCAAACCTCTGCTGCACCTTCTTTAGAGGGTGTTAGAGCTTATTTGCCCAATCGCCAAGAAAATTGAGGTGACGACGAAGTGAGCTTAGCTCCGCCAAAATCGTCGGCATATACCCACCAGGTAAATCCGTTCACGTCCCCCTTTCTCCCCCCCCCCCTTTCCCCCCAAAAAATCTATTATGTATCTTTCTTCTAACCTTTACAACCAAATCTGATCCCGATCGAAACCATCATCCTCACAGTATTTTCCTCTTTGTTTCCCTTCTACGTCTCATGTCTTCCCCCATTTTCGGTTGAAACGCAGTCGAAGCTAAAGCTCTGATTACGTCACCCGTTGAGGAGCCTCGCACCACTTTCCCCTCCTTTGGACTTGACCCACTTGGACTCCATTGCACAAAAACTGGGGATCTCATATCCACATCCCCTGTAGGTAAAACTACTCGTCCATCTTGTTTGTCTATATTGTCAGATTGAGTGCATGTTCCGATCTCAAGCTTGTTCATGTTCATGATTTTTCCCATAATCGAGTCATTTCATTTCCATCCAGTCCCAAAACAACTATCACCATTTCCCTTGATAGAGTCATACTCTTTATTTGCTCGGATCCGTGGTATCTAGGAGTTGTAACCCATATCACATCATGATCAGTTCCAGATTACTCCTTATTTGACCAATTCCATGTTTTGCTGATTTCCATATTTCAAGTTTGTATGTATGAGGATGTGAATGTTGGGTAACAAAAGGATGCAAATGTTCTGAAGTACAATCGAATTGCCTCGATTTTGGAAGTTAAATTGGAATCCCTTGGATTTGTTTGTATATGTAGGCTGGGAGTCTAATCTATACACAATCAACATATTTCAGTGCATAATCATGGTAGAGAAGTTATAATTATTCAAATTTTTTTCTCAAGGTCTGCTAGGGATATTCTCTTAGTTTATTTCACGAAATTGACCTATTTGTTGGGACTTATATCACTACAAATTTCAGTGGAAACTCGTGAGATATGAATCGGCAATCTAAAGAAGCTGAACGGGATACATAAACACTCAAACTGGATATTGATTTCAAATGATTAACATACGAATTGTTTAACGGGATTCTCATGCAGATTCAATATAATCTTGTCCAAGAGATACATAAGGTCTGTTGATATTTTAAGATGTGGTTTTGATTCTGTTTTGTTCTGTGAATCTCAATGTACACAAGTTTCATCTTGTTACTCTTGCCTATCGTGTCTTGATTTGAATCTTAAAATCTTATGGTCATAAAATCATTGTAAGTTGAATATGGTGGTATTCGAACCCTTGTGTTTTTCTATAAATACAGTATTGGAGTGTTAGCCAATGCATATTCTGGTGGATTTGATTACATTTAGTTGAAACCCGATTCTATGAGAATCGAGGAGATTTTCCCTTGCAGGTTATCAACACTGTAGGAAACAATTCAAGAAGGCCTCTTTTGCCCAGGGGAAGAGTTTCACAGCACCAGTAAATTCAAGAACTTGTAATACGGAGAAGGGCATGAGCAAAGATCGAACCCACGTGCCTTCTTCGTCGTTGCTCAATCGAAGTTCCCCTCTATCATCAATCTCATTGCCATCCTATATGTTCAGATGCAACCATACGTCGTCTGTGCCGACCTTTAATCCTTTAGCATCGAAGAGATCCTCAATTGCCTAATTTGACAAACTAATAACGTGTCAAGTACATGTGATTGGGTTAATTACCAGCATACCCTAGACGATTTCAGAACCTATTGGCGTATTTGCACAAAACCCCCATCAAGTTCTGACATTTGCAGATAAGCCCCTCTCAGAATCATTTTGAGATAAAAACTCATGTTTATTTACACTTTAGTCCCTAGATTTTGTTACATGAATTTCTATCTCATTTGAACTCATTTTTAATGCATAATGTATTTTTGAAGCTTAGTTTACCCTCTTTCATATTGCATGCACTTTATTTTGATCAGAGCTTGCTGGAAATTAAAAGTTTTACTCTGATGTTAACTGATTTTTGCAAGCAATATTGTGAGAATAGTTGACATAAATTTTGGAGAAAGAATGGTCTACAAGGACTCTAGAGAGGAGGATTCATTAATTCATTCACTGGATTATTTAATTATTTCTTTGAGGATTAAATTACAAGGAATTTAGAAATCAACCCTCCTTTAGAATTATTATCACTCTCTTTATTTACAGGTATAGTGAGTTATTTATTGTTCTTCTTGCATGTAGTCTTGGATTCCATTGATAAATATTTCTCTTGAAATTATATCTTTTTATCAGTGACTAACTTTCGAGGATAATGATTAATATTTTTGGATTGAAAATCATAAATCACAGATTCTGAGCAAAATCTTCTCTGTTCATTTTCTTTGCATCGCATCTTCATCATTACATTGCATTATTTTTTCCCAACACAGAAATTAACCAAACATTAATTAATTATTTAATTTAATTTAAAACCACACAACTAAGAATCAATGTTCCCTGTGTTTGACCGTGGTAGACTTGTCAAGTAAAAATATTCCACATCATTCAAAGATTGTGATTTTTGATCGATCGATTTTCACCTCCTATACTACAATTATCGATTATTAAAGAGGTCGATTTCACGTTCATCAAATGGCGCCGTTACCGGGGAACGATGAATTTTTAGGGTTTTAAATCATTTTTGTAATTAATTTTTGTGAAGTTAATTTTTGTGTCATTTTTTCTCTTCTGCATTTTATTTTGCATTTCTCTCTTACTTCTGATACTAATCACAATTTCTCTCTTTGCAGACTACTAGGAGCAAAAATTTGGAATTTAAATCAAGGATCTGCAAGGACGAAGATTAAGTTTTATTTTTTGTGAGAGAGAGCTTAGTTTAACTTTAAATTTCTGCGTTATTCCCAGGGTCCCTCTTTTTGAACCCTTGTATTTCAGACTAAACAGTTATGTGGTGTGTCGGGTCTGTTTCAGCCCCTTCTGTGTGGTTGGGATCCGACTTGAGTGGCGTAGGACTTAAGCACATATATGCACGCGTGTCTACCATTGATTGTGCCCGTAATTCTTAGGCCATACTTTCACTAATTAAACGTACTATAGATCATTCAACATTAGCCAAAAATTGAAATCAATTCTTCCCGCTAATAGAACTATCTGCTTAGGACATTTTTCGTCTGTGCATATCATCTAGTGTAATTTTAATTCCTTGTACTGCATCCTGCATGAAGAGCGCGAGGATTCACTATAAGTCTTTCTCTTAAGCACGCATCATTGATTTACGTTTGCATTGGCTTTTTTGATTCTCTTTTCTCAAGTTTTACAACTTAGGATTTAAAGGAATTGGGATTGCTCGTTAGGCGTGAATTTATGTGCTCACATAAACTACAGTGATAACCTTAACTTAAAACTGGGACTGCTAAGCAAGGCTACTGTAAATAAAACTGACATAAAATTAACATGTGTCTGGTGGAGAGAAACCCACTTATTGTTTGTAAGGACTAGAACGTACACTTAAGATAGAGCCAAAACTGAGAAATTTTTCAAAGACTGCTATTTTAAAAATAATTAGCTACTTTTCAGGGAGGGTCTCGGGTAGTCGTTTTACGGTCCGACTTCCCTTACTAGAGTGAGTGGTTTAGAGGACACTGCGGAAGGCTCTGTCCTCAAGTAACACAGGTAGCCATTTAAACGGTCCGTACTTACACCTATACTGGCTGAGACTAGGTGCAACTAGTTGTACGAACTCGGGACAGTCTTTGTGAAATATTTTGGTACCTAACAGCTCCGCTTAATTTTCAAGATTGTCTTATCACTAGATTAAAATTTGAAAGAATAAGCGGCCGAACCCTGACGTGCCTTCATCTGTGTTGAGTGGGCGAACTTGAGAATTTGACTTGTGTTTGCTTTATGTCTGCATTCTCGTGAAGACTCTCCTGATCCTTCTTGGTCTTATGATCACCATCTTTAGCTCTCCTCCTCCTTCAGGGTCCAGTCACTCCATTTCACTCCTCCACTAAGGAAACTTTTATCCTTAGTAAATCTTCACTTAATTCCGGCACTTAATACTGAACTCTTTTCTTCTGAAGGTGAATCACAATGCCTCCAAAGAAGAACCTTGGTGACGATGAGAACGACAATGACCCCATTGGGGCACTCTTGGCTAGGATAACTGTTGCTGAACAACACAATGAACTGCTTAGGGCACAGATAGCAGTAATGTAACAAGGTGAGGCTGCTATGAAAGACACGTACCTCCCTGAATTGGATGATGACTATAATTGGTTGAGGCCGGTACCCCCTGAGGATGTGTTCGAACACAAACCGCATTTCCTTGCACTGTTGTCGAAGTTCGGATGGAATAATCATGAAGAACCGTATATCTTCTTCTGTGATTTCGAGTTAGTCTATTCTAACCTCTGTCACCCTAGGGTTAGACAAGACTACATAAGGTTGAGAGCTGTCCCCTTCGCCTTGACTGATAAGGAGGCTTACTGGCTGAAAAACTTTGGAGAAGTAGTCACCACATGAGCCATATTCATGAATCTATTTTTAAAGAAATTCTACTCAGTTAGTAGAATTAATCAGATGAGGATCAAGCTCACAAGCTTTACCCAACATCCGAGCGAACCCAGGGCACGAGATAAGTAAAATAATGCTGGTCCAAAGTCTTGTTAGCGGGATGAACCCTAAGACTCAAGGGTTTGTAAGTACATCTTGCGTAGGAAGCTACATGGGACGTCACGAGGACACCGTCTACAAGGTGTTCGAGAGATTGGATGAATCCAACCGTGCACAAACCACCAGCCGGTCTTACATAGCCGGCTCCAATAAGATGGTGAATAATCTGACGACCGATCAGAGTGCTGATATGAGAATAATAACTGATAAGCTAACTATGGTCGAGCAGATTTTTAAAAAGGTGGACGAACTCATAAATCATCTGATATGGAGAAATTGTTAAATTACCTAAGTAAATGGAGGAATTGGCTGACAGGGTATCTAAGATACCTGCCCTGACTTCACCCCCCGCACCCATCCACCAAATTCACTACATTCAAGGTCAAGGGGTAGGGCAACAGAGCCATTGAGGGTGGAGACCAAGTCTTTGTCCCATCAAACTGAAGAAACCTCCGCTCAAACTATTTATGAGGAACCTCCACAAGTCATGGAGATAAACAGAGTTTGGTATGACCTGGAACCGATCGACTGTTCAGACCAAAACTCTACTCCAAACCCTCGTCTGCCGCAAGCCCGACCCACCTACCAGCCTCAACAGCAACATCGACAATAGTACTGCACAGGTTATCAGAACCCGCAACCTCGACCACAGCAGAACCAACGCCAAGGCCAACAGAGCCAATTCAGACAATATCAGCAGCCTCAGGCAAGGCAGAGCAAGGGGTCCTCCTCCTCTTCTTCTATCTCTCCGGAACTCCAGCAAGTGTTGTACGAACTTCATGACATGAGAGATGACATAAATTGACTCTCTCGATGGAGAGATGAAGTGACTACACCCTAGATCATGATTCCAGCTCAAGTCCAAGCTAACCCAAATAGCTTTGGACATAATCAGATATTAATCTCTGAGTATTTCGTACCTGAACACGAGCTCTCATCAAACAATAACTCTTATCATATTTCTCTTATGAGCGGAAAGACAGTAACCATGCCTGATCGAGCGAAGGGACCCGGTGACATAGCCCCAGTGTCCACCAATTCACACAACCCTGGTGGAATTGATGAAGGAAGATAGGAGGAGAAAGAAGAAGTCCCACCCAGACCACCTAGAGATAATGGAGAGTCAGAGTCTGAGTCTGAATAAGAAATGCCACCAAGACACCAGCAACATTTGACCACCAATTTCCCTGTTTTTAGTCCGAGTCCTGTAAACAATTTTTCATTCAAAAGTGATGTTTTTTATCACAACAAATCCATCCCTTTCCCCCGTGCTCTTACGGCATGAAAGAAGAAAAATATATAAAAACAAAAAAATGATTACGAGATGGCCCGCATATGCAAAGAAAATATTAAGGTCACTCTGTCCTTAGACGATATGATAGAAAGAGACCCGGCTTTTCGAAAGTACCTTAAGGTGAGATGCACGCCAACAAGGGCCAACAAACAGACTCCTAGCCGAACAAAGAAACACATACTCTCTGTTGCCTCATCTCGTCTTATAAAAAATGAACTGCCAAGGAAGAAAAGAGACATGTGTGTTCACTTCGTCACTAAACAAATCAAAGAAATCAAGTTTGCAAGAACTTTATTAGACAATGGCCCATCCATTAATCTCATGCCCACAACCCTATTTGAGCATATGAATCTAGGTCCTCTTAAGCAATCTGCAACTGTACTTCAATTCGCAGATACATCAACTAAGAGACTTAGGGGAGAGATTCGAAATGTTGTCATCAACCTAGAGGGATAAAACTACCTAGTAGATTTCACAATACTTGACATGGATGTCCCTAGAAATTGGAAAGAACTCCAAATGATACTGGGGCGACCCTTCCTCAGGACCACAGGAGCTATATTTGATCACACATCCTGGAGAATCCAGTTTGGAAAAGTGGAATTTAAAATAAAGCAAACTAGGTTTCAAAGACCTGACACTGAATCGAGCACTGAGTCTGAAAAATAAAAAACTGAGACAGAGTATACAAAAGCAATAGTTGGACCCTGGAGACAAAACCAACCGCTATCATAGAATCAACCTCATCTGAAGAGGAAATTGTTGATGACTTAGTCTGCCAGCTCATTCATGCATCTACCTGTACTCTAGGAGACTCAGAGGCCCCTCTGGATCTGTCAGTCCATTCTCCTTATGGACAATCCCTGAGTAAGGTACACAGATCGGACGCGGCGCTTGCCACACCACATTCCATCATTAGCGATCCGATCCCAGAAACACCCACGATGGTGGCCGATATTGATACACTACAAGCGTCCACGTCACAACAAGAAGCATCACTGAGGGGACCGGATTCGAGCAACATTATTGACCTACCTGAACTCAAACCATTGCCCCCTACGCTTAAGTATGCCTTCCTTGTAAGAGAAAAGGGACGGTTCCGGTCATCATCAGTTCACATCTGATCGAATAGCAGGAAATCCGTCTGCTTAATGTTTTAGAGAAAACCCGCAAGGCTATAGGCTGGAGATTGTCTGATCTTCTAGGGATAAACCCAGCCCTGTGCTCACACCATATTTATCTGAAGGATAATACTAAACCCTCTTGTGAATGCCAACGTAGATTGAATCCAAACTTATGGGAAGTGGTTAAAATTGAAATCGAAAAATGGTGTAAGGCCGGTTTCATATATCCCATCTCCGACTCCAAGTGGGTGTCACCTTTGCATGTTGTTCCGAAAAAGTCGGGAATTCAGATTATCACCAATGAGGAGGGAGAAGAAATCACGACACGGGTACCCACGTCGTGGCGTGTCTGTGTGGATTACAAGCGCCTGAATGCTGTAACGAAGAAGGATCACTTTCCGCTGCCTTTTATTGATCAAATCTTGGAGAGATTGGCAGGGAGAGAATACTTCTGTTTCTTAGACGGGTACTCGGGCTACAATCAGGTGGCCATCGCCCCCGAGGACTATGAAAAGACTACGTTTACATGTCCTTTCGGGACATACGCATTCAAGCGAATGCCTTTTGGGCTTTGCAATGCCCCCAGTACCTTTCAACGATGCATGATTGCGGTTTTTACCGACATGGTAGGGGATTTCCTGGAGGTCTTCATGGATGACTTCTCGGTCCATGGTGATTCATTCGATGATTGTCTAGCGTACCTGGATCGGGTCCTCCAAAAGTGTAGGGAAGTGAATCTGGTGCTCTCTTGGGAGAAAAGCCATTTCATGGTAAAAGAGGCATTGTATTGGGGCATGTCATCTCCAAGAAGGGAATGGAGGTTGACCCTGCCAAAGTTGATTTGATCAAGAAGCTCGAGCCACCTACAAATGTGAAACAAGTATGATCTTTTCTAGGGCATGTCGTATTTTACAGGAGATTTATCAAGGATTTTTCAAAAATTGTCCGACTACTAACTGACCTCCTAGGGAAAGACACTGAGTTCATAATAGATCATAAGTGTCCTGAAACCTTCAAACTACTCAAAAGGAGGATCATTGAGACTCCCATCCTACAAGCTCCCGACTGGTCTCTTCCCTTCGAGATCATGACAGACGCATCTGATTTCGTAGTAGGAGTTGTATTAGGACAACGAAAAGATGGGATCCCATATGCTATTCACTACGCAAGCAGAATTTTAGACCCTTTTCAGAAAAATTACAATGTGACCAAAAAAAATGCTTGTTGTAGTTTTTTCCTTGGAAAAAATTTGATCTATAATTCTAGGATCGAAGGTGGCAGTTTAACAGATCATTCTGCCATTCGATACTTAATGGCCAAAAAGGACGCAAAAGCACGACTCCTTAGGTGGATATTATTGCTTCAGAAATTTGGTTTAGAGATTAAAGACAGATTTAGGGTTAAGAATGTCGTAGCTGATCATTTATCACGGATCGAACATAACATAATCCCTGAATCTGAATCCATCCATGAAACCTTCCCATACGAGTCAATTTCTGCTATTAACTCACTCCCTTGGTAAGCCGACATGGTGAATTATCTTGTCTCCAAGAAAGTCCCACAGGATGGGCCCAGGAATAAAATTGACCAACTCATATCTAAAGCAAGACACTAGCATTGGGAGGATCTGTTCCTTTTCTTTGAGGGACCGGATTGCATATGGAGAAGATGTATTCCTCAAGAGGAATACCAAAGTATCCTCAATCTATGCTACATCCCGGAGGCGGGAGGACATCATTCTGGGAAGAGGACCGCTGAGAAGATACTGCAATGTGGATTTTACTGGTTGAGCTTGTTTAAAGATGCTTACAATTTTGTCAGGTCGTGCCCCGTCTGTCAGAGAATGGGAGGGACCATTGTTTCCAAAGATGGCATGCCTATGCAACCAGTGATCATCTATGATGTATTCGATGCATGGGACATTGACTTTATGAGCCCATTCCCTAATAGTCAAGTATTTGAATATATTCTTCTCACGGTAGATTATTTATCTAGGTGGGCGGAGGCTATCCCTACTCGAGCAGTAGATAGCAAAACTGTTTGCAGATTTTTTGAAGATAATATTATTTCGAGGTTTGGAATTCCAAAAATATTAATATCTGATGGGGGTAGCCATTTTGTCAACTGGGAGGTGAATAAGTTGACTAAGGAATACGACATCGAGCATCGTGTCGCTAGTCCTTACCACCCACAATCCAATGGCATGGCTGAGGTGTCAAACGGGGAGGCCAAAGGAATTTTACAGAAGCTCGTCCGACCTGACAGGAAGAATTTGTTCAACTCCTGGACCAGGTTCTATGGGCTTATCGGACGGCTTATAAGACCCCATTGAGCACCTCCCCGTTTCGAATGGTATATGGAAAGCCATGCCATTTGTCCGCAGAACTCTTGCATAAATCAGAATGGGCAACCAAACAGATTAATTGGAACTGTCACCAAGGGAAGAAGAACCGAGAAATAGATTTAAAGGAACTATCTGAAATATGAAATCATGCTTATGAAAATAACACCATTTACAAAGACAAAGTGAAGAGATGGCATGACAAGAACATTCGAACAAAGATCTTTGTCCTAGGGCAGAAAGTTTGGTTATTTAATGCAAAATTGAAAATTTTTCAAGGTAAATTGAAATCAAAATGGGCGGGACCCTTCGTTGTAAGAGAGGTACACAATAATGGTATTGTTGAGATCTCAGATACCGCAGATAACATACAAACATCTATAGTCAACGATTAGCTACTTAAACACTTTATCGAATCCAACGAGCAATTAGTACAAGTTGAAAAGATCTCCTTCACTCAGGGCATAACTTATGACAAAAGATTTGATTTGCACAGATAGACCACCTCTCTGAATCCAATACTCTCTTGTATATCCATCAACCCTCTCTCGGTCCCCCAATACTAAGTGTAAAGGGACCGCTTTCCTTGTGTATACATCACTTCTATTCCTTCCATTCTCCCTCGACTGCCTCATTTCATCCTTTTCTTTCATACTTAGTCCCTCAAAAGTCTAAGTATAGGGAGGCATGTCGACTTCTATTTTTCTTGTCTCGGCTATACTAAGTACGAGTTATGTCTACATTTCACTTTATGCCATGAGTACATAACACTCGCTAAGTACAGGGGGTGTGTTTGTATATATTCTATCTACTTTATCCATAGCTCGTACTTTAATCGTTTTCATCTAACATCGGGGATGTGTACAAGTAGTGTATATTATATATATAATACCCATTTTGTCTAAAAAAATAAAAAGGAAAAAAATCACAATCTTTGAATGTTGTGGAATATTTTTACTTGATGAACGTGAATGGAAAGAATAGATGGGGGATTTATGTGTATGGAAGGAAATATGTTGAAGGAATAAGTGGGGGATCTATGTTGTGGAATATTTTTACTTGATGAACGTGAATGGAAGGAATAGATAGGGGATTTACATATGTTCATGTGTATTTCCATTGAATACAAATGCAGATACGGATGTCAAAATCGATATGATACATATATGATGGGGGATCAGGCACAGACATGTTCGTGTCTATACAACTTGTAAATGGGAGATGGAGAGGTCTTATATACAACTTATCATTATTTTTAGTTAAATATTATATATATAAATCATATTCTATTATAACAATATAATATATATTAGAGGAATAATTGGGATTAATTGGGAGACGGGGGGGTCAAGCCCCCTTCCGCCCCCTTGTCTCCGTCCCTGGCTAGATCCAACGGCCAGGGCTTTGTCCCCTACCTCTAGCTTGGTCGTTACCCCTCGCACCCCCTCCGCCCCCTTCCTACACTCGCACCCCCTCTGCCCTTCCTATTTTGGAAGGCGCCACAACCACTCCCTCCATGTCATAACGCCACCCCCATGAAACCTACTACTCCGCCATCCTCGTGTCGACTTCACCGCCCGCCATCACTCCTCCATCAATCCTACAGCCGTTCAACACCCCCCATCACCACTTGAATGGCTGGACCCCCCTACAAAATCTCCGCCCCTGACACCTTCATGCCATCCATCAATCCACGAGGCTTAGGCCCAGCTTCCTCTGCCCTCTGGTGACAGCAGAGGGTGGTGTCGAGGCGACGACGACCTAGGTTCCAGGTGTGACAGCGAAGGGCGGTGTAGAGGTGACGATGACCTAGGTTCCAAGTGTGATCCATGGAACCTCCACCATGTATGTTCCGCCACCATCGGCGGTAGCTCAAGCTCCGTGCACGACCACGCACGTCGGGCAATGACCCAGAGCATCCTCCGTTGCTTGCTCCAGGTCTCATCCTCCACTGGATTCCCCTCTCCGGTGAGGTACCCATCTCATGCTTATTTCCTTATTTTATTCTAATTTTCCTGATGTTCATCTTCACCCTCACCAGGAACCAATCATCCCCTGAGCTCCACCATCCATCAAACATCCACGTCGACCCCCTTCCCTTCTCTAGAACCACCCCCACTCCAACCCACCTTCTTTCCTACTCGCCTGGAGACGAAGCTTCTGGCCACCGCCTCCCATCACCCCACAACCTCCATCTCACCTCACTCAACCCCCAGCACACACACACACACAACATGCTTCAGCTATCCACACCTAACGCTTGCAGGTCAAAGACCCTTCATTGGTCGGAGAATCACCTGAGGCATCTTTTGCAGCTCCGCCTCCAGTGATCCATCATTGTCAACAACTACCAGCCATCCCCATGCCTCCTCCCCGGTCCGAGCTTCAACGCCAAGACCTCACAAATCTTCATCGACCATCAGGAAAGCCCTCAGAGCATGGAGGAGCTAGATGGAGGTCGTCAGAGCGCAACCTTCTCCCGGCAACCTACGGTGGGTAAAGAATGACAGTTATCGTCCGATCGTCTGGATCAGACGTTCCAGATACAACCACGTCAACCACCCGAGCCTCCGTGCTGAACCTACAGGTTCGGGTAACCCATGCCAAGACCCGAAGCACAAGACAACTACACGTGGCCCAAGCCTGCGACGACCCTCGAGCCTGGCCCCCTCCCGTGCACTGCGCGTGGGGCTGGGAAATTTGCAAGAAAGACCTTGGATATTTTTGATTATTGCATTTTGGTCCCCAAGCATGTGTCCCTTACGTGTACGCCTATGTATTTTACAGGGATGTCCTCGTAAGTTCTCTAAATTACAAGTTAGTCCCTACACACAATGGAAAATTTACAGAGGACCCCACCAGTTTTAGCAAATTGCAAATAGATCCCTCCAGAGACCTATTTATGATTATTTATCCTTTTATTCTCCACATTTTTTGTTACATGTTATGCCATGGCATTGTTTACTTCATAACTTGAGCATCGTAGGTCCAATTGCATGATTTCAGTGTCGTTTTGTTCCTTATTTCATCATCTATTTATGGCATGTTTAATTTTCTCATCTGACACTACTTGAAATGTGATGAAGTTTTAATGTTATATAATGTCACCTGCTCTATATGTCTTTGCCATAAATAGTTGTTTGCTCGTAATTTTATGCTCAAAATGACTCTGAAACCGAATCATATGTTTTATGCTCATATCTTCTAGGGTATATTTGTAATCCGTTATTTCTCACATCATCCCTTGCATGCATACATTGTGCTCATGCATCACCTTAAAATTACATCTAAAACTCAACTAAAAAATACATGCATCACTGTTTGCATTATTCAACTTGCATTTTATTCTGCATCTACATGAAGACCTGAAAATGGGGAATTATTCACACATGCACCTAATTGACCAAAAATCGATAAATATATTTCCCTATTTTCGACCTTGGTAGACTTACCAAGTATAATTTCTTCACAACATTCAAAGATTGTGCTTTTTGCTGACTGAAATCCGTCTCCTATACTACGACAATTCCGTGATTATTAAAGAGATGGATTTCACGTTCATCAGAGGCCAAAACCAGGGTTTTCACGGAGGGGTAGAGGGTGGGGCGGGGCTTCTTCTCCTCGATCCAACGACCTTTTGGATTTTCAGAAACTCGGGATAAATAGCTACTCCCACCTACTATCTTTCATAAGATGTCACATTTCAAGTGATTCATTTTCCAATGGAATTTACAATCCACCCCCTTTTTGTTCTTACAAATAGAATGATGATTCAAATATTTTTCTATGCCACAACACATACATGTTTTTATTTCCATCCGAACATCTCACATCAACTAAAAATTAAAAATAAAATAAAAAAAATATTTCCTTTTTGATTTAAATGGCAATCCCGTGGCTTCATACCAGATCTTAACCATGGGCTTGTGGGATCTTGCCAGTGTAGTTGGTCTGCTGTCTGCCTCAAAGAAAATATTGCTAAAATATCCCTTTCTTTTGTTCAGGGAAGTATAAATACGGCCTGCGATCTCATCTCGCTAGGGTTTTTGGCTTCCCCTTCCCCTTTTCCCAGCTCCTCAATCTATCTCTGCCGAGCGGTACACCAATGGCGGACGAGTCCCAATCCCGATCCGATCACAAGCGGAAGTTCGATGATCCTCTTTCCCGGCGAGCGACGGGGTTCTCCTCGCCGTCCTCCGACGCAGCCAAGGCCTCGTACAACAGCGTGCCCCCGCCTCCGGATGATATCCAGCTCGCCAAGCAGCGCGCTCAGGAAATCGCCGCTCGCCTCTTCAGCGATGCCGAGGCCAAACGCCCTCGCGTTGACAACGGCGCACCTCCCCCCGATGCTGACAAGCCTTCTTCCTTCTCTTCCGCCGCCGGTTTGCCCTTCACACCTTTCCCCTCTCCTTTCCTAGACCATCTCCATGTGTTGTTTCTAATCATTGCCGCGATTTGGGAATTTTGTCGTCTTTTCGACCGATTATGTTTCTTCCAATTCGATCTTTAACGTTTAAGATCTAAGTTACCGCTATTGGATGCTTGGTGATCTAAAGTTCCTTTCCTTTCACTGTTTGGTTTTTGCAAAGTAGTGGTATATATTATTGTCGCATTGAATACACAAATATCGATTATTTCATTCAAATACAACATGGATGGATTTCAGTCGTTTCATAGAGATCTACCCAACACGAGATGTTCACGTTGTATTTCGGGGGATTGGATTTTAAACGATCATCAGAGTTCTCTGTAACAATAATGCATCAAAGAACATATTGGATTGCATCTGATTAGACCCTGGTTGTCTCTATACTGTCTCAGTGACCTAATTGTTGTTTGTAGATCATTCTTATAAGCCTACTGGATTGCAATCTCAAATTGTCGGACTTGGACCTGCGTCTTATCCTTCATATGGTTACCAAAGCACTAGCAAAAAGATTGATATTCCCAATGGAAGGGTACTTTCTGTCTTATAGTTAACTGATGATACAATATTGATTTTATTTGACTGCTTCTTGCATAATGGCTCTCTTTTTCCTGCTTAGGTTGGTGTAATTATTGGAAGAGGAGGAGAAACCATCAAATATCTTCAACTTCAATCTGGAGCGAAAATTCAGGTTACTCGGGATATGGATGCTGATCCCAACTCTCAATCCAGACTTGTGGAACTTATGGGAACTGCTGAACAAATTAGCAAGGCTGAACAGTTGATAAGTGACGTACTTGAGCAGGTAAATATGTGACGCACTTAATGTTTCGTTTGTATACAGTTATTTATCTGTGATATACATTTTTGATGAGTTGTTTGAAAGTGTATTTATCAAACGATATAGGCTGAAGCCGGAGGTTCAGGACTAGCTACCACAAGAAATTACGTGTCTGGCCAGCCTGGATCGGAGCACTTCACAATGAAAATCCCAAATAATAAGGCATGCATTTCCAAAATTCTTTTTAATAATCGCATATTCTGAGAATCTGATTTTATATCTGGCCACCTTTGTTTTGATTGCTAAGTTGATATCTTTCTTTGCTTTATAGGTTGGCTTGATTATTGGAAAAGGAGGCGAGACAATAAAGAATATGCAAGCAAGGTCAGGAGCTCATATTCAGGTACACACTTATCAATTTTAAGTTTTTATGATGCATGTTGTTGTAACAAGGGTAGCATGGGTCGGATATGTGTTCCATTGATACTAAACACTTAGGGGGCCAGTACAATGCCAGCGTGAAGTGTGAGCCAACACAATATAATTGGGTACCCGGCTCTAATGGGTGTCTGGTTGTATAAAGGATACCCATGCATAGCCATGGTGTCCCATTGCTTGACAGCTAATTCCCTTTATTCAAGTAAAAAAATCATGCACTATTAAGTTAAAGAGCAAAGATGATAAATTGGAGGTTAATAGACACACACATTGAATATCAGTCAGATTCTAGCATATCCCATAATAAATCATAAATTTAGAAATATATAACGAAAGAAAGGGCCATTGTCCATTGATAATGAATGTATGTGAGACCAAAAATGTGATTCTAAAAAAGACCAAAGTATATGCATGCCAATTTGATATCAATTTTAGGCCTCTTTGCTAGGAATGCGATCTGATACAGATATAAGCCATCCCATCTACAAACCTGTCCATTTTATATGTATATAATGTTCACAATGTACATATAAGCATATAGTATATGTATGTATTGCAACATTCTTTACCTTTTCTTACATATCAATATGACCAGTAATGGAACAAACAAGTATTATCAATTTATCAGCCCATATTTAAGTTTAGCCTGTACTCTGCCTTTTATATATAAGTTATTTATCCTATTGATATCTGATTCATAGCTGTCTATCCTTTCTACAAGTTTCTAAAGATACTGCGAGTTTTCATAATAACAATTTGCAAAGGCTTTTAGCCCAATTACGGGGTTAAAGACCGATTGTTTCCCACAAAACTGTGGAATCAAAGACATCCTATTTGCCGTCCTTGGTGTTCAATCGCAACTGTTGGGCATGTGATGCATTTTCAACAGGTGTCCTTTGAGGACACCAAATCTAACCAGATCAGTGCTAGCTGGTCACCCAATCCATGCCATTTAGATTTGTGTCGTCTAATTTGGATCGAAAGCGATGTGCCATATCAGTATTTGTTTGATTCAGTTGCAAGGCACCATTTAATTCGTACTCTGTGTTATTGAAAATTTAGAGTTTTGGCCCTCCTTTCGCTAACTTTAAAATATATCAGTCTTATGGCATACATGGTTTTCCATGCAGGTTGTACCTTTGCACTTACCTCCGGGTGACCTATCAACAGAAAGGACATTACATATTGACGGTACTAAAGAACAAATTGACTCTGCAAAACAACTAGTCGATGAAATTCTTAACAGTGAGGTATGGTTTGTAGAAAACCGGTCGAACTGTGCCTGTGTTATTTAACTTTTGTGATTACAGTTCATGTTCTATGTATACCCAATAAGAGGCTCTGTTGTAGTTTAATTATTCCATATTAGATTTTGGTTCTAGGATGGTGCTTTTCATTTGCCTTCATGTTGCTTCTATGATTTCTCATATTCTATTAATTTGGCCTTCATTTGACTGAGGTGTGAGAATTCTAGATTTTCTAAAAGCTAGCCAGATGAAACACTTCTTGGCATGCGTTCTGAGTAGATTCCTGGGGAATTGGGGCAAAGTTGGTATGTCAACTATTTTGTAAAACATTTGGAGCCCGGCAACATGAGAGGTTCACGCCATTGTTTATATGATCTAGAAATATTATAGATGTATTAATTTGAGGCTTGAACTCATGCAAATTTCATTGGCTTCCTGTTCATCTGCCGTGTTTTAGGATTTGTAGGCCATTAACCTTATATGTCAATTCATGACTAGCCATATTGTTTGATTGAGTATTATTAAGTTTTGAAGTTATGAAGGCCCATTGAGGTTGTTATCTTTAATTAAGGTAAGGTGTAAGGCTTGAGGCGGTTTGAAGCATGATTATGCATACGAAATCTGTATAATGTACAAATAATAAGATACTTATACATTTTGTATGGGATATATTTGAATAGAAATAAACAACCTTATAATATACATGTACTAGTAAAGTCCAATTCTTAACTCTAAAGGTATTATTAAGTTCTAGGATCTATATGCCATTAACCGTATATGTGAATTCATGACCAGCCATATTGTTTGTTTTTGTTTAGTTGAGTATTGATAAGTTTTTGAAATTTTCTGAAGGTCTGTTGAGATGGTTATCTTTAATTAAGGCAGGGTGGAAGGCTCGGAGCGGTTGAGGCATGATTATAAATATGAAATCTATATAATGTACATTTACTAGGATACTTATAAAAAACATTTGCGAGGATCCATATACATTTTGTATGAGATCTATTTAAATAGAAATAAACAACCATATAAAGTAAATTTATTAGAAAAGTGTCGCATATAACTCATCAAATGTTATTGTATTTTTCAGTAGATATAACCCAATTGAAGTCATGATTATGATGTTCAAGTCTTAATTAAAGTAACCAACAAGTAAACATAACTTATATTGTAGATAAATGGCCTAAATAAATAGCTATTTACGAAGCCATTATAAAATCTTAATAGATAGAATCAGTCCTCAAGTAAAAACTGTCAACTTTTAATTAATAGATCAGTCAATGGAGTTTTCCATAATTTACACTCACATATGAAGCCAAATCACAACGATTGTTGACACAGTTAGGCATTCAATTCGTAATATACATATTTTTTTGAAGATTCATGACTGGATTATTAATTTTGATGATGTAAAACTCAAGTCAAGTTTAAATAGGCATTGAAATTGAGGCTTGCACCTTCTTTATGCCTTTGACTGACCACCTTGAGGCTCAATTGGGTCGTTTAAGGCTTGCACCTTGACAAGCTTGACTGAGGCTTAAGGCTTGAGATGTGAGGCTACTGCCTCACCAAGAGGTGCGTGTCTTGAGCTCATTGAAGCTAGTTTTTTGAACCATTATGCATTACTACCATGTCTTTGTTTCTTGATTTTTGTTTACCTTTGTCCTGATATAAATCCATGTAACTTTGCCCTGATTATGAAGATCTTTGGATTTGACTAGCTTATTGGGTTGACCTTAACAAGCAGGTTTCTAAGCATTGTTTGAACTTATTGCCACCATAAAACATGATTTGCCAATATGAGAGATTTTTTGTTGGCAGGCTATTTTTCATTGTAATTGTAAGTATGGAGTTGAATGATTAATGATTTTAATATTCTATGGGTAGTTCTGGTTGAATGATTTGATCACAGATAGTTCTTGATCATCTTTTCTATAAATGAACTTCCCTGTGGAGTCTGGATGATTTACATATCGATTTTCTTTAATTGTAATTTGAAAATGCCGACCTTAAGTGTTGATGCACACAACCCAGGGCAAATTGGGGCCCATTACACCTCTATTGGCACACCTACTGTCTGCAATGCAAGGTGTGTGCACAGTGTTCAGGCATGAATGGGGGCAATGATGCCTTGATGCACTGGCACATAGGTTAGCTAATTACACATTCTTGTCAAGGGATATTGTGAGCCTGCAATGTAATTCACAGCTATTCATCCCAAGTTTCAGCCCTGATCTTCCACAAACCGTGCTTCTGCCATCTGATCCCCATGGAGCTGGTTGATTTTATTGTAGACACTTCAGTGAGATGTACCTGTGCTTGCTCTATCAGATTATGCATGCACGCTCACTAGTGACTCTTGCTGGTCGAGCCATATATGAAATGCAGAAACTGTTCTGGTCTTCGGAGTCCTGCAGTTGGAAATGAACGTTTCTATTCATGCCTTCTGCAGTGCTTTGAGTTGTGTGCTCCGAGCCTCTTTGTTAGTCCATGTCTACTTGCTAGGTTTTAGTTTTACAGTTTGTTTGTGTTGATTCGATACGTTGTTAATTGATAGTGCAGATAAGGTGGCCATTCCTGATGAGATAGTTTCTCTTTAAGTATTATTGAAAAAATGGTTGTTAGATATTTGTGATATTTTACAGCTGTAATTACCTCGGGTGAGTTTTGGTTGCTTTCTCATCAGACGATTACTATTTCATAGTAGTGTCTTGGCTTTTGTTAAGGGTTTAGTAAATTTCAAAAAATAATTTCACTGTTATTATTGATTGTTACAAGAATGCTCAAGGTTAATGCCATCGGCATATGTTCCTTTTTTAGTTTTTTATATTATCATTATGCATGACTTTGTTAAATTTACATTACTTCCCAAAATTAGTGTTATGCCGCAGCACCCTTTTCTCTTGGTCAACACTTAAAAGGAGAGATACCTTCTTTATTATGGATAATATGAATGTTATTCTAAGGAACAACTTTTGTCTTCATCATAAATCAGCAATCTTGGTAATTAGTATTTTTCATTTATGGTCTAAAGCACGTTCTTACACAGATCTCCGAATTCCTGTTTTTTAACGCCCAAAAGTCAAAGTCGAGACTTGCACCTTGACTGGCTTGGGGTTTCCACCTCATCTCAAGGAGAGGAAGCTACTGTATTGATTCATCTATCACGCTCTTGAACTTTGATTCCATAGAACATTTTTATTGGCATCACATAGGTGTTTGGGAAATATTTGATTGTTAATAATACTTCATTTATGTGTGCATCAACTTTCTTTTTTAATATTTAACGTGGAATTCCCTTTACTGCGGTTAATTCGTGTTCGATAAATATTTATTTCTTAGTTATTTTGTTATCTTCATGTTTATTAGCTTGTGCTTATGCTCGTTGAACCTGTCAGCAATTATCATTGAAGAAACTAGAGATATTTCGCTATTAAAATGGTTTACTTGTACAGCTATTGCTATCAATTGTAATTTTTAGTGATGTCATATTGACCCATTTTCGTAGGTGGTTTCAATAATGTTTGTTAAGATGTATGATAAATTGCATGTAGATCATGTCTCTTATCTCAAAATAATTGTGTTCTAATTTCTTTGAGAATTGATAGTATGCATTTGAAAGTCTTGTTTGCATTAGCTCAGTGGATTGTTGTCAGGTTGTTTGGCAAAGTTTATATATTATGAACTTATAACAAATTGTATTGCAGATTTAGTTACTTTAGCCACAATGGATAACATTTTTGAGTTATTTGTTATTGGTGATAATCACCTGCAATCTTGAGACTTTTAGTATTATCTTTATTTGCTATTGTATGGCAAACTTTTTGCGTCAATTATTATAAATTCCCACATATTGTTTCCATTAACTATAGATTGTTGTAAGCATGATTTTAAAGGCTCGGTGCTTGAGCACCTGTTTTGAGGCAAGCATAGACTCAATGCATTGAAGAGCGTGCCTCAGAAGTACACACCGGGGTGTATGCCTCAGGAGTACGCATCAATGCCTCTGCCTCAAATAGGCAATGTGGTGCCTCATTCCATCAATGTGCTGATATAAATAAAAAACTGTTTTGGATAAATTTTCTCTAAAACTCCTGCATGTGCTGATATATTTATACATTAATTGTTTTCTTCCATGATAATTGCCATTATATTTTTTAGCGTCTATCATAGTTGATTCTAAAATAAGAATGATTTTTACAATTTTTGTGAAGCTATTTTAGTAGCCTGTGTTAATAATTGCTTGTTTACACTTCACTGTCAATAGTTAGTGTTGTCCTAAGTGTTCCTCGTTTGATTTAGTTAACCATCTTGGTACAGTACTATGTTATTTGCATTGGGAGCCTTGAGAATATAGGTACATGTTTTAATAGGGAAAATGGGTTCCTTTTCCTACAATTTCTACTTGCGCTGCAGATAATGTTTGCCTTGAGATTCCGGGGTTGGTGATCACTGTACACGCACCTTTGTTATGAAGGGGGTTGAAATATCAGATTCAAATGAATTTTGATGCATTTATTCCTCTTGCTTATTTATTTAGTTTCCAAATCTTGATCTCCATATTTAATTTCTAATTGGGATCAATAGTCTTGGGACCATAAGTTGAAGCCCATTGATCCCTTTATAATATATTGTTAATATTAGTTTCTTGGTACCCTATATTTCATTAATTGTTACACTGTATAATACTTATTGTTTACTTCCAGTTACACCTAAAGGAAACTTTAAGCTGTAATTTCTTTTTTACTTATTTCAATGGTTTTATACATTTTTTACTTTTTTATATTTAAGTTATGTAGCAGAATGTATAAATCACTTTGTGTTTAAATGTTCTGGCCTTTTAGTCGGAGAAATTGTATCTGAAATTTTTTAGATGTAATTGAAAATTATCAATGCCTTCCGTAAGCTTGTAGTAGAACCAATTAAAATAAATATACCACACGGGGCAACTGAGATTGCTATGGACATTCCAACTTGCTATGTGCATTGATTCTAATGGTGCAATGTCTATTGTCATGAAACTAAGATGAGCTGCATTTGGAATTGCCTTGTATAGACCTTTACATATAAAGGTTGATTTGGCATCCAATCCAGTTTTATTTCTCTTTCATTTTAAAAGTTCAGTAGAATAATATTGTTGACAGTATCAGATATTGCCTGCTTTCAAATTGCAAGGGTTGCGGTTAAAGTATTTTTAGTATCAACATTTGTTGCTTTATATAATCCGTGAACTCATTAGCTTTTTGGACATTATATTAACTCTTCATGTTGTACAGAATTCTTCTATAATAAAATTCTTTCTGATTGACCTTTTTCCATCCTGTCCATTTATACTTCTACTTATCCGCATTGTTTTTCTGTAGTGATTCACATTTCAGTTTATATTCATTCCTTTCAAATATTTCAATTTTCTCATTTGTATATATGTTAGTTACCACATATTGTTTCTTTTTTTCTTGTTCATTATCATGTTTCAGATTGTCTCTCATGTAACTTCTTGGAGTACCATGTCATTTTATTATACTTTTACAGTGGATCAGGTGATCCACTTGTGCACTTATTATCTCTTTTGAACATGAACTTTTTTCTTCTTGGTCCTAGTTTGCTTTTTGTAATCCGTATGCCAGTATTATTCTTTTTCTATTGCCACTGATCATGAATATATTCACCTGTTGGTTCATTCCCTGGTAACTTCCTGTTAAACTTTTACTTGGCAATGTATGTATTGTGTTCTCTCCAAGATTTTTTGTAGTGATTTTTCCCTGAGTTTATGTTCCCACCTTCCAATTGTTTCACCCTTCTCATTTGTATTTATGTTTGTAGCCACATTTTGTTTATTTTTGTTCTTGTCAAATCACTCATGTTTCAGATATCGACTCACGCGCAACTTGGTAGATCATTATTTGATGCATCGTTTATTTGTGACATTGTATCCACTTGGGCACTTATTATCTCTTTTGAACATGAGCTATTTTTCTTCTCGATCGTGGCTCATATCATGCAGTCCATATGCTTTGCTAGTGTTATTATGTTTCCCTTGTAATTTCTGTTAAACTTTGAATTGTTGCTGCATTTGGCAATATATTTATCATATTCTCCAAGATTTTTTGTAGTGGTTCTTGCTTCAGTTTATATTGCTGCCTTCCAAATGTTTCAATCTTTATATTTATATTTATGCTTGTAGCCACATTATTTTGTTCTTGTCAACTCACTATCATGTTTCAGATGTTCTCTCATGCAAGTTGGTAGAGCATTATTTGATGCATCTTTTATTTGTGTCATTGTATCATACTATCCACTTGGGCACTTACTATCTCTTTTGAACATGAGCTATTTTTCTTCTTGGTCCTGGCTCACATTATGTAGTCCATATGCTTTGATAGTATTATTCTTTTCTATTGCCACTGACCATGAATATTTGCACCTGTTGGATCATTCTCTGGTAGAATCCTGCTAAACTTTTATTTATTGCTGCACTTGGCAATATATATATCGTGTTCTCTCCAAGTTTTTCCTTAGATTTTGCAACTTCTATGTTAGCCCGATTGGGAAGTAGGGAAAGGATGTGCTCTCCACTGGTTTTGGTTGAGATTCCCTCACTATGGTATGTTGTCTTCCTCGATATATAATGCAATTGAATAAGATTGAGAATCGGTTGATGCGCTCTCTTATGATGCAAGCTTCCATGGTCATACGTAGATGTGTATAGTTTCGTTAGAGCAATGCAATTATTCTTTGTTTTGCATATGAATGTTCTGTTTTATTTTTGTAAGAGGACTATTGGTTTATATGAAAAGCCTCTCTTGTGCAGGTCCGTGCTAGAAATCCTTCAATGGGTGGTGGATATCAACACCAGGGTTACCGCCCACCACGCCCACAGACAAACTGGACTCCTCCTGGACAGCCACCGATGCAACAATCTGGTTATGGCTATATGCAACCAGGGGCTTACCCTGGTCCCCCACCACCATATGGTGTTCAACCCTCTTATGTAGGATACCCACCAGCTCCAACCTCTGCTGGTTATTCATCTGGATGGGAACAGATGGCCAACAACACTAATCAACAGCAAGCTGCACCAGGATCTACTTATGATTATTACAGCCAACAGGGGCAGGGACAGCAACAGACTGCAGCTCCTGAAAGTGCTGCCTATAATTATGGCCAACAGCCTTACGGTCAGCAGGGGTCATATGGAGATGCTACTTACACACAGCAACCTGGTCATCAACAGCAAGCTTATGGTCAAGATGGTTATTCTAACGCTTATGGTTCTCAGCAACCTCAGTCAGGTTATACTCAGCCACCTTCAAATTCTCAGCCTGGCTATGACCAATCTCAGAGCTACGGCTCTGCTCCGTACAGTGCAGCAGCAAGTGCAGCTCAGGATGGATCTGCTCCTACCTATGCTCCTCAAAGCGGCACCACTCAAATCCCTACATCTCAACAAGGAGTGCCGTCTTCCCAGCCGCCTGTTGCTCAACAAGGATATAACACTCAGCAGTCTGGAAGCACACCACCAAGTTTTCCTCCTCAAGGGACTCAACCTGGATATAGTATGCCCCCGACAACGCAGCCTGCCTATGGAGGCCAACAACTTCCAGTGCCTTTTGGATATGGGCAACCACCAAGCCAAACTGGGTATAGTCAGCCATCTCCTGGTCAAAAGCCTCCACCTAGTCCTGCTGGTGCTGGCTATGGTCAACCAGCTCCGTATGGCAACCCACAACCTCCACCGGCATCATCATCATCTTATGGAGGAGCTCCTGCCCCTTCTCCTGGTTATGCATCTGGCACTCAGCCGGCTTATGGGCAACAACAATCTTATGGAAGTGTTCCACCCCCAGGACAAGCAGCTTATGGCCAAACTACACAGCAGTCATATGGTGAAGCCTATGGTTCTGGTGGATACGGAGCACCTCCTGCATATACCAGTTCGGGTGATAATACTGGTGGTGGAAACGTGGTTTCTGCTGGTCAATCTGCTTCAACTGGAGTCAAGGCCTCTCCACAAACACATGCATAAGATCTCATTACAATTATGGTACTACAGTATTTCTTGCTTTTCGTTTTATCCATGTTTATCTTCCCTTCATGGAAACTGCCTTTTTAGTCTGTGTACTGTGCTGTGGTTGACTAATCTTCTTTCAGTTTGAACCGCATCCTCCTTTTACCTTTCTGGCCATTATAACCGAGACAAGTAAATGCTTTTTCGGTGGGGAGCTACAAGTATAGTCATCCTTGAATGGTTGTGGTAGCATTGGGGGTGAATGCCCCAATCCGAGATATCTATTATTTATCTTTTTTTGCCCTATACTGGTATCTGCTCGTTTTTCTAGTTGTCTAAGTTTCTGTCAGGATCCGTCAAGAATTGTGGGAGAGACTTCTTGAGAAGAAAGTAGAAGATGTTGGGGGCATTATTTATAAATGTGACACTTGTAAGGTGAAATGATATCATACAATGATTTATTTTAGGGCTCATTTAATTGGGGAATAAGGAGATGGAACAATGTTTTTCTTATTTTCTTTTGATTTTTATGTTGATGGGATAAATCTGGAATAATGAGTTATTTATGTTCCTTGTTTATTTGTTGCCGTTATTGACAATGTGAAAGATGCGGTAGTTATTTTGGAATATCTAGTGCCCATGTGAAGTTTAGCTGGTTAGTGTTGGAAAAAGGAAGGAGAATGGCTGCTTCAGAAAGAGAAATCTGGTGAACACCAGTGTGCATGGCACTATGTAAGGTAGACAAGATCCTTTTTTGACCTTGTTCTTGTTGCTCAATACTATCGCTAAAATTATCGACTCTGCTCAAACCATCAACTTGTTGCCAGATTCAAATACGGACCATAACATCTAGTATTTTATCTCGTAGATATTCTAATTAGTATTTGTTCCACATAAAAATCCATGCTTGCCGCACACCTGTGGTCAATCAATTCCTCTTCATTGCAACATCGTCCCCTCACTGCATGATGACCCATGGACGGCCGTATCGATAGCGTTTCCATATCGTATCGATAAATATGATATTTCGATGAAATATCGTCCATATCAACGAGCTTTTGTGAAGAAAATGTGTGGAAATTGGGATATATCGTCATATTGGTACCCATATCGGTCCTATGTTGATATCGATATATTGGTGATATATTGTCGATATATTGCGGTATTTCCTTCCACTGCTAATTGTACTGTGCAAAATCCATTTTTTTTAAATCCATTTTCTTTAATATGCAAATAATCACTTTTGATTGCACGTTTTCTGCACACATATCCTAATTTTTATTCGTTGTTAAATATGAAATTTAGTCATCTTGATCATCAGCCCATGTTAATTTGGCCGGATTGATCAGGGCCATGATCCATCCGGGATTAGAATTGCAAGCATTGGACTAACCAACAACCTCAAATTAAACCGGTATTTGGTTGGGTCACCATCAAATCAAAGGGGCCCAACTTGTTCAATGACCAAATCATTTAAGTAGGCTTCATAATAATGTGTTAATCGAATTGAATACTTTTGAGTCCACTATGAATATATTTGAGTCCACTGGCATTTTGATTCAATTCATAATAAAATTTTTAAATTCAAACTTTAGTAGAATTTTAAATGAACTTGTTAACTTAAATTTGGGTTCATTCATGCCGAGTTTTCAATATTCAAATTTGATTCATTTTAATTTGAATTTGACAAGTTAAGTTATGTTTTAAAATTTATATAAACAATATTCTACTAAGAATGTCATAATTTAAAGTTTTTATTATATATTTCTAATTTTTAATATAGATTACTAAGAAAAGTTGAAAAAGTTGTATAATCAAGGAAAGTATCGAATCGATAATATAAAGGGGATAAAAATGCCTAATTTTTACAATTATTGTATGCCTTTACAATCTAAATACTCTTCTATGATTAAGAAATACATAAAATTTTAATTATATGAGCCTGTAGGTAGGTAGAATATTATTGATGAAAAAATGAACACATTATTAGCATTGCAATGTAAAACAAGATAAGATCAAGCACACATAGAAAATCAATACAAATTAGTACCATTATTTAAATATAGGAGAAAATAAAAAAAATAACTTAGCAAGATAAAACCTCCTCATTCGTTGTGAGGATCTTCGATATCAAAAACTAAAGCCTTGAAATGAAGCATATATAATTTTTGATGTACAAAGGAACATCTTACATTATGTGAGAAGAGCATGGAGATTATTCATGTGATATAAATATCATATTGACAATGATAATCATCATCATGGATTGTCATGTAAGGAATATTAAAACAACAAAAAAGTAGAGGAAATATATATGGATAAATTTTGAACCACGATAAATGTTAAGGAAACTCGATGTAGCAAAACTATCATTTTCACATAGTAGGAGAAAGAGCACCACAATCCACTCCTATGTTTGTGGGATCTTGGTAGATAATGAAAAGGGAATGGAAAAGGTAGCGCAACGAATGTGGAGTGAGGATTTGAGATAATAATCTTAAACATTTGATCTTTCCCAATAGATTTTGTGACTTATATTTTCTACTCTTTTTTAATATTCAATATTCAATCTTTAACTAAAAGGATTATAGATACACGTACGCATGCACACATGCCCGCCTGTCCGCTCACACGCACGTGTACACATGCACTTACACACGTACACACACACACTTGAACTTAAAATAAGAAGTAGAGATGAAAACTTAGATGTTTTGTATAACTGATGCACGAAGAATCCACATCTCTGACTCATGACATATTCAGAGAACCACTTGAACTTAATCATAACGGGGAAAGGAAAAGGAATAGGCGATGAATGCTAAAATTGAGGAGGGATCAGGATTTTTCAAATTTTAGTATTTTTCTTTTGTAATTTTTAATGATTTTAGGTATGGAGTTCAAAAATACGATAATCAATATAGTCGAACTTTTTAGTTTTTTTAAAAATTCTTAATTTAAATGTATTTTTAATATAAACAAGGAATAAATATAATGTTTTTGAATTTTTAAAAATAGGAAATAATTTTTAATTGCTTTGCGAAAAATATATGTGATTTAATATGAGTTCGAGCACTTAAAATAATTTTCCTACAGATTTTAATGTAAAATGATATTTTTAAATATCAAAATAGAACAGATAAAAATAAATAAACTAGCGAGGACCTAAATGTAATTTAAACACACCTGGCATACATTCCAAAACAGAAAATAGAAGTATGAGGGCCTCTATGTAAAAATCTCAGAGATATTTAATATTAATGGGCTGGTAGGGGTATACTTGTAATTTCTAAAATATGCAAGGTCCACTTACAATTTCTTCCGAAAATATAGCACGCAATTAAAAACTTTTAAGACCAAATAATAACACCAACTCGTCAAGGGTTCTGTAGAAAATGTCCAAGCATCTCACGTGTATGGGCACTTGAGGTTATGTGGATAGGACCTATCAACGAATAAAATAAAGGTTGGGATTAAAGTGCAAATATTACAAAAAGTTCTGAACTATAAATGAAATTTTGTGGACTAAAATGAAAATACAAAAAACTAGGAGCATCGATGCAAAATACCCCTAAGTGTCTAATGGGACGGCTGATGCATCTCACTTATCCTTGTGTCGCGCTACCAATGTCCGGTGACGCGTCATCGATGTGTGGCTAGGATTAGATCCAATTCTAAGATCTGATGGCTGCGGGGTGAAGGATCGAACGACAACTGGAGTATCTGGGCAAAACTCCTAATCCGATGACAGAGGAGATGTCTGGAAGAACAAGGAAGATGCTCGTGCAGCTGTTGAGATGCTCAAGCAAGGTCCGGATCTCAGTGGTGGAGCTCTCGTGGTCGAGGAAGAAATGGAGCATTAGGAGTTTCGACCAGAGTCAAAATCACCTCATACAAAGCTATTAACCTTCTGGGCATGCAAGGTTAGATCTAGGGGTGCTAATCGAATGGAATACCTTCGAATCCACGAGGATTCTGATTCAATTCATTATAAAAGTTTCGAATCCGAACTCGAATCGAATTTCCAACGAATTTGCTAACTTAAATTCATATTGAATTCATTAGAATTTTGAATATTCAAATTTGATTCATTTTATTATGAATTTAAAATATTAATTGATGTTTTAGAGCTTATTTTAAATAATATTGGATGAAGAATAATATAATATAAATATTTTATTGTATAAATCTAATTTTGAAAGTATATTATTAAGATAAGTTGAAAAAAACTATAAAATCAAGGAAAATATCAAACCAATACAATACATTGGATAACAATTACCTAATTTTTATAATTATTATGTCTGTTACAATCTAAATATACTCTTTTTTATAACGATGAAATGTATAAATAAAAATCTAATTATATGAGCCTATCAAAGAGATATAATATCATTGACGAAAAAGCTGAACACATTATAATTAGCATTGCATGTTAAAGCAAGACAAGATCAAACTTATATAGAAAGTTGATACAAATTAATATTATTATTTTAAATAATGAAAATAGTAAAAAAATAATGTAGCAATATAAAACCTCTTCATTAAGCATGTGGATCTTCAATATCAAAAAAACTGATCCATGAAAATGAAACATATAATTTTTGATGTATAAAGGATCAACTTACATAATGGTGAGAAGAACTTATATATTACTCATGTGATGGTAAATGTTGCCTTGACAATGATAATCATCATGGATTGTCATGCCATGAATCAAAACAACAAAAAACACAAAGGAGATATATCTAGATAATTTTCGAATAACGACACATGTTAAGGAGGAACGCAAAGTGGAAAAATCATCATTTTCACGTGCTGGGAAAAAGACGACCATAATCTACTGTGAGTATTTTGGATCTTTGGTAGATAATGAAAGGAAGAATGGAAAAGGTAATGTAAGGAATGTGGGAACATGAAAATAAATGTGTGGGTGAAGATTAAAAATAACAATCAACATTTGATCTTTCCTATTAGATTTTATGACTAATATTTTTACTTTTTTATATCTAATAATTAGTCTTTGACTAATAGGATTATATATACATATATACATATTAAACTGGGTATGACTTAAAGTTCTTTGTATCCTCTTAATGCCTCAAAATTTATGAATAGCACTTTTAGATTGATTAATGTACTTATAAAAAGTAAGCCATATCTAAGCTACTATCACTAGGCTAAAATAATAAGTTAAAAATAGGAACTTAGATGTTTTGTATAACTGACTCATGAAGGAACCACATTTCTAAATCATAAAATATTTTGCAATCAAACCACTTGAATTTTGTTATGGAGGAAAGAAAGAAGGGTCTCATCAGGGGGCCTAATGTTGTATACACACATCACACATTGACAAGTTATGTCGGTATATCGTGAGAGTATGGAAATAATAGTGATGAAGGGTGGACATGATAAATCATATCAGTGGAGCCTAGATATGATTATAAGTTTAAAATGAATCACTTAATAAATGTAATAAGTTGGTTTGAGAGTATCTTCAGTTGCTTGCACATGTTATGCTTAGTGATATAATGCAAATGCTAAATCTTTCAATGTAAATGAAATGTAGTAGCTTTTTAAAACATATTCATATTCTTTTTTTTACATCCATTTACTTACAAATGAATTCGAATAGATGCATGTCAACCTTTTGATGTAATTATGCTATAATTCCTTGCATAAGAATATTTAGAAAAGATCTTAATCAACCCAGTGTGGTTGTTACATATATGTAAATATGTATGTATGATGTATATATAAATACATTGATACATATATACATATATGTATGGATATAAAATATCGAATCGAATTATTATCGAACAAATTTTGGTAAATTCAGATTCGCTTCATTTGAGAATCAAGTCCCCAAGTTAAATTCAAATTTAGTTCATTTGGTTTCGAATCAAACTTTTTTCGAATTTTAACCGAACGAATCCTAATCGAATTCGAATGATTCAATTCAATTAGCAGCCTTAGTTAGATCTCAAACACACAAAAAGAGAGGTCCATGGGTCAAATGGGGTGGAAATGGGGTGATATAGAGTCCAACTACAAGAATATCTCCACCAGTTGCTCGCTGATGCTCCTCTCTGTTAGCTCGCATCTGCTCTAACTCTTGATGGACCTCAACCATAAAAGCTCCCTGATCTCTGATCTGACGCTACATCATCTTTAGGGAGGCTAACAAGATGTTGTTGATGGTGCCCTGGTCTAAAACATATGTGGTACTCTAAGGCAGTCCATTTGTGCGTCCGTCGTTGTTGCCCATCTTTTAGGTCTCTGAAAGGCAAAAGATCCGAACTCATGTGTCATCAAATGAACAAATATATGTGGTGGTCTCTGCGCGTGCACCTCGAGACTGGAAGAAGGGTGGTTGAGGGGAAATAGGGAGGAATCGAACTCGGGTTCAGAGAGTTTGTCCAAGCTCTCCAAAGCATGCCTAGATGAGTGAGTCAGAGTGCTCAGAAGCGGTGCTACCAAGGGCAGCCTAAGGGACCTCCGACCCATCATCGTGATCTGGAAGAAGTGTGGATGGAATCTGGAAATAAACAAGATCATCAATCAAACCCCCAATTCACCTACGCAACGTTGAGCTGATGACCGTAAGGGTTCGGTCATCTATCTTGTCAAATTTATTTAGGTGATAATTCAGTCGAGCATGGCAATTAAGCAAGCTATTAGGTACCCGATGCTCCCAAGAGACTGGTCCAATCCCAAAGCTATATCTTTCCTAGCTAGTACAAGTTGCGGGCCATTTACCAGCTACCCGATCAACTCGCTCTATTAAAGATATCGCAGCCCACTTTATCGGAGATCGGAGCGATCCTCACTGGAGACGACTAACTCCAAGACCAGTAGTCTAACAAGAGTTCAGGTGTGGCTCTAGCCTAGTGTGCAGGTTACTCTCTCACGCAAGCAAACCAAACAGTGAGGGGATGGCTCTCCCAAGATAGAATTTTAAGTGAGGTGTCTTTTAGGATCAAGTTTATTCAGCAGTCCCAATTTTATGGTTTTATATTTTTTATGTATTTTTCAATAATAATCAAACACCTAATGAATTTTTTAATCTCCTGATTATTTTAAGTCGAAAAGCAGAGGGAGAAGTCGAAAAAGTCGATGCACGATCAAACACTATGATGCATGCAAAGTAAGAGATGCGTACCTATCGCCAGCACTTTACATACAGAGTGATCCGCCATACATTTAAAGACAGGAAAGTAGACTAATGTAAATGATGCAAAAAGAAAACGACATTAGATGAGCAAGTTCTAATAATCGCGAAGAACAAATGTTAGCTAACTAGATCAAGTCCGGAGTCCAATCTTGGGAACCACTCGGTGCCCACCGCAACAGATCCTACTAGCAATGTATGTGGTTCCTTACGGCACGTGGACTCAAGTCTAATTAATCTAACTTTTTCTTATAAATTATTAATAAGGTCCAATTACGAATCTATAGGTGCAAGCAAGATATTAGGGATTAGGCCTAAATTATTTACGTCGCAATCAGATAAATCCCTAAATCTAAGGGTCAAATTCTTCGAGAATCAAAGGAATAAGAATGTGAAGAAATCAAAACTAACAAAAACTGTGGTTAGGTCCCCTGAGCACACCGGTGCTCGGCGAAACAGGCCCCGATACGCCAAGTCCAAAAGAGTCCGAGTGTCCCTATATTATTATTATAATAAATGATCTGCTGAAAATAAACTACTCTATGCTAATCCATTAGTTATAACTAATTCTGCTACACTCATGCTCCTCCTCAGGTATGGGTATCCTCCTAGTCGTCCTCCGGCGGTTCCTCGCACAGAAAGTGAAATAGAAATGGGTGAGAAACAATTATAACAAATAGATATCAAAATATGCAAAAAGGCTGAAAATACTACTAAGTCATGCTCCCCGACAACGACGCCATTCTGACGACACAAGAATCGAGATCATTTAAGATGGAAAAACAATCATAAGTTGTTGTTCTCAACCAACCAATTCGATCAATCAAGAAAAATCAAGACCACATAAATGAAGCAATCAAGCACAAAATAATGTCAACGATCTCCGCTATTTATTTAACCTGGCATACTGATCAGGGTCGAACACAAGGAATACGAAAAATGTACGAAGTAGTCCTAATCAGAGAATAAAAGGTAATATTTTTGTGGTTTTTAATTTTATTTTTTTTTTGTGTTTTCGAAATAAGAAAACAAGACAATCAATAAATAACTTCAACAATTTTTATTAAAAGTAAAAAAGGCTCAAAATAAGGAAACAATTTTTTTATATTTTTCAAATATTCATATGTTTTTGGTGATTTTATGGGATTTTTTTAATTTTTATGATTTTATAAAAATCAAGCAAAAGCTAAACAGTGAGACAATGCACAACCAGGACAATATTGTCTTGGGGGGAATTTTATGAGACGGTAAATAAAATTAGCTAACTATAGAAAGTGAAGTTATACTTTTTCATTTTTTTTAATTTTTAATATTTTTTACAAGTTTTTGAGTATTTTTTAATTTTTAGGGATTTTACATGGAAGTTTACAGCAAAAATATTATTGAAGATAAAGTACGTAAAAACAGACACACACAAATTTTTATGGAATTTTCCAAACAATGTTTCAAATTTTTATGTATTTTATAAAAATAGAAGAAAAGTTTTTAGGTGTTTTTTATTTTTAGAAAATATCAAATAAAACAAAATTAATTCATAAAAATTACCAAAAATATTAACATGCCTAACTGGAATTTTTATGAAATTTTTAGAGTTAATTAGGTATTTATTTTATTAAAAACAACACATACAACAAGCAAGGACCTATTTGAAATTATTCAAAAGTTACAGGCTAAATAATAACAACTAAAAGTTAAGGGCCTGATCTGCAAATTAACCAAAGAAACAAGCGTAATAAACATGGCACATGCTCAAAGGGGCATAAATGCAAATACTAAATAGTTCCCATTCAAAACGTATCATCCATGAAGTACAGGGAATGTAATGCAAATAAACCACTGTGCATGTGGAACTACACGTGAGTCCAGGTACACATGACAAAATGCAAATATAGAAAAATGCAAGGGTTTAACTGCAAAATGTCTAAGATATTTTAAACTACTATAAATAATTACAGGAATGAATAAGAAAAGCAAAAATCGAAAGGGCTTAGGTGAAGTTTACGCCTTTTATTATGTGTTATACGATGGCAGGAGGGGGCCCACTTATAGATGAACAGTTGAGATCTGCTGGTACCTCTTCGACGATGGAAGGTGTTGATAAGATCCTCAGATGGATCGGACGATCAGGAGCTCTCCGATGATGGACGGTTAAGATTAGACCTAGGGCGTGCTCCGATCGGACAGCGGAGGGGTCGTCTAGACGAACGGGGAAGAACTCGCCTCCGGTGTGTTTTCCGTTGATTTTGCGTTGGTCTGACGTTCTCTAAATCTACAAAGGGATGGAATCGACCGGTGATGACGTTCCGCAGCTTCAAGAAGGCTCTGATGGGCCCATGACCAAGGAAAAGGCCCTGGGGGCAACTGGGGTACATAGTCCTTTCGTGGACTCTGCGATGCCTCCAGATGAGGCCTCTTGGCGTGCTAACCCTACAGGAGAAGAGGGTCATGCTCGGAGATGAAGCTCCGATGAGGGTTAGGGAACCAAAAGCATAGCGAACCAAGGGGGGTCAGTGGACGAGGTAGGTCATATACGAAGAGAAGGATTAGACCTGCTACGCGACTCCAATACGATGATTGGAGTCGATGGAAGCATGCAGAGAGTAACATAGAAGTGGAAGGTAGTTGGAGCGGAGTGGAGTCACGTTAGAGGTGCGTGAAATGATGGAGAACAGAGGCTCGTTGGAGCTACTCTGTTCGGCAAAGGAAGTGAATTATTCAAGCGAAAATGGATGGTATTGAAGGTACCTGGAGATGGAGGAAGATTGTGTAGGAGTCGTGGATGAAATCCACAGAGGTAATGGCCTCAATGGACGGTGGTTCCAAAGGTTGGAGCTCCTTGCGGCGGAGGGGAGGTAAAGCTCGCCGAACCTAGGGTTACCACGCCCCCAAAGAATGCCCTCGCCTCCCCCCTCTCTCTCTGACAATTTGGAAAGGTAGAAGCAGGCGCAAACCGAAGAGGAGGAGCAGCAAAAGGTGACGAAAAAGGAGGGGGTCATGTAAGTTATATAAGTTGGGGGTTTGAGAAGATGGGGATGGCACCCACGAACCGAGGCGAGAATTGAGCAAGGGATCAAGGGGCAAGGGTTACGGATACGCCACCTCTAACTGGGGGGAAAGATTAGGTGAAATGGAGATTGGGTCGATCCTGGATAATTGGGAGAAAATCGGGTGAAAATGATGCTGGCGACGCAGGAGACATGGGGGGACCAATTGACCGAGGTCAACAATCCTGCGTCGCCCAATCAGAAGGGGAGCAGGAAATGGACAGAATAGACTACATGACAAAATAATTAAGAAAAATGAAGATGATTAAATTAAAAATAACAAACAAATTTAAACAAAAAATGAATAAAATAAAAAAAATGTCTATTATTTTTCAAGGAATTTTTCCGTGATCTTTAATTTTTTATGAAAAATAAATCAACCTATATACGGTATATAATATTATATACAAGTATAATATACCTTTATATTTTGTACAATTATTTTTTTATTTTGTTAGTTTTACAGAAATACCCTAATTTTGTATTTTATTTGTTTCAACATATTTTTAGGAGTACAAAAGAATTTTTATTTTCAATTTAATGATTTTTTTACATGTATGGAATAAATTGGGAATTTGACCTATATACATGTATTTTGAACAAGTGAGAAATGATTTTATTTTTTATTTTTTGATTTTTATTTATTTTATTTATTTTTAGGACCATATACATGGAGATAAAAAGAACATTTTATATTTATTTTATCAAAAATAATTATTTACATATATAAGTAATATGTACAACATTGAGTAGGCCATATCTCTCTCTACTTATTTTATTTTGGTGATCAAGTCAAGTCTTGACCTTCTTTTGGGGTTTGGGTCACTCTATATTTATTCTAAATACCTCCTTCCTTTTCCTTTTCTTCTATTCTTTTATTTATGCACAAATACATGCTAATTATACAATGTTAACACATGCATGTTGAATGCTAACTATTGTATTTACACATATTTACATGATGCTTTGCCAAGATAAATAGCTAAAATAAAAGAATAAAGAATGAGAATCAGGTATTCATCAGGAAGTGAGGGAAGATGAATTGGGGAGTGGCTAGAAGAAATAAAGGAAGACGGGCAGTTGCGAATGGGCATCGTGGGGAGGAGCAATTGCAGAGGAGGAAGATGATGCATTGATTGTTGCATCTGAAGATCCAGTGGGCAAGGGCACGATGTGAATGGAGGCTCCTGATCAGATTTGGTGATCAGATCATGCAGTTGTGGATGGAAGCATGTGTGGATAACTCAGATGAGATCCATCAAAACTGATCAGAGGGCTGAGAAGTAAGGTAGGGTGAGAGAGGGCCGAGCCACGTGACTAGCATAGGAAAAAAGGAGAGAACTAAAAGAAAAAAATAAATAATAAATAGTACAAAACTTCAAATGAAAAAGGTTGAACATGAAAGTTGTAGACTTTTTTGAGATATACAAGTTTCACGTTGAACATAAAAGTTAAAATGGGTCATTTATCATATTTATATTTTTGTAAGCTTTTAAATAATTAAAATGCATGTTTCAATTATTTGATTTTTTTGAATTTTTAATTTGTAATTAATGCCAAAACATAACTGGTACTTTAACTGGAAAATTATGGAGATAGTGGATACGATGGAAAGAAGGAAGATTCATATACTATGCCTTCAAGAGACTAAATGGGTTGGAGAGAAAGCAAGGGAGATTGAAAAGACATGCTTTAAACTATGGTATTCATGAAAAGATAAGGGTAGAAACGGCATTGGAGTGGTTGTGCATAAGGATTTGAAGGATTGTGTGGTTGAGGTGCAAAGATTCAGGGATCGGATTATTCCGCTAAAATTGGTGCTTGAAGAAGAAATTCTGAATATAATCTCAGTTTATGCACCACAAATTGTTTTAGATGAAAGGATTAAACAAACTTTTTGGAAGGACCTAGATAAGATTTTATAAGAAATCCCACAAAGAGAGATGATTTTCATAGGTGGAGATCTTAATGGACATATGAGAAAAGATGCTTCAGGGTATGCTAGTGTTCATGGAGGTCATGGTTTTGGGGGTAGAAATGAAGAGGAAAAAGCCATCCTGGATTTTGTAACAGCATATGATCTTTTCATAGCAAACACTCTCTACAAGAAGAGGGAGGAGCATTTAATTACTTATAAGAGTGGGCCAATTAGAACACAGATAGATTACTTTGCGTTGAGATGAAGAGATCGGTTGTGTTGTAAGGACTGCAAAGTAATCCCGAGAGAGAGTTTGACAACCCAACATCGTTTGTTAGTCTTGGATGTACAAATAAAAGGGTTGGTAAAGAAATGGACGGTTCCTAAGATCACTAGACCTAGATGGTGGAATCTTCCACTGAAGCAATCGAACTTCAAGGAGAAGGTTTTAGAAGACTCATCTTGGGATTGTAGCGGAAGTGCAAACGAGATGTGAGTAGCATCTTGTATCCGAAAGGTAGCCAAAGAGATGTTAGACGAGTCAAAGGGAGGAGCTCCAGGTCAAAAGGAGGCCTGGTGGAGGAGTGAAGGGGTGCAAGAGAGGCTAAAAATTAAAAGAGCATGCTTTAAGGCAATGTCTAAGGATAGAACAAAGGAAACTATCACAAACTACAAAATAGAGAAGAAGGAAGTAAAGAAGGCTGTAAGCGAAGCTAAGTCAAAAGCTTATGAAGTTTTGTATAAAAATCTCGACTCTAAGGAGGGACAGAAGGATATATTCAGGTTGTCCAAAGCAAGAGAAAGAAAGACCAAAGACCTTTCTCAAGTGAGATGTATTAAGGACGAGGAAGGTCGCGTGCTTGTTACTCAGAAGGATATAGAGACTAGATGGGAGCAATACTTTCATAAACTTTTCATTGGGGAAGAAATAGAGAGATCACTTTGGGTGATCTGGCTAGTAGTGAAAGTTACTTGAATCGTGCCAGCTATAGACAGTTTCAAAGAAAGGAAGTAGAGGAGGCTCCGAAGGTTATGAGACCTGAGAAAGGTGTAGGAGTGGATGACATCCTTGTAGAAGTATGGAGAGTTTTAGGTGAGCGTGATTTGACTTGGCTTACGAAACTATTCAATGTTATTTGGCGAAGCAAGAAAATGCCTGAAGATTGGAGGAGGAGTATCGTGGTGCCTCTTTATAAGAATAAAGGAGACATTCAATATTGTTCTAATTATATAGCTATCAAGCTGATGAGTCACACTATGAAAATTTGGGACCGTGTGATCGAAAGAAGGTTGAGGCAAGTTTCTAACGTAAAAGAAAATTAATTCGGATTCATGCCAGGTCGTTCATTTATTGAAGCCATCCATTTACCGAGGAGAACAATGGAGATTTATAGAGCTAAAAGGTAGAACCTCTATATGATCTTTATTGATTTGGAGAAGGCTTTTGATTCTGTCCCACGAGAGATATTGTGGAGAATTTTGGAGAAGAGACAAGTACATATCCTATACATTAACCTCATAAAGGACATGTATGGTAGGGATTTATCTTGTGTAAGGATCCCGTCTGGGAAGACTGGCTATTTTGACATCAACATTGGTCTACATCAAGGTTCAGCTTTGAGTCCATTTCTTTTTACTTTGATTATGGACGAGTTGACAAGTCACATTCAAGATGAGTTACCTTGGTGTATGTTATTTGTTGATGATATTGTGTTGATTGACGAGACTAGAGATGGAGTAAATGAGAAGCTTGAGGTTTGGAGACATCAGTTGGAGAGTAAAGGATTTCGTATAAGTGGGACTAAGACAGAATATGTGGAGTGTTCCTTTGATGGAAGCAATGGTGAAGGAATCGAGGTGAAGATTGGTGATGATAACATTCGGAAGAGAGATTCTTTTAGATATCTGGGGTCTATTTTGCAATGTGATGTGGAAATTTATGGAGATGTTACTAATAGAATAAATGCAGGGTGGCTAAAGTGGAGATGAGCCTCTGCTGTTCTCTATGATAAGAAAAATCCTTTAAAAATTAAAGGAAAGTTTTATAAAGCAGTTGTGAGACCTGCTATGCTCTATGGATCTGAATATTGGCCTGTGAACCATAGACATGTGCAGAGAATGATTGTAGCAGAGATGAAAATGTTAAGGTGGATGTGTGGACACACACGTAAAGATCGGATTCGGAATGATGCAATCAGAAAGAAAGTTGGTGTAGCTCCGATCGGGAATAAGATGCGAGAAAACCGCTTAAGATGGTTTGGTCATTTGCAAAGAAAATCAGTTGATGCACCAGTTAGGAGATGCGAATGTTAGGATGTTGAGCCGGTAAAGAAAGGGCGAGGACGGCCCAAGAAGTGTTGGAAAGAAACTAAACGAAGGGATCTTAGTTTTATGGATATTAGCCCGGGATTGACCCAAGATAGATCCGAATTGAGGCGAAGAATCCATGTAGCCGGCCCTACTTAATTGTGGGAAAAGGCTTTGTTGTTGTTGTTTGTTGTTGTAGTAATTAATGCCAAAACAAACATGTACAATATTAATATAATTTGAGAGATTTTTTATAATTTATAAAACGCATAAATAAAGTCACATTCATACAATTATTGATACACAATAATTAGGGTTAGTTATATACATAGGGTTAGTTGTTGAAAAAGTCGATTAGGATTATATTTTATTGAATAGTTTAAGTTAGAGAGATAATAAATAGAAGATATGATGATAAATCAAGGATTTATCGATATCATGATGTGTAAAAGGCCAACTACCTTCCATACAATGGGAGTGATAAGTTGTTACCAATATTGTTACGGAGAACAATATAGGAATGCAGTAAAGAACATCTTCAAGTATATGAACACAAGATTACATATTGATCTATGGAGATGGTGATCTTCAAGTCTTGGGATACATATATTCAGACTTCCAATCTGACATTGATGACCACAAGTCAACTTTAGGGTTCACATTCTTGTTGAATGATGGTGTTGTGAGTTGGAGAAGAAAGAAGCAGGTTACTAAGACTGATTCAATGCCCGAAGTTGAATACATTGCCATATCAAATGCTGTAATAAAGGAAATATCATTGTGCAAGTTCATCTTGGAACTTGGTGTAGTTTCCTCTACTACCATGTGTCGCTGCTTTACTATAACACAAGAGCCATAGCGTGAGCGAAGGAACCCAATTAACATCAAAAGAGCAAACATGTGGAAAGGAAATATCACATCATTCATGAGATACAAAATCGCCGTGACATCATTATCACCAAGGTAGACTCTACCAATAACGTTGTTGATCCTCTTACCAAACATTTATCCCAAAAGATTTTTAACCATCATATAATGAGCATGGATTAAAAGATCGTAACCGAGTGGTTATGAGGGCTGGTAAGAGATTGTTAGACATGTGAGCTCGTGACAAACCATTTCTGCACTAAATATTATTGCAATCTTCTTATATATCAACAACAGATATTATTTTTATACTCCTTATATGAGATTAATGAATGCATGCGCTTATAAAGGTCCATTGGGCCAATTGGGGTTATGTACCACAACTATCTTGATAATTATACAGATGTTGATCCAATGGTTGGATCACAGAGTTTAATGCTGAGATGATATTTAAGAAGTTAGATTGAGGACTCATCTAGCACCATCAAATGATTGTCAAGAAAGGATCTCCAACCTTAGAAGGAGATGGAAATCCTTACTCCAAAGGTTGATATCTAATCAATCTCTCGATGCATGTCCATTGCATAGGAATAGAGATTCAATGGTGTCAAATAAGTTAAGTCAGAGAGTTGCCTTATCGAGATCGAGATAACCAAGACCTATATCATATGCAGTCACAATATTAGCACACATCCTCTGACTGAAGACGTATGTATTATTTTATGTCTGAGTATGTACCTTAGGCATACCATTAGGTTGATGACTTAATCAAGGTCCATACACCGACGAGATGGTATGCATATAAGGGAATATGGGTAATATGGTATCTCCAAGGGATCATACATGTTCACTATTGAACCGTAAGACATGATCTCACTCATGAGATATTGTGACCAATCAAATTCCATCGATGGCCATATTGCTTTGGAATCAGGACATGATTTGTAGGTATAACATATGATTTTGGAAAGTTTATGATCAACACCAACTCCCAATGATCTAGTGAGAAACTTACTGATAAAATCTGAAGAAGATAGTTCATATGTGATCAAAACTTTGAGTTTATTCCACGTCTTTCTAGTATGCATGATGTACATGTATTAGAAATACTCGAGGGTGATATATTCTTAATTGATTATATAACCACGACACTTCTATTCCGAGGGAGTGGTGAAATAGATTTGGATTTTAGTAACTCCACCCAGTAGACCAATTATATAATCTTAGTCCAAATGTTGGACATTGATCTCAATATGATTTATATGCAATGAGTAGATATTCTGTCTGGCTTGATCAGACATCTTTGATAGATCCCTTAGATCTGGATATGAGATTAGATCTCATTATCCAAGTCACTATACATGGATTATACAACCATCATGTTCTTATTGAAGGATATGGGATAATCCTCAAGCGCATCACAGAAGCGTGAGCATCATATCGAATACGATGAAGAACGACTAGTCGGACTTGTTGTTCCAAGCAACGAAATTTAAAAAATGTTCACATGATGAAACCACATGATCCAAGAACGATTCTCAGATCATTTCATCCAAAACCACGTAAAGTATATAGAAATACCTCTTGTTGCGTGATTTATCGAGTCTCTATGAAAAAAGACCTACTGTCTCAAGTTCGATCTTTGGAGAAGACGCTTGCGAGCGCGGGGATGAGTTGTGTGATCCTCGCAATCCAAGAAGTTGATCCAAGCATGGTGAACTCCTGATCTCGTCGCACGAGATCAAACACCTTCTTCAAGAATGAAACACTCCAAAGAAGATGGAAAACCAAGAAACATCGAGGCGGTGGCGCGATGGTGAAGCGACGATGACATTCCTCCTCTAGGGTTTTTTGAATCGGCGAACAACCAAACCCTTGGGACCTTCTTCAACCCCAGGATGTGATGAGTCGACATCGAGGTGCCAAACGACTCCGTCGATAAGAGCTCTTGGGAGTCATCGACCTGTTATCCCTAGCGTACCTTTGATCCATTGAGCAAGAGCCCTTCCATATGAGACTCCCGGATCACTATGGACTCCCGGTTGAGTATGAACCATCTGTATGGCAGATGTTGGTTGGAGCCTCATAAGGTGGAGTCAGTAGACAGGGGGTTTATAGATCGGTCTCATGAGTCCAATCCCCTATATTTGTAGGTTATCTGAATGGGTGATATGAAGATTGATATATGTTTGCTTGATCACTTAGGTCAATCAAGTCAGGAAGATCGTATAGTGTAGGCCTCTCCATTCGGTTGGTTTGGTCGATCGTGTTGTACCCAAAGGTCAAGTCGGGAAGTGTATAGGTGAGAATCAGGTATGTGAGGTCAACTGATTCTGCCAATCATTCACCTCAGCAGCGGCTTGCTCTTTGATCACTCAGGTCATTCAAGTTAGGAAGATCGTATGGTGTAGGCCTCTCCATTCGGTTGGTTTAATCGACCGTGTTGTACCCAAAGGCCAAGTCGGGATTTGAAAGAGATTTTTTTGTTTGTTTTTTATTACCCACCCCATAATTATTACAATATATACAAAAAATACGTGAAAGTATGAACTATGGGTAAAGTATATATGTAATATATACACGCCCTCATATACTTAGCATGTGATATGTCCTCATGGCACTAGGTGACAAAAAGACATAGCTCATACTAAGTATAAGTGGGTGAAAAGAATATAAGAATATGGAAGAATACGCATTGGGCATCGACCCCCTATACTTAGGCTATGGTCAGCCTAAGTATTGGATAGAACACAAGATTGGGGAACCGACGAGAGTGGAAAAGAATATACGAGAATAAATGGAGCAACTCGGTTCAATCACCCCCTATACTTAGGATATAGTCATCCTAAGTATAGCCACAAAATGAAAACGATACGGAATTAGGGAAAGTGATGCGAATCACGGGGGAGGGAGGGAAATAAAGGAAGGAAAATCTATACAAGGAGGATCGAGAATATACAAGGATCAAGAAGGTTTGTGACGGACCTTCTTGCGGGAGAGAGAGGGTGGGTAGTATACACATGTGTCGCTGTCAGAATCATCTTCAGAAGAATAATAGTGAGGTGTAGGGAACATCCAATGAGGGCCGACACACGGCTACTTGCTCAAATATGGCTTCAGAACAACCGAACTGAGCTCACTCATATAGATCACCTCATCCGGACCTAATGAGGACTTCTCAGAAAGTTCCTTCTCTAGTACATCGAAGGTAACTTTCTTAGCCGGTTTTCTAGAACCTGAAGCATCAAGAGAAAGAGGAGAGTGATATGTCTTGAGGAGTTCAAGGGAACACCTCGAGGAATCAATACCCGTCTTCTTCTTACTAGATGACTGACTAGAGGATGGAGCAATCGATTTATCAAGATTGGTCAATTTGGTCCCAGTTGTCTCTTTTGATGTAGGTCTTGGATGTGGTGTGTGTGAGGTATTGACCAGAGGTTCATCATCAAATGAGTCACCATATGCATTGTAATACTCCTGTAGGGTCAGCACACGTCTCTGGTAAGGTATAGTGTTCTCAGTTGGCTTGGCGTTGATTGGCTCATGAGTCGGATCATCTAAAAAGTCAAGGAAATAAAAAATGATTGTGTCCAACTCAAGTACAGCTTCTGGTGCGAGTCCTCTCTAGAAGCTGTCACGTTGGTGGTGATGCAAGCCGTAGACAATGTGGAGGTGTAGGGAGTCTCTGAACCAATGGTCGTCTGGACAGTCGATATCTCAGGTATAGTAGAGAGACGGGACTCAACTGTCTCTCAAAGGTCACGACTGTCTGCGACTTTACGGGTTACCTTGGAATATCGTCTGTCCTCAAAGATCTTGTGAGGTCAGAGTGCTCCCACTGCAGAGAAATTGATCTCCCGAGTTTTACAATCTATAGTTTCCTTAGTCAATGCTAAGAATGGCTTTCCGAGAATGATCGGAGACTGGGTAAACTCTCCTCGGTGCTCAATGTCAATGATCGTGAAGCCCACCTGCAATAGAGCACCTTGGAAAGTAACGATGACTGAAATGGTTCCTCTCAACTGTTTAATGGATTGATCCGCCAACTGAATGATCTCTATTTACTTCTTGGCAGATCCAAGTTTGAGCTTGGCAAACACAGAGGTCTTGAGGATATTAATCGGTGAGTCATCATCGATTCTTGCATGGGTGAATGTGGTATCTTTGATTTCACAATCAAACCTAGACAACCACTTTACTCTGCGGCTCTTGCTTTTTCTCCTTGTCATCAAAGATGTGGCCATAGACAATATATGTCTCTCAGTTCTTGTTCTCTTATTGCCCGACCTTTTAAGCGTTAATTTATTTCTCACAAATCTTTTAAGGTCGGGAAAGTCTTCAATGGCCATTATTAAGGGAAGCTCAAAAATCAACTTTCTATCCAATGCTTCCCTAACTACAGGATCCAATTTTTTATATCTTTTCCTTTTTCAATTTTTATGGTAGTTTTGGGGTTTTCGAATTTTTTTGGTCTTTTTGATAGGTGAAGGAGGACTAGGAGAATGTACAGACTCAAGGTTGGAAGGAAAGTGGTTAGTAAAGAGGGAGGTAGAAGGAACTCCAGTTGTACATGACGTGTAGTCAATCCGGTGTCTTCAAGATTTTCAAAATTCAATCCTCGAAATCTATGATCTACATTCCTACCTGAACTCTTGATCGGTCTACAAATGTCATCCCTTAATAAGTTCTCATGACACCTCATGAGAGAAGTTTGGGCAATTGGAAGATACTGTTGAGAACTCGGGCTCTTATACTCAACACACCTTGACTCATATGTGTAATGTTGTGTTGAGTATGACCCATCTGTATGGCTGATGTTGGTCGGAGCCTCATAAGGTGGAGTCAGTAGACAGGGGTTTGTAGATCGGTCTCATGAGTCCAATCCCCTGTATTTGTAGGCTCTCCGAATGGGTAATATGAAGATTGGTCAATGTTGGCTCGATTACTCAGGTCAATCACGTCAGGAAGATCGTATGGTGTAGGCCTCTCCATTCGGTTGGTTTGGTCGACCGTGTTGTACCCAAAGGTCAAGTAGGGATGTGTACATGTCAAATGTTGCCTAGTCTTAACTCGAGGTGAGAATGAGGTATGTGGGGTCAACTGATTCTGCCAATCATTCATCTCAGCAGCGGCTTGCTCTTTGATTGGTTCCTTCATTCCATCAAGCGGATGAGAATATGGTGAGTCAATCCAGGGTGGATGTAGATCATGGTTATAAGAATGTGGGGTACGTGAGAAGGACGAAGAAGTGGGGAAGCCAGTCGGAGTTCTGACTTCGTGGTCGGGGTGTAGGTATGAGAAAGAATAAGAGGGTGGAGATGATCAGAATAAGGTCGAGGAAGAGTGACATGGATATGGTGACCAATATTCTGACATCTTGGAAGGGAAATGGGAGAATGAAATGGATCAAGGAAGAAAACATGCAAGTGCACCGAATAACACACAAAAGAAACAAACACAAGAGCAAACCTCGAGTTCACCTACTCAAACAGTGATGGTCATAAAGTCTGACCGTTTATCTTTTCAGTTTTAATTAGGTGATATACCAATATATAAGTCCAATTAGGCAAGGCTTAAAAATACGCTTTGGGCACTATCCTAGGGATGCGTCCTCACCTCTCAACAATCACAATAGTCAAGCATACATTGAGGGTTTTGCTCTCCCAAAACAAGTGTTAATTTTAGTCGGTTTTTTTGTCAACTATGATTAGCAATCCCGATTTTAAGTTTTGTTATCACTTGATTAATCCACCAAACAAAGCACGCCTAACGATCAGTCCCCGAATTCCTTTTAACCTAAGTTTCAAAAACCAAGGGGAGGGAGCCAGGAAAAATCGATGCAAATAGTAAAATCAATGATGCATGCCCAGTTCAGAAGACTTACAGTGGTCCTCGCGCTCTACATGCAGGAGGCAAGGTAGAATTGAAATTTATACTATATGGATGCAAACGAGAAAACCATTCCTAGACAGACAGTTTTATTAGCGAGTGATGAACAATTTAATTTGAACTAATATCTCTGTGGTCTAAGCGCGTCTCGTTAGAAGTGATGTGTGGTCCTAAAAATTACGAGCACAAGCAATAGAATATTCTAATAAAAATATGCTCTAAGAGCCACGAGTGCAAGTCCTAATCTACGTCAATCAAGCACAAGACCACGTGAGGGTCTAAAGTCTAGTCCAGATACAAGCGTGAGCTCTCAAACAAGAGCCGCTATAAAGAGAGAATTACCTAAATTATTACAACACAATAATTACAAAAATTTACAAAAAAATCCCTTGAAAATAAATTAAATATCCTCGCTCTTCAACAGTCGGCACGCGTCACGTCTGTCTACCTCCGATGCACTCCAAGTCCACCGGGCCCTCGCAAGGAAAATAAAATTTATGTTAGAGAGATAAAAAACAAAATATATACAAGAATAAGTTGAGAAATATTGAAAAGAATGGACTAAATACAAGGTGGCTCGGGGGTCAAAATACCTGAGTGAGAAAACCTAAATCAAGTTTTTCAAATTAATGCTTGAGTTGTTTGCCTCCCCGGCAATGGTATCATCTGACGAGTCCTTGAATATGATATATAATTTGCACATGTTGTAGTATGTGTACTAAGCGAATCAGTCAGAATCGAGAGAAGATCTCCGTGAAGAGTGTCTCAGCTTTAATTTATATCTCGGGAAATTCCGGGGTCGAACATAGGGAGGCAAAGGAAAATGTCGGGTCAATTCGAAAAAATTAAGATCTAGATTTCCAATGTGTAATTTTTTATATTTTTGTATGAAAAAATAAATGTAAAATGCACAATGAGCGTGAATTAAGTTACTAAGAAAATACACAACTTAGCCCAATTAATTTTAATAGAAAATAAGTCCAATTTACCCAAATTGTATTTTTGCTAGAATTCTAATCCAGTGATGAATGCAAGACACTTTTTTGAATTTTTTGAATTAAATGCAATAATGAAAAATACACACTTTTTATGGGTTTTTTTCGCATTTTTCATATAAATAGTAAGAAAATTTATGAAAATTTTATCGGAACATAAACAAGATACAAGGAAGATACAGTAAATTTTTTTGGATTTTTCGGACAAATATTAATTTTTTTTCATTTTTTTTACTAAAAATAGAGTGTCAATGAGTAAATAACTTCTAATAAATCCACGATCGCAATTTATCTAGAGTGTGAATTATCTCAAAAATCTATTTAGATGAACAATCCAGGAGAGTTGAAATTTCGCAAAAATATGATGTATGGATTTAATTAAAACTTATTTACTAAAAACACTCAACAATTTATTTAAGGCACAAAACAAGTCCAATTGAGATTAAATTTGGACAGTAATTTAAGCATATATCAGAGCATCATTCCTGATTTTTTAAAGAATTTTTGGAGCAACCGTGAGTTAGATATGATTTTAAGATCATTGATTAGGTAAAATATGTAGAATTTCAGTTAGATAATTTTAATTAATTACCCAAATATCATAAAAATATAAATAAATATCCATGTAAAAGATAATTAGTTTCTCAACATGAAAACTTTTTCCATTAAATGAAATGACGTTATACTGATGTCCAAATTAAGACATCAACATAGGGGTATCCGTGCAAAATCAAGAAACAAAACGTATAAACAAAACATGTACAAGGACCTTTTTATAAATACAAAAACTATAAATAGAAAAGTTGCAATTTTTACAATAAATAAAAAAATAAAATTCACCTTCTTCTTCCTTGTGCGAACGGCTAGGGTGCACATGCGTGGGGTCGGGCGGCGCCGCCTGCGTACGGCGCGCGATGACGGTGAGGAGGGGCGGGGTCGGCAAGGCGGAACCAGGAGAACGACGGGGCTAGGGTGGCGCACGACTGGCTGGCGGTGGCCGCAGGCGAGCTGCAGTGGTGCGGCCTGGAGAATTGTGGCCAGCGGGGGGTGAGGCGGTGTGGGGGCGGAAGAGAGGGTGGTCGATGGCTGCAAGTAATGGCCCGCGCGCGGGGGGCTCTTGGTGGTGTCGCTGGTCGTGCACGGCGGCTGCGGCGATTGGGGGGGGGGGGAAGGTGCCCGCTAGCGGTAGAGGGGGGATTGTCCTCCTACAATTTTCTTTTCTTTTTATTTTTTTGAATTTTTTTGCTGTTGTAACTTTTTTGTTTTAGATTTTTTTTAATTTTTTTATTTCTTAAATATGGAATAAAGACAAAAGGTGAGGATGAAGGAGAGATGATGGTGGTAATATAAAAATGATGGTGACCATCACAAAAGAAAACAAAATATTAGATAAAATAAAATTGCAAGAGAAATGAGGAGAAATACTTACCTGAGGTTTGCCGGATCTGTGGAGCAGCTACGCTGGACTCCTGTCTTCGCTTCGATCCAATTGGCGAAATAAAAATCGGAGAAGCTACGCGAGCTCAATGGGGAACTCACGACGCGGAGCGGAGCTCCGCGGATCTCGCCTGAAGGAGGTCGTCGCTTGAGGAAGATGCCTCACCGCTGTCACCAACAAAACACTCCAAGCTCTCTCCTTTTTCTATTAGAATGACGGATGGGAAAAATGAAGATGTACAAATGAATATAAAGAGAAGAGAAAGGGAGGTTAGATAGGTGGTGGAGTTGAATGGGAGGTTAAATTATTGGTGGAGTCGAATGAGATGTTAGAAAATTGGTAGAGTGGAATGAAGGTTGAAAGAAGACTTAGTGGTTAATGGAGGAAATGGAAGTTACTGTAGAGAATATGAATTTAAATAAAATACAATAAAACTAGGATACTAAAACGGGAGAATAAAAATAAAAAAGGGAAAAAGTGGAGAATTTACATAAGAAGACAAACAACATGTACATTTTTTGTTTGTTTTTTTAATTTATATTTTTTGTATTTTTAATAGGAGATATTTACAATAATAAAATACAATAAAATACTACAATCAAAATACAACACAACAATGATTTTTTGTATTTTTAGTAATTAAGAAAGATAAAATAAAAAATGAAGAAAGAATGAATATATACATAATATACAATGTACATATAGGTCCCAAAACCCAAATTTTGCAAATGAGCTTCGATTTTAATGAAACCACTTCCGTTGGTAGATAATGTTCTAACTTGAACTTTAAAAGTGAGTTTGGTGAATTTGGAGTTCATACGGAGCGTGAATTTGTCTGAGAAGCTGGACTTTACGGTTCGTTGTCTGTGGGACTTAGGAGCATTTATTTGAGGTAAAATTTATTTTATATTTTTTATTTTATATACATTTTTACGAAAAAGATAGAAAAAGAATTAGCTAAAAAGGAGTTGAAATAAATTCTTAAAAATACATGAAGTTTTAGCCTATTTACATGTGAAAACTCCTTTTATTTTGTGGCTTTTTAGTATTAATTTATTTGGTACAATCTAATATATAATAATTAATATGTTTTATTTACAAGAGTCATTTTATTAATTTATTGATTTTATGGATATTTATTTGGGATTTTACTCGGGGGATTTCGCTAAGATCAAGATATTGAGATGATGAATCGCAGATTCATCACCCCTCCTATACTTAAACTTTTCTAGTCATCGAGCAAATAAAGAATGAATAAGTTAGAATAACCCCTGACTGTACATGTGTATACAAGACTTGATCCGTTCAAGAACTCTCGATTTCAGAGATCCTAAATTCCAAGCTGAACAAGCTCTAGTTAAAAGGTATCCAATTTCCCTAATCACCATACTCTCTGTGTATACATATATATTAGGGATATGACTTAAGTGTGGACTGCAGTTACAAGAGTAGAATCGCAACGTCACCCAAGGATCCAGTCCAAGAGACTCTCCTAAGAACCCGATCCTCAACACTAGGGAATAAACCATTTCTTGCATCCAATCCACCGTCTCTTTAGTCGTCAGACTTAAAAGTGTAGATGGAAGGCCAATTGATGGAGGTCATTGGATTGTGTCATTTCTTCTCTCCCTCTCATTGGAACAAGGATCCTCTCCAGTGCTTTATTACGCAACACATAATTTCAGTGTTGATCAATACGTCTGTCAAGAGAAGTTGGAGTCGTCTGCACTTGTTTTCCTGGGGTACACCGGGGTGTGCCTTTTTTGAGTACCTATCATACCTTATACACCCAGACTTGTAGCATTTACGTTGCAGAGCCTTTTTTTGGTGCAAGCCTGACTCCTGGTCCTAATAGCGGTGGTCCAAGTGGACACTTTGAAATGGTTGGGAGCGCTCTCCTTTGGTGGAAGCTCTTGTTGAAAAATTTGACTTTGTATGGAATGAGAGCTTTTCTTTGACATTCATTACTTTATAGTATTTTCGGCTAGCTCCACTGCTTTTACCAAGAGTTGGTGCACACTGATCAATATTTTTTTATTTTATCACACCCTGACACTTAGGTAAATTTCAAGAGATTGTACAAGAACCATGTTCTCGTACTGGCTAAAGGTGCTGACACTCAGGTTTCATGAAGCCTTCATTGATTTAATTCCATCCTCGAGCATCATCAAATCAAGTCCAAACTCAAATCCCTCATCCCAATTCCTCAAGTGAATTTCAACTCATCTCATCATAACTGCAATCGTGTATGTGAGGTGTTGATCATATTCTTAAGGTAGAGACTAAGCATGCAATATAGCACACAAATATTTCAAACTAGGGAAATGTGAATAATTAAGTCAAGGACCCTAATGACTAAGGGTGGTTAACTCAAAATCTCGAGACCTCATAAATCAAGTGTTCTTGATCATCACAAGTCTTGTGTAAAAGTGAATGTGTAAGGGATTAAACCAACTTGTTAGTTATTTTTTAAAGATTTTTTTAAAACAAAGGAAAAGAACAAAGTTTTTTTATTTGTTTAGCAAAAGTTTTTTTTTTCAAAAGTTTTTTTGGAAAAAGACATGTAAATAAGAAAGGACTTTTTTAATTTTTTATTTGTTAAAGTTTTTTAAGCAAATAAAGAAGAAATTTTTTAAGTTTTTTTAGAGAGATTTTTTAAGAGATTTTTTGTTTTTTTATTAACCACCCCATAATTATTATAATATATATATATAATATGTGAAAGTACGAGCTATGGGTAAAGTATATATGTAATATATACTCGCCCCCCTATACTTAGCATGTGTTATGTCCTCATGGCACTAGGTGACAAAAAGCCATAACTCGTACTAAGTATAAGTGGGTGAAAAGAATATAAGAATATGGGAGAATACACATCGGGCATCGACCCCCCTATACTTAGGCTATGGTCAACCTAAGTATAAAGTAGAACACAAGATTGGGGAATCGATGAGAGTGGAAAAGAATATACAAGAATACATGGAGCAACTCGGTTCACTCACCCCTGTATACTTAGGATATAGTCATCCTGAGTATAGCGATAAAATGAAAACGATGCGGAATTAGGGCAAGTGATGCGAATCACAACGGAGGGAGGGAAATAAAGGAAGGAAAATCTATACAAGGAGGAGTGAGAATACACAAGGATCAAGAAGGTTTCTGACGGACCTTCTTGCAGGAGCGAGGGGGAAGGTAGTATACACATGTGTCGCTGTCAGAATCATCTTTAGAACAATAATAGTGAGGTGTAAGGAACGTCCAACGAGGGTCGACACACGGCTACTTGCTCAAATACGGCTTCAGAATAGCCAAACTGAGCTCACTCATATAGATCACCTCATCCGGACCTGATGAGGAGTCCTCAGAAAGTTCCTTCTCTAGTACGTCGAAGGTAACTTTCTTAATCGGTTTTCTAGAACCTAAAGCATCAAGAGAAAGAGGAGAGTGATACGTCCTGAGGAGTTCAGGGGAACACCTCGAGGAATCAATACACGTCTTCTTCTTACCAGATGACGTATGGAATGAGAAAAGATGGGAGGCTTATTGTCTCTTGATCTTGTTGTCACCCTACAGAGCATGGAGGGCCTCTCTTTATATAGAGTTTTGGGATCCATGGATCACAATCTACGGGACACACAAAAATCAATGGATAAGATTGATTTGTGTTTAATCCAATGGTCAAGATTGTTGTTGGTTGTTGGTAAAAAACCAACAATTAATTAACAAATATACAAAATAAGCTCTCTTTAATACATTATAAATCACATTTATAATATATTATGAATAATTAGATATTTATATCAACATTATTCTTATCCATAATAATTAAATCACATTTAATTATATTGAATCATCATTCACACACATCTGTTAGTGTGAATCAAATTCACATTATTCAAGATAACTAAATCACCTTTAATTAACCATTTCTCAATGCTTAGATATAATTAAACTATGGAAATATTCTTAAACCCTTTCAAGAATAATGCGCTTTCTCTGCGGATACTTGGAGATAAGGACAGGGCGATTTTATTGTTCCATGTATAGTGACTTGGATGTTGAGATCTCATCTCAAATCCAGATATCACGGACCTCTCATAGATACTTGATTAAATCAAGACCGCAAATCTAATCTTCTCATTGCATATGAATCTCATTTAGATCAATGTCCAATACTTGGACTAAGATCAGATTACTTCTCTACTGAGAGGAGTCACTAAAATCCAAACCTATTTCATCATTCCCTCGGAATTGAAGCGTCATGGTTATACAATCCTTTATGATCAAATCACCCTCAGGTATTCCTAACACATGTACATCCTGCATACTGGAAGACATATGATCAACCTGAAGATATATATCAATTTTACACTATCATCTTCAGGGTTTGATCATCAAGTTTCTCAATCTTGGTTATTGGGAATCAGTATCGATCATATGCTTTCCCAAAGCATATATCATACCTTCAAATTCTTGTCATGCTTCCAAAGCACGACGACCGTGCATGGAATTTGATCGGTCTCAATACCTCATGAGTGAGCTCATGTCTTCCGGTTAACAAGTGAACCTGTATGATCCCTTTGAGAGATCACATTACTCATATGCCCTTACATGCACACCAGCTCGCCGGTGTATAGTAACACATCTATCTCTGGTCATAGGATGCGTGCCTATACTGTGACATCATTCGATATAGGACTTAGGTTATCTCGATCTCGTTAAGTCAACCCTTTGACCTAACTAATCTGACACCTCCGAATCACTATTCCCATGCAGAGGACATGCATCAAGAGATCGGTCAGATATCAACCTTTATGAGAAAGGATTGCCATCTCCTACTTAGGCTGGAGATAATCTCTTTATAATCATTTGACGGTGATTGATGAGTCCTCTATCTAACTCTTTAGATATTCGTCCAAACACCAACCTATATGATTCAATTAATGAATCAACAGCTATATGACCATCAAGACGACCATGGTACATAACCCTAATTGTACAGATGGACCTTATAGTGCATTCATTCATTTAATCTAAGAAAGGGAATGAAACAATCAATAACTTTTATTGATAAATCGTATATATATATATTACAATAACATTCATTGTAAGAATGATTCATCTCAGGCTCACATGGCTAACAATCTTCCAACCATTCAGGAACAATCCGTAAACCCATACTCATTACGTACTGGTCGAAAACCTTTTGTGTCAGAGGTTTGGTAAGAGGATCAGCAACATTGTCGGCAGAGGCCACCTTGGTGTTGATGATATCACCACGCTTTTGAATCTCCCGAATTATGTGGTATTTCCTTTCCATGTGCTTTCTCTTTTGATGCCGTCTGGGTTCCTTCGCTTGGGCAATGGATCCCATGTTATCGCAGAGTAACGGGATGGGAATATCAGAGGAAATTACGCGAAGCTCCAAGATGAACTTGCGTAACCACACCGCCTCCTTTGCAGCATCTGATGCGGCAATATATTCAGCTTATATTGTTGAATATGCCCTAGTGTCCTGCTTCTTGCTTCTCCAGCTCACATCACCATCGTTCAACAGGAATACAAACCCTGATGTCGACTTTCGATCGTTAATATCCGACTGGAAGTTTGAATCTGTATATCCCAAGAATTGGAGATCACCATCTCCATAGACCAAGATGTAATCTTGTGTCCGTCTTAGATATTTGAATATGTTCTTTACTGCATTCTAGTGTTGCTCTCCATAGCAGGATTGGTAACGACTTACCACTCCCACTGCATGACAGATGTCTGACCTAGTACACATCATGGCATACATCAAGCTTTCTACAACTGATGCAATGGGGCATCCAGCCATGGCCTTCTTTTCCTCAACACTTTGAGGAGTAGGGCTGGCTATCGAGCCTAACGAGCCGAGCCAGGGCTGGGCTCGGGCTCGATAAGCCTAACTGGCCTCGGGCTCGAACGAGCCCAGTCGAGTTGGCTCGGGCTCGAGCTCGGTGGGCTCGAGCCCTTATCGAGCCAGCTCGAGCTCGATAAGTCTTGAGCCGAGACCTTTATCGAGCCCGAGCCTCTTATTGAGTCTGGTATGGGCTCGAGCCTATTCAGGCTCGTTAAGGAAATGGATGATTTTTTTGGTGAAAAAGTATTTTGCCTGAGCTCAAACCTAGAGACCTCCTTTTTAAAGAGCATCCACCTTACCAATAGGCCACCATTCGAGTTGTATATAAAAGTTAAGTTATAATATATATTGTAACATTCTGCTTGTTAATAAAAAAGAAAAAATATTAAATATCTAACTATAACCTAGATTAACATAGATAAAACGTATAAATCCAATTCTACAACATAGTCCACCCAACATTGTTGTTACATAAACAACATAAACACATAATCAACCATTAACAATATTACAAAACTAATACAAATAAAAATAAAAATCATTGTAGTTTCACAAAAAGAATATATATATATATATATTCCTTATCGAGCATGTTATTGAGTTATCGAGCCGAGCAGGGCTCGGCTCGGGCTCGGCTCGATAAGCTATCGAGCCCAAAAATCTAGCTCGAGCTCGGCTCAATAGCTTAATGAGCCAAGCTCATAAGCCCTTATCGAGCTGAGCCCGAGCCTGGCTCATCGATCCGTGACTCAATAGCCAGCCCTATCGAGGAGCCATTCCTTTAGACAGATGGATACCATGTCTTAGGGGGAGGAATCCTTTCTTGGAACTATCCAAACGGAATCGTTCAAGAATCTTCTTAATGTATCCATGTTGTGATAATCCCAATATCCTCTTTTCTTGATTTCTGAACAACTTCAGGCCTAATATGTAAGAGGCTTCTCCAAGATATTTCATCTCAAAGGTATGGGATAGCAAAATTTTATCACTGATCATCATTCATGTATCATTCCCAATGATAAGGATATCATCTACATAAAGCACGATGAACACAATGGCGCTCCCACTAAGCTTCATGTACACACAATGTTCATCAGGATTCTGCACAAAATCATAACTCTTTATGGTTTCATCAAATCTGATGTTCCAGCTACGGGAAGCTTGTTTGAGCACATAGATGGATTTCTTTAGCTTGCATACTTTGCCATCCTCAACTATGAAGCCCTGGTGCTGCTCCATATAGATATCCTCCTCGAGGTATCCATTGAGGAAAGCCGTCTTAACGTCCATCTGCCATATGTCATAGCCAAGAGATGCAGCTATAGTTAGCAGTAACCTGATTGACTTTAGCATAGACACAGGAGAGAACGTCTCATCGTAGTCGATGCCTTCTCTTTGTGTGTAGCCCTTGGCTACGAGTCGTGCTTTAAAAGTCTCTACCTTCCCATCAGGTCTCCTTTTTCTCTTGAAGATCCATTTACATCCAATGGGTTTCACCCCTTTAGGTGGATCCTCTAGGGTCCATACACCATTCTTATGCATGGAGTCGATTTCTGACTTCATTGCTAGCATCCATCTATCCATGTTATGATCCGTGAGTGCTTCATCGAATGAAGTAGGATCATTGCCAGTCTCACTTGACACATGGAATCCATATCTTTCAGGTGGTGCAACCACCCTCGAACTCCTTCGAAGAGGTATGTGTGTTTCATCTTTATTTATCTCTTCAGTTTCTAGTTCAGGAAGCTCGGAATCCTCGGGGGATTCAATGAGTTCCTCTACTTCATGTTTGTCTTGACCTTTAAGGAAATCATCCTCCAGAAATTTCACATCTCTAGAGACAAAAACCTTTTTGGTCTCAGGGTCATAAAGCTGGTATCTAATACCATCTTTAACATACACAATGAAGTAACACTCACGAGTGCGAGATTCTAGATTACTTGCGTCCACGTTCTTCGCATGGACCAAGCAACCCCAAACCCTCAAGTGATTAACACTACATTTGTTTCCATACCATAGCTCATGGGAGTCTTGGGTACAAATTTGCTAGGAATCTTATTCAAGATATATATTGCAGTTTGTACTGCATATCCCCAGAAACTGAGAGGTAAATGTGCTTTGCTCATCATAGGACGGACCATGTCCATGATGGTCATGTTGCGTCTTTCAGCAATACCATTAAGTTGGGGGGGGGGTCCAGGGGGAGTGAGATTGGAGACAATTCCATTCTCTTCAAGGTATTCCTTGAATTCATCTGAGAGGTACTCGCCACCTCGATCAGATCGAATCCGTTTAATCTTTCTATCGATCTGGTTCTCTAACAAAGCCTTAAACTCTTTGAACTTTCAAAGATTTCAGATTTATGACGTAGTTGGAAGATAAACCCGTATCGTGAATGGTCATCAATAAACGTTAAATAATATCGATATCCATTTTGAGTCGCGGTACTGAAGGGACCACATACATCAGTATGTACCAGGTCAAGGATACTTTCGTATATTGTAACCTTGTTACGGAAAGGCATCCTGGTCATTTTACCTCAAATGCAATGTTCACAAGTGGGTAAAGATTGAGCCTGTAGAAAATCTAAAGTTCCATCCTTTATCAATCTATTGATCCTATCAACATATAAATGACCAAGCCTTTGATGCCAAATCATATTCGAATGATTTCCATTCTCCCTGGATCTTTTAGGGTTCTTATTAGTGGTAGTAAAATTCATGACATGTTCATCAACACACAATTCATAGAGTCCACCAGAAGTCAAAACACCATCCACAATAAATTTATCATATTGATTAGCGACTAACTTATTGCAGAAAAGGAAGGAATATCCATTTCTAACAAGTTTAAGATACAAATATCAAGTTCCTCCTAACTTCAGGCACATAAAGACATTCTTTAAGTACTAAGACTCTACCACTAGATAATGATAGTCGGCAGGTCCCGATGGCGACTACTGCAACACTTGCATCAGATCCCATATGAATGACTATCCCCCTTGCTCCAGATTCCTAGTTTCTTGAAATGAATGTAACAAATTGCATACATGAACAGAAGCATCAGAATCTACTACTCAACTTCCTTCTCGTCCAACGAGAAAATTAGTTTCAATGATGAAAGTAGATTTCATACCTGCTGGGGCTTTACCTTTGTCAAACGACTTCTGGTATTATGGGTAATTATGCCGCCAGTGCCCCGACTTTTTGCAGTGGTTACAAAAATCGGTTTTCTTCGACGTTATCAACATGGATGCATTGGAAGATTTGAGCCAACTCATTGACTCTTCTTCTTTCTCTTCTGGGGCGGGCCCTTCCGAGAACCTTGCTTCCGACCGTGCTTTCCTTTCACTTGTGCAACCGTTGCACTAGCAGAGGGACCATCCTTCTTCATTGTGTCTTCTGCAGACTTTAATGCATCTAACAACTCAACGTTAGTAAAATCACCTTTGCTCATGTGATATGACACAACAAAATTGTTGAGAGACTTAGGGAGCGATAACATAATGAAATCATCCTGCATTTCAGAATCTATGTAGGCTCTCAGGGTTTCCAATTCAGAGAGGTACCTAAACACTTTGAGTATGTTCTTTGACAGAGGTCCCTTCCTACATCTTGTAACGAATAAGCTCTTTCATCACATTATAACGTTGTGTGTGGTTTATGTCACCAAGCATTTCTTTCAGATTCAGCATGATTTCTTGGCAATGGTTCATTTCCACATGCTGCTTCTGAAGCACATTGGATAATGAACCAAGGATATAATATCTCGCCAAGTTATGATCATCATCATATTTTTCATTCAAAGATTGATCTTCCGGAGTCTGGGGGTCTTCAGAAATGACAAGATCCAAATTTCAGATCCAATCCGAATAATTTGGTCCGGTCAACTGATTGACCTTCAGGAGCCTGCTCAGTGGGTTCATGGACTTCATTTTTGAAATTAAAAGTCCACTACATTAGAACACATAAATGATTATATATTCATTTTTAAAACATTTGATTAAGGCATTTTAAATCAAATTAGTCTTGCTCTGTCAACTTCAATAGTTTATTCCCTTATTATCTATTAAAGCAAGAGATATACTTCCGCTATATCTCAAGCAAGAACTGGGATCTCCTCTCTATCTTTGTTACATACCAATAATATGAGAACCTGTGACTTGAATAAAGAGAAGTGGGAATACATTCTGCCTTGCAAGTCCAACTTTTATTTCCCAATTCAGTCTTAACACCCGGGCCCACCACCCCTAAGATGATGTTGACCCATCGTTAATTGAACCGATTGTCAACATGCTTAATACTCGCTATATGCAATCCAATATCGCCACAATAATATGAGGACTCGATATTGGGGTCACTATGTATACGGCCTTACTCTTTCGAAAAGCAAAGAACCCGATCCATATAAATAGTATACATGAGCTATCACTTCAGACACACGTCTCGTATACACAATATCTGACGACGGAATCCTTTGCCTTGACGGAAGACCATGGATGTCACTTATGTTATCCTCCACATTTTATTCAAATTATAAATAATTAATCATCGTGAATCATATTCACACAATTAATTCTTCCAAGGGAAATACACATCTATTCATAATAAAGTGCTTTAATAATCACATTAAATTAATTACCAATCCAATTTATAATCAACAAACTTGATTATTTCTTGAATAGAAGGTATAATCTCAAAGTACGTATTACTCGAATTTTAATAATTAGAAAATACAGCTTGATTTTTCCGACATTATTGAGTCCCTACCCGCTATCATGGCCAGTATAGACAGGAGGGGGGACAAACTGCAACCGGTGTGACCTGCTACCCCAACGCTCCCCGACTAGACACCACATCCACCTCAAGAAAGGATAATACCAAATAGATCATTGTGTACTTTGATATGCTCATCGGTTTTTCAACCAAAATTATACCATGTAGTAGTAATCAAAATCATTTTGATTATAAGAAAATTTGCTAAATAAATTCCGATCCTATTCAAGCAAGTTTGTTTGTTGATTGTGCATCCAATTGTGATATAGATCTCTTCTAATCAAATTATTGGTTGAGGCCATCTCAATTAAGGAAATAATTATCACTAAATATTTCTTATACTTTTCATAATTATTCCAGAAAATTAACAATTCATTTCACTAATTGACAATCACATGGTCCTTGATTAGGAATGTAACTTCAATAGTGACCCCTACTTACTAAAATTAACATATCTCAATCAAATTAAATTCAAATTACACAAAATTAGTTTCCTAAGATTGCTAATTTGATTTTTGATAGAGCCTAAGTGATGTTTCACGCATTTCTAGGCACATCAAAACTGTAATTAACTCATTAATCATGTTAAGATTCGCAGTTCCTGCTGCGGTGAAGACATGTTTATTCAAAAGGTCATATCTCGAGCAAACGGAATCCAAATTAAGTAAACTTAGATCCTATGATTTTCTTATTTAATGGGAACAAAATCCTAGTAATTAATTCGTGTTTAAACATTTTAAACAAGGCTGAATTTATTCACTAAACAGAGGTGCGAAAATGGAATGCGATAAAAAACTTTCGCGACCTTAACGAACCCAAGTCATCCTAGGTTTACATATCGTATCCAAAAAACCCTCAACCTGGCTCTGATACCACTTGAAGGATATGCGATAATCCTCAAGTGCATCACAAAAGCGTGAGCACCGTATCGAATACGACGAAGAACGACTAGTCGGACTAGTTGTTCTATGCATCGAAATTTTAAAAAATTTCACAGGATGAAACCACATGATCCAAGAACGATTCTCGGATCGTTTCATCTAAAACCACATCAAGTATATAGAAATACCTCTTATAACGTGATTGATCAAGTCTCTACAAAAAAAACCTCCTGTCTCAAGTCCGATCTTAGGAGAAGACGCTTGCGAGCACGGGGATGAGTCGCGTGATCCTCGCAATCCAAGAAGTTGATCCAAGCACGCTGAACTCCTGATCTCGTCGCATGAGATTAAAAACCTTCTTCGAGAGCGAAGCACTCCAAAGAAGATGGAGAACCGAGCAGCACGATGGTGAAGCGAGGACACGTTCCTCCTCTAGGGTTTGGTAGATGGCCACCAATAGAGGGGAGAGAGGAGATGGCGTATGGAATGAGAAAAGATGAGAGACTTATTGTCTCTTGATCTTGTTGTCACCCTAGAGAGTGTGGAGTGCCTCTCTTTATATAGGGGTTTCGGATCCTTGCGACACAAAAAAATAAATGGATAAGATTGATTTTTGTTTAATCCAATGGTCAAGATTGTTGTTGGTAAAAAACCAACAATTAATAACTTAATTTAGATCAAATATATTTGATAAATCAAATACAATTCAATCCTAAATCAAATCAAATAAATGAGGAGATAATTAGCATGGAGATAATGTCTCCCCATAAAATAGGTGGGACGACCACCAATTCCATATAGGACTTGGTCGCCGTCCACTTATTTTCATGGTGGAGGCAATCTCATGCAATCTCATGATATTGTATATCTCTGTTAAATCTCTATTATTGTTCCAATAACTTTTGTTGTAGATTATTCTACAAAAATAAGTCATAATTAATTTTTGAGAATATTGCAATCTTACCATTGGAAATTTGTGAATCACATTCACAACCCCAAAATAAAAGATAATTTATATCCTCAATTAATTATACAATGTGAATCCAATTCACACCAGTAATTAATTAAAATATATAAATCATAATAAGCTCTCTTTAATACATTATAAATCACATTTATGAATTATATTACGAATAATGGGATATTGCTATCCACGTTATTCCTATCCATAATAATTAAATCATATTTAATTATATTGGATCATCATTCACACACATCTGTTAATGTGAATCAAATTCACGTTATTCAAGATAATTAAATCACATTTAATATCCACTTCTCAATGCTTAGATATAATTCAACTATGGAAATATTCTTGAACCCTTTCAAGAATAATGCACTTTCTCCACAGATACTTGGAGATAAGGACATGTCAATTGTATTATTCCACGTATACTAACTTTGATGTTGAGATCTCATCTCAAATCCATATCTCACGGACCTCTCATAGGTGCTTGATTAAATCAAGACCGTAAATCTAATCTTCTCATTGCATCTGAATCTCATTTAGATAAATGTCCAACACTTGGACTAAGATCAAATTACTTCTCTACTGAGAGGAGTCACTAAAATCCAAACCTATTTCATCACTCTCTCGGAATAGAAGCGTCATGCTTATACAATCGTTTATGATCAAATCACCCTCAGGTGTTCCTAACACCTGTACATCCTGCATGCTAGAAGACCTATGATCTACCTAAAGATATAGATAAATTTTAGATTGTCATCTTCAGGGTTCGATCATCAAGTTTCTCAATCTTGGTTATTGGGAATCGGTATCGATCATATGTTTTCCCAAAGCATATATCATACCTTCAAATTCTTGTCATGCTTCCAAAGCAGGACGACCATGCAAGGAATTCGATCGGTCCCAATGCCTCATGAGTGAGCTCATGTCTTCTGGTTAACAAGTGAACCTATATGATCCCTTTGAGAGATCACATTACTCATATGCCCTTACATGCACACCAGCTCACCGATGTATAGACCTTGGTTAGGTCATCAACCTATTGGTATGCCAAATGTACACACTCAGACATATAGTAACACATCTATCTCTGGTCAGAGGATGTGTGCCTATACTGTGACAACATTCAATATAGGACTCAGGTTATCTCGATCTCGTTAAGTCAAACCATTGACCTAACTAATCCGACACCTCCGAATCACTATTCCCATGCAGAGGACCTGCATTAAGAGGTCGGTCAGATATCAAATGAGAAAGGATTGCCATCTCCTACTCAGGTTGGGGATCATTTATTGATAATCATTTGACGGTGCTTGATGAGTCCTCTATCTAACTCTTTAGATATTCATCCAAACACCAACCTATATGATTCAATTAATGAATCAACAGCTACATGATCATCAAGACGGCCATGGTACATAACCCTAATTGTACATAAGGACCTTGTAGTGCATTCATTCATTTAATCTAAGAAAGGGAAAGAATCAATAAATTTTATTGATAAATCATACATATACATATATATATATATATTACAATAACATTTATTGTAAGGGAATGAAACAATCAATAACATTTATTGTAAGAAGACACGTTGTTCTTGAAAAATTTTAAGAATAATTCCATTAATATAAATATCTGAGCATTGGAATATTTATGATTAGATAGGATTTAATTATCATTAATATTGTAGATATGATTCACAATATATGGACACATGTAGAGAGGTGTCTAATATGATTAATAGGATCTAATGATTATAGATAAGATTAATGTGGATACCACTATATAAAATTATGACAAATACTGCGAATATGTGACTCATAATATCATAGAGAAATTTAATTGTATATAAGATTTACACTTTTATATGTTATTATGGATTGGATTCACAATATACAATCAAATGTGAATTGAATTCACATTGTACACTTAAATGTAAATGTAATTTGGATTTAATATTGAGTGGTTGAATATGATTCATAATTATCAATGGTTTGTTTCATTTGTCACAAATAATGTGCAAATTTATTAATGATATTTTGTTAAAAATTAATTCCATGCATAAAGATTTAATGTAATGAGATTATATTTAATGAGACCGGAGAGAGAAAATCTCTCTCCAATCTATCGTGGGGGACATCTTCTCTAAACGGGGAAGGATGCTTCTCCTTTCCTTGTTTATGGAAGGAGGCTCTCTCCTGCTTATATTTATTCATGAGATTGAATTAATTAAATTATTTTGTTGAAGAATTTCTTCAGTTTATTTTATTCTTTAAAATCAATTACAATGTTACAAATCATAGCAACATAATATTGGCCATTGATTTCGACAATGAGTGCATCTCCACCATCTAATTTGTTGTAAAAGAAAGGATAACCATAACCTTTTCTTTTACGTACAGTTAAGTTGGAAGAAAAGTTGCAACAAGTCTCTTTCTCTCTCACTCTCTATATACATCATCTCTCTCTCAACTCTTGGTGGTCATTCACCCTAGGGTTTGTCGAGAGCTCCGCCATCGTCGCGCTACGTTGTGCTACCGAACTGACTAGTCGTGGATCTATGACTTCTTTGGTTCCTCATGTTCGTGAAGGAGACACCAGATTTCATGAGATGAAATCATGAGGTTTATCGTTCGAATCGTCGCTTTGGATTGTGGGAAGCACGGTTTTCATCCATGTGCCCATAAGTGCTTACTTCATTGGATCGAACTTGAGATATGAGGTCTCTTCATTTAGAGGCTCGTGGATTGCGATCATGCTTCAAAAGGTAATCCTACTACTCACGCCTGATCTCGATGAAACAACATGGGAATTGTTGTGATGTCGTGTGGTTTCATCGAAAATATTTAATTACGGTGGCTCCTTGTGACTAGTACGACTAGTCGACCTATATTGCATATAATGCAATCTCCACGCTTCCATGATGCGTGAGGATCAAACCCTCACTTTCATGTTGCATTGCTCAGAGTATGTGCATGCTGATAGAGCTATGTAGTTCATACTTGTAGAATACTTTCTATAGTTTCACATTTCTATAATATTTAGTTATGTAAATTTCACCAGGTTGAGGACTATGTTATAAATTGTTTATATATAAACTACTGGAAACTATGAATAAGACTGTTGCTTGAGTATTTTATTTCAATTGTTTCTCTCCTGCTTCGCATTATGTATGATAACTATGATGTATGGATGTGGCTGTTGTTGAGTATCTGGACTCTCAGGATAGGGACACCTTATATGCTAAGATATATGACATATAAGAAGAAAAGAAGCACACAACCAACAATGCCTAAGTGTTGTATAAGGTAGTTGGGGCTCATACATGGCCTAAGTATACATACTATCGCACAATACATACAAACATGTAGATATTTAATATATATGCACATATATGGTACAAAGCGTATATGGACTAAGTTCCTCGTGAGTGTGCATGATTTATTATATATAGAAGTATGTGGGTAAGTTATATGCATGTGTATATGTATATGCGTATATGCATGTATGCGTGTATCTTTCTATGTATTGCATATTTTTTCTTTTCTATTTTGTATTTGATATTATGTCTGGTTCCCGTATTTTAAGTGTTATAGGTATTTTGTTAAATTTGTATCACTTTTGTATTTTGTAAGTTTTATTGAACTTTGTATTTAAGCCGGTTATTCCTCGTTATAAATTACACTTTTATAGCCACACAATAATGCTAAGACAAGCTTTGATGTATCATAAGTGTTTATTAACCTTGTAGCTTGATATATGAAGGAAAATGTATACACCCAAGATAGGTAACTAAACATGTTCATTATGAAATAAAGTCTCATTGATAACCATGAGTTAATTAAATTATATCTAATGGTCAAATAATGTCTACTTGGCAAAGTTCATTTGAATTTTTAACCCATTAATTTTTATATTAATTTTTTTTCACATGTTGTAGTTGATTTTTCGCAAATTCTTCTATTTTATTTATGTATAACAAGTAAAGTAATCTATCTAAAGTCAAAATTTAAGTTTTAGTAACAATAATGCTTTATGATTGTGATTATATAATTTAATATTTGGACGTGATAAACAATACCATATAAAATCATCCCGTAGATTCGAAATACTGAATCATGATTTGAACATGTGTATATATATATTAATACTAGACTGATAGATAATCCATAGATATAATGCTTACTTCAATAAGAGAAGCCATCTAATTATGTAAAATTTGGCACGACTATCTTAAATTTGTCATCAAAATATAATTCCTTCCAACTACAACGAGGATGTGACCAATGACATGTGTATCAAAAGTAACAATTGGAGGAATCCATATATTCAATATCGAAGTAAATTTTATTCTTGAGAACGAAGAGGATTGTATAGTAAAGTTCACAATTTTGAAACTCATCTTGTGGTCTAGTAGTAAAAGCAACTCCAACTTCAAAGATCATGATTTAACACCTCTCGTTCACCTTAACTATTAAAAAAAATTCACAATTTTGATAATAGTTCTAAAGTTAGAGCTCGATATTTGCTTTAAGGCTCATTAACTACTAATAAGTATGGAGGGGGTGACATACTTGAGGAAAAATAATAAATGGTCCTTTCTCTTCCCCGAGTCCGCTAGGGCGGAAGCCCGAACAGAGGAACAGCGTCAATACGAGAAGAAGAGACGAAGCGAGGACGACACCAAGGGGGGGCAATCTCCGCCGTCGATCGCACCGGGACTTTCACCAGCAGCTCGATCGATCGAATTCAGGTCCGTCCGGGGTCAGATCTCGCGCGGATCCTTGATGCCTCTCCCCGATTCGTATCAATAGCGCCGTAGTATGAGCAGGAATGGAGGGGAGGAGGCCGCGGGGTCTTCGGCGGCCGTCCGGCAGCCTCCGCCGCCTCCGCTCGAGTGGAAATTCTCGCAGGTATTCGGGGAGAGATTGGCCGGGGAGGAGGTACAGGAAGGTGAGGACGTCTTCTTCATTTGTCGCTTTTGTGTTTTTCCTCCGTGTTGCTTCAGCAGCAGGTTGATACGATTTCCGGGGTTGATCGTTCAGACGGGTCACTTTGAACTGGGTTCCATTTTGGATTAGTGTAGATGTCTTTTGACAATAGAAATTAGATTGGATATTGCTGGAGTTGGAATTATTGAATCCTGCAGTGAGTGAGTGTTTACTTTGGGATTGTTCATGGAAGGTTGCGACTTTAGGTACTGATGGGAGAAACCGTGGTTGGCAGCATGCGCCAGAGTGTTCGCTCTGAATTGATGTTGACCCTACGTTTCAACCATGTCACTATTATTGTTGGATGAGCTGAGTTTTGTTCTGCATTGACCGGCAATTTAAACTCCAATTTGCATGCCCCTCGATCTTGATCTTACTCGGAAGATGTTTGATTGAAAATGTGACGTGCTTAATTACGTTCCTTTCTCCTCTTTCTTCATATTAAGTCTGATATATTCTTTCTTTTTCGAGTATTTTTTTGAGAAAGTTTGTGGTCAGCAATAACTTTTGATAATATTACGACAGAACTGGGAGTACCTGGCACATTTTCTGCAATCTCTTTTGCAGTTGTGAAATATTGAAACTAATCAGAAATTATGCGATTAATGAGGCCTCTCTACTACTTCCTTTTGCTTACGTGTTTTCTATAATTCCATCTTCGTGTGCCGGGTGGGGTGGGAGGAAACATCATCTCGATAGGGTTTCCGTCGTTAGAGTTTGTATCTCACTACAGAATTGGATATTTACACAAATATAAGATTTTATAAAAGCGCCATTGATGTATGTTAATGATTATTATTGTCGGAGGTTTTGAGGATGTTATTGTAATCATCGTAAAAATGGTGTCTAATGATGTTGAGACGATAGTTGATGCGAATTTGCTTGCTCCTGCAGTCCTGCTTCTTTAGGGTTCTATTCTCATCTCTTATAGTCACTTTCATTTGCAAGATCTTCAAATAAGATTTGCGGATTCGCGAACTGATTCATTGTTCTCATAAGACATGAATTTTCTTTACCTTGCACGAATAAGAATACATTGTTTGATCTCTTCTCTTTCTTTCCCTCTTTCACAAGTAGTCAATATAGTCAATATGATCACCAAGTCACGAGAATGACTTGGAGACCATGCTCTTGTGCCTCTTGACGCAGATAGAATATGTGGATGTAAAGAAGGTTGTGGTTGGGAGGGAAAAGGAGAAAACAACTATTACATGGGATATTGGAAAGGAAGAGCAAAGGTGTACATATGAAAATAATAGATGAAGGGAGAATAAAGAGAAGAAAAGGAGGGAAACAAAGAATTGGGAGATAGAGGGGAGTATTCGTGAAGAAGGTGATGAGAGAGAGGTCTTTGATGATGATGATGGAGTGGAGGAGATGATGAGAGGGATGTGTTTGAGAGAGGAAGGAAATGAAAGAATTATTGAAGGAGAGGAAGATATGAGAGGGGTGTAGTGAAAGAATAAGAGAGAGGGATAATGTAAGAATGGAGTGAGAGGGAAGAGATGAGAGAGGAGAGTACTTTGTTGTACTTAGATGACATCATCTCATTGTTGTCTTATTCCTTCAACCAAATGACCGTTGTATAGATGAGCTATACAAAATGGCAGAAATAAAAAGTACATTCCATAATAATCTCTTCCTATGGAATAAAGGAGAAAAAGAAAAAAATGGCGAAGCCTTCTCCCATTATAAGTATGGTTGGCTACATGGATTCTTGCTCAAATTTATGTTGAAAGATTAGACTATTTTTTACGCTGACTATCGACTGCCTAACACGACTCCCACAAGGGATGATTTGAACCTTGTCTTTTGGGTGGTAGGCATACCGCACTACCACCAAACCATTTAAGTGGGTCTATGATGCAGCGTGACCCTAAATTATAGGGCCGCATTTATTTAATTAATTAATCGTCAATTTTGTTTACGTTTTTAAGTTGTCGTAAACGCCTAATTAAATAATTGAGATCGCATGTGATCTCAACGTTTATTTCGTAGATTTTAATTTGAAATTGGGTTAATTAATTAGTTAGAGTCAGTTTAGGCAAGTTGGTTGTCAATTTAAATGAGTTACTATTTTTGTAAATCCATCTCTCCTATATAAAGAGAGGGTAGCCCATTATTTTTATTCAGTCAAGTATGAATTAAAGTTGAGATTTTTATCTCTATCCCTCTCTCTCCCTTCTCCCTCTACGCGATCTCCGCGGTTCTTCTCCTTCAATCCCTCGTTACCGACGATATTTCTCTTCTCAACCCTTCCGAGTTCTCTTCTCAACCCTTCCAATTTCTCTTCTCAACCCCTCTCTTCCTTCTACCGAAAAAAAATCCATCGCAAAAAATATTGTTATTCCGACGCCGCGAAAAGCCGTTTGCATCATTTGGTATCAGAGCATGGCATTTAGGTCGTCCCCACGATCTAATGATCCGTCCAGGCGCTTGCATCGGCATCATCGTTCATCCGAACAAACACGCCGAACCATCTCCACCATCGACGCCACCTTCAAAGAGACGGAGTACATGGTATGTGATTTGCAGAACAACGTCCAATCCATGTTTCGAGATCTAATGGCCAACATTGAAGCCTTCTGCAACGCCCAATCGATGCCGTCAACCGTTGAAGCCGCTGCCGCAAGTTTTAACGACGAAAAACTCGCCGAGGAAGACGATACGGCCGCTGTCCAGCACCTTCCAGATCCGTTTTCGCCACCGGAATCGGTGCCGCTGCCCCCTCCAACCGTCCCGGCACGGCCCCATGTATCCCAGGTATCTTCCCGGCTTTCCTCGACCACTCCGCCAGCCCCCCTAGCCTTGCCGGAAACCTTTCCCTGTCCCACACCACCTGCGGCTCCCTCCCAGCCGCTCACACCCACCGCCTTCGCCTATCTCCCTTCCCACGCTCCCTCCCAACGCCTTTTCCCTCCCCTCCCTCTCCCTCACGCCGCCATCTCCCAACCTCCCTCTCCCCCGTGCCCGCCTACTCCCCACCCCTCTTCCCCGCCGCTTTGTCACCCTCTACCTCGCCGCCGCAGAACCACACCCCCACCGTGCAACACCTCTCAGCCCGCCCTCACGTCGCCGCCACTCCCTCGAAGCCCCTTTCGCCATCGCGCCCCACACCCCTCGTCACCACCGCCCCACGACGCCTTTCTTCTTCTCGCCAACTCCGTGCGCAACCCAGTGCGTCCGCCAACCTCCCCGCGCCGACTTTCCCCTCCGCCTGCTCCCTCCCCCAATCTCGCCCGCCTCTCCCGTATTCGAACTCGCCTCCTCCGCCCCCTTATAGTGATGCAGCTCCGCGTAGCCAGGCGGTCCTCCCGCCTTCCGCGCGAGAAGGATGGGGTCGTACGAACCCCCGCCAGCGACGCCACCGCTGCCTTTTGCCGATGGAGGAAGAAACCCGATCGGGTGATATCTCAACTAAAGGAACCGAATCCCTCAATTCCAGGGAATTGAGGTTAAATTGGAAAAATTGCAAAAATAAATCTCCAAAGTTCTCTATTTACAGACAGGTCCGAAGCAATATGAAAGAAGAGAAGGGTGAAGTGGTACGAAAATTGCACCCATACCCCTGGTGGCGAAAATATTTAAAGAGAAGGGCTGAAAACCAGAATTATGGGGATCCTCCTTATCCAAATAGGACTAGGGCTTTGGGTTTTCCCTATATAAGGACCCCATGGCTTCATTTCTTAGCCACATCTCCTCTTCTCCTCTCCTTGTGCCATTGTTTCATTATGGATTCTCCAAGAACCATATTCTCCATGCCGCATCAATTTTTTGAACATCACGGGAAGGAGACAACCATCAAGACGACGCCGTCATTCCGCCGCACATGTTCTTCAACCACGACGACCGCATCATCCCCGCCCGCGTATGGATTCCGCCGTTCGCTCCACATCAGTTCTTCCAGAAAACGACGGAATGCGCCGAATCATCCTCCAAGCCTGCAGATCCCGCAATTCGTCAGGAGCCGAATTTTTAAAGCGACGGAGAGTTGATGCAGCGTGACCCTAAATTATAGGGCCGCATTTATTTAATTAATTAATCGTCAATTTTATTTACGTTTTTAAGTTGTCGTAAACGCCTAATTAAATAATTGAGATCGCATGTGATCTCAACGTTTATTTCGTAGATTTTAATTTGAAATTGGGTCAATTAATTAGTTAGAGTCAGTTTAGGCAAGTTGGTTGTCAATTTAAATGAGTTACTATTTTTGTAAACCCATCTCTCCTATATAAAGAGAGGGTAACCCATTGTTTTTATTCAGTCAAGTATGAATTAAAGTTGAGATTTTTATCTCTATCCCTCTCTCTCCCTTCTTCCTCTACGCGATCTCCGCGGTTCTTCTCCTTCAATCCCTCGTTACCGACGAGATTTCTCTTCTCAACCCTTCCGAGTTCTTCTTCTCAACTCTCTCTTTCTTCTACCACCAAAATCCACCGTCAAATAAATTATTATTCGCCGCGCCCGATAGCCCTTTGCATCAGTCTATAAAAGTGAAAAAATAATTTAGAAAATCTTGGGTGCATGGAGGAGGAAGATAATTCTATATCCTTTCATTTAAAACAATGGTGAAGCCTTCCCCCACTTTTAGTAGGGCCATCCACATGGATTTTTGCTCAAATCCATATTGAAAGATCCAACTAATTTTATGTTGGACATCGGCTATCTAACAAAACCCTCATAATTCATTTAAATTAAAATAAAAAGTATAAATTATAATTAATTGGTTCAAACTTTGAGACTTATAATTAGGCTATTGGTTTATGTATGGACTTAATGTTTTTTAAGAGTGAGCATCTAGCCAACCCCCCCCCCCCCCCCAAAAAAAAAAGTCAGGGGTAGTGCAATGTGCCTACATACCATGGTTCAAATCTCTCCTTGTGGGGGCTGCCTTAGGTTGCCGACAACCAATGTAAAAAATAGTCGAATATTTCGACATGGATTTGAGCAAGAATCCATGTAACCAACCCTACTTAAAGTGGGGGAAGGCTTCATAATCTTTTTTAGAGTGGGCATCCAATGTGACGTGCACCTAAAACAAATATACTCATAAGTTCAAGTATTAGAAAGACTGACTCAGCAATAACTAACATGCTTTAGTATATTTTCGACATATCATCCCTTTTAGCAAAACGCAAACCTGTTTTGGGCCATCCACAAAGCCTACACAATAGCGAAAGTATTTGTCTTGTCATCTATCATGCCACCCCAGGTAATGGAGTTTTAAAAAGATTGACGTGTTAGAGAAATCCACCGTAACATTTGCAAAATCACGTCATGCATCCTTTGAACTTCTATAAGTGAAGAAAAGATGGTCCATATCTTCACCGTTCCTTGTACAACGTGGACATGCTGCACCATTATCTGAAATGATCTTGGCACAATGAGCATTAGTCATCACATGCTCCTAATGCTACAACCGAAAATATCTTCACATGCAGGGGAGTGGTCTTGCTGAAGAATACTCAAATCAGACACAAAGGAGGTAGTACAAACCTTAAGTGCTTTCACGACTGTGAACGCCCCATTCATGTTGGTCTAATAGTCCTGACATCTTGAAGGCTCCTTTATCACATCCGTGGACACATTCAGTCCTTGCACTCCACCACCCTTTGATTAAGAGACCTGAGTAAAAAGATGTTGCTCACATACCACTAGATCAAGCATCTGCCAGACTGCTACATGTAGATCTGGTGAGAAAAAAACAATGAGGAGATATAGTCGTAGAGATCCCCTCATCCAACCAGTTGTCTTGCCAAAACCTAATACTCTGGTCACCCAGACCCAGGTTCAACCACAAGGAAGGCAATACTTTATGAATACCAAAGCAAATCCCCTTTCAGAAGACATGTATCGAGTAGATGACTCCCATTGCAGTATGTCGAGTAGAAGTGGCACCATATATCTTCCTTACCATGCGACAAAACAAATTACCACCTCTCCTCATATTCACGGAACCCACTTAGCGGGGAGTACCTTATTCATTTCCTTAAGTCGCAGTGCCCCCGATACCCCATTATCCACGGCCTGGGTCACAGAACCCCAGTCCACTAAAGAGATACCTGAAACATTTCCTTCAGCACCAGCATAGAAAAATTACCACATTAAGTCCTTTAAATGATTATGTCCTAACCGACAACAAAGGAGATGAAAGGAAAAACTTCGAGATGGTCAATGAATTCACCTCAAGAGGCATCAAATGACCAGCCCTCAAAAAACAATGAAACAACACATCTTCTAGCTTGCAAGCTTCTTCACCACATGCAACCAACCCACCTGGTACATTCTACTGCATATTAAAGGCAACCTCCAAGTAAGCCATATTTAAACTCACCCTAGGGTTGAGTCGGTTGACCATTTGCCTCCTCCAACGACGTCCATAAGGAGGCAAAAACAAACTTGTCCCGATTAATCTTGGGTTCGAGAAATCATTAAAGAGTTCCAGAACCATGGAGATCCTCGTGGTCTTTATTACCACCTTTTTAATGAAGAAGATTGTATTATTTGCATATTGAAGAACACAACCAATAGCTCCACTTGCTTCAAATCCTGGCAAAGATTGTCGTGTTCCACCATTATGGTCGTAACAGCGATTATTACAACAAATAGAAGGGTTGTAAATAGGCATCCTTGCTTAAAACTCCTTTGCAATTGAAAGAAATAACTACCCCATTTACCAACATCGAGCAAGATACTATGGCGATGCACCTCTTTATCCACACAATCCATACATCAGGAAACCCACTTGTAAAGGGAAGATCAAATAAACCAATTAAATAAACCAATTAAATACCAAATAAATAAACCAATTAAAAAAAATAATATAATTATTGACCTGTCAATATAATAAATCCCTTTCCATGTTTGAAATATCATTCACCAAATCAAATACCAAAAATATCACGTCTCAATTTACTCCAACAACACTCTTTTCAAACATCAAAACAAACAAACAGCTTGCCCATAACTTACCCCACTATACACAGGGATAATTGAGGACTGCTTACAACTGCTTCCGAAGTCAGTCTTTGTATCTGCGACAGATCTATCTGTATCCATAAAGTAGTGTCAACCGTTTAAGAAATACCCTACGAGTACTCCCTATAAGCCTTTTCATTGAAAATGTGAGACTAAATCTGATCATCTTCTGCAAATGCGCAAGGACAATGTTATCTAGGATGTCTGAAGGTACACCGCTCATTTGGCCCGTTGTATAGATAATGGCACGTCGAAGTTAGGGCCACAAATATTCTCTTGGCATAAAGATTTTACATTTCAAACCTTCCACTGTTTGGGTATCGTCTAAATGGAAAGTTTTGGATAGTAGGAGCGAGCATTGTGATCTTTGGCCAGGGATCTATCACAGAGGAATTGAGTGCTATCTCGAAGAGTAGGCTGACAGTGAGGGATCAAGATATTTTTCATTCAAGAAAAGATGTCTTGAACTACTACCCTCTTCTCCTATTGAGTTATGTCCATTGCAACCTTTAAAAAACAAATCATGTTTTTTAATGTATCTGCCCATATTTTGAGAAAGTTACTTGGCGGGGCATCATCGGATCTCTCCATCCCTTCATGGCCTAATGGTAAGCAACTATACAGACTGGTCTATGATCTTTATTTCTGAATAAAAAAGACTTGTCTATATCTGTGGATAATTTGAAAATTAATAACAATAGCATGTATATCCTTTACTCTTTAGGGTAGTAGTTGAGTTCTGTTTGCATCTGTTTGTCTTGTGTGATCATTTTGTCTAATCTGTGATCTTTCCATGCTTAACAAAGCATTGTAATTCTCTGTATCAATAAACTATGTTATCCATAAATGAATATTTGAATTCTGGTCAATATGGAACTTAAAAATGCCCGTAGAAAGAAATATGTGTTCAGCTAGATTGCATGGGTTGCTAATGACCTTTTTTTTGCCAAGAGTGGTTTATCTTGCAGGAATCACGTCATTTCCTGTTTTGTCTCGGTGGTTGGATGGGTGCATTTTACATTTTTACTCCCTAGTTTGATTTTCCCACTTAACTGAAACCTACATTTTCATTAGATTATCAATTTATTTGTGAAATTGCTGTGTATTTTTGATAGCACAGTTAAGTGAATTGGTTCATTTCTCAGTTGATATAATATCTGCAATTGAGTTTGATAAAACCGGGGATCTACTTGCTACTGGGGATAGAGGAGGACGTGTTGTTCTCTTTGAGAGGACAGATGTTAGAAATGTATGATCCACTAACTTTTCCATATCAATTGCTTTCCTATCAACTTATCATTGTATCTCTTTCCCTCATTTTACCATGAGTTTCTACTTGTTCAAATAATGTTATAGCAAGGCCATAGAAAGGATTTGGAGAGGCAGGATTTCTCGACCAGTAGACACCCTGAGTTCCGCTATAAAACAGAATTTCAAAGTCATGAACCAGAAGTAATCTTCGGCCTTGCTGTTAGTTCATTAATTAACAGTTTATTTCAAATGCAACAATGCCTATAATCTTATTTCACAGTTCGACTATCTTAAAAGTTTGGAAATAGAGGAGAAGATCAACAAGATAAGATGGTGCCAGTCAGCTAATGGGGCTTTGTCTCTTCTCTCCACTAATGACAAAACAATCAAATACTGGAAGGTGTGTTACATTGTTTCCTTTACTCTTTTAAGGTTTTTCCCTCTGCAGTTGATTTTTAACAGCGTGCAATTTGTTTGTACTGACCCAGTCTATATTGAATCTCTTCGGTCATTGACTTTTCGTTTCAATTTTTACTTTTTTTTAGAAGTGCATGTCTCCATCCAGAATTTACTGCTTCTTGCTCATATCTTGTTATTCTGGCATCTTTCCCCTCTAAAAATGTTTGTTTGAAATTCTTTTTCTGGCAATCTCTAGGTGCAAGAGAAGAGAGTGAAGAAAATATGTGAAATGAATTTAGGGCCCTCACAAGTTTCTGGAAGTGGGGGTCCCAGCTCCAGTTCAACAGCTAGTGCCAGATCATGTCTTCCAAATGGTGGATCTTTGGAAGGACCACTTTTACATGTTGGAGCTGACTTATCGTTTCCTCCCGGGGGCTTTCCTTCATTACAGTTGCCTGTGGTATTTGTTATAAACCTTTCCCTGCTTCTGTGTTCTCAACACTTTTCTGTCAGTGTACTGCTGGCTACTTGCATCTTTTGATGAGGTCTTATAATCCTGTAGAGCAACTGGACATGATATATATTTACATGGTCTTCCATCTTTGGGAAAAAAATTCTTCTTGTAAACTTTATAACTTAGCCTTGCTGTTACTATATGTATTTTACTTATTATCAGTGTCGTGTTTCTTTCTTTCTTTCAAAGGTATCCAGCATTGAGACAAATATTGTCTCCAGGTGTCGGAGAGTCTATGCACATGCTCATGATTACCACATAAACTCTATATCAACGAACAGGTTATTTTTTCGTTGCTTTCTCATTTCTGTCTAATGTTGTGTCATTGGTCATATACTGTTAAATTGCTACATATTGTTTCTTATTTTCGAGGTAGGATTTATGATAATGTATTTTATCTATTTCAGTGATGGTGAGACTTTCATATCAGCTGATGACTTGCGGATAAACTTATGGAATCTGGAAATAAGCAACCAAAGTTTCAACATAGTCGATGTGAAACCTGCAAATATGGAGGATCTAACTGGTATTTATTTTAGAGGAATATTCTTGATGTGTATGATTTTCATATTATGGATGTCTACCATGTGCTTAATTTAAGATCCCTCAGAATATTTTAAATATATATCATATTTATATTATCAATGTGTTGTACAATTTTCCTACGGAGGACAGTTTAGTTTCCTCGTTGAAATCTAATTTGTGCTTCTGTCCTTCCAGAGGTGATAACATCTGCTGAGTTCCATCCTACACAGTGCAATACATTGGCATATAGCAGTTCAAAAGGCTCAATTCGACTTGTAGACTTACGACAGTCAGCATTATGTGACAATCACACTCAAGTGTAAGTGATTGCTAATTGGATCATATGATATGAGTTGTTGAGATATTTGTATCTCTCAACACTTTATTTTATATTTCATATTTCTTCTGTATACTTTATATAAATTTCCCATAGAGATTTTCTCCTATATAAGAGAGCTTTAAGGCTACGGTGAATAAAACAATTCTATTCCAGGCCTTTCCACATTGTATCAAAGCGATGGTCCTAAACTGGAGCTTGTGCCCTAACTATCCCACCCACCAAAACCCTAACACGACCGTCACCTTGCTGTTGCCACCGTCGCTTCGGGCAGAGCAACAACAACCCCGTCACCAAAGCAGCCAAGGGCTGTCGCTACTGCCGCTCGAAGACGGACCAACAGTAGTAGTAGTGGCCTCACTGCCGTCGCCATCATCGCCAGCAGCCTAGGGCTGTGCCACCGCCGTTGCTGGCATCCTTAACCGCTTGCTGCTCCTCGTTTGACGTCCTCCGAGGTCTGAAAATTGCTTTGAACATGCATTTTGATCACTGTTCAGTCTGATATTTGGGTTTTGAGGGTGTAATTTGATCATCTAAAACCACTCTAGTTACCCAGAGAGGCCTCCGGATGGAAGAGGTTGTGGTACGAGTCTACACCCACAACTGTCTTCCTACATGCTTGTGTAGGCGCAATCATTCTTGTCTACAACCTCAGTCTTCGTCGCTATTGTCATCATGCCAGATAACAAAGTCGACTCCAAGACCAATGTCTCATTCATGGATGCCTTCAAAGGTCCAATATCCATTGTCAAGATGGATGGAACAAACTATGAATTATGGGCTATGCATTTCATGAGCGTAATGCAATATAACAACAAGAAGCACATTCTCATGCAGGATGAGCCAAGTGACAAGACTTAAGTTAATGCCTTGTGGGATGTAGATGACGCGTATGCGCGTGTGTGGCTGTCTGGGATTGTGTCAATGGAGATAGCTGATGATATTCTGAGTTAGCGTACTACAAAGGCTATATGGGATATTCTCGCCGCTACATACTCCCCGACGAAAAATGAGTCAACGATACTGCAACTTCAGCATGATATCTTCATATCAAAGCAGAATGGTCGTCCTCTCCATATCCTTTACACTTCTCTAAGGGGGCATTCGTTTGGGAGATACCCCTACTTTGAGGGGGTTACCCCTCAAAACCCATATCTCTAACCCATTAATGGGGCACACACTCTCTCCATAAAAAATATTATATTATACCATCATTTTATTTAAAAATTATAAAATGCTCAACTTCTACTCACTATTCCAAACTCCAGTACAATCACATCACAACAACTACCCACTTTTTCAAATTTCAATACAATCATATCATAATAACTACCTACTTTTTCAAATTTCAATACAGTCACATCACACAAAACCCCCAACTCTAACCCACCAACCAAACACCAAAACACAAAAACAGGTTATCCTCCCCCAGATAACCCACGAACCAAACGCACCCTAAGGTTGTTTGAGAAGCCTCATGATTTCATTCCCTTGACTGCTCCACCAGAACAACTCAAGGTGTATCGAGATTCGGTGATGATTGGAGTTTTCCTAGCAGCTCTTGACCCCGAGTATGATGTTGTCGATCGCAGATTCTTACTGATGCCACCATACCTCCAATGGAGAAGGCATACCGCAGACCGAGCATGCTCTCTATAGCTCATGGTGGTGGTACTCAGCAGTCTCAGACCTCTTTCATTATGGTTGTATCTCATGGTAGAGGGAGCTCTACACAATACCGTGGTCGTGGTAACCGCGACATGGGAGGGGGTAGTCGACCCCATCAGCCGTACATTACTGGCTCAAGTCGGGCCACTCTAAGGATACATGCTATTCTAAACATGTCTTTTCTGCTTCAACACAGGTTGCAGAGTAGAGTCAACAAGTTGGTATCCCATCTCGTGCATCTGATCAGAGGTTTGATGAGTTTGTAGCACGGCTTTGAGAGATTATGCTCACACATGGGTCAACCATCTCTCCTTCAAGATCCTCAGAGGTAGCCGCCTCAACATATGCATTTGTTAGAAAATAGACATGGCTCTGATACCATGTTAGAAAATATAACGTGAAAGCGTATCAGAGAAATAAATAAAGAATTGAACATTAAGAACTCGAGATTTAACCTGGAACGCTACTCCCTAAGGAGTGGGATGAAACCACGAGAGAACGCCTCAAAGGGCTGATGTATCTATTGACTTTCTTAATGACACAAGAAGGTGAGGGGCTTCTTATATAGCCCTTACCGAGTCTCCACATCCCATAGACGGTCGATGTGGGACTAAACAACTGATGTGGTAAATGGATCCTGGAGTGATCCATTTAACCATCTACATGATAAGTGGCACATACTCTAACATTCCACATCAGGTACAACATATGCTTTTAGTAGCTGTTACAAGGCAGAGTTGTCAGATTGGATTATCGACTCAGGAGCATCACATCATCTTTGTAGTGACAGAGGATAGGTTAGTACATACAGACCGACTTAGCTAGGTAGATTGGTAATAATAGCAGATGGGACACACTCTTCCGTCACTGGTCAGGGGGAGGTGCAGTTAACTTCAGCAATGTGCCTTCAGAATATTTTATATGCTTCTGATTTTTCTATGAACTTATAGTCCATTAGTCAAATCACCAAGGATTTACATTGTCATGCCATGTTTGACCCATCGATAAGGACACACTCTTGTGTTTCAGGACATTCTTACGTGCATGGTGATTGGATCTGGCCGTAAGCAAGGAGGTTTCTATAGTCTGGTCCAATCTCCATATGCTGGTGCCTCATCTCTTCACACTGGATCAATCTCCCCTTATGTGTGGCACCTCCTGATTTGATCATCTTTCTCTGCAAAAGCTGTATCATGTCCTTCAGATTTCACCTCGCTCTACCTTTCAGTGTGAGGCTTGCCAGTTTGGGATGCATCACCAGCCTACCTTTCAGAGTCATCAGGGCCGAAGTAGTCATAATATTTTTGAGTTGTTTCATCTTGATATTTGGGTCCGGATCGTATCCCGGACCATCAGGGACATAGATTCTATCTTGTTGTTGTGGATGATTATTCTTGTTTGTCTTGGGTGTTCATTCTTAAAAACAAATGTGATGCTGATCCTATTATTCAATCTTTCATTAATGAAATAAAGGATTTTTTCTACGAATGTCAAATATATTCGTTTTGACAATGCATTAGTATTCTGTAGCCTTCAACTCTCATAGTTTCTCATGACTCTCACAGTTTCTCATGACCCTTGGCATTGTTCATCAGACTTTCTGTGCTTGTACTTCCCAACAGAATGGGGTGGCTGAACGCAAACATCGTCTCCTCTTGGATGTTATCAGGACCCTCTTGATCCAGAGTCATGCTCCTCATTTATATTGGGGGATGTGGTTCTAACTGCTTGTTACGTGGTGAATCGTATGCCCTCTTCTGTGTTGGGAGAGAAGATCCCATTCTTGATTGCATTCCTAATAATGATCTTTTCTCCCTCACTCCTCGTGTGTTTGGGTCAGTTGTCTTTGTTCATCATGCGTCCCCTTGTCATGGCAAGCTCTCTCTTAGAGCTGTCAAGTGTGTCTTTGTGGGGTATTCTAGGATTCAAAAGGGATATCGTTGTTTTGATCATGTTCGTAGGAAGTATTATGTTAGTGCGGATGTGATGTAGCACGGGACGACCAAGTGGGGCTCAATTAAAGATTTTCGTCCGTTGAAATTTAACAATTAGGGATTAGTTTTTGTTCATTAATTGAAGTCGAATTATTTTACGGTTAATTGAGTCCATTGCATTTATATTTAAAATAAGAGATCACATGTGATCTCTAATTAACTAGTCAGTTATATTAGGTAGTTAGTCGGTTAGAGTCAATTAGGATAATTTAGATTTGAATTTGATTTTTGTTTCTATTTTTGTAATCTCGCCCCTCTTATATAAAGGGAATAGTGGTCCTTTGTTTTTAAAAAGTCAAGAGTTAATTATTTTGAGAATTATCTCATCCCTTTCTCTTTCTCTTCTCTTTCAATGCGATCCATGTAATTCTTTCCCGAATCTCGTGCAATCGACGCGCTTTCTCTTTTTCCTCCTTACGATTTCTTTCACCAAACAAATTTCCACTGTCGGATTTATTTATTCCATGTTGCAAATTTTCGGTTTGAACCAATTGGTATCAGAGTATGGCATGGAGCTCGCCGTCAGATCTGACGATCCGTACCGATGTTTGCGCGTGCACACAATAAAAGACTATCGTTCTTTGGAACGTAAACGACGAGCCAACAAAGCCTACAATAAGGAGTTAATGTTCGTAGTGCTTGAATATCAATCAAGTCTACATGATTTGGTTGCTGATTTTCGAACCCTGAGCACTGCTAAATCGAAACCTCCCGCCGTCGAAGCCACTTTCCTAGTTTCTAAGGAAGAAAAACAAGGAAAAAGGGCGTCAACAACGTTCTGCTTGCTGTCCAGCAAGATTCTGACCGACCTACGCCAATGGAATCAACTCCATCGACACCCGCAACCCTCTCGTGGGTCCCCTTCCCCAGCCCCCATCATTGGTGAACTCCCTAGCCCCCTCTCAATCCCTCCTCGCCTCCCTTGCGCCTTCGGCGGCCATGTCGACTACGACCACAACCTTCTCCGCCAACCCAACATCCACAGTTCCCTCCCCTCCACCACTCACCCGCGACATCGCTACCTCCCCACCCACGTCGACATCGCCACCGCTTACTCCCTTACCCCCCGCATCTCCTTCCCCTCCTTCCCAACCTCTGTTGCTTTGTCCAGCACCACCATAGACTCCCGCCAACGCCTCCCCTCACATTCATCGCCGCCATCCTACTTCAACTCTGCCACCCACCGCCCTCACATCACCCGTCATCCCTGGATCCCCTTTCTGCGTCGTTGTACCTGCAGTCGACACTGCCGCCGATCAAGTATGTACCATTGTTTCCTCGAGGTCGTTGTCGTCGATGCTACCCTTGTGTGATCAAGTGCTACCACCTTTGTGTGATCGCGTGCCATCGATGTTGCTGGGACCCTAAACTTAGAGTTCGACACCTCCGAAGACGATGGAAGGGAGAAGAGTCCCACGTTGGGCTCCTGCTTTATCTCCAACGAAGGGTCAATCCCATAAAATTAGGGATTTGGAGTGATTTTGGGAAAATTACAGAGGTATCCCTCCTAGAACCTCTTGTATAAAGGTTAAAGATGGTGGGAACTTAGGAAAAGATATTTTAAGTGAAGGGGTATAATTTTTGCAGTCATACCCCTCAGTGAAGAAAAATATAAACGTAACATGAAAAAAGAGCGAAATTGGGGAGATTCGATCAACCAATCCATTTGGAATTCTCCACCGAAGGATCGAAGATCAAGCAACTCGTCGGGAGACGAATTTTTCAAGTGGAGGAGAGCCGATGCAACGTGGGACGTCCAATTGGGGCTCAATTAAAAATTTTCATCCCTTTGAAATTTAGCAATTAGGGATTAATTTTCGTTCGTTAATTAAAATCGAATTATTTTACGGTTAATTGAGTCTGTTGCATTTGTATTTAAAATAAAGAGAGCGCATGTGATCTTGATTTAATTAATTAGTCGGTTATATTAGGTAGTCAATCGATTTAAATCAATTAGGATAAGTTAGATTTGAATTTGATTTTTATTTTTGTAATTTCGTCCTCTTATATAAAGGGGATAATAGTCCTTTGTTTTAAAAAAATCGAGAGTTAATTATTTTGAGAATTATCTCAACCCTCTCTCTTTTTCTTCTCTCTCCACACGATCTATGCAGTTCTTTCCCAAATCTATTGCAACAGATACGCTTTCTCTTCTCCCTCCCCCGATTTCTTCCCAGATTTATTATTCCACCGTTGTAAATTTACGATTTGCATCAGGATGCCACTTTCTTTGAGTCTATTATATTTTTTCTCTCCTACAAATGATAAGATGATTCCTTCGGAGTTTGGAGAAGAGGTATACATGCCTCTATCTCCGAGTTTATCTACCCGACTCTACTTCTTCGTCACCTTCGTCACAATCTTCTCCACCTTCACCACCACCACCACTTTCACATGCCACACCCATTTGTTTTCCACAGGTTTACTAACACCAACCTCGTGCAACTGTGCTCATGTGCCTCCTCCATCATCCAGCACACCCCAAGTATGTCCTGAGCACTTGGTTTCTACTGATGTCACTGGTGATTAGCGTTTACAACAGGATGTGCAAGAGGTCTTAGATGTTCCGATCTCGACCACTAAGGAGTCTGAGGATTTTGACATGCTCATTGCCCTACGGAAATAGATGCATACATGTACTATGTATCCTCTTGCTTCCAATATTTCTCTTGCATGTTTCTCAAAGGAGTTTCAGATGTTTGTTGTGGGCATGCCTGTTGTCAAGAAACCACGGTCATATCAAGAGACATTGTAGGTTAGTTAGTGATGTCTCGCTATGGAGGAAGAAATGGCTGTATTACAGTATTGTGGCACGTGGAGTGTTGTACATGCTCCCATGGTGCATCTTGGGAGCAAGTAGGTGTTTATGGTGAAGCACTGTGTCGACATTATAGTTGATAGATACAAGGCCATACTTGTTGCTCGTGGGTTCACCTAGATGTATGGAGTGGAATATCAAGATATGTTTTCTCCAGTCGCTCGTCACTCTACATCAAGGATTCTTAATTCTGTCGCTGTAGTACGTGACTGGCCTCTATTTCAGTTAGACGTCAAGAATGATTTCTTGTATCATGACTTGCAGGAAGAAGTCTACATGCAACAACCTCAAGGGTTTGTTGATGAGGGGGAGTCTAATATGGTATGTAGATTTCACAAGGATATTTTTGGCAACCAAAGTTCGAGGACTTGGTTTCAGAAGCTCTTAGAATTGATTGAACAATAGGGGTTTGTCAGATCTACTGCAAATCATTCTCTTTTTGTCAAGAGATCGCAAAGAGGTACGATTGCAATTCTGATCTAAGTGGATGGCATCATTGTTACATGGGATGATGTGCATGGTATTCAAGTAGTTAAGGATTTCGTTGGACAACAGTTTGTGATCAAGGACCTTTGCAATCTTCGTTACTTTCTTGATCTTGAATTTGCAAGGAATCAACGTGGCATGGCGATGACACAAATGAAGTATTTGACTGATCTTCTAACTGAAACGAGCATGATAGGATATATGCCTGCCACTACTTCCATGGATCCTAATGCTAAGCTCTATGATGATGATTCTGAGGAAGTTGATAAGAGACGATATAGATAGCTACTAGGGAAACGGTTATGTCACTATCACTAGGCCTGTTATATCATTTGCGGTTAGTAGAGTCAATCAGTTTATGGAGCATCCCAATCGTATGAACGCAGCTAACATGATTATGAGATATCTGAAGTCTTCTCTAGGGACAGGACTCTTGTTCACAAGAGACACATCTCTTATAGTCATAAGGTGTGCTGATGCAAATTATGCAGGGTGCCCAAGGAAAGAAATCCACAACATGCTTCTCAATGTTTGTAGGTAGCTCATTGGTTTCATGAAAGAGTAAGAAACAAACGTTTGTGGCTAAATCAAGTGTTGAATCAGAATATAAAGCCATGGCACAAAGGAGCACGGGAATAATGTGGGTCAGATCCGTCTTGACTTATTTGACTATTGATATGCCACTTCCCATGCACCTCCAATATGATAACCAGACCACTTTCTTCATAGCAAATGATCCAACCTTCCATGAAAGAACCAAGAACATCAAGGTGGATTGCCATTATACTCGAGATCTGATTCAAAAGGGACTTATTCCCACTTCTCATGTTGCGTCAAGCGACCGAACTGCATATATGTTCACCAAGGTCCTTGCTAGAGGTCCTTTTCGTCGTTGCTGTTCCAAGCTGAGCATAATAGACATATATGCTCCAGCTTTAGGTGGAGTATTGAGATATTTGTATCTCTCAGTACTTTATTTATATTTCATATTTCTTTTATCTACTTTATGTATTTTATCCATAGAGATTTGCTCCTATATAAGAGAGCTCTCGAATTATAGTAAATAAAACAATTTTATTACACGCCTTTCCACAGAGTGGATGTTATATGTTTGTAGGCTAAACAGTTTACTAATATTGCTTGGTTTTCCAGGTTTGAGGAGCAAGAGGTGCCGGGTTCGAGGTCATTCTTTACAGAAATAATTGCTTCAATATCTGACATTAAGTTTGCCAAAGACGGGAGACACATTCTCAGTCGTGATTACATGACACTGAAGGTTTTACTTTTTGATTATTAAAAAATATGACATCAATAATTTTCTATTGAGCTTAAAATAAGTCGCTTTATCAAATTTTATGTTTTTGTGGGATTTTAAAGGTTCTTTTTAGGCAGAGTGAATTACTGCATGCTACCAAATTAACTCACCGTATAATTATATTTGCACAGAATACCAGCCAACTTTCATATTATTATTATTATTCCCAATTATCATTGCAATAGAGTTTATTCCAGAGACGTGCATGTCCTTGTATCAATGGCTTAAGATTAAATACTAAAATAAAGATACTGTTTTTTATTTGATTAATTGTGAATTTAAGGAACAACATTTTGTTTTCTTTTTGCCATCATTATTCCAGCTTGGGGATTTAACTCTTCGTCTCTGTCACCAGAGAGTAATCTTTTTTCATCAGGGAATGAGAACGTTCTCTATATGTTCTTTCTTCTCAGCTTAGTTTGCTTGTTGCTCCATGAAGCTGTCCTCTATATCTTTTAGTCACTATGGCCATTTTTTTAAACTTGTCTGCGTTTTTTGGGGCATAAAGTTGATTAAGATAGTTAAACCCATTTCCTAACCCGTGAGATAAATCCTGGGTTAATTCCTATACCTTTGTTGGTGTCGGTCTCCTAACTTGCGAGAGTAATGTCGGGATATGTTTCTCCACTTTTCTCATGTATACTGCCATATTTCCTCCTCTTCTACCTACTCCCTAGGTGCATCAAAGAGATTGGGCACTGGAAAAAAAGATGCTCTACATTTTCAATGACATTGGTTCAAAGAAGGAAGAATGTATCTGCGAAAGGGGCCCACAGTCGCCTGTACACAGTGACAGTCCTTATTTATAAATATCTAGATATAATCTTGACCTTAATCGGAGCTCTGGCTTTCTAAATGCAGCTGTAGTCCCTGAGAAAAGGAGGACCATTTAATTTAGTCTTGGATTTGACATTCTGTATACTACAGAGACCGAGTATTCATCCCATCCCATTCAGTAATCATGAACCTCTTCTTGTGGCCTCAGTCCATCTAGAAAGGGCATTGAATACATAAAATATAAATAAAGAGTTTCTGAAAAGTAGGAGCCAAAGATGGGAGAACATCCACTGGGAACATTAATTTATGTGCAACCAACACTTAGGCACAGACCCCTGAAGGTGACCTACCAGATCCATCAACCTGAGGAAGATATCTTAAAGTCACCCACTCCGCGAGCAGTCATTTGATGAGAAAAAACAGGAATCGTCCCCTACCTTCTGCTTAATAAAGTAGGAAAGTTGAGGAATCATCCCCACAACACCTTTCACGAAGAAAGGCTGGTGTGGTGGAAGTCTATGATCATGTTACACCAGGCCCAGTTTCTCACTATAAGAAGCAAACATAACACTATCAGAGTAACCATCATCATTCTTAAGCAATATCCTGACTATTTTTTGCCAAAACTACAGTATCATAAACCCTCAAATTCTTCACATGAAGACGTCCTCTTCATTGGCCTTCACACCTTGCTCCATTTTACAAAAGGCATCCCTGAGACATCCCAGCACCTTGCTAGAGGAACTTCATATGCAAAACATTGATCATCATGGCAATCTTGACAGTTAGCATGAAAATTGAAAGAAAGATATTTTGGTAGTGAAGATAAACACTGATCTCAACTAATCCACCTTCCTTGTATAGTACCTTTTCGGGCTGTCCTTTATAGCGTGTCTATATTTTTCCAGATCTCTATCCCATCACTCTAGTTGCAGTTCTCACCACCAACAGAACCATGTAGGAAGGATCCTGCATGGGGTGGATAATGAAATAGATTAAAGGAGCAGGGTCATCCATATTGAAAGCAATGAAATGAGATTTTTGGTGGCTAATCCTTAATCACGAGGATTTCCTGAGGATGTCAAGGAGAGCTCTCGCATGCTGCACAAGTTTCCTCATGACCACATTTAATGACAATTGACAGCGTGCGAATTAGGGTAAAATTTGGATTTCTAATTTAGGGTTAATCATCTTTTGTTTTCATCTAATTTGAGTCTACCACGATATTATTAAATTTTAAATTAATCGAGTCGCATATGATCTCCTACGAAGAATAAATGACATTGATCTAATGGCCTCGATTTATATGTGGTCGAATAGACATCACCCATTTTGTCAGGAGGTGGGAGGGTGAGGTGTTCACTTCTCAAGAGGTCTCGAGCTTGCTTGCATTGAGCGATGGGAGGTTTTTTTTATAATCATAGTTTTCAGCTCCGTCATTGTCTTACCCGTCTGAGCAATGACTATGCATCAAGGGCACATAGGCAGTTCATCTGGTCATGTTGAATTCAAAGTTGCCCAACGGAGGTAGGATGCTATCAAAACCAAGATTCTTGTTTCCTTCCATTATATCTAAACATTGTTGCCATGCCAGCCTGTTGGGCCCGAGGAAGCAGACGAATATATAGTGAAGTAGTTAGAGCCGTGGAAGCTGTAAATCCCACCTTTGGTTGACGAGTCCTTGGGGAATAATAGCGGGCTCACAACCTTTCCACGCCTGGGCACATCATGGGAAAATACTCTGACCGTTCCCATTAAGTATGTTGTATGACCTATCAAAGAAAGATGAGACCTTGTAATCCCCTCCTTGCTGCCCCCCTCCCCCCCCATACAAGTTCCCAATTGTCTGATAAATATATAGTAGGCGGCTGTCATTTATCTTATCTTTCTCTTTGTTGTTGATGACTTGAATTAGTTATTTAAGTTGCGTCATTTTAGATGTTATGATAGAGTTGTTTTTTTGAATAAGAAGAGGGTGGAGTCCAAGATGGGGCCCACCACAGAAATCAATTCTGAAAGATTAAAAAATTTAGGTACATTGGTGCCAAGACCGATGCAAGGTTCCGCTATGTTCAAGTACATTTTCATAGTATAATAATTGACCGTGAAAGATGAGATCATTTTGGAGAACTCTAAAGAACCCAATTATGGGCAAATGACACCGTACAATCCTCCTAAGAGTTGCCCCAGTAATCCCTGATTAAACTCCAAAATGTGGACCTGTCGTCCGTTCTCAGCCGTGGAATATTTCTGGGCGTCCAGAAGCCCCTGGAAAGGTTGCAGGCAAAGAAAAGATGATCCATGGTCTCAGTACTGTGACCACACCTTGAGCACGTTAGGCCTCCATATTGAAGAATCTTGTCTCTGTATTCATTCGTAAGTAAAACGCCCATGCCTGAATAAGCAGAGAAAAGTCCTAATTCTAAGTGGCGTCTTAGTCTGTTGTCACCTTCTTAACAAAAGTCAATTAATCTTCTCAAATCCAAAAATGCCCGCAATGAATATTTGACCATTGTCACTACTTCCTAAAACTCTACTAGCGACCCAGAGAATCCTCTTGCTTCAAGGATTTCGGAGTAGCCGACACCTCCTCCATTGAGGCATTTCTCAGTATCTTTCGTGTTAGGTAAACAAGCCCCTTAACTTCGCCATCACCTAGAGCATGGGGCCTGGCTGCTCATGAAACAGTTAAAATGGTCTGCCAAAGTTTTAGGAATATCTGTTCTTCCATTCACCTTTTCTCGACCAATTACCAGTCTATCAATTTTGGTCTTTGCAATTTGTTGCTTGGATGAAGATGGAAAAACCTTGTGTTGGTACATTCTATTTGGTTCCGGTCTGCTTTGATTGTTGTCTCCAGTCTTAATGTTCAAGTAACCCTCTTAACTATCTCGATTATCCAATGCAGTTTCTCTTTTTTGTCTCTCGCCCTCAATTCTTGTTTGTGTCACCTTTAGATGTTTTCTTTCTTGTGGCAAATGAGATGACCCTTGGAAGTGATGTGCTTGGAAGTAACTTTCTTGTGTAGATTCTACATTTTGGAAATGTAAAATTTCAGGTTGGAGGTAGTAGGCTTTAGCAGGGTCAAATCTTTTTACAACGTCTCATAGGTCTCATTGACTTGTGAATCAATCTTGTTACAAGCAGGCTTTGTCGTTTGTTGACTTGTGCACCTTTGTTGATATATCATGATTCATGTGGTTCGATCATATTAGTGTTGAATTTATTTCTCTTATTAAATGGTTTGTTCTCCAGTTCCATCCGATCAGGCTGGGGATTTATTTATGCAATTGAATTGAATTGGACCCTGTAACAATGTATAGTATAAGTCAAACATAAACTGGACCAACATTGCAACTCAATGGCATGCATCCTTCCATAAACACCAAATTTGTCATGATCACCTTATCACATGATGCTTTAAATGCTTCCTGTCAAGCTTGTAAAAGTTGGAATGACTTCGTATTCCGAATATGCTTTGGCAGTCAATAGTCTGTGTATTCTGCTGGCTAATCGTTCTACTTCTATTTTAAAATGATTTATAATTCTTGTTTTATAAATTTGTAAAAGAAACTAAAACTATGATGCTTATTGTTTGGTTGCAATTCATTACTTTTTGATATTGAGAATATCCATTTTATAAATATAAGAATATATGCATAGAAAGGTTCTTAATATTAAAAATAAATAATTACTTGAAAACTTCCGTTTAGTTGTGCGATTTTATTGATTAATCTTTAGTCAATATCCCTTCCAATTGGATATGTACTAGCGATTTTTTAAACCTTGCTTCCTACGATTCTGACATGGATATATTTTTTTGAGGAAAAAGAGGATACGACGTCAAGAAGACGCCTATCTAAAAATTTCTATATATTCACAATGTATAAAAAGAATAACAAAAAAAAACTAAGTTTTTGATGTGTTTAATTACATTTTTTATATGCATTTTTTCACCCCGGAAGGTAAACTCATTCCGAGCAATACACATGGACTATAAGATAGCATCGACCCAAACTTGGGGGGGGGGTGCTCCCATGATCAAGAGCATCTAACGACTCCAGAAATCAGTCCAACTCGATAACCCTCTCCATCTGCATCGTCTGTGTACACCTCCTTAGTAACAGAGCACTGAAGAATAAATACGCAACACACTCTTCCTCTGTTGAACAACATTCACACGTGCCATTAGGCCCATCACACCCCGAAAAGAACATGTATTTTCTCTTACTAGTTATTAGAGTAGAATATGTTTTATAGAAGTTCTTTTATATTGTAGGGGTGTTTTTGTAATTGTTTGTAACCCTAGACCTCCCTACTATATAAGGATGTTTTGTTCACTCATTAAGAATTAATTGAACTTTCCACATTTCTCAATTTCTAAGATGGTATCGGAGCTGTGAGAGGGATTCCTCTATTGTGTCCTAACCTAAAGTTCGAAATCCATTCTGCACCATCAACATTGCCCAATCCACCGTCGTCGCCCATTGTTCTCTGCCACCACCAGCCTTCATCGCCATCGCCCAACTCTTTCACCGCATTCCTCCTCTCCATCAAGACTTACCACCAATGTCATAGGCTCGCCTCTCCAGCAGGCCAGCATTCCCGTCCAGCGAGCCTCGTCGCCCAACGTGAACATTGCCTCTTTCCTTCCACCTATGATTGTTTGTTGAGTTTGAGAAGGTCTTCTAGGTCAAGAAAGTTGCCTAGTGCAAGTTCCTGTACCGACAGTTCATCCTCGCCTCACCTCAACCACGCATCCGACAGTCACCATCTGTCATAACTGTACCGTGGGTATTTCTCCATTCGAGATCATGCTGATTGATATATGAGCATCATCTTATGACCTAATCTGCATAAGATATGAAGTTTTCATTATGATTGGTGGATGTTGTTGATGTTGTGATTGTTGTAATTGGTTCCCTATTTTGTGAAATGTCTGAAACAGTAGATTCATCTGCATTGGAAGGGGAGATAAAGAACCCCTTCTTTGGTGCAATCACCTTAGTCCTTGGATGAAGGGAAATATGTATTATGGTCTCATTCTCTTTCGAATGTAATTGAAGGGCATGACAAAGAGCACATTATCATGAATAAGGAACCAATTGAAAAAACCGACAAGAATGCAACATGGAAGAAAGTAATGTTATGATCGAGGCTTGGATTATGAGCAGATGTGTCTCTCATATGAGAATGATACAAGATAACCAAGTGTATGTTGGATAATCTTCACAAGACATATTCTGATGAGAAGAACTATGCTAAGATTTTTGAACCTATATTAATATGTCTCAACTTAAACAAAATGGTCAACCTCTAGCGCAATTCTATTCAGCACTTATTCTAGTTTTCAGAGGTAAACCTCTTATATGCCTATCTCTACCTGTCCGACACAAATCGCTTTCAGATCTCGGTTGATTGTTGGACTTTTCTTGGAGGCTTAGACCCCGTGTATGATGTTGCTCGAGCATAAATGATCACAACTCCCGAGATCCCTTTTATGGAAGAAGTCTACAACGGGCTTAGCAGGTTGTCCATCTCTCATCTAGTTGAAGCACGAGTCCGCATCTGTTATGGTCGTCCCTTCCATCAAAGGCCATGCAAATTTCTTTAGAGGTAGGGGATGCGGTTATGACACTCATAGACACATAAGTTCCCATGTATCTTCTGTAATCGCATGACCCACATAGAGGAACAATGTTGGGGGAAGCATGGAAAACCTACACCTTCTCATCATGCCATCTCTACCTCCACAATACACGATGATATCTCGTCGAATATATCCAGAGTAGAATATGAGGAGCTGATGCAACGACTGAATCAATATGGGATGATATCCCAACAATCGTCTTCATCTTCAGGAACATGACTTACTACGAGTGCCACTATTGCCGATATTGCAACCTTTGTGGATGCTTCATGTATAATTCCATCATTATGCTGCCTGGCTGTATAAGGATTTAACAAGTTCATCTAATTGGCTGGTAGACTTGGGTGCATCACGGCATATTAGTGGCAACATAAATCAGTTTTATGTACTCCGAGAGGTTGCACCAGGTCGTACCATTGTTGTGTCGGATGGCAGTCAGTCCCCTGTTACTAGATAGTTGAGGTTCATGTTGCTCGAAACATTTGTTTAGATAATGCTCTCTTGGCTCCTGAATTCCCTATGAGCCTGCTTTCTATTTAAATAATTACTAAGAAACCTAACTACCAAACCTTTTGTGATTCCGTCTCTCTTGTGTTTCAGGAAATGCTGAGGGACCGGGTGATTGGTTGTGCCATGAAGAAGGGGATGTGTGTCACTTGACACATTCTCCTTTTGTTTTTCACATCTCTACTTCTGCTGGAGATTCGTCTGTTTATACTTGGCATCTTCGTCTTGGCCACTTACCTTTACCAAACTGCGAAGAATTCGTCCTCAAGTTCCTGCAATCACCTCTCTACAATGTGAAGTATGCCAACTTGGCAGACATCATAGATGCTCGTTTTGAAGTCGTCCTCATCGTGTCGCCAAGTTTGTTTTTGAATGAGTACATTTTGGTGTGCGAGGACCTAATCGTGTTCCAAATCACTCAGGACGCAAATTTTATCTTGTTGTTGACGACTTTAGTCATGTTTCATTTGTCTTTCTTATGAAATCAAAATTTGAAGTGTGCACCATTATGAAAATGTTCTTGATGGAAATGAAAAATGCCGTTGGTTTTCATGCCAAAAATATTCACACTGATAATGCTCTTGACTCTTGTAATAATTTTCTTTGTTCCTTTTTGATCGGACATGGCATTATCCACCAAACATTGCATTTTTATGCCTCCTAACAGAACTGTGTGGTTGAAAGGAACCACGACCACATTCTTGATGTTGCACACATTACTTGTTCAAAGTACATCTCCTCTTGCATTCTGGGGATATGTTATTCTCACAGATGCATACTTGCTAGATCGCATGCCCTCCACTGTCTTGGAAGAAAAAGATCCTTATTCTCTTCTATTTCTTGAAAAGAACTTATTTCCATGTTCCGCCTAGGGTTTTTTTGGGTGTACATCCTTTGTCCATATACATGATGTTGGGTGTGATGAAATCTCTTGGCTTAAGGTGAAATGTGTTTCATGGGTTACTTTAGAACTCAGAAGGGTATCAGTGGTATGATCATCGCCACTGTCAGTATTTTCTAAGTGCATATGTTATCTTTTTTGAGTCCATACCTAATTATTCTACCTCGGGCTCTCAAGTGATACCCTCTGATGTCATGGAGACTTTTAATCTTCATATGCCTCTTCCTATAGTTATCCCTTTTCCTCAGAATAACATTCCTCCTGACAATCAACCGTTTTGATTATTTTATTCTCGTTGGATGACACCCCATGCTACCACGCCGAATCCCAATCCCTAGGTATATTAAGATACGGACACTAATGAATATGTGCTTGAGAACGATATCTCTGCAGGGGAACATCTGCGGAGGATGAAATTCATGAATCACAAGATCATTATAATCTTCCCATTAGCCATTCGGAAATTGAAGCAAGCATGCACATTACACCCTATCTCCAACCATGTTTCGACAAGCTGATTATCTTCGTAGTACAAAACCTTCATGTCAGGTCTCTCAATTGTCACCATACCTAATATGCATCAGCATACATTATTAGTCCATGAATGGCATGATGCTATGCAATGAAGAGATGGGTACTCTTCTCTCAAGGAAGATTTGGAAGTTGGTTTGTCTATTGGATATTGGTGGATCTTTACCACCAAACATCTTCCGGATGGCACTATATAAAGATACAAGGCCAAATTGGTGGCCAAGTGCTACACTCAAACATATGGTTTGTATTACTCGGAGTCATTCTCTGTAGTTGCTCGTCAACCGACGTTGAAAATTCTAATTTCTGTCACAATTCAACTCGTATGGCCGCTTAACCAACTTGATGTAAAGAACATACTTCTCTATGGCTACCTGAATGAGGAGATATATATGCAATGACCTCCTAGGTTTGAGACGAAGGAGTATCATAAAGTTTTTAAGCTCAACAAAGCAATATATCATCTCAAATAAAGTCGCAGAGCATGGTTTCAGATATCTGATATTGTGTCCAAAATTTGCTTTAATTGCTCCACTGTAGATCATTCTCTATTTGTCAAGAAGACAAAATAAGGGACAATTGCAATACTTGTTTATGTTGATACATCCTAATAGGAGATGACACAAGTGGCATATTGTACATGAAAAGATTTCTTGCAGGACATTTTGCTACCGAAGACTTAGGAAACGTTATTTATGGGAAAAGTTTTTAGGAATGATGGTGCTCAGATCCTTTCACAATGGAAATATGTTATGGACCTTTACATGAAACCTGCATGTCAGGAGCTAAGACAACATCAATCCCTATGGACGCCATTGTACGGTTGTATGAAGAATCATCTTCATATGTGGATGCAAAACAGTACATGTCTAGTGGGAGGACTTCTATATGCAACCATCACTCGTCCATATATCTCCTTTACCGTTAATCGAGTAAGTCAGTTCATGGATAAGCCACGATAAGTACACTGGGATGGTATGTCGATGATCCTGAGATACCTAAAGTTTGCTCTAGGAAAAGGATTATTAGTTACATGTCACAGAGCTCTTGATGTTATAACATACTTTGATACGGATTATGCAGGGTGCCCCGATGACAGGAAGTCCACCACTGGTTATTGCACTTATCTTGGCGGTAATCCAATCTCACGGAGACGTAGAAAAACAAGCAGTGGTAGCTCATTCCAGTGCAAAGTCAGAATATAGGTCAATTACCTAAGCTACCATTCAATTGATGTGGATCAAGTCAATACTGGAAGTTTAGGCTTCCATGTCCAAGTTAAATGACCATGCAATGCGATAGTTATGCTGCGATGTTCATTGCAAACCGTCAATAATCATGTAATGCGATAGTTCTGCTGCGATGTTCATTACAAACCGTCCTACTTTCCATGAACAAACCAAACATGTGGAAGTGGATTGCCATTACACTGGAGATATGATCCAACATGCTCTGATACCAATTGATGCAAATGACTATCGGTGATGGCGGGAAATAAATTTGAGTGGTGGAATTTAAGGTGGAGAAGAAAATGGAGGGGTTGAGAAGAGAACTCGTCGGAACACGAGGGGATGGAGAGGAGAGAACGTGAAGATCACGTGAGGGGAGAGAGAAGGAGAATGGAGAGGAGAGATAAAATCTCAAATTTTATAAATCACTGAACTCTTTTAAACTCTAACCTATCATCCCTTTATATAAGAGGGATGGGATTACAAAAATAGAAACTCGAATTCAATTTCAAAGTAACTATCCTAAATTGACTCTAATCGACTAACCGACTAATTTGGAATTCAAATCTTTAACTAATGGAGATCACATGCGATCTCGTTTATTTAATTAAAAATACGACAACTCAAATAAACGTAAATAAAATTGACGGATAAATTTAAATAAATGTGGCCCTATATTTCCTTTTTACGCTGCATCAAACATGGTAACATTATGACATAGTTCGTCTTGTTAGAATAATAAACTGTTGATGTTTTCACCACTTAGCAGTTCGTTATTCGCCAAGTTCATATCCAAGCTGAGCCTGATCCTGATGGACATCTATGCTCCATCTTGAGGGGGAGTATTATTGTGGAATATGCTTTACGAAAGTTCTTTTATACTATAGGGTTGTTTTATAATTGTTTGTAACCCTAGACCTCCCTAATATATATGGAGATATTGTTCACTCATCAAGAATTAATTGAACTTTCTACATTTCTCAATTTCTAAGACTAGTCATAAGGTTATCCCTCCTCAACAACCTATAAAAAGTCAGACGTGCAATCGTATATTCCAATTCCAAATGTTGGTGAGCATCTAAAGCAAACATCAGATTCAAAACCTCCAATCGGTAGAAGGCCACATATACCTTCCTGTACATTGAATTGTCCTTCAGATCATGACCAGTGATCGACACGACCGCTCATTCGTCTACCATCTGGCAGTATCTCAATCTACAGTAGAAACTCCATGAACCTATGATCCTACAACTCAAAGATACCGGATTTCACGAAATTTTGATGAAATTTCGATTTTGACAAGGAACCGAAATTTCAAGCGAAATGGCGATATGAGGGTAGTTTTCGGTCATTTCTTCTCAAATGATGATCGATATGGGTGAAATTTCGTCGAAATTTCGTCGAAATATCGTATCGACATGGTATCGATACGATATCCGAAACCGATATTTAAACCCTTCAGATGCGAATCAAAGGTAGTTCCGACGAAGGGGAGGAGGTCAGATGCTGACTATGTAATCGGCAGATCAGCCTATCAGACGGAGGGCTATGCCTTCGAGACAGATCTAGGAATCGCGAAAAGACAACAGAGATGATAGATGGTACCCAAGCTTCCGACAACCTCGGAGCCTCAACAAGGAGGAGGTATGTAGAACTGGAAAAAGGAAAAGGTAGTCAAGCAGTGTCATACTCGCCATTCATTTCTCCTAGGTCTCTTGATAGTGGCAGCGGATCAACTGTGATATGCTCTTATTCATCAACACTTTCCAGAGTTCTAGCCTTTAGAGGTAGTGTAGAGCGCGAGGATACTTAGAGGGATCATAATCTCTCTGTCACTACTACAAGGCTGGAAGAGGCAGGTCAAGAGCAGCTCAACTAGAAAGAGGCGGAGTGGATTCAATAAGCAAAGCAGGAGCTGACGGAGGTACCTCAGATTTGGATATGAAGATCAAGTGGATAAGCAGTCTTCGAGGCCCCATGACGAAATAGCCCCTCTTAGTCCGTTTCAGCCTGAGGAGTTCGGGTAAAATGCCACAAAGTCTTATGCAGCCTGAAAAAACGGACCCTGGAAACTTAACAGGTGAAAGATAGAACATAGTTTACAAGGCAAGGCTTAGAATGAAAGCCATTTGCTTAATTGAACAACAGAGAGGATAACCATGAAGCATAACATGGATAACACATATACACATCTATTCGAGCCTACTATTTGAACCTACTTGAAGCTACTAACAGAAGAAAGTCGTTGAAAGTAGGTGCAAGATATCTACAAAGATGGGGAATCTAGCAACTGTCCTCTCAACAAGCTTTGCCAAGAACACTCTGCATTAGCTGCCAACAGAAACAAGTGCAGAAAGTGAACATGTAAAGGCCCTTGACGAGTCGTCTTCTCCTGAAAAGTGAAAATCACATCCATTACCTAAGACATGCTTCATGAGCGACAACACATGCGGAAGCATCGAGCAAATCCTCTTCTAGCTATTGGAAGGGAGTTGTACAGTATCCTGCTGCGACGAGTATATGTTGAAAAACCATATTTAAAACGCAACATCTTGCAAAGCAAGTCTGAACCTCCTCTCCAAATAAGTGTCACCCACTTAGATAGTAACACATGATTCGTTGCCTCAGGCTATGAATTCCCAGTTCGCCATCCTTTTTTGCTAGCATCGGCATTTTCCATCACATCGAAGGCTTGCATGTCTCTAGAGGAGGCCCAAAAGATACGTCTCATGATCGCCTCCAATCTTCCTCTCACCCAATGGGCAGCAAGCACATAAATAGGAAGAACACTGGGATGGTAGACAAAATTGCCTTCAAAAGAACTAGTCGACCCCTCTTGATAGGCACACCGCACACCAGTATCCAACTTCTTCTACTTCAACATGAAGCCACTCGGATTGCTGAAGATCCGTAACGCATTCTCACATGACACCACCTCCTCCTCATTCATCCCAAAAGGGACAAAAGCAAACTTTGTATAATTCATCTTCAGCCTCGAGACCAAAACAGTGGCAATCCCTTCCACGGCCTCAATCCTTCCCTTCATAAAAGTGGTTAAATTTTATTAGGAGGGTTTAAGAAGTATGGTTTTCTTGGAGAATATCTTGGTGCTTTACACAACTCAGATGGTCATCCACTAGTGATGATGCCAAGAAGATGAGGTATAATCTAGGAGATGAGTAGTTGACAAAAACACTAATTTTGAGTAGATTTCACTAAGAATCGAGTGCTGATCTAACATGAGCTTCTTTCTCTTTAATATTTGTTGTCAGATCTTCTGTGCATGATGTATCTTCTTGTATGTAACATCTTTGAATATATAAAAAATGTATCATCTTGGAATTACAATTTTTTGGGCATTTATGCGGTTAATCCATCTTCTTAAGCAACTATATTTCAGTCCATTGTGGTGATTTGCTATATTTTTGCATCCCATTAACAATGCCATGAATTCAACCATAACTGTCAAGAAGTATTGATATACCCTTTAACCCATCTAGGTTGTTATAGTAGTGCAAGTATGGATTTGTATTAGTAGTGCCGTAGGTTTGTCATGCATTCTCTAGATCTCCTTTTCTTCCTTTGCTTGATTCCTCATCCATGTGTTTTTCGTTTCATGGAGTTCTATTTTTTGTCAAATATTTGTGTTATAAAAAGGAACCAAAAGATTTGTTATATTGAATTCGATGCCGAAAAGGAGGAGAGAGCAACATGGTGTATTAGTAGTGTCATAGGTTTGTCATGCATTCTCTAGATCTCTTTTTCTTCCTTTGCCTCATCCATGTGTTTTTTCATTTCATCAAGTGGTTTTCCTATCAACATAAACATTTCCAGTGTAATTTCTTCAACTTGTATTTTTTGTCAAACATTTGTGTTATAAAATGGAATAAAAAGATTTTTTATATTGAATTTGATGCCAAAAATACAAAGGAAGTAGAGGAGGCTTTGAAAGTTATGAGATATGGGAAAGTTGTAGGACCTTATGACGTTCATGTAGAAGTTGGGAGAGTTTTAGGTGAGTGTGGTTGGACTTGACTTACAAATTTATTCAATGTTATTTGGTGGAGCAAGAAAATACCTAAGAATGGAGGAGAAGCATCGTGGTGCCTCTTTAGGAGACATTCAAAATTGTCCAAATTACAGAGGTATCAAGCTGATGAGTCACACTAAGAAAATTTGGGAATGTGTGATCGAAAGAGGGTTGAGGCAAGTTTTCAAAGTAAAAGAAAACCAATTCAGATTCATGACAGGTCGCTCAACTATTGAAGCCATCCACTTGCTGAGGAGAACAATGGAGATTTGCAGAGCTATAAGGAAGAACCTCCATATGATTTTTATTAATTTAGAGAAGCCTTATGTTTCTGTCCACTTTGAGTCCATTCATTTTTACTTTGATTATAGATGAGTTGACAAATCACATTCAGGATGAGATACCTTGGTGTATGTTATTCGTTGCTTCTATTGTGTTGATTGATGAGAGTAGAGATGGAGTAAATGAAAAGCTTGAGGTCCGGATACATGCTTTGGAGATTAAAGAATTTCGTATAAGTAGGACTAAGATTGGATATATGGAGTGTACTTTTGATGGAAGCAATGGTGAAGGAATCGATGTTAAGATTGGTGATGATAACATTCAAAAGAGAGATTCTTTTAGATACTTGGGAGGTATTTTGCAATATGATGGAGAAATTGATGGAGAGGAGCTTTTATTGTTTTCTGTGATAAGAAAATTCCCTTAAAAATAGAATAAACACAAGTTGGCTAAAGTGGAGAGGAGCTTTTATTGTTTTCTGTGATAAGAAAATTCCCTTAAAAATTAAAGGAATTTTTTACAAAGCAGTTGCGAGACTTGCTATGCTCTATGGATCTGAATATTGGCCTGTGAACTATAGACATGTGTAGAGAATGACATTAGCAGAAATGAAAATGCTAAGGTGGATGTGTGGACACACGCTTAAAGTTCAGATTCGGAATGATGCCATCATAATGAAAGTGGTGTAGCTCGGATCGAAGATAAGATGCGAGAAAATTTCTTAAGGTGGTTCGGCCATGTGCAAAGGAGGTCAGTTGATGCACCGGTGAGGAGATGTGAGTTTTGGAATGTTGAGCCATCTAAAAGAGGGTGTGGAAGGTCCAAGAAGTATTGGAATGAGACTATACGAAGGGATCTTTGGATCTAAGCCCAATAATGACCCAAGATAGATCTGAATGGAGACAAAAAATCCATGTAGTATGCCCTACTTAAAGTGGGAAAATGTTTTGTTGTTGTTATAATTCGATGTCGAAAAGGAGGAGAGAGCAATACGATGGGTAAGGGTTGAGAGAGGAAGTTGAGGTGTGGAAGGGTTGATGATGGTTCGATATCGACATTAGAGGAGAGATCAATGATGTTTTCACTGAAGGAAGGGGTCGAAGGATACCTCTTAGGGATAATTATGAGCGGAGAGGTTTGCTTTTGCTGCAGAGAGGAGGGGCATCAAGCATGAGATTGTCGAGGCTCAATGGTTTGTTTTCATTGCAATTGTAATTGACATAAGCATTGATGTTGTGGTGACTTTGGGTCATGAATGATTAAAGAGAGTGTAATAAATGGGTAGAGGAGAAGGTGCAACATGGCGGGGAAGTGGGTGCTAATGGTAATATGATGGGAGTAGCCATTGATGGAACTTCTTTGATAAAATTGGTATAACATCCTTGCCTTAGATTCAAGCCGTTATCGAGGAAAATTGATCCTGGCAACCTATTGTTTCGGGCCCAACTGGAACGGTTGACAACAATACAAGATGCTTAAGCCCAAGTTTTCAAGAAATAACCCCACCACTTATAGGTCACTCTCATAATTTCTGAGTATTTCATATGGGACTATGGTCGGGCCGCCATTCTCCTTAATGGTTCCCCTAATGTCATCCTTCTTTGCAGCTAACCCATATATATTCGACTTCCGCTCCTAGCAACCCTACTCGAATATGCAGATGCCACCTCCATGGTGGTGGAATTGCCGAAGACAATGGTGTTGTGTTTCCCTTGTCCCTTAATTACCATCCACATATACATTCTCCCTTCACAACCCTCAATTCGAGGGTATATGTCCCTTTTTTTCTTGATTGAAAGCTTCCAAACAATTGCCCATCACCTTAGTACAACTGCCATGAGCTTCTCCATGTCGCATCTCTATCAAAGGCTGAGTAGGTGGTGGCAACATCAACATCAAAGAGAGGGGGTATAAGAGAGAGTAGGTGGGGCAAGGAAGGTGTAGTTGGAGGTGTTGAGTGTCAGTTACGTCTGCTTTGCACCTGGTAGTTCCCTCCCTCCTCGCTTGAAGTAAGTTCCGATGAACCCTCACTTATCAACTTCTAGGTAGAGGGGACTCGAGTCAATTGCATGCATTCCACCAAACACGAGGCCAAAGGACATGTACTCGCTTTCTAATGAGGTTAGTCACTCAAGGAATAATTTAGATGGGGCATGGGACTGCGACATAAATTGGTTTTCCTTCGGCTATAAGCATCAAGGGAGTGGCTAATGTCAAAGAATGTGAATTGAGAATCAGTGTTTTACGCTCCAAAAGGCTAAGCTGTATATACAAGCCGAGTTATATATTAGTTGGTTAGTTCTATGTGAAATAAGCAAGATGTCACGAAGTGACTGCCAAGATAAGGGAAAGATGACTTTTATAGAAGTAGAAAGTATAGGCCCCTAGATGCCACTTGAGTCCTGAGACGGCCTTCGGGCCTGAGGTCAGTCTTCCTAAAATGTAAAAGAGAGCGACAATGAAGGAGAAAGCCAGACCAGTCTTGATCTCACCCTCTTCAATAGTTTGTGAAGTCCCTTATGTTACTCATAGATTCCTTTCAAAAATCCTCAGTGTCATGCAGTAACCTAAGATCACTACTTGCAAACAAGATGCCATCAAAGAATGTCAAGGCCTTCTCCCACCATAAGTAGGGTCGCCTACATGGATTCTTGCTCAAATCCATGTTGAAAGATTGAAATGTTTTTTATGTTGGATGTCAACTACCTAACACAACTCCCACAAGGGGGGATTTGAACCCTGGTCTTTTGGGTGGTAGGCACGCTGCACTACCACTAGACCATTTAAGTGGATACGATAAGATGTCATCCTCAATCAAAAATCTGAGCTGACCCCCACTGACCGTAATATATACATTGATCATTAGTGTTTTCCTTGAAATCAAAGGTTGTAATCACTTGATAAATTTGATTATTTTTGTTGCTAAGATCAAAAGTCGAGAGGGATGGAGGGATTGTTAAGGAGGAGGAATGGAGAGGTGTGGTGGCAATGGCATGTGGCGGTGGAGGGAGGGACTGTAGGGGAGGACGAGGCATAAAGATGGAGTAGGGGAGGAGGTGGTACAAAGAGGGAGGGGATGGTAGGGGAGGTGGTGGGGAGGAGGTGGCAATGACAATTGCCACAAGGACGATGGGGGTTGCACATGGGATGAGGGAGGGGGAGGTGATGGGGAGGTTGTGATGGTAGCTACGTTGACGACGACAGAAGGAGAGGTTGTGAGGAAGGAGGCGGTGGTGATTGCGGTGGCAACATAGGAGGGGGAGATTCAGAGGAGAGATGGGTAGCATGGATGGGGGGAAAGAGTATCATGATTCGAAAATAAAATTGATCTATATGGGTAAATTTGTCAACAATTTTTAACTGATCCCATCAAAGTTAGGTTTTCCAACCAAGAGTCTGTGTAATTATCAAATAATGGAGGAATTAATATGTAATTAGGAAAGTATAGTATGATGGTAAAAATCTCTTTAAATTACTCCGGACTATATCTATCGAAGAAAAGTGACATTGGCATTTTATTGAGTTGGACCTAAATAGATCATATGAACTTAGCGAAAATCGTCCAAATTACTTAAACCATGTTATCAAATAAATTATCTTCTCCCATGGACCAGTTTCATATTTTGCAACTTTTTCATGTAAAATTATTGCTGAGGTGCTAAATATTCAGTCTTCATTCTCCTTAAATCATCATCATTACTTATTGCTTTCCAATTTTATGAAGATTGATAGACTTCCTTTTAGGGATAAAAATGCATACAAATATATTTGTATATGTTTGTATCCTCATTCATCAAATAGAGGATATGGATGTCATCTTCTCATATCAGACGAATATGAATGCGAGTATGAATGCAAAATTCAACACTCGGTGAATATGAAAACACATACAATTTTGATATCTTTAATTTTGACGAATAGGAGGATGAATACATATATTCAAATTTTAAAGGATGAGTACGAATATTCATTTTTGAAAGATATGAATACATATAAAAATTTCGAGGGTATCAATATTAATATGATTTTTTTCACTTGTGCTCTCAACTTCTGCAATATCAGTTATGCCCCTCCCCTTTTGCAGTTGATATTGTCGAAGTTAAGAAAGGCACAAGTGACCAAAACATGTAATAATATGATATAAAAATAAGTATGGTTGCTTTTTTAATTAATTATTTTTTTAAAACTTTCTTTTATTATTAAATTATTTTTATGTTCATGTTATTAGTAAAATATTTAATATACTTTTTTTTATATTTGACATTATTGTGAACTTAAAATGTTGATAGATTTTAAGTAAATTTGGACATGTCTAATATTTATAAATTAACTTGCATTCGTTGTTATATACATTGGTGTTCGATTTCTCAAAATCCATTTTGCATTCGCATTCATATTTTTGAGGATATGATTCTCCATTTTACACATTCATATTATACTCATATTCGTATCTGGATTTTAAAAAAAAGGTAAGGATATGATAACACATATATTCATATCTATATCTGATTGTTTTCATGCAAAAGATATTATCTTGTCATGGACGACATCTAGTTTGCCTTCATCAGCAATCTGGTAGGTAAATAGAGTAGTGACTTTCCAGTTGCCAAGGTGGCACTAAGAGATACAAATTAGAAGAACATAAGGGAGATGAGATGTTCATGATCCCTCTGCTGACGAAAAACCTTTATCAAAACCATTGTATCGGGTGAAGGACAACGAAGGCGCAATTCATTATATCTTGATCATAGTTATATTACCTTATCCTTTATACTGGACAAAATAAAATTAGTTTTTTTTGCTAAAATAGTAGTAATCAGTTGAGAATCTTCTGAAATAACCCACTTTTGTCATTATCAATGAGATGTTGGAGATAATTCACTTCAAGCTTGTAAAAATCGAACGATTGGGCTGACTAGTCAGCTAATTTTTAGACATTTTTTATTCCTCTATTCGCATTTTGTATCATTGTTGGGAACTTAGTATTTGTAGAGATAGTTTCTCTATTATCATTTTATGTATCCTGTCGTTATTTCTTTTTCTTATTTAGACTTCTTTGTAATTTACCCTTAAGGTCTCTCCCTATATAAGAGAGCCTAGGGTTTTCTCGAATCATAACGAAGACTCTTTTCCCAACATGGTATCAGAGCCACCCTAGGGCTCTCCACCCGCCGCCCCCCTCTTTTTTTCTCGGCACCGCCGCCGCCTTTCTCTCTTCCTTTATCTCACGCCGTCGCCGCCTCTCTCTCTTCCTGGGGCTCTAATCGCCCTAGGCCACAGCCAGAGGTCCCAGCCCTCCGCCGCCGGAGGCCCCAGCCGTCCAGCGAAGGTCCCAGCTAGCCGCCAGCGGCTTCAGCCAACCGGCGGAAGCCACCAGCTGCCGCTGTAGCCCCTCCGGGTGCTTTCACAGCCCGCCGCGCAAGGTCCCTAAGCGGCTCCCAGCCGCTGCAAGGGCTGTAAGCCTCTTGTGAGGCGTGCCCTAGTTCCCTTCTCGTCTGTTATATGGATTTAAGTGCGTAACGTCTAGACATACGCACTCAAATCCGATGCAATTGGTGTAGACATTCAGCATCACGTCTACATATCCTAGTTCTTCTCCAAGCGACAATATGTCAGAATCGAAAGTCGATATGCCCTCCACCAGCGCATTCAAAGGTCCTGCGCCAATAGTCAAGATGGGCGGGTCTAACTATGAGCTCTGGGCTATGCAGTTCATGAGCCTCATGAAGTCGAATGGTAAGAAGCACATTCTTACCGAGGATGACCCCGCAGAGAAGACTGGGATATATGCCTCATGGGAGGCTGATGATTCCTATGCGAAGGTCTGGTTGTCCGGTACCTTGACGATGGAGATTGCTAACGACGTCCTCCATCAGCCCACTGCTAAGGCAATGTGGGACATTCTTGCCGCTACATATTCGCAGGTGCGAAATGAGACGAAGATGTTGCAGCTTCAGCACGACATCTTCACAATGAAGCAGAACGGCAAACCTCTCCATTCTCTTTACACATCCCTAAGAGGGATGTTCGAGAAGTTATACAGTACCATTCCTCTCACTACAACTCCTGAGCAGCAGAAGGCGTTTCGAAACGCCACCATGGTTGGTGTTCTACTTGCGGCTCTTGACCCTGAGTATGATGCCGCTCAATCTCAGATTCTCGCTGATGCAGTTATTCCTCCAGTGGAAGATGTTTACAGAAGGCTTAGTCGCATTCCAGTTTCATCCAGCTCTTCTACTCCACCCCCTTCAGCAATGACAGTCTCGCGTGGGAGAGGTGGACCGCCTTCTGGTCGTGGTCGTGGACGTGGCCGTGGACCCTAGGGAAGGGGTGGTCGCTTCAGTCAGACATGCTCCTATTGTCACCGCACAGGACACGCGGAGGAGACATGCTATTCGAAGCATGGGTTCCTAGCATCGACACGTGTTGCAGAGCACTCACAATCTCCATCACCGTCTATTGCAGATAACCGATTCGACGAACTTGTGGCCCATCTCCGAGATATTATGCCACATTCATCTGGTGATTCGTCAAACGGTTCTTCAGATATTGCTGCTACTGGCTCTGCCAGTTCATCAGCCGCAGCCAGTATCTCAGGTAGATCTACTGCTTTCATACCACCTCATGATATATCTGACTGGGTTATAGATTCCAGAGCCACACATCATCTCTGCCGAGATAGAGATAGATTACAGGCCTACAGGGACATTCCTCCCGGCCGCTCAGTACATATAGCAGATGGTACCCATTCACCCCTTGTTGGACAGGGGAGGTCATCTTCTCTTCCACTATGCAGCTACAGAACGTCCTACATGCTCCTGAGTTCTCAATGAATTTGCTATCTATTAGTCAGATCACGAAGGATCTGAATTGTCGTGCTATATTTGACCCGTCTTCTCTCATTTTTTCATGACATACTCACGTGCAAGGTGATTGGTTGTGGCTCTGAGCAGGGTGGTTTATATCGGCTGGTTCGAAATTCCTATGCTGGCGTCTCTTCTCATTCTGCCGGACCGGTCTCTTCGTACATCTAGCATCTCCGGTTTGGTCACCTTCCGCTCCAGAAAATGCGCCATCTTCTGCCCCAGATCTCTCCTAGTTCGTTTTTCCGCTGTGAAGCTTGTCAGTTCGGAAAGCATCATAGGTCAAGCTTCCCAAGTCGTCAGAGTCGGAGCAGTAGCTCTCCGTTTGAGTTGTTGCATATAGATATATGGGGTCCGTGTCGTGTTCCCGATCATCAGGGGCACATGTTCTATCTTGTGGTAATGGATGATTTTTCTCGTGTGTCATGGGTCTTTCTTTTGAAGAATAAATCTGAAGCAGGAGATGTGATCAAGAATTTGATTAATGAAATGCACAATATTTTCTCTTCCTCAGTCAAATATGTGCGGACGGATAATGCCCTCGAATTTTGTACACGCTCACTTTCTCACTTTCTTTCATCAAAGGGTATTATTCACCAAACCACGTGTGCATATACTTCACAACAAAATGGTGTGGCGGAAAGAAAGCATCGCCATCTCTTGGATATTACTCGTACCCTGTTAATTCAGAGTCGTGCTCCTATTTCATTCTGGGGCGACGCTGTTCTTACTGTGTGTTATTTGGTCAATCGAATGCCATCCTCAGTTCTTGGTGAGAAGTCACCTATCTCTATTCTTTTCCCAGACAAGGAGTTATTCTCACTGACTCCACGTGTCTTTGGTACTGTCTCTTTCGTTCATCGTCTATCTCCAGGTCTTGACAAACTCTCTCCCAGAGCAGTCAAGTGCGTCTTTGTTGGCTATTCCAGGACTCAGAAGGGCTATCAGTGTTATGACCCAACGACTAAGAGGTACTTTGTGAGTGCTGATGTCACTTTCTTTGAGTCGGTCATGTATTTCTCGCCTGCAGGTGACAGGATGGTACCATCCACTACCCCTGATGATGTCTATGTTCCTCCACCACCTATAAGGAGTTCACCTGAGTCGTCCCCTTTGCAAGTTCCCACACCAGCACCACAAATTCCACCGCCACCTCCACCACCACCCATTTCATGGCCTATCATTTCGCCATTACCTAAATTCTATACGCGTCGGTCTGGTCCTGCTCAGACCACCCATCAGCCTATCATCACGCCTCAGGTATGTTCAGATGGCATTACTACTGACGGGTCAGATTTGGTACACGCGCAGGATTCTTCAGTACAGGACGACCCTAGCCCATCCAGTACAGTAGATGATGATCTTGATGTTTCGATTGCTGTCCGGAAGCAGAGGAGGCAGTGTGCTTCATATCCATTTGCTTCACAGGTTTCCTTTCACCGCCTCACTGGTGAGTTTCAGCGGTTTGTCACAGCCTTGTCTTCTGTGGATATACCACGGACATACCAGGAGGCTTTGAAGAATGATTGCTGGAGAGTGGCTATGGAAGAAGAGATGAAGGCCTTGCAGTCCCGTGGCACATGGTCCTTGGTCCCTGCACCTCCTGATGCATCCGTTGCGAGCTGTAAGTGGGTCTTTACAGTAAAATATCATGCAAATGGCACGTTGGATAGGTACAAAGCACGCTTGGTCGCACGAGGGTTTACTCAGACCTATGGTGTGGATTACATGGTTACATTTTCTCCAGTGGCGCACCATTCGACTCTTCGCATTCTCTTGTCTGTTGCTGTGGTCCGTGATTGGAGTATATCTCAACTAGATGTCAAGAATGCCTTTCTGTACGGGGACTTACAGAAGGAAGTCTACATGCAGCAACCACCTGGGTTTACTGCTGAGGGGGAGACGCACATGGTTTGTAGACTTCACAAGGCGATATATGGCCTCAAACAGAGTCCGAGAGCATGGTTCCAGAAGCTGTCCAATCTAATTGAGCAACAGGGATTCAAGAGGTCAAATGCCGATTACTCGTTTGTCCAGAAGTCATCGGAAGGTACGGTTGTCATTATGGTTTATGTGGATGATATTCTAGTTATAGGAGATGATGTTCAGGGTATAGAGAGGGCGAAGGCATTCCTAGGCCGTCAGTTTGTTACAAAGGATCTTGGTACCCTAAGATATTTTCTGGGGTTGGAATTTGCAAGGAATGCACAGGGCTTGGTGATGACCCAACGGAAGTACATTACAGACTTCCTGATTGAGACTGGCATGAATGGATGCAAACCATCAAGTATTCCCATGGACCCTAGCATGAAATTGTATGATGGTGATACTGATGAAGTAGATAAGAGGAGATATAGAGAAATGGTGGGAAAACTCCTCTACATTACCGTAACTCGCCCAGATATTCAATTTGCAGTTAGCAGGGTGAGTCAATTCATGGAGCAGCCAAGACAGGTTCACATGGATGCTATACACATGATACTGAGGTATCTGAAGTCTTCTCCAGGGTCAAGGCTGCTATTCAGAAAGGGCACAGATTTATCCATCTCGGCGTGTGCAGACGCAGATTATGCAGGATGCCCTAAGGATCGGAAATCAACCTCAGGGTTTGCAGTGTTTGTTGGAGGCTCTCTGGTTTCTTGGAAAAGCAAGAAACAAACTGTTGTGGCAAGGTCCAATGCTGAATCCGAATATAGGGCCATGGCCCAAGCCAGCACGGAAATGATGTGGGTTCGTTCTGTACTAGAAGATCTACATGTAGCTGTGACTCTACCTATGAAGCTTCAGTGTGACAATCAGGCAACATTATTCATTGCCAACAACCCATCCTTCCATGAAAGGACCAAGCATATTGAAGTTGTCTGCCATTAGACCAGGGATTTGATTCAGAGAGGATTGATATCTACTGCACATGTGAGCTCAGGAGATCAGACGACAGATGTATTCGCCAAGCCACTGCTCAGAGGACCTTTTCAGAGATGTTCATCCAAGCTGAACATGATAGACATCTATGCTCCACCTTGAGGGGGAGTGTAGAGATAGTTTCTCTATTATCATTTTATGTATCCTGTCGTTATTTCTTTTTCTTATTTAGACTTCTTTGTAATTTACCCTTAAGGTCTCTCCCTATATAAGAGAGCCTAGGGTTTTCTTGAATCATAACGAAGACTCTTTTCCCAACAGTATTCAATTCCGCATTCAATTGGCTTGGTCATAACAGTCTTGCTACTGTAGAGACAACTGAGGATTGATTATTCATGAGACTATAGAGCTCTCTTGTATATAAAGGAGAAACCCTAAAGGAAAAATTACATAAGAAAGAAATATCTCTCAAGTACACAACACTCAAGATGGAACATAGATGTTGATCATACTTAGCTTAGAATAACATTTCTGGAATAGCTTCCTTGATAGGACCTTGGTGAAAATATCTGTTGTCTGTTCCCCTAAGCTGACATGTGAAGTAGAGGTGAAGCTCTTATGTATCATTTCTCGAATGTAATGGAAATCTAACTCGATTTGTTTGATCATCTCATGGAAAGTTGTGTTTTTTCAATGAATAGAGTGACCTGGTTGTTATGAAGCAACTGCATGGGAAGAGATACGTTAATAGCTAAGTTCTCAAAATCCATTTTGCATTCGCATTCATATTTTTGAGGATATGATTCTTCATTTTACACATTCACATGATACCCATATTCATATCCTTATTTCAAAAAAGGATAAGGATATGATAACACATATATTTGTATTTGTATTTGACTGTATTCATGCAAAAGATATTATCTTGTCATGGACGACATCTAGCTTGCTTTCATCAACAATTAGGTAGGTGAATGGAGTAGTGACTTTTCAATTGCTAAGGTGACACTAAGAGATACAAATTAGAGTTATATTACCTTATCCTTTATAGTGGACAAAATAAAATTAATTTTTTTGCTAAAATAGTAGTAATCAATCGAGAATCTCTTGAAATAGTCCACTCGTCATTATCTATGAGATGCTAGAGATAATTCACATCAAGCTTGTAAAAATCGAACGATTAAGTCGACTAGTCGGTTAATTTTTAGACATTTTTTATTCCTCTATTCTCATTTTGTATCATTGTTAGTAACTTGGTATTCAATTTCGCATTCAATTGGCTTGGTCATAATAGTCTTGGTACTGTGGAGACAATTGAGGATTGACTATTCATGAGACTAACGAGCTCTCTTATATATAAAGGAGAAACCCTAAAAGAAAAATAAGAAAGAAATACGAAATAGATAAATATCTCTCAAGTTCACAACACTCACGATGGAGCATATATGTCAATCATACGTAGTTTAGAACAACACTTCTGGAATGGCTTCCTTGATAGGACCTTAGTGAAAATATCTATTGTTTGTTCCCCTAAGCTGACATGTGAAGTAGAGATGAAGCCCTTATGTATCATTTCTCGAGTGTAATGGCAATCTAACTCGATTTGTTTGATCCTCTCATGGAAAGTTGTGTTGTTGGCAATGAATAGAGTGACATGGTTGTTACGAAGCAACTGCATGGGAAGAGATACATTAATAGCTAAGTTTGTTAGAATATATGTTATCCGCATCATCTCAGTGCTCTCCTATGCCATAGCTCTGTATTCGAACTTAGCACTCGATCTAGCAACCACATTCAACCTCTTGCTTTTCCATGAGACTAATGAACTCTCTATGAAGATTGCAAAAGCGGAGGTAGATTTCCTTTCTTTAAGGCATCTTGCATAGTCGTCATCTAAATAAAATGTAATGGCAAGAGATGTTCCTCTGTAGAACACTATACTTGAAGAAGACTTCAGATACCTTAGGATCATGTATTTTGCATCTAGGTGAGTATGTCGTGGTCGCTCGATAAACTGGCTGACTTTGCTTAATGCAAAGAAGATATATGTCATGGTAGTAGTTTCATAGAGAAGCTTCCCAACAAGCTCCTGGTAACTTCTCTTGTTATCTCCATCTGTATCATCATCATAGAGCTTTATGCTCAAATCCACATGAGTAGTGGCAGGTCTGCAGTCTGCCATCCCTGTCTTTATAAGGAGATATATAACGTACTTTGTCTGGGTCATCACAAGATCTCTCCGATTCTTGGCAAACTCAAGCTCAAGGAAGTATCATAGTTAGTCAAAGTCATTGGTGACAAATTGTTGTCCATAGAACACCTTAGCCTCGTTGATCCCTTGTAAGTCATTTCTTGTAACAACGGTGTCATTAGCATAAACCACATCGACAATACATCTCTGTCTTGTGTATAAAGAAAGAATGACATGCAATCGATCTCTTGAAACCCTGCTACTCTATCAAGTCCGAGAGCTTCTGGAATCATGCTTTAGGACTCCACTTAAGGCCATAAATAGTTTTACGAAGTCTGCATATCTTCTAGTACCCCCCTTCAGTAGCAAACCCATGTGATTGTTGCATATAAACTTCCTCCTGCTAGTCTGCATACAAGAAAGCATTCTTGACATCAAGTTTGGAAAGTGACCAATCCTTTACTACAACAACAGAGAGGAGGATCTCGAGAGGAGAATAACGAGCCATGGAAGAAAAACATGTCTAGATAGTCCACCTCATATGGTTTAAGTGAACCCACGTGCCACAAGTTTAGCTTTGTTGCAATTAACAATGCCATATGCTCTTTGTTTCACTGTAAATATCCATTTGTAACCAACTACAGAAGCCTCTACCAGGGCAATAACCAAGCTCCATGTGCCACATAACAGGAGTGCAACCATTTCCTCATCCATAGCTAGACGCAAGGTTCAGGAAAGCTATATGTGTATGCGTTCGAATGTCACTGAATGATGATTAAGCGGTATGCAGGGGACATATGCAAGATATATACGGTTCTACGTGGTTTCCTAATTTTTTAATTAAAAATAAAAATATCTACAAAGGTGACTACAATTGAACTGAATTGTGAATAAATGTGGTCCAACAGAAGATCTAAGAAAAATAGCTTCCACGTAGAGCTCAAAACATTCTCTATCAATCAAATATCAATATTTCAATAGAAAAGTTACCACACATAATAATTGACAACAATCACCAAAATATGTAATCATCTAAAAGAAAACCGAAATTCAGTACAAATAATATTAGTAATATACTAATTAACATAGCATAAGAAAACTGAAATGTTCAAGCAACTATATTCTACTGAGTACAAAATAATTTATATCCAGGTCATCATCAAATTCCACTGCGACATTGTCTTCATCTTCATCTTCATTTTCACTCTATTTCTCAGATGGGAGTAAGCTCGACAATGAGGTTGAACCAGTAGCATGCGTTTGGCTTCTTCTATGCTGCACTAAATCTTCTACGCCATTTACATCGACCACTAAGTTCCACGTCAGCCTTGATCTTTGGAATACCTTATCATCTCCTTCATTTTCTTCACCAATCCAATCTCTCAAATGAATTTTATCAATTATAGCAAATGGATCGCGATCCCTCAACTTGGCATTGAATCTGACATACACCAAGTCATTTAGTCCCTTGAATTCAAGCATGTTCCTTTTCTTTGCGTGGATCTACAAAGCAACCACAAAAAAATCATTAAACACCTCATTAATGATATGTAACATCTGACGTGTGGCACCAATTTTTTAACCTTAATGCCAAGCTTGTAAATGTTGGCCGACTAGTCGAGTAGGGGGGTGGGGGTGGGGGGGTTACTTGACCTAGTCGGCCATTAGTCGGTCAACCCGACTATTCGATCGACTTCTACATCGAATTATTTTTATTATTAATTTTATTTTTATTCTTTTTGTTTTTTAAAGCAAACTCATACTAATATGCTTAATGTTATATTGAAAGTCATTTACTTCTTTTGTTTCATTATGATAGTATTGAAAATGTGCAAATCTATGTTAATATATAAGAATATATGTATTAAAAAATTTATATATTTAAAGTAATTAAAATTTCAAAACCGACTAATGTTCGACTAAATCTGATTGGTCACCTGACTGCCGATTAATTCTTAGTCAGTAACCTTGCCAACCGAGTACTGACTACTGCTTTCTGCAACCTTGCTTACCTCCTCAAAAGTGCTCCAATTTCTTTTACAATGCGAGGAAGAAGCTGTCAACTTTAAAACTTTCATTGCATTTCCTTCAAATGTGACGTTTCCATGCCATGCAGTCCCGCCAACAAGCTATTTTCAATAATAAATATTCAATAAACGTTAAACATATGAATCCATAAATTCTAATGAGAATTTATACCTGCATTAAAATCATGATCATTGATTGACCTCTCCCGGACATGCAAAGGTTTGCCAATAATCCTTCTGCTCCTTCATATAAGGCAACTCCTTCCCGATGATGATACCTTGGATCTCTAAATCAGAATAGAAAACATCAGTACAATCCAAGAATCCCTTCAGAGCAAGACTTTCCCTCTGGATTTGAGCATTGTTCCTATCAAACAAATATGGATTCAAAAAATATGCAGCGAGGTGAAGGGGGCTATCTAACCTTCCTTTTGACTTTGTGTCAATGGCATCAACAAAATGTTTGTAAGACGTTTCGACATCTTTGAAAATGTTCATTATTTTTGTTCTTACATCTTGCAACTCAATGTATACACATCCCCTTGCCGGCCTCCTATCCCCATCAACAATCCGCAGAACATATACTAACTGAGAAAAGACCTTCAAGGTCAAAGACACTTGAGTTCAAAAAGAATGACTCAGAACAATGGTTGAAGCCATTTCACCCTTCTTCGTCTTGTACCATTTAGAAGCTCTCCATGCATCATAAGAAAACATAAGTCTCAACTTGTCCTTCATCTCCATCATAGATTGCAAGGTGAGATATGTGGCAGCAAATCTTGTTGTTCTCAGCTTCACTATCTCGTCCTTTTACGTAACTTGTCTCATTAGGCTCTTAGTGTTTTTGCATGACTGTATATAAAGATAATCAATGTTCTTATCTTTGTGATGATAGTTTTCATCTTCAACTCTTTGCCGATCTCTTCTAGCATAAGATCGATGCAATGTGCTGCATACAAACTCCAGAAGATCCATAGATACTTGATTATCAAGATTCTTTTAGCAATCATATTGGCAAATGCGTTGTCTGTCACTACATTGTTGGGCCCAACTTTCTCAATGGATTTATCCACTAAGGAAGCAATATAGTCTACAATATGAGAATCTGCGGACGAGTCAACAGAATTCAAAAAAACTAGTCACAAGCTCACAATTGACGCAAATATTCATGATGCTCCTTCTTCTTCTATCAGTTCAGGCATCTGTCATAATGGAAAATCCAGAAGTCTTTCAACATCACAATGTGCTTGCAAGAACTCTTTTGTTTCCTTAACATGTTCTGTCAAAAGGGTTTCTGTAAGCTCATAAAGTTCATAGTACGTTTGAGGTTTATATGACCTTCCATACTGCTCAATTGCTTCACACATTCGAAGAAAGGAGTCACTTTTAACAACATTGAAAACAATATCATTATCATAGAAGTACTTTGCCATGATTGAATTCATATGTGCACGTTCCACCTTGGCAAAGGTATTTGTGGATTGGAGAAGACTCTCCACTGACATCTTCTGCTGAAGTTCGAGGCCTTTTCTCATCCTTCTCTATATCAGTCAAGGGTTGATTAATCTTGATAGAGACATTCCCTTGAATGTCTTTCATCATTGCGGCCTTCTTATTCCTTTTATTGAGAGAAAATAAAACTATACTTTTAGAATATATCGAGGGCTCTCTTATATAGGAGAAAAGCCCTTGGGTTAATTACTTGATAAGTGCATAAAGAAACATAAAACATAAAATAGACCAAGAGATATATTTATCTCAATACTCTCCCTCAAGCTGGAGCATATATATCTATCATGATCAGCTTGGAGCAACACCTTTGAAATGGACTTCTAGCTAATGCCTTGGTGAATATGTTAGTCGTTTGATCTCCTGTGGATACATGGGCAGTAGATATGAGACCCTTCTGGATTAGGTCTCTAGTGTAATGACAATCCACTTCTATATGTTTCGTCCTTTCATGAAACACAGGATTATTGGCTATGAATAGTACAACTTGATTATCGCATAAAAGTTGCATAGGAAGAGGGACCTCTATAGTAAGGTCAGTCAATATTGATCTAACCCACATCATTTCTGCACTCCCTTGTGCCATGGCCCTGTATTCAGATTCTGCACTTGATCTGGACACAATTGTCTGCTTCTTGCTTTTCCAAGAAACAAGCGAGTTCCCGACAAACACAGCAAAGCCTGAAGTAGACATTCTGTCTTTGGGGCAACCTGCATAATCGGCATCTGCACAAGCTGTCACCTCAAAAGATGTATCTCAGCTGAATATAAAACTCGAGCCAAGTGAGTTCTTCAAATATCTCAATATCATGTAGACAATATCTATATGCACCTTTCCGGGCTGCTCCATGAACTAGCTAACTTTGCTTACTGCAAACATTATATCCGGCCTGGTGATGGTGGCATATAAGAGCTTCCCAACCAGATCTTTATATCTTCTCCTCTCTACCTCCTCACTGTCATCATCATATAACCTCATACTCGGATCCATAGGGGTAGTAGTAGGCTTGCATCTTGTCATATACCTGTCTCAGAAAGGAGATCCATCACAAACTTTCTCTGTGTCCTTACCAGACCACGTTGGTTCCTGGCGAACTCCAACCCAAGGAAGTATCGAAGAGTACCATGGTCCTTCATCACAAACTGTTGACCTAGGAACTCCTTGCAGTCTGAATGCCATGGTTATCATCTCCTGTGACAACAATATCATCCACATAAACAAGTATAGCAACAATACCTCTCTGTGTCCTCCGAACAAAAAGTGAGTGCTCCACAGTAGACCGCACAAACCTCTGGTGCTTTATCAACTCCGATAGCTTCTGGTACCAAGCTCTTGGACTCCGCTTCAGGCCATAAATTTCCTTGTGAAGCCTGCACACCTATTGGGACTCCCCTTCAGTAGTAAACTCTGGTAGCTGCTGCATGTAAACCTCCTCCGGGAGATCCCCATATAGAAAGGCGTTCTTCTCATAAAGTTGATACAAAGGCAAAGTCTCGTGAAACAACAACAGAAAGTAGAATACATAGTGTCGAATGTCTAGCCACCGGAGAAAAAGTATCCTGATTCCTGATAGTCCACCTCATAAGTTTGGGTGAACCCACGTGCAACTAGTCTTGCCTTGTATCGGTCCACACTGCCATTTGCTCTTTGCTTGACGGTAAATATCCACTTGTAGCTTACAACAGAGGTACCTTTTGGAACAGATACAATACTCCATGTACCACGTGACCTCGAGGCTGCCATTTCCTCTTCCACTGCAAGTCGCCACCTACTGTCCTGTAGTGCCTCCTGATACGTACATGGGATAGTGACAGCTGAGAGTCCCACTACAAACTTCTTGTACTCCTCTGAAAGATGATCCAAAGAAACATGAGCAGCAAGGGGATACGTGGCGCATTGGCGATAAGGCTTCTTTAGGGCAATAGGAACCTCCACATCATCAGCTTCATTGTCTTCTGAAATTAACTCATCCTGTGTATCATGCAAAGCTCCAGTGCCATCAGTAGAAACAATGTGTTCATGACATACCTGAGGCGTGATGGATGATGTGGACGACGCATGAACAGAGGGGCGAGTAGAAGACTTGCGAGTGTACACAAGGAGTAACACCTTGGACTGGGTAGATGGTAGTGGAGGTGGTGGGGACGGTGGAGGTGGAGGAGGTGGTAGGGGCTGAGCAGCAGTATGAAGTTCATATGGTGGAGGAGACGAAGGTGGAGGAACAACAACATCCTCTACACTAGTAGCATTGGATAACCTGTCATTTGTAGGAGAGAAATACATGACTGACTCAAAGAATGTAACATCAACACTCACATAATATTTCCGACCTATAAGATCAAAACATTTATACTCTTTTTTGGGTACGAGAATAACCAACAAAGATGCATTTGACAGCTCTAGGCGAGAGCTTATCACGACCAGGAGTGAAGTTATGAACAAAGGCCACAGATCCAAACACTCTTGGAATGAGGGAGAAAAGTTCCTTCTCGGGAAACACAATCAAGAAGGGACTCTTCTTCCCAAGAATAGTTGACGGCATGTGATTCACCAAGGCAAGCACTGAGAACGACATCTCCCCAGAAAGAAAGATGGGTACGACTCTGAATCAAGAATGTTCTTGTAACATCAAGAAGATGACGATGTTTACGTTCGGCCACGCTATTTTGTTGAGAAGTATAATTGCACTAAGTCTGATGAACTATAGCGAAGGACTTGAGAAATTCATATAAGTTAAGTGGGAAACTCCAAAGCATTGTATGTACGTATGAACTTTACATTAGCAGAGAATATATTTTTAACTTCAATAAGAAATGTTTCAATGATAGCACCAGCTTCAGGTTTGTGTTTTAACAGGAAAACCCAAGAAAGTCTAGAAAAATCATCCACTGCAACCATATAAAAACTATGTCCCTAATGATCAGGGACATGACTCAGACCCCAAATCTCAAAATGAAACAACTCAAAGAACTGACTACTATGGTGACTTGGACGACTCGGGAAAGGGGAGCGATGGTGTTTCCCAAGTTGACAGGCGTCACAATCCAGAGTAGTACGAGGAGATATCTGTGGTAGCACATGACACATCTTCTGTAGTGGAAGGTGGTCAAATCGAAGATGCCATATGACGGGAGAAACAAATCCTGAAGGTAGAGTAGCGACACCAGCATAAGGTGGTATGGCAAGCTTATACGAACCTCCCTGCTCACGGTCATGATCAATCACCTTGCCAGTTAGTATGCCCTGAAACACAAAAGAAGATGGGTCAAAGATGGCACGGCAATGTAAATCTTTTGTAAGTTGACTAATGGACAAAAGATTCATCTGGAAGTCTGGAGCATGCAAGACATTCAGAAGATTCACTGAGGGGGCTAGAATAATCTCCCCCTAACCAACAATGGGTAGATGAGCCCCATTGGCGATAACCACGGATCTGCTAAGTGGGATAGACCTGTATGTACGAAACTGCGACTGATCTCCACACATATGATGTGACGCTCCAGAGTCCATAATCCAGTCAGTCAAATCTGAACTGCTACTACTTGTAAACACAGAAGTACCTGATGAACTAGAAGATGCTCTAGTAGTGGCTCTGCCATCTGTGACACTTGGAGTCAGGGTCGTAGGAGTGGTCATCTTGTCTTGAAGTCTGGAGACAATATCATCAAAAAGTAGACAAGCTAGAATGCTCAGTCTGCTTAGCAACACATGCAGATGCTGGATAACCATGCTTCTGAAAGCATGTCTCCTCAGAGTAACCATGATGATGGCAATGGGAACAAGGACCACGTTGTCGACCGCCTCCTCGACCTCGAGGACCACGACCACGAAAATAAGATGACCCCCTCAGCCACGAGTGGCCATCATAACAGAAGGAGTCGGTTGGACCGTAGTAGTGGATATGATAGTGATCTTTCTCAATCGCTGGTAGACCTCCTCCATTGGCGGTATCGTCTCTCGAGTCAGAAGTTGAGTACGAGCGGTATCGTACTTTGAGTCAAGAGAGGACAAGAAAACTCCTGTCATGGTGGCATTCCGATATGCCTGCTGCTGTTCAGTGCTAGTGGTAATGGGCATGTAGCTGTGTAATCGCTCAAATATGCCCTCAGATGAGAGAAGTGTGCGTGGAGCGGTCGACCAGTCTGTTTGATCGAGAAGATGTCGAACTGTAACTGAAGAATCTTGCTCGCATTCTTTGCTTATCCATATGTGGCTGACAATATGTCCCACATAGCCTTCGTCGTTGGCTGATTGACAATATGATTAGCAATCTCTGTGTCAAGTGTCCCATAAAGCCATATACGAGCATAGGCTTCATCTTGCTTCCATGACGCATTTGCCCCAGTCTTGTCCGCCGGCTCCAAGTCAGTCAGAATATGCTCCTTATTGTGACACTGCATTAGAGTACGAAACTGCATGGACCATAACTCATACTTGGTCCCGTCCATCTTTACGATTGGTGCCGGATCCTTGAAGGCACTGGAAGAGGAGAAAACATCACCCTTTCTTTCCGACATTGTACAAAGAAGCCAAGACACGAAACAACTGGGGATTATATCACGGGGATAAAAAAACCATCTATAGACTCATTGAAGGGAATAGTTGTATCTGTAGACTCATACAACCATCCCTAGGTCTCTGAGCGAGGTCTAGAGTTGCTTGAACATGAGAGAAATCAACCCCTGGCAGTGCGGGACAACCTCTGGAGGCACCTGGTGGTGCGGTATAGCGTCTGGCGACGCGGTTCAATGCCTGGCAACGGGTGACAGCGCCTGACGGCGCGTGGATGGCAACCGGAGGCGTGACACGAGGGCCCGATGGTTGGACCCTTGTGGCGGCAGAGCCCTGAAGACGCGGCGAGGGTGTTGGCGGTGCGGGGACTACGCCTGGATGCGCGTCTAGATCACCTAGCGGCGTTGGGGCCCTTGTGGCAGCCTACGACGAGCCGGAGGGGGGAGGGTTGTGTGTGTATGGTTAGGGTTTAGGGTGTGATATGGGAACACCGGTATAGGACCGTTGCTCTGATACCATGTTGGGAGAAAATAAAACCATACTTTTAGAATAGACCGAGGGCTCTCTTATATAGGAGAAAAGCCCTTAGGTTAATTACATGATAAGTACATAAAGAAACATAAAACATAAAATACACCGACATATATTTATCTCAACATTTTTCACTTTAATTTCCTCCATGTTGTCCACAATATCTTTCTTCTCCTCAGTAGTCACCTTGGGACAAGATGTTGTATTGCCTTTAATATGAGCCAAATGTTGCTTCATGCAATTGATCCCTCCGGTCACAACTTTCTGACATAATTGACAAGTAACCATGCTAGGGGTAATTGGATTCGTTAGAAAAGCATACTTCCATCCCGGATCATTGGGTCCAGGAGGAACAAAAAAAAATCCGTCGTATCACTTTGAATAGGAGGCTCACTTCCTGTTCCAGGCATAGGAGAAAAACCCATGTCAGATGGTAGTCTGGATGGCATAGTTGCTTAATGTTCTATCATAGAACATCATTGACAAAGTACTATTTGATCTGAATTAATGTATATAATCAAAATAATACAATTAGATTTCATATTCTAATTCCTGAACATTGCTCAACTATATATATTTCACATATTTCAGAACAATAACATGAAATAAGTGGCATTCATATGCTATCGCGAGGAAAAAAGTAGTAAACAGACAATGGGTCGAGGGACATTTGATTTGTTCTATGCTTTGCGGGTTTTGCATTTAGAGACAATTGTTTTTGAGGCATAAATACTCTATCGTACAACATACACATTTTTTTAATTGCCTGGGTTACACATTTTAGGTTGTCGGTTGGTAATCTGGAATGATATAATCAGATAGAAAAAGTTGTTAATGCATGGTTTAGATGGTTTTTGGGTATTTATGTATATTTGCGTTTATAATACATAAAGGAACAATGCTTAACCCTCTTGAAGAGATAAGGTGGACATGTTAACACGACGAAATTAGCACGATGAAACTGGATTTCATCATCTCATGGTTCTTTCTGTTCAACCATGTCTATCTGCGATGAATAAGAACATATCATGTGTGCATGTAATATGTGCTACTTAACCTAAGACTTCTTCAAAAGGGTGGTATATTTCGACCTCCATCATTGTTGACCTTATTTCTACATGTTAGTCTTCGGGTAATAGTATTACAAGTAAACTTTTCTTGGACTTCTATGATTTATTCATACATATTAGATGATAATTATGACATGAAATAAGCGGCTCAAAAAACTCACACAAAAAAATAACAAAAAATAAGTGAAAAAAAGGATTCTAGTGTTACCTGTTGGCATGAAAGGTCATATCGATATTGATATCGTTTCGATATCATGTCGATACAATATTTTGACGATATATCAGTGATATATCACTAAAATATCGTCCATATCGACACACTTTTGTGAAGGAAATGCCTAAAAAGGAGGATATATCGCCATATCAAAACTTATATCGATCTCATCTCGATATCGATATATCAACAATATATCGCGATATTTCCTTGCATGCCTGGCGGAGGCTAGACGGAGCTGGGAGGTGAAGGACCTTCGTATGGAGGAGATGAAAGCCTGGGAGACGGAAGGTACTGGGAGGCGGAGGGGGTTCGGGCTGAGCGACAGAGGAGCTTCCCTCGACCTTGGAGGCGAAGCAGCATCACTCGAAAGCGGGGAAGCACCGCTCGGATATGGAGATGGGTCGCTTGGAGGCGAAAATGCTTCCAAGCGGCAATGGAGGCAGATGTTGGAGGAGGCGGAGGTTGAAGGAGAGGATTAGTGCCCGCTGGAGAAACCTTGCAAGAGCTGGAATTGTATTTGTTCTAAACCCAATCATATATGAATCTTAGTATTCATATTCGATTAACCCTCCTTCGATTTAAGGGGGCGCACAGAGGGCATGCACGACTCGCATAAGTGCAAGAGGTCTTCATGAAAGCGGTGCGTTGAAAATGCCGCACACATACATGTGGCTACATAGGCAAATTTCGTGAACATTGCCCAAGCACCATTGACTGTCTCACATAGCTTCCTGATATGTGCATGGGATCACAATTCTTGACAGTGCCACCACAAACTTCTTGAAATCCTTTGATAAACATTCTCCTTTGATAGACACCCCAGTGAAAAATCGGTTGCAAGAGGATACATTGTACAAGTAAGCTTCCTCTTCCGTTTTTGGCTGGATGACTGGACGGGGGAAGGGGCCTTGGCCTTCCGCTTCCCACGGTTGATGGCATTGGCCGTGGATAGGGGGCGCGGGCGGCGTAGGTCGTCGAATATGGGTCGTGGGCGCTGAGGTTCCTTGCAGATCTCTCGGATCAGAGGTTGGAGGAGTTTTGGCGGATGCTGTCTGAGATTCCCCCTGCCGGGGAGATGTCGGGAGACCCGGACCATTTTGAGTGGACCAATGGTAAGTTCTCGATAAAGGCGGCCTATCGAAAGGCTTGTGCGGTTTTGGTGGAGCGAGATGAAGATCTGTGTGCCGACTTGAAGGTGATTTGGGCAGCTAGGACTCCTGCCCGGGTTAAGGTCTTTCTTTAGTGTATGAGGAGAGGTCGTATTTGTGACAAAGCGAGAAGAGGCAGACTACTGGGTGGGACGGATCTCAAGTGTGACAGATGCGAGGACGAGTTGGAGGATGTGGACCACATCTTCTTTGGTTGCAGGTCTTCGGCAAAGGTTTGCGAGTCTTTGGGGCTTCCGTGGGTCCGTGCATCCGATGCGGAACAATTTTGGTGGTCGATTCGTGGGGTCGGCTTTGGGTCTTCCAATGATGTCTCCAAGCCTCTTGCCGCGCTATGGGCTATTTGGCTTGGTAGGAATGATACAATTTTCAAGGTGCAACAGTTTTACTTTGAAAATGTTATTGCCCACTATAATGCTTTGTACAATTTTTGGTTATCAAACTGATGTACCATATGCTTTATTAATGAATGCTTTGGTGTGGTGACTCCTGCCTCGGGAGGGCTCCCCCGTTATCTTATTCAAAAAAAAGTAAGCTTCCTCTTCGGAAGTGCAATGGGCTGATCAAGATCCTCTAAATGATCTGTCTCATGTACCACACTCTACTGAGGTGTTGCAGTCTCACCTTGTAAAGTCTACGGCTGTACATACATGTCAATAGTGCCATCATTAGAAACTAAGTGTTTAGAGCTTACATGGGATATATGGAAAATGGGAAGGTACATGAACATGTGGTATAGTAGTCGGTTTGCGAATGTTGTAAAGTTGCAAAAGGCAAAGTATGTGCCATATGAGGAGGAGGAAGTGTGGTGAGAGTTGGAGGCTAAGGAGGAGTTGGAATGTAAACATCTGATAAAGTCATATTGTCACCTGTAAGAGAAAAATACACACTATACTTAAAAAAAGTGACGTCAACACTAACATAGTACTTCTGTATGACATGAACAAAGCACCGATACCCTTTCTGGGTCCAAGACTAGCCAATAAAGACGTACTTGATAGCCCTGAGAGAGCTTGTCATTACCAAGAGTCAATTAATGAACAAAAACCACCGAGCCAACTACACGAGGTGTTAGAGAAAAAAGATCTTTATTTGGAAATGCAATCGAAATAAGAACCTTTTCTCCTAACACAGAGGGCTATATATGGTTGACCAGGTAGTAGACATTGAGGATAACATCATCCCAAAAAGAGTGCAGAGCATTTTAATCAAAAAGAATTCTAATAACATCAAGAAAATGATGGTGTTTACATTATGCAATATCATTATGCTGAAAATGTAGGTACAGGAGTTCTAATGTAGGATGCAAGGGGCCTGTAGAATTGAGAGAGCTGAATAGTACAAAACTTCATGGCATTGCCAAAACGAACAAACCTATCAGCAGCAGAAAAATTCTTTATTTCAATAGTGAAATTTTGCATAATAAAACCAGACTCAAATTTGTTTTTCCAATAGAAATACCCAAGGAAGTCTAGAAAAGTCATCCAACATGTGCTCTTAGTGATCAGGAACACAATTGAGACCCCAAATATCAAAATGAACTAAGTCAAATAACGAACTATTGCTACTACTTGAACAACTAGAAAAACTATTACGATGATGCTTCCCAAGGTGGCAATCCTTGTACTGAAAAGTAATGTGGCAAAGAATCTGTGGGAGGACTCTACTCAGCTTTTGTAGAGAAAGATGATTGAATCAAAGATGCCACGTGTATGGAGAAATTGATCCAGTGAGAATGGAATATCTACCTGCATAATGAGATTGGACTAGCTTGTAGAGACCCCTTTGCTACTGCCACATCCAATCACCTTGCTCGTGAGTACATCTTGAAACATGTCAAATATGACACGACAATTCAGATCCTTGATAATTTGACTAATATATAACAAGTTCATAAAAAAATCAGGTTCATGTAGTACATTTTGTAGACACTTGTCAACCGAATCTCGCCATGTCTTGTAATAAGAGAATGTATCATGTTTGCAATGGTCTACCAGGGTGAACTAAACTATATGATGTGAACGATGCTTGTCTCCGCAGAAAAATGCTAGATGTCTTGAGTCCATGACGTACTCTGAATTATTTGCTCTGTGTATAAGTTGTACCTGACTATTGGAGGCTATAATGTCAGATGAGGCCGAAGGATCCGCGAAGGAGTCATAATCTCCCTCAGATGAGAAACAATGTTGTTGAACTTTTGATCAATATATGTAGTAGTAGGCTCAATCTGCTTGGCAAAACGAGCAGGCATTACATAACCTATGTTTACGGTAGCAAGTATCCATAGAATGCCCAAAATGGTGGCAGTGTGTATACTGCTAACGAGAACATCCACTTCCTCTATTACGTACACTACGAACTCTGGACTGTATTGAGCCTCCCCCGTTGCAAGATGCGGCCATCACAGAGGAGGCCTTAGTAGTAGCTGCAGAAGGTATCGTGATCCTGCTTAGTTGTATGTAGGCCTCCTCTACGGGAGTTATATCATATTATGAATCAAGTGCCGAAAGAAATACTCCTACCATAATGACATTCCTGTACGACATCTGTTGCTCAATGTTAGTGTTTCGAGGCATGAAGCTTTTTGAACATGCCCCCAAGCCAGGAGTATAATGCGTGAAGAGGAAGACCATCATGCTTGGCAGTGAACATGTCATACTGAAAATAAAATCTTCATCTTATTCCTCACATGAAATATGTGGCGATGAGAATATCCCACGCTACCTTGGCAATGGGTTGATGGAGAATGCAGTTGGCCATCTCCATGGTAAGGGTATTGAATAGCCAAACATGTGCCCACATGTTATCTTGCTTCTGCGAAGCACTCGCCCCGATCTTGTCCGCCGTCTCAGGTTGCGTCAGGATGTACTCCTTGTTTCTCTCTAATAATACTCATGAATCGCATGGTCCCTAGTTCGTAATTGGCCTCATTCATCTTGATGATGGGTATTGAGCCTTTGAAGGTCCCAGAGGAGGATACATCAACTTTGTTCGTTGATATGACGGACGATAGAGCTCGGGAAGGATGCAACTGGAGGTGTAGAACAATCTGAATTTGTTTACACTATCGTATAGGGAGCCGGTTGTTTGTGCAGACTCAACGCACAACCGTTCCTATCAACTCTGGAGGCACTCTTAGGAAACGTGGTTGGATTTAGAGGTTTAAAATCACTCCAGTAACACTAAAATCAGACCATTTAGAGGCCTAGGGCACACAAGGGTGGTCAATATGCAACCTGGGACATGCTAGTGTGCTACGACATTCTATGAGGCCTCGTGACAGAGCAACAACGCTTGGCGGCAATGGCAGGACATCGCAATGTCGCTGGATGGTGAGAGCGCTTGGTGGCAGAGGCCCCTAGAGGCCACTACTGATGTCGCAAGGGTGATCCGAGGGGAGGATCTTGTACAGTGGCCCTTGGTAACGGCGACGAGAGATGGGGACGGTTCTGTGTAGTGGGCGACGACAAGAGAAAGGAGGAGAGGTGGGCAGTGGGTGGGTTTGGGGTTATGGAGTAACCAAGCTCAGGTCTAGGACCGCCACTCTGATACTTTGCAAAGACTGTAGATGTTTATATTATGTCATGATGTACCGTTACGTAATTCCTATTTATCTCATGTACATCCATGTAATTTACCCAAGGGTTTTCTCTCTATATAAGAGACTCTAGGGTTCCTTGGAATAATAAGAAGTATTTTTGCTCAAACATGGTATCAGAGCCAAAACCCTAACCTAGGGTTTTTCCACCGCCCCCTCTCTCTTCCGCCGGCGCCTCCTCTCCCGCCGGCGCCTCACCTCCCGCCGCCACCTCCCCTCCCGCCGCTTCCTTCTCGCCGAGGCCCTCCCGCTGCCTCCTTCTCGCCGAGGCCCCCCCTTCCCCCCGCCGCCTCCTTCTCGCTGAGGACACGCCGCCGCCGCCGACCAGCCCTCTCTCCCGGGCTCCTTCGTTCGTCGACCAGCACCTATTCCTCCATGGATTCAAGTGCATAAAGTCTACATATGCACTTGAATCCAATCAGGTCTTTGTAGACACCGGTTCCTTTGTCTATCAATCCTAGGTCTTCTTCTCCGACATCATGTCAGAACAAAAGGTGGATATGCCCTCCATAGGTGCCTTTAAAGGTTCGGCGCCAATAGTCAAAATGGACGGGACAAACTACGAGCTCTGGGCGATGCAGTTCCTCAGCCTAATGAAGTCATGTGGTAAGAAACACATTCTTACTTAAAATGAGCCGGCAGAGAAGACGGGGATATATGCCTCCTGGGAGGCTGATGATGCGTACGCCAAGGTCTGGCTATCAGGGACGCTTTCGATGGAGATTGCCAATGACGTCCTCCATCATCCCACCGCCAAAGCGATGTGGGATATTCTGGCTACGACATATTCTCAAGTGCGGAACGAGACTAAGATGCTGCAGTTGCAGCATGATATTTTCACTATGAAGCAAAATGGGCGGCCCCTTCACTCTCTGTACACGTCCCTACGAGGGATGTTCGAGAAATTATATAGCACCATCCCGCTCACAGCCACCCCCGAGCAACAGAAGACATTTCGCAATGCTACTATGGTAGGAGTATTAGTTGCTGCCCTTGATCCGGAGTACGAGGCTGTCCGCTCTCAGATCCTCGCCGACGCTACTATTCCTCCAATGGAGGAAGTCTACAGGAGGCTCAGTCGTATCTCTGTTTCCTCCAGCGCAGCTACTTCACCTCCTTCGGCGATGGCGGTTTCCAAAGGACAAGGTAGTTCGTCTTCTTTTCGTGGCCGTGGAGGTGGTGCACGTGGCCGAGGAGGTCGTATGCGTTCAACGTGCTCCTTTTGTCGTCGCACTGGTCATTCCGAGGATACATGCTATTCCAAGCATGGGTTTCCACCTTCGGCACGTGTAGCTGATCATGTTCAGTCTTCTTCAGCATCTACTCCTGATCACAGGTTCGAGGAGCTTGTGGCACGACTTCGTGACATTATGCCACAGTCATCATCAGAGGATGCCGGTACATCTGATGTTGCTGCTTCTGCATCGGCTAGTACCTCTGCTGCTGCCAGTACCTCAGGTAGTACTTCTGCCTTTCGTCATAGCTACGATCTATCAGGTTGGATTGTCGACTCTGGAGCCACCCATCATCTCTGCCGTGACAGAGATATACTTCAGTCCTACAGGGATATTCAGTCTGGTCGGTCTGTGCTCGTAGATGATGGCATTCATTCTCCTATTGTGGGACAGGGGGAGACTTCCTTATTACACTCCACGCACTTACATAATGTTTTACATGCACCTGAGTTTTTCATGAATTTATTATCAATTAGTCAGATTACAAAAGATTTGCACTGTCGTGCTATATTTGACCCATCATCTGTCATTTTTCAGGTTATACTAACGGGCAGGGTGATTGGCTGTGGTTCTGAGCATAATGGCCTATATCGTCTAGTCTGGAATTCCTATGCTGGCGTCTCACTTTACTCTCAGGGATCCGTTTCTCTGTATACATGACATCTTCGCTTTGGTCACCTTCCGCTCCAGAAAATGCGTCACCTCCTGCCCCAGATCTCTCCGAATTCTTCATTTCATTGTGAAGCTTGTCAGTTAGGGAAGCATCATCGTTCTAGCTTTCCTGGTCGTCAGAGTCGGAGCAGTAGCTCCCCGTTTGAGTTGTTTCATATAGATATTTGGGGTCCTAGTCGTGTCCCTGATCATCAGGGACACATGTTTTATCTCGTTGTGGTTGATGATTTCTCTCGTATCTCTTGAACTTTTCTTCTTAAGAATAAATCTGAAGCATGAAGTGTTATCAAAAATCTTATCAATGAAGTGCAGAATGTTTTTTCTTCTACTGTTAAATATGTGCGCAAGGATAATGCATTGGAATTCTGCACTCGTTCTCTTGCTCAGTTTCTTTCCTCTAAGGGCATTATTCACCAAACTTCCTGTGCCTACACATCACAACAAAATGGTGTCGCGGAGAGGAAACATCGACATTTTCTTGATATTGCTCCCACATTACTTATTCAAAGTTGTGCACCATTAGCTTTTTGGGGCGATGCTATACTTACAACATGCTATCTGGTTAATCGTATGCCTTCTTCTGTTCTTGGGGAAAAAGATCCAATCTCTGTTCTCTTTCCTGATAAGGACTTGTTTTCACTTACCCCTCGTATCTTTGGAACAATCGCCTTTGTTCACCGCTTGTCTCCAGGACTTGACAAGCTCTCTCCTAGAGCTGTTAAGTGTGTCTTTGTAGGTTACTCTCGGACACAAAAAGGCTATCGCTGCTATGACCTTATTAACGGCAAGTACTATGTTAGTGCTGACGTTACATTTTTTGAGCCAGTTATGTACTTCTCCCCAGCAGATGACATGTTGGTTTCCTCCACATCTCCGGATGATAATGTTTATGTTCTTCTACCTCCAAGTCTGGGTCAATCTGAGTCCACTACACCACCACTACCACCTCCATATCATCCCATTCCAACGTTCCCTAAGTTCTACACAAGGCGGTCAGGGCCTGCTCAAGCTACAACTCAACCATCCATCACACCTCAGGTATGCTCCAATGCTATCACTAATGATGGGTTAGATAATGTACCGGTGCAGGAATCTTTGCTACAGGGGGAGGATCCGCCAGTCAGTACAGTGGATAATGATCTTGATCATCCTATTGCACTTAGGAAGCAGAAGAGGCAATGTGCGTCCTATCCTCTTGCGTCTCAGGTGTCTTTTCATCATCTTACTGGTGATTTCCAGAAGTTTGCAGCAGCTGTATCGACGGTAGAGATCCCACGGACCTATCAAGAGGCCATGAAGATTGATTGCTGGTGCTTAACTATGGAGGAAGAGATGCGTGCTTTACAATCTCGAGGGACTTGGTCCCTAGTTCCTATTCCTCCTGGTGCTTCTGTGGTTAGTAGCAAGTGGGTGTTCACGGTTAAATATCATGCAGATGGCCGTCTAGATCGGTACAAGGCCAGATTTGTTGCACGGGGCTTCACCCAAACCTATGGGGTCGACTATTTGGATACATTTTCACCAGTGGCTCGACACTCGACCCTTCGCATTCTACTCTCCGTTGCTGTGGTACATGACTGGCCCATTTTCCAACTTGATATCAAGAATGCATTCTTGTATGGTGATCTACAGGAGAAAGTCTACATGCATCAACCACCAAGTTTTATTGCTGAGGGGGAGACTCACTTGGTGTGTAGACTTCATAAGGCAATTTATGGCCTTAAACAAAGTCCAAGGGCATGGTTCCAGAAGCTTTCCTAGCTGATTGAACGACAGGGGTTCAAAAGATCAAATGCGGACCACTCGTTGTTTATCCAGAAGACTCCCAGAGGTACAGTTGTTGCCATGGTATATGTTGATGATATTCTGGTTACAGGAGATGATGCTCAGGGAATCGAGATGACTAAATCACTTTTGGGCAGTCAGTTTATTACGAAGGATCTAGGTACCATACGATACTTTCTGGGGATGGAGTTTGCGAGAAATGCACAAGGTATGGTGATGACCCAAAGAAAATATGTTACAGACTTGCTAGTAAACTGGAATGGCTGGATGTAGACCATCAAACACTCCGATGGGCCCAAGTATGAAGCTGTATGAAAATGATACTGAAGAGGTGGACAAAAGAAGATATAGAGAGATGGTGGGTAAGCTTCTGTACATCACCATAACTCGACCTGATATTGTTTTTGCAGTAAGTCGGGTGAGTCAATTTATGGAACAGCCTAGGCAAGTCCACATGGAAGCCCTATACATGATACTGAGATATCTAAAGTCTTCTCCAAGCTCAGGCTTGCTATTTAGAAAGAACACAGACTTGTCCATTTCTGCCTGTGCAGACGCAGACTATGCAGGGTGCCCAAAGGATCGTAAGTCTACTTCAGGAATTGCTATCTTTATAGGAAGCTCTCTGGTTTCTTGGAAAAGCAAGAAACAAACTATTGTGGCAAGATCTAGTGCTGAATCTGAATATAGAGCCATGGCACAAGAAAACACGGAAATGATGTGGGTTCGAGTAGTCTTGGAGGATTTGAATGTAAATGTCTCTTTACCTATGCAGCTTCAGTGTGACAACCAAGCAGCATTGTTTATTGCCAATAATCCAACATTTCACGAAAGAACTAAGCATATCGAGGTAGATTGTCACTACACTAGAGACATGATCAGAAGGGTTTGATTTCTACTTCACATGTTAGTTCAGAGGACCAGACTGCTGATATATTTACCAAACCATTGCTCTGAGGGCCCTTCCAGAGACGTTCTTCCAAGCTGAGCATGATCGATATCTGTGCTCCATCTTGAAGGGGAGTGTAGAGGTTTATATTATGTCATGATGTATCGTTACGTAATTCCTATTTATCTCATGTACATCCATGTAATTTACCCAAGGGTTTTCTCTCTATATAAGAGACTCTAGGGTTCCTTGGAATAATAAGAAGTATTTTTGCTCTAACAAAGACAATTGAATGAATTGATTATTCATGAATCGACAGGCTCTCTTATATAAAGGGGAAAACCTTAGAAGGCAAATTACTTGATAAAGAAATAAGAAACATATGTATACAAATAACTCTCATCAGGTATCAATCAGGAATAATGAAATGTGACCTAAAAGTCATTGAATTGACTCATGGGAAAAGCCTCTAGAAGTACAGGTGGTACGCAATATATTGATTTGTCCCACCTATGTGTGTAGCAATAGTTTCATGCACCTAACTTCCCTCTTCTAGTTGTGTTTGCATTTTATCTTGTTAGTTCACGATGGTCCCTTCTATCTTAACTGGCAGTCTGTCATTACCGATCTATTTTTTTGGACTCATTGGCTTCATTTACTATATATTTTCTTATTGTATGCTGAGAAAAGATTGAGTTACTTTGGCAATTGGATATTGTGGGGAAGATTTACCACGTGCGGTAGAGGCCATATCTTTATTCCTACATTGCTTATTGTGGGAGAATTGAGGTGTGTGGCTAAATATATGACTTTGTACTATGTTTGGGATAATACGACTATTAGGTTGCTTATATAGCTATGCGCTTGCAACAAGGATCATCCTGATAGGATTAGAACCCTTACCAAATCTTTGGGCTCTTTGGCTACTTGTGGTGACACTTGTATTCTAAGAATGTTTTTTTTTCTTAAAATCATATATTCTAAGAATGTAATTGAACATGCAAAGACTTGTCTGAGTCTTGATCCTTGTAAGGTTTTGTTGAGATAGAATTTTTTATTTGTATTCACTTATTTTTTGTCTACTTTATGTATTTTTTCTTAGGGCTTTTTCTATATAAGAGCCTTAGGATTTCAATGGAATACAATTTTTTTCTTTCCATTTCCATTTGGGCAACGGTGCTAGACCGGAGCCTGTGCCCTAGTCACCCCTTCCCTACCAAAAACCCTAAGGAGACATTTCCTCTCCTTTTCAGCAGCAACAACCTCAAGCCACTGTTGCTACCACCGCTGTCATGCAACATCACCACTTGCGGCCACCATTGTTGCCATCGCAAAGCCGTCGCAATAGCAACATGCCATCACCGCCATCGTCATCGTGAGGGACTTCCCCTTCCCTTTTGAGCAGTTGCAGTCAATCACTATCGTCGTTACCGTTGCTCTTAGCCATGAGGACTATCACCAACCCTTGTGCCGCCTTAGAGATCATCCTCAACGCTCGTTGATGATTAGAAATCATTGCAAAGAGCGATTTGATTCACTATTCAGTCTAATTTTTGGGTTTTTAGGGAATTGTTTGATCATCTAAATCACCCTAGTTACCCAGAGAAGCCTCTAACGGATGAAAGAGGTTGTGGAATTAAAGCAGAACAGACGTCCTCTTCATACCCTTTACACTTCTCTCAGGGGTATGTTTGAGAAGCTCCATGGTTTCATTCTTGTGATTGCTTCGTCCGAGTAGCTCAAGGCTTACAGAGATTCGATGATGACAGGAGTTTCCCTAGCAACTCTTGATCTTGAATATGATGCAACTTAGTTACAGATTCTTACTGATGCCACTATACCTCTAATGGAGGAGTTATATCACAGATTGAGCAAGCTTTTTATAGTCCCTAGTGGTATTACTCAGTAGTCACATACCTCCTCGGCTATGGTCGCATCTCATGGTAGATGGTATTCTACACAATACAGAGGGGACAATACTCGTGGCAGGGGAGGGGGTAGTTGACCCCTTTAGCAGTGCACTTACTGCAACTTCTGAGAATAGATGCTACTCCAAGCATGGTTTTCATATTTCAGTTCATGTTGCAGATCGGAATCTGTCGTATGGTGTTCCTCTTCCAGCATTTGATCGGAGGTTTGATGAGATTGTGACAAGATTGAGAGAGATCATGCCCGAACCTGGGTCGTCTACTGCTTTATTAGGATCTTCAGAGGTGGTTGCGTCATCATCTGCCACCACATCAGGTACTGCATATGCTTTTACTAGCTGTTACAGAGCATATTTTCAGAATGGATTATGGATTCAGGAGCTTAACACAACCTCTGTTGTGATAGAGGATAATTTAGTGCATATAGATCAGTTTCACCAGACAGATTTGTTGTGATAGTAGATGGGACCCACTCTCCCATTATTGGACATGGGGAGGTGTAATTGACTTAGGCAACCAATCTACAGAATGTTCTTCATGCCCCTGATATTTCTATGAATTCACGGTCTATTAGTCAAATCATCAAAGACTTACATTGTCATCTTCATCTTCTCTTGTGTTTCAAGGCATTCTTACGGGCAACGTGATTGGATCTGGTTGTGAGCATGGAGGTCTCTATAGACTGGTTCAGTCCCCATATGCTGGTATTTCGTCTATTCACACAGGATTAGTCTCTCCTTATGTGTGGCACCTCCAGTTTGGTCACCTTTCTCTACAGAAGATGTGCCATTGCTTCCTCAGATTTCTCCTTGCTATACCCTCCAGTGCGAGGCTTGCCAGCTAGGGAAGCACCACCGATCTACATTTCAGAGTCGTCAGGGTTGTAGTAATCGTAGTATGTTTGAGCTGATCCATCTTGACATTTGGGATCGGAATCGTGTCCCAAAACATCAGATACACAGATTTTATCTTGTTGTTGTTGATGATTTTCCCAGGTTGCTGTGGGTATTTCTACTTAAAAATAAGTTTGATGCTGGATTCGTCATTCTGTCTTTAATGAAATAAAGAATGTTTTTCTGCAAATGTCAAGTATATTCGTTCTGACAATGCATTAAAATTTTGTACCTTACAACTCTCACAGTTTTTAGGGACCCTTGGTATTATACATCAGACTTCATGTGCCTAAGCATCCCAACAAAGATGGGGGTGACCGAACGCAAACATCGTCACCTTTGGATGGCACCAGAACCATATTAATTCAGAGTTCTGTTTTTCATTCCTGTTGGGGAGATGCGGTTCTAACTGCTTGCTACATGGTGAATCGTATGCCCTCATCTGTGTTGGAGAAAATATTCCGTTATTTATTGCGTTTCTCGAGAAGTATCGTTTCTTTCACTCCTCGTGTGTTTGGATCTATTGCCTTTGTTCATCATACGTTTCGTGGCCATGACAAGCTCTCTCCTAGAGTTGTACAATGTATCTTTGTGGGGTACTCCAGAACTCAAAAGGGATACCATTGTTTTGATCTTGTTCGATGAAAATATTATGTTAGTGCGGATGTCACTTTCTTTGAGTCTATTATGTTTTTCTCCCCTACATGCGATAGGTTGACTCCTTCGAATTCTGGAGAAGTGGTATACATGCCTCAACCTCTGGTTTCTTCTACCACACCTCTCACTCCATCTCTCGTTCCATCGGTCCCTCCATTTCCACTACCTCCTCCATCACCTCCACCATATCCTCCTCCATCACCTCCACCAACAGCCTCCATCTTTTTGTCGCAGGTTTATACTCGTCGACCTCGTGTTCATGGGTCTCCTCCATCATCCATCACACCCATGTATGTTCTGAGCTAGTTTATACTGATGGCATTGGTGATTTGCATTTACAACATGATGAGCATGTCACTATAGATGTTCCCGCCTCGTTCGCCGAGGAGGCTGAGAACCTTGACGTGTCCATTGCTTTATGGAAGAAGAGGCGTACATGTGCTAAGTACCATCTTGCTTCCCATGTTTATCTTGCACTGTCTCTCAGAGGAGTTTCGAAGGTTAGTTATCGGACTATCTGCCGTGAACATACCATGAACATATCATGAGGCATTACAGATTAGTCAGTGGCGCCTTGCTATGGAAGAAGAGATGACTGCATTATAATCTTGTATCACGTGGAGTGTTCCTGCTCCACCTGGTATATCTATTGTGGAGAGCAAGTGGGTGTTTACGGTGAAACATCGTGCATATGGTAGTATGGATAGATACAAGGCCAGACTTGTTGCTCGTGGATTCACCCAGACATATGTGGTGGACTATTAGGATACGTTTTCTCCTGTAGCTCGGCATTCTGTATTGAGGATTCTTCTTTCTGTTACTTTCGTACCGTACGTGATTGGCCTCTCTTTCAGTTGGACGTCAAGAATGCCTTCTTGTATGGTGACTTGCAGACATTGTTGTAAAAGTTCCTCGACTGGCCTGCATAGTGGTCCGACTAGTCTAGTCGGTGGAGTGGTCGTTCGAGTATTGACTAATTTCGATTAGGCCGACTAATCGATCGAGTTTTACTTGAAGACACCATATTTTTTGCTTTTTTAAAGCAATCTTATTCTAATACCTTTAACGTTTTATTTGAATTCAATTACTTTCTTTCTTTTATTATGATAATATAAAAAATGTGCAAATCTATTTAAAAATATAAGAATATACATATAAAAATGATTTATATATTTAAAATAATAAAAAATCAAAACCAATTAAAGCCTGACTAAATCCGATTAATCGCCCGACTGACGATTAATCCTTAGTCAGTGACCCAACGGCCAAATACCGACTACCTATTTTTGCCAATTTGCTTGCAGGATGAAGTCTACATATAGCAACCACTAGGTTTTCCTGCTAAGGGGGAGTCTCATATAATTTGTAGACTTCAGAAGGCTATTTATTGCCTTAAGTATAGTCTAAGGGCTTGGTTCCATAAGTTCTCTGAGTTAATTGAGTAGCAAGGATTTGTCAAATCGACAACAAATCACTCTCTTTTCGTTTCGAGATCCCAGAAAGGTATTGTTGCAATTTTGGTTTATGCGAATGACATCATTGTTATATGGGATGATAAGCAGGGTATTCAGACAGCTAAGGATTTCCATGGACAACCGTTTTAACTAAGGACCTTGACAATCTTCGTTATCTTCTTGGCCTTGAATTTGCAAGGAACCAATGTGGCATGGTGATGTTGTAAAGTATGTTACTGATTCCTAGCTTAGACGAGCATGCTAGGATGCATGCTTGATACTACTCCTATGGATCAGAGTATGAAACTCTATGATGATGACAATGAGGAGGTTGATAATAGGTGATAAAGAGAGCTTGTAGGAAAGCTTTTTATATCAACATTATCAGGCCTGCTATATCCTTCGCAGTAGTAGAGTTAGTTTATGGAGCAACCCAGTCATGTACATATGGATGCAGTTCACATGATTTTAAGATATTTGAAGACTTCTTCAGGTGCATGACTCTTGTTCAGTAGAGACACATCCCTTGCAGTTACAACATGTGTTGATGCAGATTATGCATGATGCCCCAAAGACAGAAAGTCTACTTCAAGCTTCGTTGTCTTTGTAGGGAGTTCACTTGTTTAATGGAAGAGTAAGAAATAGACGGTTCTTGCTAGATTTAGTGTCGAATTAGAATATAGAGTTATGTCAGAAGGAAGCACATAGATGATGTATGTCAGATCCATCCTGATCGACGTGACTATTGAGGTGCCTCTTCATATGCACCTTCAATGCGACATGATTCAGAATGTGCACAGATCGAGTGTAGTGACAATCTACTTCGATATGTAGGAGTGTTGTAATCCAGCTTGTGCTCGTAAAGTGGCCCTCTATGTTATTCTGATTTTATTCATGTCATCCGTCTGCTTCCAATTGGTATCAGGAACAGATTAAAGAAGATCATGCAAAGATTCCTATGGGGCAAATCTGGGCAAGTTGGCTCTGGGATTCATATGGTTGATTGGGAAACCATCACTCTTCCAAAGAACGTTGGTGGCCTTGGGATTAAGTGCTTGGAGATCATGAATAAGACGCTCTTGATGAAGTGGGTGTGTCGACAATGGGGCAAGGATGAAGATATCTGTTGCAAACTAATTCGCAGAATCTACAATATTGGGGATCCTCTAAGCATGACAAATCATCCACATATTCACTCGACATTTTGGAAAGGGATCAACATAATGCTGCCCCACTTTCAGCAGCTTTTTCGACCTATGATTGGTAATAGCAACTCTTTCTTGTTTCGGAAGGACAACTGGATTGGTGATGGCTCTTTCTCAACTCGTTACCCGTGGCTATTTTCTTTGGCTGGCAATCGTGTTGCACTTGTTCCAGAATGCTAGATTGATGTGAATTGGATGCCTTCCTTACTGGACTTCTCCAATCAATGACTTGAAGATTTTCTCAATATGCCGGAAGCCTTGAGACATAGTAATAGACCGGCAGAGGGCAGAGATCACTGGATATGGATTGATAATTCATTCTCTGTTAGAAAGGCTTATAGTGCAATCTGCAGACGAACACCACCAAGGATGGGTAACATGGCTTGAGACTGCATCTTCATTCGGGAGCTCCGTCTACCGGGTAGAATTGGCTTCTTTATGTGGCTATTGAATAGAAGACGTATATTAACTCGAGATCGTTGTGCGAAACTTTTCCTGGACATCTCCAATAGATATCCACTATGTGAAATACACATCGAGACAGTGGAGTACCTCTTCTTTTAGTTTACATTACAAAGACCACACCTATCTGGAACTGTACTTTTTTCCGATCTGTCATAACATATAGGACCTTGATAGCTTCTGGGACTATCTTTTTCTTGCAAAAAATCACACCAGGCGGGACATGCTCCGACCGTTGGCTACAATACGGAGCATTTGGTTAGCAACAAATGGCACTCTTTTCTTCTCAACGTTTCTGCTGTGAAAATGTAATCTTACATTCTAGATCTCTCATCGAGTCCTGGCTTTTGTAAGTTTATGTATAACTTTTTTTAGTAATATATTTGGGGCGGGCACCTGAGCATCTTTCTCCTATTTTTGGTCGTAAAAAATGATTCAGAAAGCATTCATATCCACTTCTCGTGTTACTTCAGGAGATCAGATTGCAGATATGTTCACCAAGGCATTTGCTAGAGGTCCATTCCATCGTTGTTCCAAGCTGAGCATGATAGACATATATGCTCCAACTTGAGGGGGAGTGTTGAGATAGAAGCTTTTACCTGTCCTTTTTTTTATTCACTTATTCTTCTGTCTATTTTATTTAATTTTCCCTTAGAACTATTTTTTACTGTATAAGAGAGCTCTAGGTTCTCAATGGAATACAATTTTCTTCTTTCCTTTTCCACAAGTTTATTTCATTATTAGCCATAAATAACATGTGGTACATGCCATCTTGGATGCGTATCCAAAAAGAACATGCAAAGGCTTTATCTGTGTCTTGATCCTTGTAAACTTTATTTCATGTTTTAGCAATAAATAACATGTGGTACATACCATCTTGGGTGCATATCCAATAAAAATTATTAAGTTGTTTCTCCCGTGTTGTAGGACAATCATATTAACTGTATTGAACCGTTTAATTTCATGTTTTGATGCTATCATTTGTGCTGTACAAACTTTAATTTAGCTTTCAACTCATCATTAAAACAAGTTGATTTGGGGAGCTTTGTTCATTTTGGGGTCAATTTTATACCACTTATTTTATGTTTTCCAGAAGTTTTCAATCTTTATATGGTTCTTGATGATTAGAAGCGATTGCAAATTGAATTATGACAAAGCAACAAGAGGTGTCAAGCTAGTGGCGGCTCAATCTGATTGGAAATAAGATGTAAATTAGTTGGGTTCTCAATTCCATCGATACAAAAGAGGCCCCTGCCAACATCGACGAGGACTCTCTTGCTTTCCACTCCTTTGCATAAACTATTAATAATATCACTCTAGACGCCTCGAGAAATGAAAGATCTCCTGATGTGTTGCCTTAGGAAGATCTAGAAACAACACACCCCTTTCGGTTGGAAAAACCAGACCAGTTGTTTTTTTGGAATGATTGAGCAACCCTTGGGAACCCGTAAGGAGAACCTGCCTCTGCCTCAATTGACTAGGCTAAGGCAGACCATCTTCTTAGACGGGGTTGAACGAATTCTATTCTTCTGAATATGTAATCGTAGACTCAGTCTAAATCCTCCGATGAACTCTAAAGTCCTCACTCTCGATGCGGTCTTTTTCTATGTGAGCTAGTTATTAGCCGTTTTCATTTCCACAAACAAGTCATCACGCTTATTTTATTTATATGCATGCTTTGAAGTGATCTTGAATTCAACCAAGCTTTATTCTTCCCTTAGTCGGTCAAGTTAAGTTCTTCCCTCAGTGGGTTGAGTTAAGCAAGAAAAGAGTTGGGATTGGCGCATAGGGAAGTTACATTAGAACACATAGTGCTTTGAGAGCACAATGACACATTGCATTTAACGAAGGCATCTGCAGACTTAAGTGCAGTGACAACAACCAAAAAAAGGGTGGAAAGGCTATATATCGAAGAGATGGTGATGCCGTACAGTCTTTCTCGAGGTGATGAAGTGTGAAGTTGGCATTTCGGTGAAGGCATGACTATCATCATGGAGCCATGATCAAGACTGTAAGGTGGTGGTGATGTTATAAGTCTGTGTGATTGGTGCAAAGAGGACTTAGAGATGGCGACGATCTCTAGAGGCATGGGTTCTTTGAACACTTCTGATGGACGGAGAAAAGAAGGGGGACTTATCTATCGACCTAAACTAGGTTCTGCTACTCAGGCTCACTTATGGTTTAGAATTTTCCTCCATTTTATTTTTTTTAAGGTCCAACAAAAGAGGTCTTATTTCATGTTCTGTTTAAAAAGAAAAAAAATGGATCTACTTGAAAAAAAGAAACAGAACAAAAAGGATTTTTATCACTTATGTCCTTAACTTCTGCAATATCAGTTATACTCTTCCCTTCTTCGGAATATTAGTTGTGTCCCTATCTTCTTACGAAATTCACAGATGTGCTTCCGTTAAAGTAAAGTAGGGGCATAAATGATATTACAAAAGGACAACTGTGGATTTTATAAAAATATGGGGGCAACTAATATTCCAAAAAAAGGAGGGACATAGCTGATATTGCGGAAGTTAAGAAGGGCACACGTGATAAAAATCCAACAAAAAAAGGTTATGAAAAAAAGAACCGGTTCATTCAGAAATAGAGGAAAGAATGGGTTTTTGAAGGAAAAAATGAAAAAAAGAAGAAAAAAAGATAATTTTCTGGCAGCCTATTTGTCTTCCCTGAACATGGCTGGAATTCGACAAGTATGGTTGATAAAGGGAGTACCGTAGCTGAGTTCATGCTCTACCTTCGTTTTTGTTATCTCTCGAGAGACTTGTGTCCATCCCATGAAGGGACACGACCTATGGTCCATAATCCTTTGGTTCATTGGTTTTGATGTCCGGTTCAAGATTCTTTCTTCAAGGCTTTTTTGACATGGAATCCGTTTCAAGGTCCCTATGATAGGAGCTCATTTTCAAGTTCTTTCTGTAGATATGTCCATGAATTTTTTACCCTTGAGAGATTATGGATGAGAAGACACATTGTATGCCACAGATCTCCAAGAGGGAGACTCATTGCAGTGTTGATTACTCTAGTAGTTGTAAACGATGTGCAAAAATACCTTGTTTCTATTAAAATTGCAAACCAGATCATCATTCCAGACCCCGTCCTCTAATTCCTCCTACTCACCAATTTGACGAAGATATACTGTCTCCGTCAGATGCTACCAGAGAAGCATGTTTGGTCAAGGTGGATTGTGTTGTCATGTATTTAGCATGTGAGTTTTTTTAGCTTGTCCAAGCTCAACAGTTGTGCACCAGCTTGATGCGTGTTTAAAATAGAGAAGGATTGAATTAATTAGGGAAATTGGATCTTTTAGGAAGATGCATCACTTATAGTAGGGGTCATGTGTTGAATACTGTGTTGCCTACTGTGGGATTGTTGTATTTTTGTGGGGCTTATATATAGGACCTTGTACTACATATTTACTGAAATGAATCAATGAGACTCCATGGCTATTAAATTGCTTCTCCCGTGGAGTAGGGTGGGCATTCTAACTGTCTCGAATCACAAATTCTTGTTTTGATGCTATTTTTTGTGCTTTGTAATATTTATTTTAGTTTTGAACTGTTGTCGTTCTTGCATGATTCTTGTTATCTTTATGCCTCACTTATACGACCATTTTTCAATTAGTTGTGGGACGTTAACATGAATTCTGGACCTGTTGCATCTTTTCAAGTTCATGAATATTTAAGGCCAAAGGTAAATCTTTTTGTTGGCTATATAACTAATAATACCTTCTTACCTTTAGAGCCATTTTACAATTTTTTTTAAATTTTGTAGCTTTGCGATTTATATGAGAATGACTCAATTTTTGATAAATTTGAGTGTTGCTTAAGTGGGAATGGATTGCGAGTAGCTACTGGTTCTTACAGGTATGTTTTATTGCTTCATTATTGCACCTTCAGTCACAGAAATTTGCATTACATACGATTTTCTTAGGTTGAAATATCGACTTTGTTTCGTTTTAGCAATCTATTTCGTGTATTTGGTTGTGTTGCTGGAAGTAATGAGGCAACAACTCTGGAGGCCAGCAAAAACCCTATGAGGTACTGCGCATTTTTCAACTGCCATGGAATTATGGTTTTCTTTTGATCTGCTTGCAATGTACTATTTCTCCAACTGTGATGTCTATGTCTAATTTGTGCCTGGTTCGATGCAGGAGACAAATTCAAAATTTGTCTAGGCCTGTTCGATCGTTGAGCACTTTATCACGTGTAGTCCGACGAGGTCTGTAGTGATGTGTTTCATGTTGCCCTTCTCGTAATAATTTGCTTGCTGCTGTTTCTTTTCTGTTTTTATCACATGGCTTGTATATTTGGTAGGTGCTGAAAATCCCAACGGTGATGCAAACGGACATTCCTACGATTTCACCACAAAATTGCTCCATCTGGCTTGGCACCCAACTGAAAATTCGATTGCTTGTGCTGCTGCTAACAGCTTGTATATGTATTATGCTTAACTGGTTGAAGGAAGTCCACATGGAAATATATTTTTGGGAAGTCTGTTCATGTTCAGCTTAATCTAATGCGTGATTGGAAATCAAGCATTGCATGACCCTGGTACTCAAGCAAGAGAAGCTCATTTTTTAACCCAGCCGGTCTATTCTTCCTGCCTGACAATGTGGTTCTGATTCTTTGAAGAAACGATCACATCCCTGATTGCACTGAATTTAGGCTCAACATGTGTTTGTAGCTCGTCTGGCTTCCGAAGAAAGCTGTTTAGGTCCTTTTATGGTGATCCTGATGTGCAAGTCTGGATGTCACCTGGACACTGTAGGATCGCTTTCTAGGCTTGTGGCTGTTCTTTCTGGTTATAATTATTTTTTATGTCCTGTATGTTAACTGTCTAGTTTTAAGTTTGCCTGCCTTTGTTCATATTTGGTAACAGTTTGGTATTCGATTTTGTGGTTACCCTTCCGCTAGTCAGGTCGAAACGATCTGATCTTCACAGTTGATATGTTTGAGATAGTAATCGAATAGTTAATCTCTTATAATGTGTACTAAGATATCATGTGCTGGGTACCTCTGATTCCAGGGCTGCATTGTAATAAATATGCTTCATCTTCGGTGGTTCTCTTTTGAGCTTGTATTCTGTTTATTGTTTCCTAAACATTCAGTAAGGAGCTTTCAAAAACAGATGTAATTCTCAAGTATTCATCCAAACACCGTAAATTGCATCATGACTAGTTTCGGTTAAGTGTATTTGCAATGCATTTATCATTTTTATTCCTCGTCGGTCTCAGACTCATCCGTTCCTCGTCCGGAAATATGTTGGCTTCTTCCAGAATGCAACATCTATTCGGCACAAGTGAGCGGTTAGCAGTGTATGTGCTCTGTTGGAATTCCAGTGTGAGAATGGAGAGCTTCACCATGGTTACATTGCTAATGGCTCATGCATACTAATCAGAACGGAGAGGTTGTCATGTAGACCCTTCTGGGGAACACTTGCTCGGCCTCCTTCGAGCAATCCATCAACTCGCACAAACCTCTCCTTATCGTGTGGTTTACAGATAGTAATCATCATCTAGGCCACCTCAAACAAGTGATAAATATCCTTAGAATGGTATGGTCCAATGCGAGTTTAAAGAGGAAAGCAGACACTCACCTCCTACAGTGGCATGATCGTATGTGTTGCTATTCCTGTGTTCTTGGTAACTCCTATATACCATCTTGGCTATGGTGATTCATGGTAATCTATCTGATCTGATCCAAATGGTTGACTCGTGTTACCCATTCAGATAGTGATCCGACTCTTGATGGTGCTTCATTCGGTCGAGTGGAAAACCCATTGATCGACCTGGTTCCTCTCACCAACACCTTGTTCTACCTTGAACCAACAAATGGTCTGGTGATTGAACAGTGGTTCTCCCAAACACAAGACCAAGGTTTGAATCCCACAATCCTTCTACCAGAACTGAAGGATGGAAATAAGGGGATGACCTGACTATCTAAAAAACACCTTGTTCTCTCTCACTCATTTGAATCCATGACGCTTGATTTCCCAGTCGCCTTGACAATGTTCAGTTGAGGGTCTCGAGCCATAAAACCTTAGATTTGATTGGCGATCAAATCGACCTTGTTGCCTTGACCCTCTTGGTTGCTCCAACAAATTTGGGTGATGGTTCTTTCATCAAAATATCATGTGCTCCCTCCTACTTGATTTTGTTGTTTGATGTCACACTTTTTATCCTTGAAGAGTTTGGTGTTTGAGTTTTGGGGTTAAGGAATGGTGGGTCTTTATGGGGACAGTGGTAGGGTCTGATCGTTGGATGGTTGTTTGGGACATTAGTTTGGTTCCTTGTGATTTACATACTCCATTTAAATAGACACTCCAGTTAATGCATCTCATATGTCTAAAGAATTGATTTGTATATCCATTCAAAAGTATATATCACTCACTTCTTTTGGTCAAGTGAAATTAGGACATATGAGGAAGTAGGAATTAGTATATGATAAGCTATGCACACTTTTCAGCAACCAGGAATGACTCGAATGGATATATGAAATGTGTTAACTGGAACGCCGATTAAGACAGTGGATTACTTGAGTTCATCAAGTCTAGAAGTATGTTGACATAGAAACCTCATTAAAGACACTAACATCAAAGATTCGATCGATTTGCGTTTTTTTTTGCAAAGTTATATTGAAGTTGATATTTAATTTGATTGCACATTTGAGTTCTTGTACTCGACTGGAGAATTTTTCAGGACAATATCTTATGTACTTTCAAGATAGCTTCTTGGCTTTATCTATGTTGTAAAGGACGAATACCCCATGTTGCTCAAAGCTTTTGCAGACATCCATAGGGCAATCCCCTCAAGGTTCTTTCTCATAAAGTGTAGAAACGAAGGAAGATACGACCTCACACAACATATAAGAATGGAAAATATAAATCAAATTTGAAATAAAGGATGGGCATTGTATGAGCAACATATCGATTGTATAGCAAGAAAAATTGATTGCATTTGTGAAACCACATGGTAAAACATGGTAACAGAAACGACTGCAATTGTTAAACACACCAATTATCCATCTATACAACTCAAATCATATAAGGAATTGGCTCGTGATAATTATAGAATTAATAATTTATTTAAATAATTAAATACAACCAACCATTCATGGGAGGGATAATTACAAAATAATCTAACCAAATAATAAATTCAATTCATTAGTCCGTGATAAAATGTAAATCTAATTTACATTTATTTAATTATGCGAATCATATTCACATATGTCCTCAATAGAAATGAATTATATTAATATTAATATTAATTACGATGGATCCACATCCACGTCAAATTAAATATAGATAATGTGAATCATATTCTCATATTTATCATCAATGTTAATAATAATTATTATCTTAATAGTCAGTTTTCCAATGTATGATTCTTAATCCAATCAAGACTCATAGATAATATCATGAGATTATATAAACTATATAAAGTACTCGATATTTTAAATGTAAATCTAATATCGTGATCCACGCCACTTTGAATTATTTGATTTAATTTGTCTTTGAACCAAAATTTTTAATTGAATTCGAACTCTTTCAGGTAAATTTTCAATTATTTTGATCTAGAAACTAATTCTATGAGTTGAGATTTAATCCACTTAAATCTCATTCATCAAGACTCAAAGTGGATTCGATAAAATCCACATAGTTTCATCACTTCTTCATAATAGAAGTGTCATGGTATATAATCCATTGTGGTTGGTGCATTCCCAATAATCAAGCATCTCATATATTGGAAGACTTTGTATAACCCCGAAGTTGGATCTTATATTTGGTTCTTTATCGAGGGGTTATCAATATATTTCTCGATCAATCATTGTAGACAACAATGTTTTTCAAAAGCATATATTAATATACTTGAATTCTTAGCTTGTTTCATAAATAAAATAACCTTCAATTGAATAAATTGTGACCCCGATGTCTCGTGAGTATACTCCTATCTTCTTATCATGAAGTATGAACCTATACAACCCTTTGTGAGATCATTCATCTCATATTTTCTTATATGCACATAAGCTTGTTGTTATATAGATTTTGTTAAGTTATCAACCTATTGGTCTGCCAAATGTACATACTTAGATATATAGATGTATATCTAACTCGAGTCCAAGGATGTGTGCACCTGTTTATGATAATATATGATGCATGTCTTAAGTATCTCGAACTCGTCAACATCTTAACTTTACTCATCTACACCTGTCAATCACTATTCTTATGCAGGGGAATGCATCAATAATGTTAGTAGATATCATTCTTTATAGCAGATTGCCATCTCTTCTCAAATTGGAGATTCTTTTGAATATCACTTGATGATACCATTTGTTTCCTCAATCTAACTCTTTAAGGCTACAACCCTTCATAAGACTCAATGATCTAACTCTTTAGATCCATAAATGTATGATATATAATGGACATGGTATATAAACTTATTTATACATAAGGACTTATCATTAATGCAAATATAATTATACTTTAATTTAGATAATGATATGAAGTACTTCTCTATAACTTTTATTTCATAATGAGACTCCATGGACTTACATGCCTAACAATCTCTGACTATCCCTCAGAGACCTTCATGGACTACTTTTAATCCCATATTCATAACAAGCTGGTTAAATGTCTTTTGTGTCAAAGGCCTAATAAATAGATAAATAGATTAACAACATTCTCAAAAGAGGCAATCTTGGTGATATAAATATTTATATCACATTGTTTCTGTTTCTCTCAAGTTATGTAATATTTCCTCTCCATGTGCTTGCTTGCTCTTTTGATGCCACTTGGGTTCCTTTACTTACGCTATGACCCCCATGATATCGTAGAGTAACAGAATGGGGGAATCGTTTGAGAAAAATACATCAAGTTCCATGATGAACTTGTATAACCACATAAACTCTTTAGCAGCATCAGGTTTGGTAATGTACTCAGCTTTTGTTGTTCAATCTATCAAGGTGTCTTGCTTCTTGATTCTCTAGCTCACAGTACTGTCGTTAAACAAGAATATAAACCTTGAGGTTGATTTCCTATCATCCACCTTAGATTGAAAATATGAATCTGTGTACCCTAAGATTGATATTAGTATCTCCATAAATCGAGACAAGTCTTGGTTCTTCTTAGGTACTTGAGTATGCTTTTTACTTCACTCTAGTGTTTTTCTCCATGTTATTGGTAACAATTTAGCAGTCCCATTGCTTGGTAGATATCAGATCTTGTACACATTATGCATACATCATTCTTACTATAGCTGATATATAAGGAAATTTAACCATAGCATTCTTATCCTGAGGCACCATCCCTTTAGATATGTTAATGTCATATCTTAAGGGAAGGAATCCTTTCTTTGAATTATCCATATGGAATATTTCCAAGATCTTCTTGATGTATCTTATTGTGATAGTCTTAATACTCTCTTTCCTCTATTTCTAAATAACTTCAGACCAAAGATATAGGAGACTTTCCTCAGATCTTTTGTATCAAAGATATGGGACAAGTAGATCTTAATACGGGTGTTATCATCCCAATATCATTCTTAATAATTTCAATGTCATCTACGTAAAGCCAAGGTTCAAAATATTGATATCGATACTGTATCAGTCCTCTCAAAAAAAGATTTATCAGGGATATAATAGGTCCTTTTCCGATCATTTCTCTACTTCTTTACGAGAGGTGTCCCTAATTGCGTGTTTTTTGGACTTTATCCAAGTTTTGATATTCAAATTGTTCATTTGAATAAATTGAAACCCTTATTATTGGATGATCATTATACTTCCCAAAGATCGAAATTCTTGATCAATGGAGGAACAATATTACCCTTTTTTGTTCAATTATTCATATGATTATGTATTTTAAAAATCATAAAAATAAAAATTATTTAAGCGCAATAACGACGCCAGGTGCGATTTTTACCTAAGGTTTCGCCACTTCTGGTTTTTCAACTGGAATGCATCAATCCACAATATTAGTACCTGCTTTGCAATCTCAGTGGTTGACTGAGGCCGACAGTGGAAAGAAAAAGCCATAGCGCCGATCCCATCTCTCTCCATACCTAACGTGGTAGTTTCCCATCATGGGGCTTTCGGTATATAGATTGAGCCATTGCCAAGAATCCCAGTCTTGTTGAAGGTGAAGGTGAGGTCCCTAATATTGCTCAGTTCATCAATCAGGCTCCGCATCCTTGGGTCATCCTCCCTCAGCTCCACTAAAGCGCTTTGCAGAATCAAAGTCCATTTGTCTGAGTGGAGATCTCATAATTGAATAAAAAAGTTGTATTTTTCCATTTTTTACAAATTAAGATCATCTAAGTTATTAAAACAATAAATAACTTACAAACACATACTTATATCACACATATTGCTCGTCTATATCCTTATATCGCACATACAGTTTATATCGCAAATATCAATGTTCATATTGATTGCTGACTGATAGATATTAGAAATGGAGATCATCTAAGTTTTTTAACAATAGATAACTTACAAATACACACTTAATCAACGAATCACGGATATCAATCATTCATACCTTATATCGCACATATTGGTCATATCGAACATATCATTTTTATTGTTGATTGCTGACTAATAGATATTAGAAATAAAAATAAAATATCTAATTTAACAACATTCAAAACACATATTTTATTGATGGAAGACAATAAAGGGCATTATACTGACAAATTTGATTCTAAAATGTAGATAATGATTAACGAGACAATGTTTCGTTTATAGAAATAACTTTCATGGACAAGGTTTTTAGTGAATTAAAGAATTAATTGCATGTGTACACTAAGTAAAGGTGCATCTATTCACAAAAATGACAACATGCACTGCAATAAAAGATATTACTTGTGCTTGAGATCAGAACCAAGAGTTGTGTGGCAGATCTGTATCGCCCCCTCCTTCCATGTTGTCTCTTGTAGCGCATCGTTGCATCAATAAAGTCGCAATAATTCTCTCATATCATGTACGAGTACATGGACTTGTAATCCATTACATACTACCTATACTGATGGTCATCAATGCCTAGTGGTATCTCGAGATGAGAATAAGTAGCATTGGAGTTGTTATCGCGATTATTACGATGAGATTGAGAAGTACTTGCTTGAGAACCTCAAGATGATGATGACAGAGTGGGAGAGGATCTCCGTGGAGGAGGAGGCATGGTTATGTCATAATTAGGAAAGATACCATAATTATCACTACCAAAATAGTTGCCCTAGCTCTAATTGGGTTGGATACCTTGATAGTTATCACCATTGTGGCTGATGTACACCATACCCATAACCATACGATGGGGTGTCTACGCATTAGAAGGAGGAGGAGGTCCAGAAGGAGGGGCATGGGAGTCTGGGAAGATGCCAAATGATCTCTCGTCACATTATCCATATCCGCATAGAGGACATGGTATTGCTCCATAATATGGGATGTCCACCTCCATGCTCAAGATACCTACAGATGATATCAAATCATCAATGTAGTTATCTGTAGTATGATGGCCATGTCTGTATCCTTCATGATCCATAGGCTTTGAAGGTCCTAGACTTGGACTTGGGACTTATTGCCCATATGTGTTCCTTTGTTGATCCATGTATTCACTACCTGCATGGAGCCCTTCCTCGTATCTTCTATCATGTGGTCTACGACTACCCCCATACCGATCCCCCTGAATATGTTTCTCCATCACTTGATCCACCACCACCGCCAACAGCATCATCATGTCCATTATCATCGTTTGACTTTGGTTTAGAATCAATGGCAAGATTGTCATCAACGATAGCATCAATTCTGACTCTAAGAGGATCTTCCATCCGGTTGGATCTTTCCATGTAGTTTTCAACATCTGCTCTCATATGTTTGCCTATGTTTCAGTTCGGCCTTCCTCCATGTTGATCGAGCATTGGATGTCCATTAGAATCCATCCACTTTTGGAGAACATCTTCATATGCATCGTCATCGTGCATTTTGAAAATATATGCAAGATCAATGGGGTTTGTGGTAGTTGTTTATGCCATGCCCTTCTCTTGCATATTTTGTCTTTAACCACAAGTTATAGTGCGCGTAGACAAGACCATGAAGCTTTCTCCCAACCTACTCTGACTTTTCAAATGAATTAAGTGTACTCTAATTCCTCTCGCAACCCCAACCAGATGCGGTTTGAGAAAATATTTTTACTGCCACCTTTTGCAGGTTGGGAGCTTCAATCCCGTACATTAACCAACATTCAGCTGCAGAAAATCCAAAGGAGATAAATCAATAATAATAATAATAATAATAAATAGTAATAATACATTATAATCAATATACTTTAATGTCCTTACTAGGAAGAGTATTGATTCATCCTTTGACCACGGTAATTCCATTGAAAGAGCTCAAAAAATCCCTAAAGAACTTGACCTGCACATTGTTAGAAGTCATAAAATGTCACATAAAGCTTCCATTGAGCATTTTATCGTACTGCTCAGAAAAAACCTAAGTCCAAGATAACTCATACATGTACATTCTTTGTGTTTTCTCGACTTTCACGAGCTTGTCTAGTACAATTTGAATAGTTGTTAGAAGATCAACATTTGTACCAAGATCATGCTTGTATAATAAGTTACTTCATACCAGCGGTCCAACATTTGTACACTTGGGATTGAAATAATAAGTTGGAAACAAGCATGCATAATTCTCAAATTTTAATCTAGATAAAGTGGTATAAAAATAAAGAATAAATTTACTTCATACCAGCCTCACGAAGAGGAAGCAAGAGCATCTTGGACCAACGTTTGTCTATGATTCCAACCATGTATTGTGTCCTTCCCCAACATCTTCTATGATCTTCTCTTAAATGCAGTGCATCACTTCGTAGATTACTCCCATGGTTGGCTTCTTTTCACAATCCACGATCTGTAATGTAGACACAACTAAATCCATTGTTTTCGTGATTCGTGTCACATCTCATAGTAAAGATCATTGATCATTGACTCTACTTTCCTCCCTCCTTCTGTCCAAGCATCGGGTATCTCAAACCATTCTGAAGGGAGGTTTTTAGGCCTCACGAGTGGCAGAAGCGTGAAGATTGTATCACATCCGATCAAACAAAAAGATTCATCATATGAATCTAGATAGAAACAAAATTTTAAATTTTATAAAAGATGAAATAACATGGATCGGGAAGCATTCCCAATCTGTTGCATCAGGTTCTCTCGAGTATAGAATTACCTCTCGAAGCTTGTTTGTGATCCTCTATCCTCTAAAAGAAGAAACTTCATGTATGAAGTCTGATTCGATGGAGACAACACTTGTTGGTGTTAGGATGAGTTGTGTTGCTCACACAATCTAGAGAAATGATCCACCTTCCTTCCTCACCGGCCTTGGGGAAGGATATAACCACAAGTAGAGAGAAGAGGGGGAGAGAGAGAGATGTTGAGGGAGAGCGAGAGTAGAGACTTCAGTTGACTTTATACTTAGAGAGCAGGCTCTACCTCTCCCTTTATTCAGATTCATACCTTTAGAATTTGACTCCTAATAATCAATCAATGGTTGAGATTGAAGGAGGTTACCAACTTCAAACAGGATTAGTATTGATAATAATAATCAACTCAAATTATCTTAATTAATAATTCTTAAACATTATCAATAAATGAATAGGAGATAAAAACAAAAGAGAGATATGATTATACTCTTCTTAGGTGTATGTCCACCATGGTGGACCCCATCATTGACACTTCCCATAGAAGAAGGGATAATCATTTTATCTCCTTTATTTTACTTTGGTGGTAATCTCTAATTATCACCCGATCTTAATTCGCATGTTTAACTTTAAATTTAATTAACTAAAAATAATTTCCAAAATTTACAAAATGATCATTGACTAATTATTCATATTCATTGATCCAAATAAAAATATAAATCATATTTACATTTACATTGGAATGTGAATCCAATTCACATACACAATATAAGTTGTGGATCCTATTCATAAATAAGTCTTCAAATAATAATGTGGATCTTATCCAAATAATTTAAAAAAATAGATATCACTATCCACATTGATTTTATCTAGGATAATTAAATCTAATTTAGTTATCCCAATTTTCCTAGTAATTGTATTTTGTTTCTTTCGGAATAATCCACAAACCTTTCGTGGATAGTGCATAGAGATGAGCATCTGGTTGAATCAAGCCCAACCTAGTATGGCCCAACCCAAGCCCGGAAACAACTACGGGCCATGTGGGACGAGATTAGGCCCGATATGCTTTTTACAACACAAGCTTAGACCCAGTACACATGGGAATGTGCCAGACTTGGATAGGGTCGGCCTGCGACCACTTGGCCTAGTATGTGATTTGCAACAACTTTGCATACTCACAATTTTTTGTGGTAGATTTTGGTTTTTAATGTGGACAATGCTCAGAAGTTGTACTTCTATTAGGCTTTTACTATTTGGGAATTACATATTGAACAACTTTGATATACTAATTATGTAATCTGTGGTGTGGATGAAAGATGTTCACACTATTGTTTGTGGCAAATATCTACCTCCCCTCTTATGGGGCATACATTGTATCAAGTTATAATTGGGGAGGACTAGATTTAAGAAAAAATGATATAATAACTAATTGGAATCAACACAATACGTAGGAAAGTTCAGAAAATAGACTCACAAAATCATCATTGATTAATAGTGGTCGGGACGCTCCATGCTGAATGAAAATTTAATGAATAATGGATGGCTTGCTCTAGGATGGTGTGCAATGCAATGCGGGTCATCGACAACTCACCGAGAGGGTGGGGCAAATGGAACCGAGAGGGAGGGTGTGTACTGGAGGACTCGAGGAGGTGAGGAGGAAGGAGGGAGGCATGGGTAGTGGTGCAAGGGTGCAGGGTCGTGAACAACAACCATTGAGGGAGGCACATCCACGTAGCAAGGGGTAGCCTGGAGGGGGAGGATAGGGAGGGTGAGTGCGAGAAGGGACATGGAGGTCTAGACGCTGGAGGGTGAGGAGGAGGGCCAAGGGTGGGGCTGGTCAGACGATGCTAGGGCTTATGCGATGGCATTGAGAGGGTGGAGGCCTGGAGGGTTTTACATGAGGAGGGAAGCGTGTGTTGGTAAATGAAAAATATCAAAATAATAATAATGTGTATATATGTCAAATAAAATCAAACCCTAATTTTGAGATAAAAGGTCATAAATGTAAACATCTCTTACATACAGTCTCATATGATCCTCCACTCATTTTTGAATTAAGGTACATTCAATTACCTGCAAATCAAGATCAAATTCAAAATAATCGGATTCATATGTGAAATTTGGATTTTGAGTCCACATTGTATATTGTATATATTGACTAACTCGACCTCATTATTTATGTACATAATTGACTCCTAAGTTATTTCTTTTTTATTTTTTCTTTGATTTATATTTTAAAAAAGTACGTAACAATCCAATATAAACTGAATTAAAAATCAAAGAAAATGAATCATTCGAAGTCTATATATATTGTATGTACATAAGTCTATCTTATTTTATTTGTTTATTTCCTCGAACATTAATACAAAAAGAACATATTAATGTGTAAATATTTCTCTTCTATTTTATTAGATTTTATCTTGATTTTTTATGTAATTAAAAATCTTAAAAATGCACAATATTAAAATATTGTATTTTATATGCATAGAATACCTCCAAAATACCATCTTATACAAATGACATCTTTTTGTTTTGACCTTTGTACGAAAGTTGTAGTTCTTATCAAGAGAACAACTTTCATAAGAATATTTTTTGAATTGACATCATTTTCTATTTTATTTGATTTTTCTTTGATTGTATTTTATGAATTTTGTGGGGGCAAAATGTGGTCGCTCCTGGAGCTACCACACATCTCCCCCCACTTAACCGCTTAGCCTCCTCCTTTCTAGGTTGTTTGATGGAGCACCCTTCATCCAACGACTCTGATCCTCTCCTCTTTAATTCTATTCTTTATTCCTAATTTTGTATTTCTTTTCCAACATGCCAAGTCTCAAGATGTTCGATTTTGGCTGATTGAATGGCCTAGGACATCGTCTTCTTCACCCTTCTTTCTCGACCGTCGACCCATATCTCCACATCTCGACGCAACTGTCCCTTCGCCTTCTCCTCTTAATCGGCTGACAGCCCCTTCACCTCCCCCTCATCACTCCACATTGCTAATACCTCCCGCGCACCTCGCCAACCCTAAATGCATCTCCACAAAACCCATGACTCAGTCACCTTTCACGGTCATTCGCCATTAGTATGAGCTGTAGTCACCATCCCTCATCCTCACAATGTGACAACAATAGAGTTTTAAGCGGGAGGAGACGATGGCCGGACAGAATCCTTAGGTGTGATCCAAGGTCCAACCTTAGTCCTTGTTGTTTAGAGCTTTGCTATTGCTCGTTGATCCTACGAACTCCATTCGTTGTAGATCTTTGAGGCTAGGACTCCAGGATTCTTTGTCAAATCATCAGCATTCCCAAGTGAAATCCACCCCCAGGTAATAGCCCTCGACCTCATTCCTTTTTGCTTTCTTCTTGTTATTTTTTGTTCTTCCAGATCCTTTACTCGATAAGACCACATGTGCTTCACTCCTTACTTCGTGCATCTTCTTTTCCCCAAATCTCCTCCTTTTCCCTTTGAAGATTTGAAGCCCAATCGATTCGTCGAGTACCTCTCCATCACCATCTCCCTCGTCCATGATGCTCCTTCTCCCTCATCCATACAGGAGCTCAATTTCTCATCTTGTAGGTCACCATGAATCGCACCACATCATCCATCCATCCTCTTAATCTCATTCATCCCTGATTCGAGCTCACTACTCGAGCATCACCCTTAAACTTGCAGGTCCAAGGTACAGATCATAGCTCCAGGGGAAGAGGTCTTGGAAGTTTCTTCCAAGTCCAGCACTTGATCGGGTTCGCAGCCACCTTGGTCCATCTCCTTCTTTGAAGTACGTCAAGAAATATAGCAATGCATCATCACCCTTCTTGGTCGTGATCAACAGAGTACTGTCATGATTCCAGCTCCATCATGCGTCGATGAGCATGGAGAATTAAAATCATACCCACCTCAACATTCAAACCCATCATCGAGTAGCGACATCTTGTCTTTAGCCTCAAGAAGCCACCATTGCCCTAGTCATTAACCTCGATTGTGTCGAGCCACAGTGGCGCGCCATGTGAAGGTGCGGTCTCAAATCTCCATCAAACCTTAGCTCAACTCAGGCACGTGGCACACACCTTCTTGCACAAGACCCCCTACAGGTCTAGGTAATTATAGAAGCGCTTGGAGTACTATTTATTTTATGTTATTTTTATTAAATTATTCGTATTTCTGGCCCTATGTTTTAGCCAACATTTGAACCTTAATTCATCATGCTATATTTGTTTCAAAAATTACATTATATTGGACAATTAATTCTCTTTCTCGTGATTAATTATTGGAATTTTTATGGCTTAGATTGATTTGTTATAACTATTGAGGTGAAATTTCAAATATTTTACCTCGTTGTGATTGAAAATCTATATTAAATTAATCATTTATCTGAAAATCTTGAAAAATCAAATTGGAAGAATTAAGTTTTCTCTGTAATGTGGGTAAAATTCATCTTATTTGCATGCATTAATTGCTCTGAATAAATTGATTTGTGGTTTCTGTAATTTATTTTTAATTAGTAAATCAGATAGTAATTTTTTGAAATTAAAGTTGTATAGATTCTTAATACATGGATCTATCTAGGATAAATTTATCTCTGGAAATAACTACAATTTAATATTTATTGAAATTGAATTATACATAATCACTAATCTTGCATTTATTTGATTTAATAAAAAATCATAATGCATCTAAAAATATCAAAAAAATTAACGTTATCTTTATTTTGTATATATTAACATTCTGGCTAGGTTTGAGAATTTGTGGACATCATTTGATTGAAAATTTGCAATTTGACCCCTGAAATTAGCTTGAATATGCATCTCATTTAATTCTCATTTGAAAATTCCAAAAATGTATAGTAGATAGTTTTGCATAAATTATCATTCTAGCCAAGTTTGAGGATTTTTGGAGTTGAATTGAGTGAAAAATTATAGAATAGTCCTTATACTTTGCCAACATTGCATTTCACATTTTATTCACATAAAAAATGCTCCCTTTAAAATATAATCTCTAAATAATCTAAAAATTGAACTAAGGAAAAATAAATTTTCCTCCATGTGTTCAACATTGGGCTAGCCCAAGTAAAATAAATCTGATCGCTTGTGCATTAAACTGACTAACATTAGATTAAGTGATTTTATTAATCCTTAATTGCTCAACAACAACAACAATACGACATCATTATTAATTGAGTTTAATGGGGCTGCCCTCGCACCGTTTTTGGCATTTTGTATTTTTTTTGAAAAATATCGTCATGTATATTCATCCCTAGATCCCTCCTATATGCCATTCGAATTTTGTCAGAAACAGAGACTCATACGGCCTCCATCAAGATGGTGTCGATTTAAAAAATCATGTTACCGTTAAAAAATGATTGTCTTGATGGAGGTCGTAGGAATCTTTGTTTCTGACGAAATTCGAATGGCATATAGGAGGGATATATGGATGAATATACATGTTGATATTTTTTAAAAAAAAATGCCAAAAACGGCGTTGAGGCAGCCATGTTGGCTGCCCCAAGGGGGCAACCCCATTAAACTCTTATTAATTAAGGTAATTTATGGGGTTTATCAAACGACATCGTAGTTGGGTAGGTACGGCTTGGGATAGTTTTTAGAAAATCTAGAAATTAGTTTTTCACCCCTTGGGAAGTCTAACCCTGAGTTCCTTGTAATTACTCTCTTTTTATTTTTTTAGCATTTTTATATTGTATTGTCTCTTTATTTATTTTATTTGGGTCAACTCTACCTAAATTTTATCTTATTTTTGTGTGATAGACCCGACACATTTGGAGCGATTTTTCGGAAGTCAGTGCATCTCGAGGTGATCGGAGGCAGGAGATTATAAGGACCAACATGTTGAAGAGACACGTCATAATTAAGATCAGGTCGAGTCGTGAGAGAGCTTGGAATCTTGGGTCTTTATTTCTGTATTTATTTATTTTTTTGTAATTATTTGTAATAACTGCATATTTATAGTGGTCTCGTTTGGGATCTCACGTATGTAAGTGGACTTGGACATTTTCTTGGTTTGTGTGTGTCGGAACATGTTTCACCCTTGTGTTAAGGGTAGGGCTTGACTTGAGTGGTTCGTAGGATAGATATGCACTCGTGGCTCTTGGAGCTTTTCATATGTCACATTTTATGCATGTACTCATATTGTACTAGGAACACACTTTTCACTTAATAAGACACACTTGTAGAACGTTCTCTTACTTAGAAAAATATTTAAATCACTTCTTCCCGGCCAACAGAATTATCTGGTAGGGCAGTTTCTTCTAACTTTCATTTATTTGGCACACAAATTCTATTTTGTATTGCATCGTGTATGTAGAGAGCTAGGAAGTTATGTATGTCTCCTTACGTTGTGTCCATCATTGTTTTTCGAGTTTACATCAGCTTTTCGATCTCCTTCCTTTGTTCTACAGCTTAGGATTAAAAGGGAACTGGGACTGCGATAGGCATGCTTTGATAATGACTAAATTACAAGTGATAACCAACTTAAAAGTGGGGCTGCTAATACGATTTCGACCAAACAATTTGACTAAAAATTGAAATTGTTTTCAAGAAAGCATCCCCGTCATTGTACACAGGTACTTATTACAGACAAAGTGGGTGAGGATGCAACCATTAAGTTTAGAGCCCAAATCCATGGACACCCCCCTTAAGACTCCATTTCCGACTCTCGTAGATTTGGGAGCTGCAAAGGCTTACCTTCGATCATAGAAATAAGTTTGGTTGTGTAAGCTTGGTAATTTCCCTAGGGGTGTGATACTAAAACCTGATAGCCCTTGGAGATTACCTCTTTGATTGGGAGTTATCAAGACTACCGATGGGCGCAAGGAGACTCACACTCTATGTAACAAATGTATAATATTCTATTATCACTAAACTAAAACTGAAAAGATAATTGGATGGACCTTTGCGGCCTTCACTGTGTGAAGTTGGTTGATCGAGTGTTTGATTTGTATTTGTATTTAAGGGTGCGTGATCAAAGACTGCACTCTTAGTGCCTTTACGGTCACTCTTTGTTTGACATTGTGCTCATTCATCGCATCTTTTGACATAGAGAACGGAGGATTGGGGTACTTTTTGCTCGGACTTCACGAGCCTCTCACTGACCACCCCCAAACTGACCGTCCTCACGGGTTAAGGATGACTCTTCTTGGGCCCCTTGGATTCATGGTGACTCTTCCCACGGGACCAAGGCAAATAAGTCACTCTTCTTTCTTGAGGGTGGTCAGACCTAGACCATTCCCCTTTTCTCTCACCACATCAAGGAAGACCCTTACCTTGATGCTTTTAGATCTAATTCTTTTGAAAATATTAATTTGAATACTCTTTATTCTGAAGGTGAAGAAGACAAACCAGCGAGCGATATGCCTCCCAAGAAGAACTATGATGATGAGGGAAACAATGAACCACAGAAGGATATTCTAGACAGATTGGCATAAGCCAAGCTGAGGAATGAAGCATTCAGACAAGAGCTTGGTCAGTTGAGGAATGAGGGAGGAAATGCATATGAGGGGGAATCCATGAGAGATTCTTACAACCCTAGTGCTGCACAGAATGATAACTTACTGAGGTCAGAAGTACCACCCAATGCAAGGGAGCTGAAGCATCATTTTTTGACACTCCTGCTAAAGTTCCATGGTAATGCAGTTGAGGAACCATACATGTTCCTGTAAGAGTTTTAGTCGGTTTGTGACAACTTAGGACGACCTAAGGTCTTTCAAGACTACATCTGTCTTAGGGCCTCCCCCTTTGTTGTAGCAGATAAAGCCTCGTATTGGCTAAGAATTTGGGGAAGGTAATCGCTACATGGGACGAGTTAAAGGACATGTTTCTTAAGAAGTTATGCCCCCTAAGAAGGACTAATCAAATGAGGTTGCATATATCCAGCTTCACAGAGATGTCCTATGAACCTTTCCACGAGGCATGGGAGATATTTAAAGACTTGATCCAGAAGTGTCCATGCCATGATATCAATAAGCTGATCTTGGTCCAGAATCTACACAGTGGCATGACTCCATAGGTCCAAGGACTAGTGAGTGCTTCATGTGGAGGCAATTACTTGAATAGAGGAGCGGACGGATGATTTTTGAGAAATGGCAAAGACTAGTCGCACCAAAGCCACTACTAGGGCTTATGATAAGCCACCTTCCCCTCGCATACCTCAGGAGGTGGGAAAATCGTCTGTGTAGATTTTGTAAATGATCTACTCCCCAGCATGGGGATAATTAGTGACAAATTAGATAAGGACGATCAGATCGAGAAGAAAGTGAGTGAGCTACACAAGCTCACCTAATGGGAGAGCCTCGCCAAGCTACCACGACAGATGGCAAAGCCAACTAAGAAGATGTCCAAGATCAGGATACATTGCCCATATGCACTCCTTGCTCCCATCTACAAAGTACACCACATCCAGGAGCAGTCCGTCCAAGGGACACACAATACGTGGGTTTAGGGTCAGCCCAAGCTCCACGAGAGCCAGTTCATGGAGCCTCAAGATAGTCACCAATGAACCTCCACAGATGTGGGAGGTGAATGGTATCTGGTACAACAATGATACCAGCTCCACCAAACGATAGCTACAACAATGCCCTTAGTACCCACAACAGAGCAAGTACCTCCCTCATCACCAACACCACTAGTCCCCCCACCCAACACCAATAGTCGAGCCATCAGGACCCTCTTCAATACCAGCAGTATCCCTCTCACCAGGGCCTATCATCAGCGGGTCCATCAGAAACCTAATCAATATCATCAGGTTCAGTTGCAACCTTCCTAGAGATAGGATCATGGGGCATCATCCTCTGACCCATCTGATCGGCAAAGGATTTTAAATGAGCTCAAACTCATTCAAAACGAGTAGCAGGACCAGAGAAATGATATCAATCAGCTATCACATTGGCGAAATAAGTTTAGTGCCCCCAGGATTCATCCCAACGTAGGTTTGGGTTAACCCAAACAACTTGAACCAAGGACAAAACCACCAAAAGGATCATGTATACTATTATGATTTTCTTGAATAACATCTTGAGATTCTACCCCATGGTATTCATCATATTACTCTCAAGTGCAGTAGGACTGTGCTGTAAAGCCTTGAACTTGGTATATCTCAGATCCTATATAATAAGATTCGGCTCGTCAAGAGAAAACCAACGAAATTTGTTTCGTGTGAATCGGACTTCGTTTCGAATTGTTATGATTTTCGGAAGAAAGAGAAGTAAGGAAGCTAAGGTCATTAACCCATAATGACAGTCATTAAGACTAATTAAACATGATTAAAGAAATTAATGATGATTGAAAGCCACTAATGATCATTAGTAAACACTAATCAATAGTTAACAAAAGATAAGCGTAAGCCGCGAAAGTTAAATCGCGATTAGTGAAAGTTGATCACGATTAGTGTTAATTAAGCGTCATTAGCGAATCTAGAATCCTCTAGAATGTTCTAACTTAGGCTCCAAGTTTGGGATAAGTTTTGGCTAAAATCATGGGCCAAAACCATGGGCCGTTAAACCATGGTTAAGGTCTAAACCATGGTTTTCTAACCATGGTTAGTGGTTTTCTGGGGCCTATAAATAGACCCCCCCTACCCATTCATTCTCTGCAACTTCCACTACCACCACCCCCCCAAGGGCTAGGGTCGAGAGGTTGGGAGGAGGAGTGGGAGGCGAGGGAGGAGCGCTAGCGAAGCGCTGCCGGGAGAACGAGGAGGAGAAAGGTATGATCCTCTCTTAGTTGCTTCGTAAGCTAGGCTTCCAATTCATATTCTTGTTCTTCCAAGCTTTGTTTTTGATTCATATTTCTTTCCGATTCATTTTCCTGTTGTGGTTCAAGGAGAAATCTGTGTAACACCCTACTTAGGTGCGGGCGGCTATGCACGTCAGTGACCCTGTGATTCGTCACACGTTCACTCACCTAAGATGTGTGGTGTCTACCGGTTCTTCATCTCTTGTTGTTGAGTATATTCTTTCAGTTTCGTTGTTATTTTCCTCTGTTTTGATTTTATAGAGGAAACTCTTTTCGTTTTTATGTTGAAATATATCCCGATATAAAGAAAAACTTTGCCGAAATTTTCCGAGAAATATGTCCCGATATAAGGGGAAACTCTGCCGAAATTTTAAGAGAAAATATGTTCTTGACGTTCTTCGTGTTCTTCGCGTTCTTCGTTTGTTATTCGCATGTTCTTAGCGTTTTGATATGAAAAATGAAATTCGATCTTTTCAGGAGCCTTAAAATAACCTTTCTAAAAATGAAACTCGATAATGCCTTGCATACACGAGAGAGAGCTCGATTAGGTAACGAAATCCTTCCTTTTGCTGTTGGGTTTTCATACGAAATTATTGAAATTCTTGAGTTTGTGTTCTTTGCTACGAAGAACCCTAATTTTGGTTATTTTTGAAAAAGTCTGAATAATTGCTTTGTGATTCCCATTAAAATAAGATTTATGCATCAAATTGATGCGTTGGCTCTGAAAGTTAGGGTTTGGGAGTTAAAATAGGCATAAATAGGAGTATATATATATGATTATGAATAAGATATATGTGAGTCGATACTAAATATTGCGGTTTATGCAAATCAAAGACTTAACGAAAGAATTACATCATGTGAATTGGTGTGATTTGAGTTGGATCCTGAAAAGGATCATGTGTCACATTAAGGATGACTGGGAGTAGAACTACAGGTCGGGCATGCAACCTGTAGGTTTGTCGGAAGGAACCTGTATTGGCGTTTCCCTACCTAGGTGGTACACGGTTGCCCTGTTATGATAAGTGCGCACGAAATGAATGTTTTGCAACGCGTGGTACCGGGAGCCAATATATTCGGGTTGGAACGACGGAAGATGTGGTCGTGCCATGTGGAGGCACGGGTGGTTCAATAGCAGCTGGGTCACGATAACATGTATTAAAGCCGCTAGGTTATATGATTAAATGTTAGCCTGAGGTTTAAAGCAACCGAGTCCTCGAGGACGGTGTGCTCTTTTGTTTTTCCAGGCTAAGGGTTGAGACCCTGTTTAATAAATGAAAAGGAAATTGTCAGGGTAGTATTGGAGGATTGGTTGAGGCGACGCGACAGCATAAGCTTACCAAGATCAACACAATCTCCAATCCTGAAGCATCCACAGCTTCGGAGTCCAAGAATGGTGGGGTTCCCCTGGACTAATCCCTGATGTGGAATAGAAAGGAATAGGACTCAAATTAATGAAAATGAATGAAATTTTTGTGATATCAATGAATTTTGAAAAATTACACAATTTGTTTGCTTTTCTCTTCTTTGTTACTTAGCATTCGCTAATTTTTATCCTATGATTTATGGAAAACCCAACAGGTATCGGTGAGCCATCACAAATACTCTAAAAAATAAATCATCCAGCTTACATACTAGACATCCAGTCAGCCACAGTAGCTTTACTTTCTTTAAGGTAGTTAGTAATCTTTTGTATATTTCCCTTTCAAGCTGATGTACATGTAAATGGTTATAGTGGAACAATGTATCATTTGAACTTTATTTTGTGAATGGAAAAGTGTTGAAATACTTTCTTCTGAGTATTTTTATTTGCAGTCTATTTCTAAATGTTAGTTGTGATTGCTGAATAAATTATTGCTGAGTAACCAAATCCGGATATGGGAGGATCCGACGACCCGGGAAACGGGGTCGTTACAGATTGGTATCAGAGCCTGGTTACTCCAGTAATTTATTTAGTAATTAATAACTATGAGCGGTATTCAGAAACTAAGGTTGTATTAAGATCCTTTGATCTTAATAAATGACTGCAGTACCATTTATAAGTCATTGTCCCTTATGTACATCATGTTATGACATATAGGATCTGATCTTTGACCTTGACTCATCCCAGGATCATGGCAGATCAAGACATGTCTAGACAATTAGCGGCTATGATAGTGATGACCCATGAGATGGATCAAAGGTAATAGGCATTAAAGCGAAGACTTTGCCACTATGAGAGATCAAAGTCCTCCAGACCCGCAGATAATAGAGTTGAGGGTTCTATTCGTCCTCGTAAGAAAGAGTCTATATACCATTGGTCCATAGAATTTGGTTGCTCCTACTCCAGTTAGAGGAGCGGTGGAGGAGGCACTTCGTAGAAACACCAAAACAAAGAAGAATATTTGATTCCTATTGTGAGGATAAGATTCCGATACAAGCACAAAACCATTATCTCAGTAAGGAACCAGAAGGTTAATTATAATTCAAGGAGATCTTAGACAACTGTGTGGGACGAATTGCAGGACATCCGTCACCTGTTTATCTACTACTTATCGAATTGAATTACTTTGATCTTATACTAGGAATGGATTGGTTAGAAAGGCATCATGCATGTCATGACTGTTTCCAGAAGACAGTAACATTTCACCTTCCTAACTCGATAAAGTTCCAGTTCATTGGAAAGACATCCAATGATAATATCAAATATATCTCTACATTGAAGGCACAACAATTGTTAGAGCAAGGGTGCCAAGGTTATTTAGCTTATGTATCCACTACATCATGGTCAGAAAGAATGATAGAAGATGTGCCTATAGTGTGCGAGTTTACTGATATATTTCCAGAGGAACTACCTGGATTACCACCTGAGCGAGAGATTGAATTTGAAATATCTCTCATACCTGATACTCAGCCTATCTCTATCCCTCCGTATAGGATAGCACCAGCTGAGTTACGAGAGTTAAAGGTACAATTGCAAGAACTGTTAGATAAAGGATTCATTCATCCTAGTACTTCACCATGGGGTGCACCTGTCTTATTTGTTAGGAAAAAGGATGGGTCGATGCGGTTGTGCATTGACTATAGACAACTAAACAAGAGGACAATAAAGAACAAGTATCCTCTGCCAAGAATAGATGATCTCTTTGATCAGTTACAAGGTTCAACTGTGTATTCCAAGATTGATTTAAGATCTGGATACCATCAGTTGAAAATTAAAGATACAGATATTCCCAAGACAGCTTTTCGAACTAGATACAGACATTATGAATTCTTAGTTATGCCTTTTGGACTAACAAATGCCCCAGCAGCCTTCATGGATCTCATGAATAGAGTATTCAAGGAGTTCTTAGATCACTTTGTAGTAGTCTTTATTGATGATGTGCTTATTTACTCCAAGGATAAGTATCTGCATGAACACCATCTCAAACGAGCACTTGAAACTCTAAGGAAGAACAAACTGTATGCTAAATATAGCAAATGTGACTTATGGCTATCTGAAGTATCTTTCTTAGGCCATGTTATTTCTGGGGAAGGTATATCAGTTGATCCTACAAAGGTTAGTGCAGTGATGAGTTGGGAACGCCCGAAGACTGTCACAGAAATATGATCTTTTCTGGGTTTAGCTGGATATTATAGAAGATTCGTGAAGGACTTTTCACGAATAGCATTGCCAATGACTAGACTAACTCAAAAGGAGGTCACATTCTTATGGTCTGATACATGTGAAGCTAGTTTTCAGACACTGAAAGAATGCCTAACATCTGCACCCATCCTTACTCTACCCTCCGGGAGTGAAGGGTTTACAGTGTACACTGACGCATCTAAAGAAGGACTTGGGGCGGTTCTTATGCAACATGGTAAGTTAGTTGCGTATGCATCACGACAGCTCAGGACACATGAGAAGAACTACCCAACACATGACCTTGAATTAGCTGCCGTAGTTTTCGCTTTAAAGATATGGAGACACTACCTGTATGGTATTACTTTTGAAATCTTCACCGATCATAAAAGCTTGAAATATCTGTTTGATCAAAAGGAGCTCAATATGAGACAGAGACGGTGGCTAGAGTTGTTGAAAGATTATGATTGCACTATCTCCTACCACCTTGGTAAGGGGAACATCGTAGCAGATGCACTTAGCAGAAGAACTTATTCACCCGGGTTAGTGAGTGCTATCCACTTATGGGGTTTACTATCAACGTTAAGTGAATGGAAACCATTTGATAGTAGTGCTGATACTATAACTATTCCTCATCGATACAAACCAGAAATATGGGATAAAATAAAGAAGGGACAGGAGGATGATCCAGTCCTTAAAGACTTGAAACAACAACTTGAGAAGAATGAGATAGAGGGATTCCAGATACAAGATGGTTTACTGTATAATCATCACAGAGTTTGTGTACCAAACACACCTGAACTAAGGAAAGACATCTTACGAGAAGCTCATTGTTCTAGATTATCTATTCATCCAGGAATTACGAAGATGTATAAGGATCTTCATTCATACTTTTGGTGGTCGGGAATGAAGAAAGATATTGCTGAGTTTGTGAATTCATGTTTCACTTGCCAGCAGGTAAAGGCTTCACACCAAAAGCCACTGGGATTATTGCAACCCCTCCCTATACCTGAATGGAAATGGGAAAGCATTTCCATGGATTTCGTTACTGGCTTACCTCAGACGACTGGTAGTAAAGATAGTATCTGGGTTATAATAGATCATCTGACAAAGGTAGCACACTTCATTCCGATAAGTCTATCTTTCACTCCAGACCAGCTGGCTGAGTTATATATTACACATGTGATTCTCCTCCATGGTATCCCGAAGGAAGTAGTTTCTGATCGAGATTCACGATTCACCTCACACTAATGGGAGAACTTCATGAAATCCCTAGGTACACAACTATGCTTGAGTACAACATATCATCCACAAACAGATGGTCAGTCAGAACATACGATTCAAACACTAGAGGATATGCTACGAGCATGTGCCTTAGAATGGAAGGGATCGTGGATTAAACATTTGCCTCTTGTGGAATTCACCTACAATAATAGTTACCATACAAGTATTGGCATGGCACCATTTGAAGCACTATATGGACGAAAATGTACTACTCCTTTGTATTAGCAAGAGGTCGGAATAAAGAACCTCTATGATTCAGATAAACTTCAGGAGACACGGGAAGTTGTAGAACTTGCTAGAAAAAGACTATTAACTGCCCAGAGTCGCCAGAAAAATTATAGTGATACCAGGCGAAGAGACCTTGAATTTGAGGTAGGTGACTTTGTATTTCTCAAAGTATCACCTATGAAGGGTGTTCAGAGGTTTGGCTTGCGTGGGAAGTTAGCACCTAGGTTCATGGGTCCCTTTGAAATTATTCAACGGATTGGAAAAGTTGCCTATAGACTTGCACTTCCTCCACATCTTTCAGCAATACATGATGTATTTCATGTATCAAATCTGAGAAAGAACATTAGGGATCCAGAGCATAAGATAAGTTATGATGATTTACATGTTGAGCCAGACTTGACATACCAAGAGATACCTGTGCAAATACTTGAAAGGGATATCAAGAAGTTGAGAAACAAAGAGGTGCCTCTAGTTAAAGTATGATGGCGAAACCAAGAGTTTGAAGAAGCCACATGGGAACCTGAGGTAGAAATGAGAGAGAAATACCCGTACTTGTTTGAATGATAACATTATGTATTATGTATATGTTCATTTTAAATGACATGACGTTCATTCTCTTTAAGGTTGTTATGGTTTCAATCCTCTTTAAGGATGTTATGCCTGCATTTTTAGTCTCGAGGACGAGACTTCCTTTAAGGTTGTTATAATTGTAAATCCTTGAACTTGGTATATCTCGGATCCTATATAATAAGATCCGGCTCGTCAAGAGAAAACCAACGAAATTTGTTTCGTGTGAATCGGACTTCGTTTCGAATTGTTATGATTTTCGGAAGAAAGAGAAGTAAGGAAGCTAAGGTCATTAACCCATAATGACTGTCATTAAGACTAATTAAACATGATTAAAGAAATTAATGATGATTGAAAGCCACTAATGATCATTAGTAAACACTAATCAATAGTTAACAAAAGATAAGCGTAAGCCGCGAAAGTTAAATCGCGATTAGTGAAAGTTAATCACGATTAGTGTTAATTAAGCGTCATTAGCGAATCTAGAATCCTCTAGAATGTTCTAACTTAGGTTCCAAGTTTGGGATAAGTTTTGGCTAAAACCATGGGCCAAAACCATGGGCCGTTAAACCATGGTTAAGGTCTAAACCATGGTTTTCTAACCATGGTTAGTGGTTTTCTGGGGCCTATAAATAGACCCCCCCTACCCATTCATTCTCTACAACTTCCACTACCACCACCCCCCAAGGGCTAGGGTCGAGAGGTTGGGAGGAGGAGTGGGAGGCGAGGGAGGAGCGCTAGCGAAGCGCTGCCGGGAGAACGAGGAGGAGAAAGGTATAATCCTCTCTTAGTTGCTTCGTAAGCTAGGCTTTCAATTCATATTCATGTTCTTCCAAGCTTTGTTTTTTATTCATATTTCTTTCCGATTCGTTTTCCTGTTGTGGTTCGAGGAGAAATCTGTGTAACACCCTACTTAGGTGTGGGCGGCTATGCACGTCAGTGACCCTGTGATTCGTCACACGTTCACTCACCTAAGATGTGTGGTGTCTACCGATTCTTCATCTCTTGTTGTTGAGTATATTCTTTCAGTTTCGTTGTTATTTTCCTCTGTTTTGATTTTATAGAGGAAACTCTTTTCGTTTTTATGTTGAAATATGTCCCGATAAAAAGAAAAATTTTGCCAAAATTTTCCAAGAAATATGTCCCGATATAAGGGGAAACTCTACCGAAATTTTAAGAGAAAATATGTTCTTGACGTTCTTCGCGTTCTTCGTTTGTTATTCGCATGTTCTTAGCGTTTTGATACGAAAAATGAAATTCGATCTTTTCAGGAGCCTTAAAATAACCTTTCTAAAAACGAAACTCGATAAAGCCTTGCATACACAAGAGAGAGCTCGGTTAGGTAACGAAATCCTTCCTTTTGCTGTTGGGTTTTCATACGAAATTATTGAAATTCTTGATTTTGTGTTCTTTGCTACGAAGAACCCTAATTTTGGTTATTTTTGAAAAAGTCTGAAGAATTGCTTTGTGATTCCTTCTAAAATAAGATTTACGCATCAAATTGATGCGTTGGCTCTGAAAGTTAGGGTTTGGGAGTTAAAATAGGCATAAATAGGAGTATATATATGGTTATGAATAATATATATGTGAGTCGATACTAAGTATTGCGGTTTATGCAAATCAAAGACTTAACGAAAGAATTACATCATGTGAATTGGTGTGATTTGAGTTGGATCCTGAAAAGGATCATGTGTCACGTTAAGGATGACTGGGAGTAGAACTACAAGTCGGGCATGCAACCTGTAGGTTTGTCGGAAGGAACCCGTATTGGCGTTTCCCTACCTAGGTGGTACACGGTTGCCATGTTATGATAAGTGTGCACGAAATGAATGTTTTGCAACGCGTGGTACCGGGAGCCAATATATTCGGGTTGGAACGACGGAAGATGTGGTCGTGCCATGTGGAGGCACGGGTAGTTCAATAGCGGCTGGGTCACGATAACATGTATTAAAGCCGCTAGGTTATATGATTAAATGTTAGCCTGAGGTTTTAAGCAACCGAGTCCTCGAGGACGGTGTGCTCTTTTGTTTTTCCAGGCTAAGGGTTGAGACCCTGTTTAATAAATGAAAAGGAAATTGTCAGGGTGGTATTGGAGGATTGGTTGAGGCGACGTGCGGCAGCATAAGCTTACCAAGATCAACACAATCTCCAATCCTGAAGCATCCACAGCTTCGGAGTCCAAGAATGGTGGGGTTCCCTTGGACTAATCCCTGATGTGGAATAGAAAGGAATAGGACCTAAATTAATGAAAATGAATGAAATTTTTGTGATATCAATGAATTTTGAAAAATTACACAATTTGTTTGCTTTTCTCTTCTTTGTTACTTAGCATTCGCTAATTTTTATCCTATGATTTATGGAAAACCCAACAGGTATCGGTGAGCCATCGCAAAGACTCTAAAAAAATAAATCATCCAGCTTACATACTAGACATCCAGCCAGCCACAGTAGCTTTACTTTCTTTAAGGTAGTTAGTAATCTTTTGTATATTTCCCTTTCAAGCTGATGTACATGTAAATGGTTATAGTGGAACAATGTATCATTTGAACTTTATTTTGTGAATGGAAAAGTGTTGAAATACTTTCTTCTGAGTATTTTTATTTGCAGTCTATTTCTGAATGTTAGTTGTGATTGTTGAATAAATTATTGCTGAGTAACCAGATCCGGATATGGGAGGATCCGACGGCCCAGGAAACGGGGTCGTTACATGTGCAGACCCCCAATCTGGCACGACGGAGAGGAGTGGAGGATACGGATGAGCCCATCCCCAAGGAGGGCTCAAAGGAGGAGCATCGCCAGTAGAAGCAGCAACACCACCACCTTTAGGAGCACCAAGGGGATTCAAATCCCCACAAATCAAAAAAAATCAAAAAATTCTAAAAAAATCCAAAAAGAAGAATAAAACAACACAGCATTGAGTCTCTAGGAGATGAGAAAACTACCTTAGATGCAGCACCCACACTAGTTTTTCCTACAGTTTCAATTCCCTTTTCTACATGTCAGTCGAGTCATGTACAGAGTCCGAGTCATAGTTCGAGTCTTGTACAGTTGCATTCTGATTTCTAGATGGATAAAAACTCAAAATGACTTGGAAATGGAAAGGATGCGCCCTGAGGATGTTGAAGTTGAGATCCATTTCCTTGAATTAGTGGATATGGTTCTTGTATTTAACAAGTACCTAAAGGTGAGATGCACATCTAGTAGGACTAGGAGAAAGAAGAACACGGGAACTGTGAAATATGTGTTATCCATAGGCACTACTAGTGCAACTAGAAATGAGATACTAAGGAAGAAGAGAGACTTAGGCACCCACTTTGTTACTAGTTGAATATATGATAGTTCTTTTGCTCGTACTCTACTCAACAATAGATCCTCTATTAATCTATTGCCTTATTCCCTCCTATATCATCTAGGTTTAGGTCCTCTTAGGAGATCACGAAAGAAAAAACACACATATACAAGAGGTAGACAATGTTGAGGTACCTCTCAACAAACACTAGAGTTTACATCCCTAGTTGGGCGCAAATGCTAGGATAACATTGTAAAGGTTCAGGACGATATCAGTAAAGCAAATGGCGTACTCTTGTTGTGGTCTCGAGTAAGAACCACAACAAACTCAACAAATAATAAAACACCTGGGTCTTATTTCATGTGGATGTCTGCTACCGATCAAATAGAATAGAAAATTGTACTAGGAACCAATATCATCAAAGAAAGCATCGACTTGTGATCAAAATGGAGTAAGCGGATGAAGTTGATATAGTAAAACATGGAGAAAGAAGGATCGGTGATGGAATCCTCCACATAAATCATCGTCTCAACAAGATTTCCAAGGTCAAGAACAGGAGACTCATACTTAGAGTGGATATACAATGGCATAATGGGGATAAGTTAGAGAGATCATCGAATACCATGAAGCATGGCTCAACTTTGTGAGGGTCGTCAAGGAGACGCGGTCTCTTGATCCGACAGATCAGATAAGCAATCAGAAAGTGAGATCGAGTGCCATGACAGAGATGTGTCCTCTCACAGATATCCCCTAGGGAGTAATGCAAAGTCATCAGTGAAAATTAGGGAAATGATAGCATCTAACTGGTCCTCATAAAATCTATTACTATCATCAATCAGGAGGATAAAAGGTTTATATAAGGGTCTATCAAAATCAGAAAGATCCAAACAATTACTCTCATATAGCTCCCTAGACTGAAATGGATCAAGATATTCATTGTTGTTTAAGAAGTGCCTAAGATAAATGGGGTCAGGAAAGTCATGACATGAAAAGTGGAGTGTCTCATAGGACGATTGAAACGACAAGGGTAACTGGATAGGTATGTAAAATCGAAAGCTCATCATGATTGTATCATCATATATAGTCATAATTGTCACATCAATCATTTCCCATGACTAATGCTCATTCACAGATTCATCAAGAAGCTCATCATACCGATCATGTTTTGCATGTCCCAAAAATCCCACTCTCATTCCAATTTGAAAATCACCTTGTTCAATATAAGCAGTATCCCAATCACGGGCTCTAACTAGTAGCACAACATGCCTCAGAGGAAGAGAATAAGGTACGGGTGGGAACGAAGAGGGCATGAAGAGAAAGCGTGGAACAAAATATCATACAATATATCGACCATGCGGGGATTGATCTCATATCGGACACGACAAAAGTGTGGTTCAAGAAAAGATTCATCTTGAATCGGACCTGTGAGATGAGCGTGATGTGGGTGAAAAGAAGTTGCAAGATCTGGCTAAAGGGAAACATGACCCATCGTCACAACGTAGGAAGTGACAAAAAAAGAACACATAAAAATGACAAAAACTTAAAGATTGGTAAAACTCAAAGAAAGTAAAACAAAACATATCCAAATCACAATCAAACACAAAGCAAACTCCAAATTCACCTACTCAACTCAACGGCGACCATGAGAGTTCAGTTGTTATCTTTGTAATTTTAGATGTAGATGATTTAAAAAGTTATTTAACAAGCTCACATGTGCAATCTCCTATAATAGTTTGTGTCTATGTCGATGACGCACGCCTACTTAAACATAAGTCTACTTGAATTACATTCGGAGACGAGTTCTTACAGCAAAAATAGGACCTAAAAGTTAGTCCAAGCGCTTAGGAAACAAGTCCAAGGCATTGCATTCTAATCCTTAACTGTACATGCCTCACTCGCTCTGAAGAGTACCAGTGTACAATGTGGGAGTTGCTCTTACCAAATTAGTGAATATGTTACGTTTAATGTTCTGGTCAAGTGGGGTTAACATTTCTGACTATATCTAGGTTATCACTTTTTCCGATATTTTCAAATAATGTCTAACGATTTTCCAATTCCTTATTATTGCCTAAGTCTAAGAAATCAAGGGAAGGAATTTAGAAGAGCCTATGCGCGACAATCTATGAATGTGTGTGCGTACCTGACTCCAGTAGCCTACATGCACTATGATCCGTGTATAAAATAAATCTATATTATGTGAGTGCAAGCACGAACTGACCCATTAGGAATTGGAAGTACATATTAATTTATTTGGCTAAGTACGATCGATCTATAGGTACATAATTCTTGAATTATGATTTGGACCTAGTGCTACCTGTCTCAACCAAATAAAAACCTAGAATTAGATCTCAAGCATATAAAACAAAGAAAAAGAAAGTGGGAAAATACAAAACACAAGAAACAAAATAAAACAAGTGGAATATTGTGAATGAAATGTAGAAGGCGTTAAAAACACGATAAAAACATGTGAAGTTCCCCAAGTGAATAAACTTTTGGTAAACAGACCCGTGAAGTATCTAGGTGTCTGAGAGTATCAATTATTACAATTATTTATTTAAATCACTCTTTGACCAAAAGTAAAATAAAACCTAAACTATGCTACACTATTGTTCTTCTCAGCATCTTACTTAGCTTATGTTGCTATATCATGTCGGCTCGGTCTGAATGAGTCGGACTTCACCTTGCCCGAGTGCCTCGGTTCTCCTAAGAATTCCTTCATTAACCATAGATAAGGTTCATGCATTGGCACAACCAATAGGAAAACTCCTCACCTCAACTAGATTGTAATCAGATCCCGTAAAATAAACTTAACCAAGATATGTGGAAAGTGTAGTTGTTTAATATCTAATAAAGAGTTTAAGAGTAATACTAGTTACTTAGGTGATCTTGTTAGATATAAAAGTTCAGTCACCGCTAGAGTTAGCGGAACCTAAAGAATAAAGTCCCTGATAAACCTAAAGAACATTAAAACTCATGGTTTGTGAAATTCTGATAGAACTAAGTGTGTTAAGGTCAACTTAGTCTTAGTCCGTGATCTAAGCAATTAAGATATAGTTTCCCAAAAAGATGGGACAATAATAGGAAGAAAGGGCGTATTTCTGATTTTTTAAAGATTTTTTATGTCAATTTTTGACACAGGTTTTTTGGAAGTTTGCAAAGTTTTATATGATTTTTTGGCTATGCAACTATTTTTAAAAAATATTTTGAGATTTTCAAAAATAAACATGCAGTTTTGAAAAGTATGTAGAACATGAAAAATATGCAAACATATGCTACTCAACGCACGCCACCCAGCTTCACGCCTCTAAATTCAAGTGGTTGAGGAAGATGAGCGAGAACAAGTGTTCGATAAAAATACATGCTCTCCTAGACCTGCTGGGTGCATGCCCCTTTGTGTACACCATTCACGCATTTTCTTTTAGTATGTTGTGTGCACATGCAAAAACCACGAGATTTCTTATAATTTTATTATAAGTACAAGACAAGAGATGTTAAATAAAGTGTAAGGCAAGTAGATGATTGTCTACGGGGATTGGATATTTTGTGTGAATTTTTATTATATTTAAAAGGACATTTTTTATATTATTGAAGTAAATTGAATCATATTTTTCTTTTAGTTCCTAATATCTTAATTGGTGTTGAAACTTGTGTCATTAGGTTCTAGACATCATGAGGATAACAAAAATATTTTCTGAGAAGCTTTAAGATTTTTCTGTTATTTTTTGTAATGTTTGGAATTGTCAAGTGTATTTGTGTAACTTTCTGAAAACTATGGGGATGGATGCAAATAAAACTAAATCTAGGGGTAGAATTGTAGTTACTTAAAATATCTAGACAAAATCAAATTTTTGTTTTTTCATAATGAAAAGGGATAATTACATGTAAAATAAACAAAACTATAAAATTACATAATTGTAGGCAATTCCCTTGGATATTTTAATAATAGAAATGGTGTTATTATATTTTAATGCACGAGCAATTTGTAACTCCCATTGCTTTATTTTTAATGCACGAGCACTTCATCCCATGGTAGGTGACTGACAAACCCAAAATTAACCCTGTTAATTACGTGAAATCAACGTTTAATATGCGCTCCTTGTAGCAGACAATTCGGATTAATCAAAAAGACCACTAAATTGAATTAGCAATTAAAGCGAGCGGTCGGATTGTATCTTATTGGGCAAGACCAAGGTCGAACTCAGAGAGTCCATTGTCTACCAAGGTCAATTACTACTCGATTTAGAGATAGGTTTTCAAAGGAACATTTTTTATTTTTTTTTATGCAAATAAAGATGGCATGCCGATTCGGAGTTTAGGAGCTAAAATATATATTTTTATAAAATTATATCCAAAACTCCTAAAAATTGTCTGGAATGTGAAATAGGGCGAAATGAATGCACTCTATTTTTTTGGAATGTTTGGATGCAAAATGGATTTATTATTAATTAATGATGCATTCAGGGTGATTTTTTGCAAATTACATTTCAGAAATAGAAAACCTATTTATTTATCAAAAATAAAATTATCCTACATAGGTCTAATCAAGATGTATCCAAGAAAATTAAAGATCCTAAAAATAATGGGTCTACAACCTATTAAAAACTAATTACCCTAATAACCATTTTATTTATTATGACCTGAATACACATGCGAGTGCAATGAATTTTGGGCACAAAAAAGAGCAATTAAATGTAATCTACTATGAATTTTTGGAAGTTTTTGCAGTATATCAATTTAATAGCTCATAGCAGATAAAATGTGAAATTTTATACAAAAATAATCATATTAAATTAATCATAGCTCATAAAAATCCAATCAAATGCACAAATGATACAGAATTAAATATTCTACACAGTGCTATTTTTGAAATGATAAAACGGTGACAAAATGAACTCAAATTAATGCCTGAAGACATGTGCCTAAATGCGAAAAAGAAAAAAATAAGAAAATAAAAACTTGAACATGGATGAACTTGTAATTACCAAAATTGGGGAGGGGGTAATTTGCGTAATTTACCCACTAGTGTGTGTCGTACACGTAATCTCCAATTGGGGGAGGGGGTATTTTGCGAATTCTTGATCAGCAGGGGCATTGGTGCAAAATGCTAACTTAGCATGTGCACCTCATGTGTTGATGGTTGGCAGGGGTGCTTTGGAAAATTGCGGATGTCGATGCGACTAGGTGGAGGGAAGCTGCGACGGATGGTGGGCGGAGCGGTCGTGGTACGGACGGGCCGGTCGAGGCAAGGCATCGACGGCAACCTGATGATTCACCTACTCTATAGGGTCGTTTTAGCAAAATCTCCTTAGTAAATCACTAATTAAACCCCTTAAAATCAATTAATTAATATTCACTACTTGTGTTAAAATTGGGGATAAAATATGTAATTAAATAACAATGATTTTTATCTGGATTGATCTTATTATTTTATGTGTAGTTGATCATTACTTTAACCTAATTCTTTCTCCAATTTATTCTTTGATTAAGTAACTAACTTGGTATAAATAATTAAAATCCATAAAAAGAGCAAAACCAAGAGAAAACACAAAAATCTGGTTTTGTATAATTTATATCTTTGTTGTTTTTTATTTTACCTTTTTTAACCTATAAAAATCCATGAAAATTTGATTAATTATGTATATATTGTATATAAACCAATTTATTAATTAAAATAAAATTAAAAGTACAAAAAAAGTCTCATTTGTTTGTCCGACTTGAAAGTGTATATGGACGGCCATATGATGGAGGGTATAGGATTATGTATATTTTTCTCTCCCTCACATTGGAACAAGGGGCCTCTCGAGTGCCCTATTACTCAACATAAGTAAATTTTTATTTTTGTTGATAAATGTGTCTGTCAAGAGAACTCGGAGTCATCGGCCTTTTTTTCTCCAGAGTACACCAGGGCGTATCTCTTTTGAGTATCTAAGATCGACACCCAGACTTGTATCACTATACGATGCAGAGCCCTTTTTTGGTGCTAGTCTTACTCCTTGATCCTAAATGCGTTTGGTTCAAGTGGACACTTTGAAAGCGGTTGGGAGCACTCGTTTTTGGTGGAAACTCATAGAATTTGACTTTGTAATGATTGAGCTTTTCTTTGAGTATTTCTTTCTTTTCTTTTTGGCTAGCTCTACTGCTTTTACCAAGAATTGGCGTACATTGATCAACAACTAAATTAGTTTCATAAAAGATAGCACGTGAACTTGTTCACATACTGGATAGGGTTTACTGACACTCAGGTTTCTTGAAGGCTTCATTAACTTTATCCCATCCTCGAGCATCATTAGATCGGGTCTAGTCTCAAATCTCCAGTCCTAGTTCTCCAAGTGATAATTCAACTCATCTCATCAATCATGCAGTTGTGAAAGTGATGTGTTGATCATACTCTTTAGAGGGTAGAGTTAAAGAGTACAATATATCTCTCAAATCTTTCAAAGTAGGGGAATGTGGATAATTAAGTTTCAAAAACCCTAATGACTAAGGTTAGTTAACCTAGACTCTCAAGATCTCAAAAATCCAATGTCTTCAAATCCTCAAGCCTTGAGTGATAGTGAATGTGTCAGGAATATACCAAGTAAGGAATGTATGGATGCATGAGATGCTTGATGAAATGCAAGATCATGAGTGATTTTTTTATTTTTTTAAATAGGTATTAGAATAATATACATAATATACACAACTTGTAGCCATCCTCTATGTTAGATGAAAATAATTAAAGTGCGAGCTATGGATAAAGTATGTAGAATATATACAGACACACCCCCTATACTTAGCTTGTACTATGTCCTCATGGCACAAAGTAAAATGTAGACATAGCTCGTACTAAGTATAGATGAGCCAAAAAGAATAGAAGTGATGTATAAACAATGGTACAAGCCCTCCTATACTTAAGCTTAGGTCTGCCTAAGTATGATCGAATAATTACAAGTGGGGAACTGGGTATATTTACGGATGTACAAGGTCAAGGAGGTTTGCGAAGGACCTTCTTACGGGAGTGGGGTGGAAGGTAGTATGAATATGTAGATGGCGGTGAAGAGGGGGATAAAGAAGACCATCCATCATCAGAGTCGTCCTCATGAGAATAGTAGTCGTACATAGAGGATCTCCAACTATTGTCAACCAGAGGTAAGTTCCCTTAGATCATAGTTGTACTTATTGAACTTATTTGATGAACCACTTTAGGACCGGCCAAGGACTCTTCGAAAATCACACGGTGTCTAAGATCAAAGGTGACTTTCTTAGTCAGTTTGTTTCCTTGAGAACCATTGGGAGGGACAGTCTTCATCTCCCTATCTTGAGTAATCGATGTAGCATTTATGAGTTCCTCGTTAGATGAATCCCCATAAAAGTCGACCAATTCTTGTAGGGTCATACATTGCTTCGGACGAGGGAGCATGTTTCCGGTGGCTTTGAGATTGTTGGTTGGTGTTGCTGATGTCATCTCCTGATAATCATGAATTTTGGTGACATCGGAGGTTTCCTGAGTTGGTTCCGTGTATAGTTCAAGTATCTCATGAATTATTGCCGACTCAAAGATTGAACCACTTAAATAATCGTGACGATCCTCAGAAATATGGTCCAATTCTTCATAAGCTCCAAAATCTTGATTCCTCAAAGGAGTTGTATTAAGGTGAGAATAGGTGATTTTTCCAACAGTCGGTCTCTCAGGTGACTCTCCTAGGGCACGTATTGGTTGTTCGTGAGAAGAGGTCTGATTATGTGAAGTATTTGTCTCGTGATCACAACTGGCGGTTTCAAGTCAGGTTTCCTCGGAGCAGGTCGTGTCATTGAGGCTTTGTGCATTGTGGTCTAAGTTCAGAAATTTGATGTCTTGAGTCTCACAATCGACAATCGCATTAGCAGAGGCTAAGAACAGCTTTCCTAAAATTATAGGAGACACACACAACTTTTCGGGGTACTCAATGCCAGGGACAATAAAGTCCACTTTATGTTCTTTACCTCAAAAATTTACGATGACAGAAACAATCCCACGAGGTCTTTTGGTGGATCTATTCGGCAATTGAATGATCACCCTGGTCTTTTTGAGTTGTTCGAGTTTGAATTGGTCAAAGACGGACTTGGGGAGGATGTTTAATGTAGAATCATCGTCTAACCGAACATGAGTAAATAAGGTATCCTCAATTTCACATGTGATCTGAGCCAACCGTTTGACTTTGCAGTTGTTGATTTCATACACCAAAGAGTTGGCCATAGATATGATATTCAGTCCTGGATCGCTTCTTGCCCATCTTTTTAGGATTTAGTCGAGTCTTCACAAATTGCTTAGGATCTGGCACATATTCTATGGCCTTGATCAATGGAAGTTCTAAGATCAAACTTTTGTAAAATTCTTCCATTTCAGAATTGTCTAATTTTTTTGTTTTTTCGGTATAATGGTCAGTGGTCAAGGTTGGTGGTGACTCCAGCTATACAGAAGATGTCGGTGTCTTAGTATCATTTCTGCCCACGAGATGATCTCACTGGAATAAACCTCGATACCAAGTTTAGCACATTCTATTTTTTCTGCTTCCAACGCTTTTCTGAATTCATTCCTCAATTCTTCCACATTTATTTTTATTTGCGAGTATTCATCCTCTAGTGCTTGCTTAGTAAGATTAATGGATTGGTTGGAATGATTTTGCTGATAGATTGAGGTTCCATACTCAGCATGCCTAGACATAGGTACACATTTCTGAGTTGAGTATGGGTTTGTTGCTACGATAGTATGAGCATCAAAATCGAGTATCCACCGACAGTGGGAAGGTGGAATTGTATCCTAAATCCCATTCTCTATGCATGAGGGATCATTGAATGCAAAACAAGAGGGACTATGAGGTTCAATCCAATTAGAGTGAATATAAGATGTAGGCATCTCTATTTGGTCGTCGTCAGGAAGTTCAAGGGTACAAGGTGTATGGGTGTAATCTTAACCCATGCAGGTCGACCGATCATCATTCTCAATAGGTGTTTGCTTAAGGTATATGTAATATTGGCTAGCAAACTTTTGGGTAGAGGGTGTGCTAGACTGGTATGGGAGGGTATCGGGTAGGTAAAGTTATAGAAGGTGAGAAGTATGAAGAAGTGATGAAGTCGGGTGAGGTGGTGAAGTCAATCAAAGTTCTGACTTCAGGGTTTGTATATGAGGTGGATCGGGAATACATGATGGAGAAGAAGAAGATGATGATCAAAATAAGGAGAGAAACATACACAAGACAAACAACAAAACAAACCAGTTGATTCACCCACTCGACACTTGTGAAGGCACATCAGGGTTTTGGTTGCTTATCTTTTCAATTTTAATTTAGTGATAAAGCAATCTTGGAAATTAAGCGGAGCTGTTAGGTACCGAAATATTTTAGAAAGACTATCCCGAGTTCATATAACTAGTTGCATCTAGTTTCAATCAGTATGGGTGTAAGTACGAACCGTTAGACGGCTACCCGTGTTACATGAGGACGGAGCCTTTCACGGTGTCCTCTAAACCATCCACTCTGCTAAGGGAAGTCAAACCGTAAAATGGTCACACAAAACCCTCATTGAGAAGTAGCTAGTTGTTTATAATAATAATAGTCTGAATGAAAATTTCGGATTTTGGCTCTACCCTAAGTATGTGATCTGGTCCCTACAAACAATGTGTGGGATTCACTCTACCAGACACAAGGGTAAATTTTATGTCAATTTTAGTTACAGTCGCCTTGATTAGCAGTCCCGATTTTAGATTAGGGTTATCACTAAAGTTTTTAGATGAGCACAGAAATTCATGCCTAACGAGCAGTCCCAATTCCTTTAATTCCTAAGTTGTAAAGCTGAGGAGAGAGAATCAAAAGAGTCAATGCAAGCGTAAATCAATGTTGCATGCCTAAGAAGAAGACTTACAGTGATTCCTTGCATTCTTCATGTGGGATGCACTACAAGGAGTTTTTAAAATTTACATTAAATGATATGCACAGAGGAAAAACACCCTATGTAGATAGTTCTATTAGCATGAAAGAATCGATTAAAAATTTAGTTAAGTTGATTGATCTACCAGTGCGTATAGTTAGTGAAAGATGTATTGCCTACAAATTACGAGCACAGGTGATGAATCTCCATTCATCACTCTTTATTCTTTTATTTTAGCTAGATTTCTTGGTAAAATACCATGTAGATACTTGTAAATATAATAAATTATCAAAAGGCGTGCTTTATGTAAATAGCAATAATTAGCATGTTTTTGTGCAAAAATAAAAGAATAAAGAAATAAAGAAAAAGGGAGAAATATTTAGAATAAATATTGAGTGACCTAAACCCAAGGGAGGGCTAAACATTGGCCTGATCGCAAAATAAAATGAGTAGAGAGAGATAGGGCCATTCACCTTATATTCTCCCTTCATGTACATATTGTATTTTATTTTCGTAAAAACAAAATAATAAGTTTGTATTAATTTGTACTTATTTCTAAAAAATAAAATAAAATTGAGAAAAATAAAATAAAAATAAAAATAAAATCATTTCTTTCTCTCACCCTTGTACATACCATGTATATATGTGCCTTTACCTATTTATTTTACCCTTGTAAATAAACAATAAAAACCAAATAAAAATTAGTTTATAACCCAAATTTTATGTTGTAAATCAATAAAATATAAAAATTGGGATAATTGTAACAAAATAAACTAATAAAAATAAAATTTAATTTTCAAATAAATAAATAAAAATCACTAAAAAATAATTTAAAAATAAGAAACAATTTTCATGTTGTAAATATTTTGAAATAAAATCTTTTTCTATTCCATTTGAATTTTTAAATAATTTCTAAATCCTAAATTCTGATTGGTCCACGGAGGAACGTTGACCCCCAGTCAACTGCCCTCCTGGACAATTTCGTGCGGATCTTTGTTTCGACCCGACTTCTCCAAATTTTCGCGTCGTGATCCGCCTCCCATTTTCCCAAACCCTGAGCTCTGATTGTAGAGGCAAGATCCACGATCCATGCCCATCATCCTTCTTAGGGGTCCGAGCCTTGGAATGCGCGTCCGATCCCCATCTTCTCAGACCCCTACTCATATATAGCTTCACCTCCAGCCGCCATTCCACTCATCTTTGGCCACCGTCTTCGATCCCAGGACCTCCATTCCCTTGCCTTGAGTGACAGCGAGCTTGAGGGAGTGTTGCAGCGAGGAAGGAGGCACACTAGCCCTATATCCGGCGACCAACCTTGTCGCGCTCCGCCACCGGCGAGGTCGAGCCTCTGGAGGCGTCACTCCATTGAGGCGAGGACCCTAGGAGGTAGCTGACCTCCAGCACAGACGTTCGCACCCATCAGGTACCTTCTCTAGCCTCTAGACCACCGTAGATTTCGACTTTTCGATTTCCGACCACCACCCTTTGCCGACCATTTCCCGACGCCCCGATCAACCATTTGCCCTTCCGACCACACCTACACCCCCACGAGACTCCTCTCCACCTTCTCCACCCAGCCACTCCCCCTGGTTCTCCACGGAACCAGGAATCGACTCTCCTCCACCGTCGCTCGCCGGAGAGCATCGCCCCGCCTCCTACGTCCACCCACTTCGCCCACTAATGGGTCGAGGCAATTTTCCCTCGACCCAGTGAGCTTCCTGTGCAGGATTGAAGGAAAAAGAGAGTCCTGACTACTGAAGAACAAGAGCTCCAGGTCTCCTTCGTCGCCGGAGCACTCCGGTCACTCCCGACCTCATCGTAGCTTACCAGTAGTCGCGGACCACCTTCAGCTTCGATTCGCCCATCATAGTTGCATCGGAGGAGCCCTTAGGCACGTGCAATGACCAAGCGAAGTTCGCCGGCAACCAGTTCATCCAGAGGTCTTCTCTGTCGTTCGATCGAGTCTCTTCGCCAGGTCTTATCTCCACCGTCCATCTGCGGGAGGCTCGTAGACGTCCGATCCATTTGAGGATCTGATCTTGGACGTCCATCGCCGAAGGGGTATCCACGAATCACAGTCGGCAGATCTGAGGTGGACCGCCTTCAGCCTTTGGATCTGAATAATAAGGCTAAATTTCACTTAGGCCCTTCTGCTTTTGCATTTAATTTTTAGTCCTGTAATGATTTGTCGTAGTTGTTTTTAGTTTGGATAAATTACAGTTTGGACCTTAGAGTTTCAGATATTGCATTTTAGTCCCTCTGTGTGTGGTGCACGTGCTTCGACACGTGATATTTCTGGGATAATTGCATGTATGGGCTTGGGTTTATGGAATGTTATGAATTGAAAGTTTAGTTTACATATTTGCATTTATGCCCCTGTGCGTAATGGATTAGGACATGTGCGAATTTGATGTGAAATTTGCATTGAGCCCCATATAGTTTTCGCACGTATTTTATTTAAGCCCTTGAAACTTATTTTCTTTGCACTTTGGTCCCTGTGTGTTGTGCCTCTTCTATTGGTTGAATAAAATAGCAAACTAATTCCAAATCTCTTGAAATTTGGATACGTGGCCCCTACCACTGTGTAAAAATTTCAATATTTTTTTGGGACAATTTTATTCTGATTTTCTATTTTTAAAAATTCAAAAACCCTCATTTTTGTTACTGTTTGAATTATAAAATCAACTAAAAATATTAAAAAGCCTTCAAAAATTCTAAAAAATTGTGGTCGTTTGTTTTTATGTAATGTTGCTTCAATCCAAATTTTGTTTGATTTGGATATATAAAAACCTTAAAAATTGAAAAACCCTAAAAACCTTATAAAATCATTAAAAATTCTAAAAAAATAAAAAAATGCAATTTCTTCTTCCATGTTAGGATTTTATTTGTAATTTTTCATAAAATTGTCTTCAGATTTTTAGTTGCTATTTTTATATCTTTAACAAGCCTTTCAAATCTGGATGCACAGTAGCTTCCTGTTTTTGCCTTATTTCATTTTTATAAAATCAATTAATAATCATAAAAATCTGAAAAAATACCAAAAACACTTAAAAAGTTATAAACCCCAAAAATATTTTTATTTCAATTTTCTGAATTATTTCTATTGTTAAATAATTCCTTGAGTGTGCTCTTTTTATCCTTGTTTTTTTGTTCTTCATAATTAAAAGTCACAAAAAAAATTTAAAAGCCCATAAAATCCACCAAAACATTTTTTATATTCTACTGGATTTTCGACAACTTCATAGGTTTTTTAAGCCAGTTTGTACTCCTTGAGTTCGACCCTGGTCGCTATACCATGTTAAATAAAATAACGAGATCGTTGTTTGACTTTATTTACTGATTACTTTATTTTGGTGGTCTTCGATTTTTTCTTGATTGACCGAGGTTTGGGTCCCAACCACACAGAAAGTGTTGAAACAGACCCGACACACCGCAAAAAAATTCAGTCTGAATTATTAAAATTTATCAGGAGTCAAAGAGAGATGGACCTTGCGAATAATGCAGAAAATTAAATCTAAACTAACTCTCTCACACAAAAATAAAAAATTCCAACTTCTTCGCCCCTTGAATTATATCCAAAAATTTGCTCTGAGTAATCTGCGAAGAGAGAATATGTGGTTAGTACCTATCTCGAGAGAGAGAGAGAGAGAGATGCAAAAATATAATGCAGAAAATAAAATACAAAAAAATAACACAGAAATTATTATCACAAAAATTAATAACATAAAATAATTTAAAACCCTAAAAATACGTCGTTTCCCTACAACGGTACCATTTGATGAATGCGGAGATCGTCTCTTTAATAATCGAAAATTGTAATATAAATGACGATCTTCGGTCAATCAATGACCATAATCTTTGAATATTGTGGAAATTTTATACTTGGTAAGCATGCCAAGGTCGAACCAGGAAATGATGATTTTTAGTTGCGTGATTTTAAATTAAAATAAAATAATTAATTAATATTCGATTAATTTATATGTCAGATAATAAAGAGAAATATCTTGCTCATGCAATGCAAAGAAAATTTAAACAGAGCGGATGATGGAGTGCGGGATATGTGATTTATGATTTTTAATCCGAAAATATCGATTACTATCCTTGAAAGTTATTCACATAGTAAAATATTATATTTTCAAGCAAATATTTAAATTAATCCCAATCTGCAAACAAAGGAGACAATACATTGATTCATCCTCATGCTAAATTGATCAATGATAATGTCGAGGCAGAATATATATCCTCAAAATTCCTAAGATTTAATTCCTAAAATAATGGACAATAATTTGACAGGAATAAACCTTAATTAGTCCTCTGTAAAATATTAATTTTGTAGGAAAAATCATCAATAATCACAAGGAATTAATCAAATTAGATTCCTCAACCAAATTCCTGTAAAAGATATCATTAATTTTCTCCTTAAAATAATATGTAAAATATGTCAATTATTATGCATAAATTAAAATCACTCCTCAAATAATCATCATTGATAAATATTCTTTGATCTGTCCAGAAGATATGTAATATGAAAGAGCACAGAATAAGCTTCAAAATGACATACTAAAACCAGAGTTCGGATGAAAGAGATATGCTCAATTGAAATTGCAGGGACTAAAATGGAAATAAAATGAAGTATATCTTTCAAACAGGTCCCTAGTAGGGACTTATCTATAATATCCAGAAGTCGAAAGGGCTTTCCTAAAAATACACCAGGGGGTATATCTGCAATTCATCTAATTCTGGAGGGTATGCGTGTAAAAATTCCAACGTACCACGTGCAAGGCACATGTCTCCTAAAGCGAGGACCTTTGTGCAATTTCTTGAAATTTCATGGGTGCCTGTGAAATTTCCCTCCCACGCACATGCGAAGCACATCCGCACATGGCTTTGGAGTGGCGGGGCTAAGGCTCTGGTTGCAAAGCAGAAGCTTGGGAGCCAAGCCTACACGTGGTAGATTTCAGAAGTTTGGAGCACCCGAACCTCTAGGCGTGGGCTCAGGTTCGGGGAAGATACACGTGGTGTCTTTGGTGGTTGTCGGATTGGGGCAAACCCTAATCCAACGGTAGTGGGTGGTGGTGGAGCCTCGTCTGGTGCTGGAGGTGGCGTGCGAAGGGCGGAGCTCATGGCTCAAGCGAAGGCACAAAGGTCAGCCGACCTCAAGAGACACATGCTCGAGGTTGGTGTGATGCTGGTGAGGCGGAGCTCGGTCGGTCGATACACGAGCGGGGGAGCTCGATGGCGAAGGCTGGAGTGGGCTGCAGCAGGACGGAAATGCGAGGGCGGCACATCGGGTTCGTTGGAGGCGTAGCAGGCGAAGTGGGGGAAGCAGCATGCGAGGGAGCAGGGTAGCGCAAGCTATGGAAGGATCGAGGTTCTCCTGATGGTGGTCAGAGCGAGGTCGAGCGAAGGATGCTTGTATTTCGAGGTGGAAGTGTGGATGAATGACATTGGAGACTTGAGATGATCTAGGTGAGCCTCATCGGAGTCGAGAGAGAGCTCGATGGAGCTACTCTCTGATCTTAGCCTTGAGAAGACCATAGGAAGAGTCTTCAAAGCTGAACAACTTCCTGGAAGAAGAGCTGCAGCAAGGACCCTTGACTCCTTGGATCACGCCACATATAGGACCGTATTCGCATCCCCTTGCTCTCTGATGTTATCACCTACGAAGAACACAGGGGCCGATGGCTTTTCTCACTCGATTGAAGGATGGGAAGCGAAGGCGATGGAGGTGTGGCTATATAGGAGGAGGAGGGGGGAACGGTTACACGGACGTGGCAGTAACGGACATCGAGGGCGGCAACGTTACATGTAGGAGGTGGAGGGAGGACTTAGACAGAGCTGATGGGTAACAGCCAAGAGGAAGAAAAAAGGGCCACATGCTGGGCACGTGACTGAGGGCAGGAAAGGTTACGTGTGTGGCATGTGACCAGGTTGGAGGAGAAGAGAGGAAATGGGGTGACACGTGGCACGCCCAGGGACTGCCATGTGGCACCCCAATAGTTCGAAATCAAAAAGGGAAATAAAAATGGAAAAGAAATAGAATAGGACCTCGTATTGAAAAACTTCCTTCACAAAAATTATTTGTCTCGACGAGATCTATACCTTTCATGAAGGAATCGGGGGCAAAAAAGGTCATCTGTACAAAGTGGTATTTTTAGGGTTCCCCATGTGTATAGAAAACTGATTTTTTGGAGTTTTGTAATTTTTAGTGATTTTGATGAGGATAAAAATTATAAAAATATGATAAATACAAGAAAATTAATTACACATTAATCTATTTTTTATTTTTAATAAATAAGAAAATAGGGAAATAAAATAGAAGTACAAACACATGAGTTTTGTACATACTCATAGAGGATACTCGGACACATTTAGTTTCTTTGATTTCAGTCTTGATCTAGCTTTGGATATTTATGTCTGATAAAACTTTCAACAAAGAATATAAATGAAAAATGAATAAATTTAAAAGGATTAATTATGTACATAAAAAATCTTGTTAGAATAACAAAAAGATAAAATGCGCAAAAGAGGCCCAAAACCCAACTTTCACATATGAGCTCTGAACATTGTATGAGGAAGATATGTGCATTTTAATCCGTCAGATGTGAAATTAGGACTTGGGTTTATTTGACACTTATTTGAGTTAGCATTTTTTGTATTTTTTATTTATTCTTGTTAGTAATATCTACACAATGGAAGTAGTTTTAGGTCAATCGGAGTTGGGATGAATTAATTTAAAATATGAGAGTTTAGCAACTTTTTAGGCCATTTTACACATTATGCAATTATGCATAATAAAATGTGAATATTATTTACACATGTATGAATGCTAATGATGCACTATTAATTATTAAATGCATATGGATTTTAGGAAACATAGCCAAATTGATCGTTTTTAGCATCACGAATACGACATTCATCAGGTACCACCACGTACCCTTCATCCTCTTTGATTGTTCTTCTCTACATCAACCACGTACCAATCTTTTGAGTCCCCGATCAAATTTCCCCTGCTTCAATTCGATAATTGCCTCCACCCTCTCCGCTTCTCTTCTCTCCTCTTAGATCCTTATCACCTTCGACCTTGCTAAGGTCGGAGCTTCGCTCCTAACCCATCACCTCCGCAAGATCTTCCACTTCCCCTCTCTTTTTCTTGATGTTTGCTAATAATTGCAGGAGCAAGAGTTGTCGGAGCTCCTCCGTCTCAAGCGTGCCTCCTCCGCCAGCAGGAGCTTGGAAGCTCCAAAGCATGGTCAAGGCCGTCATAATCCCTGCCTATATTCACAAGGAGACTGAGCTCCTAGCACCACCCCCCCACCGCATTGAGATTTGATGCAAAAAAGAAGCTCTAGGTTGGCTCTACATTTGCCATACAATCAAGCTCCGGCATAAATCTTGGTCTTGCATTCTCGCCCAAATTGATTCGTTCAATCCAAATAAGTAGACGCTTCAGATCTGCTTTAAGCCTGGGGACCAAGCCTCTGTGCCTTGGATGTCGTGAAGCATACAAAGTGGGCACGTGGAGGTCCGGGACGATCCATCAACTAAGCTTCTCTCAAATCATGTGTGCTACGCACATGGTTTGGGGCTTAATTAAACCCCCCACCCTCAACATTCCAGAAAATTGTTAAAGCGCACATGTGTCTCTTTGGCATAATTACAACCAGCCCCTCCAACTTCCAAAAATCACATAAGAGCCCCATCGTTCAAAGCCACGTACGTGGCATACGTTATCTTGGGAAAATTGCAGAAAACATCCTGAAAGTTTTGGTTATTACAAATATGTCCCTCTAGGGACCACTTTGAGATAAAAACTATTTTTTTGCATTTTAGTCTCTGGCTCTTCAATTTAGCATAACTTCCTCATATGAACTTCGTTTTCAGTGCATAATATGTTGTTTTGAAGCTTATTTCGTGCTCTATCATTGTGCATACTTTGTGGGCAGATCTGAAGCTATTTTATAATGATTATTATTTAAGGATCACTGATGATTTTATGCATGCTGATTTCTAACTTTTTGTGCCATGTTACATTAAGAAAATTAATGATCTATTTTGTAGGTATTTGATAGAGTTTTTGATTTGATTAATTATCGTTGACAATTGATCTTTTTAATTAAGACATTAATCTTTGCATGAGGCAAGATCAAGGAGGAACTATTGCATTCCACAGATATTTTTTAGGAGATTTTCATTTAATCCTCTTGTGACAATTGACCATATTGAGGATCTAATTTCTGCAGGAACTCATTTGAGGAAAAATTAACTCAATTTTGTGAAATTATATGATTAAAAATTCAATTTGTTTGAGAATTAATTTACAAGGAATTTCGAGGTAACTTTTGATCTCTTCATTTGTAAAATGATTCGCCAACTAATCTTTTAGTCTGGAAAATAAAACTTGATTGAATATATTTCTGAATATGATATCTTTTGATCTGTGATTAATTTTGAGGATTAAGTGATCATCTTTTTATTGGATTAAAATTATCAAAATTACAGATCATGTGCTTCACATTTATCCTCTCTGTTTATTCGCATTGCATATCATTGCATTTCATTTCCTTTGTAATTTCTGACACAGATATTAACTTCAAGAGTGATTTATTATTTACTTGAAACTATGCAACTAAAAATCATTGTTTCCTGTATGTGACCTTGGTAGACTTACCAAGTAAAAATTCTCCACAACATACAAAGATTGTGGTTTTCATAGCTTCCTTTCCTCCTCCTATACTACAATTATTGATTATTAAAGACGGGGATTTCACGATCATCACGGGCGATGGTCGAACATCGAGGGTGCACGGCTGCAGTGGCACGTCTGGGGAGATGCTCTGCGGTGGCGTTGGGTGGAGCAGGCAAGGGGAGAATGGAAAGGCGGAGCAGGCTCGCCTGCGAAGGGGGTTAGTGGCGAGCTGATGAAGGTGCGGCGATCAGTCGATACACGACTGGGGTACGATGGCAAATGTGAGCTTGGCCGGAGATCTACGGAGGAGAGTGTGGTAGCGACCTACTAGAGAGGGATTTTGGCACACGAGGGAGGGTTGGCAAGGGCCCGAGGGCGATCGACACACGAGTGGTAATCAAGGCGGAGATAGTGTGAATGGAAGAAGGCGACGATGGAATGAAGGAAGGTGATTGATTTGAGAGGGAGGATATTGAAGAAGAACAGAAGTGGAAAAGAGGAACATGGGGAAGAACATAAGGCGGAAAGCAAGGAAGGAGTTTACCTGCAAAGTTTGGTGAATAAGGTGTCGATGGAGGAAGATCGTAGAGCGAGCTCCTTGTCATCGCTCGAAGGCTTGGCTCGCCGGAGTTCAAGAAGTGACTTGTAGTGATGCAACACGGGGTGGAGCTCCAAAATCTCACCGGAGAAAAGAATGTCTTCTCTCGACCGTGATGTATCTTCGTTGTCACCGGAGTGTGTTTGGAGCTCTTCCTCTCTCATGGCTTGTAGTGGATAGCATGCAAAGAGGGGTGGCGGTCAGGTATTTGAAGGAGGTTACGATATGTGTGAGGTAGAGGTCGTGCATGGTGGAGGCGATATGGAGGTGCAATTGTGGGCCGAGGAAGAGGGGAGAGGTGGAGGAGATGGAAGAGCCGTGGTGGTTATGGGGCGGCAGTTGGGTAATGCATGGGTGAGGAGAGAGAAAGGGGTTACAGGTCAAGGGTCATGGGAGGTAGGCGCACCGCCGTGAGATGTGAGCAATAATTGCATCGCACGAGTCATGGAGAGAGATGAGGGCAAGGGGGAGAGAATCGGGGGGTCAGTTGGGCGGCCACCACATCAAACGTAAGAGAGAGACATGGAGAAAGAGGTGGCCAGTGGTTACGCTGCACGCAGCTGTAGGATGAAAACTTGGTCGTAAGTAGAGAGAGAAAGGTGGAGGACGTGGGTCCTATGGGGAGCGAGCGTGCGGGAGGAAGGGGAGAAGGGGAGGGCGTCACATGGCACATGCAGGGGCAACCACATGGAGGAGAAAATTAATGTTAAAACTAAAATTTAAAACTAAATAAATTAAAAAATAAATTGAAATAATAATAATAATATAAATAAATAAATAAAATTAAAATAATACATAAATGAAATAAACAAATGAATAAATAAAATAAAATAAAGAGGACGTATATACAGACTATATATACAGATTCAATGCGATTTATTTTGTTTGATTTTTGCCTCAATTTTTATTTGGATTTTTATACATTCTATTTAAAAAAATCAAAGAATATAAATGCAAAATAAATAAGTAAAAAAGGATTATATTTTTACATAAAATAGTAAGGTCAAATTAGTCAATATGTACAATATACAATAGAGGCCCAAAACCCAAATTTCACGTATGAACTCCGATTCTTTTGAATTTGGTCTTGTTTTTTAGGTAATTAAATGTACATTAATTTAAAATTGAGTAGGGGTCCATAGGAGACTGTATAAGAGAGATATTCGCATTTTAAGGCTTGTAATCTCAAACTAGGGTTTGGTTTTGTTGGACAAATTTACAAGTTAGTTTTTTTGTTATTTTTCATTTATTAGTGTTAGTAATATATACACTATAGAGTTGATTTTATTTTTTCAAAGTTAGTGAAAAATAAATAAATAATCAAGGAAAATAAGTTATTATACGTGCGACATTTACAAAGGGAAATTGGACTTCTTACTCATTCAATTATGCATGCTAAAATGTGATTATTATGTACAAATGCATGAATGATAATAATGCAAAATAAATAAATTAATGCATTTAATTACTCGGAAATGAAGCTCTTTTTCAACTTTTATAGTGATGAATCACATATTCATAAACTCCATATACTTAAACCTTTCTCGTCACCGAGCAACTAGAATGAAATGCAAAAATGAAATGATTTTGAGTTCCATAATAAGGTCATGAACAAAAGGTGAAAGTGGAGCTCGTCTTAACCTTTGGATTAATAATGTGGCAGAACTCCTTATGAGAATTAGGGTTTGGTAACAACAACCTCCAAGTTTGCACAAGTCAAATATCCTGATCCGACTCAGAAGTCATCTTAGATCAAATCCCTCCTTAATTATCCCACATGAACATTGAAAATCTATCTCATGTGTGTAAATGGTGTTAGCTCTTCCCATCCAAGATGGACTACCATGCAATCTCTTCCTCCAGTAACTCATCCTCGGGAAGTCAGGTATTTCTTTCTGAGTTCAGGAATGTGCTAGTTTACAACGAGTAAGAGAAGAGAAGTGTGTAAGAAGGGGAAAAGAAGTGGAGAGTGACCAGTATAGTCAACTCTCCTATGAAGCTTGATCGGCGTATCCAAGTCTCCACCAGATCTGCAAGTTATCTGAAGCTTGGACCATTTTCGTCAAATTTTTTTTATTCTTTGGTATTTGGGAATTTGCTTCTTTTTGGTAGAATTTTATGGTGGCTCTGCATGGATCTTTTGTGCCTCAACGGGTATAGAATCTTTTGGTCCGCCCATATTTTGGGGTCTTAGAAAAATTGTTCTAGCAGTCCATCCTCCATCTGAAGCTTTATTTCATCCTGGTGCTCTAATATTTAGATGTCCATGCTACCAAAGAAAGAAACACACAATATTCCAACACCTTGTCTGAGTTGAACTAAGTGTACAGTGTAGAGTACAGGATAATTCATTATCAAAGAGTCTACTCAGAATGAGGCGGTCAGGTTAGACACTAAGAGTCAAATCTAGACAATGTCTTATTAACTTGGAGAACTAAGTCTATGACCTGAGGTCCTAAAATCCTACTTAATTGAAGTTCCTCCGAAACTTAAATAGATTAAGATCAAATCAAGTCCATCATCGATTTCTATTCATAAATCGGTTGAGAACCCACTTACTTTCCACTTTGCATATGCAAGATATGCAAATGAAATGTAGATCTTATGAAATGCATATGAATGAAATGCAAGATGATTTTTTTAATTCAATAATAATATACAAGATTAAATAAGAAGCCCTTTTTATTGGACAAAAGTTTTTTTGGTAGTTGTCTATAGTATACCTCCTATTTTACAACAATTTTAGAAAAGTATTTATTTACAAGGATTTTACAATATTATACAAGTTTTACAGAGAGTATTATACAAATTTTACAGCTTGTATACAATTATACACATTATACAAATATTTTACGAAGGCAGTTTTTTGCCAATTTACTCATCTTGTAATTATTGCATAATATATAAAAAATGTGGAAGTGCAAGCTATGGATAAAGTATATATGTAATATATACACTCTTCCTATACTTAACGTGTGATATGTCCTCATAGAACAAAAGATGAGGAAAAATCATAGCTCATGCTAAGCGTAATGGAGCGAGAAGAAATTGAAGTATAGAAGTCGACATGTCCCCCTATATTTCAGCTCTGGTCATCCTAAGTACAGAAGAAGAGCAAAAATGCATCGGTCAAGGTCAAGGGGGGAAATGATGAATATATAGACGGGGTGGGCATCGCCCCCCCCCCCATACTTAGTCTTTGGTCAGCCAAAGTATAGAAATAAGAGTAAGTGTGAGAACCAATGGGGTTGAAGAATGTACAAAGAGATAGTGGTCTGAATTGTTTGGATGTTGTTGATGGCTAGAGATCAATGCTGCAAGGTCTCATGTACGGCTCTATGTGTATGTTTTGAATCTGACTCACGCATGAAAATAATCTCCTCAAAACAGACTAATTGTTCATTTGGTTCGACAAAGTGTTTTAGTAGTTGTCCTTTCACTAGGGATTTATGTGCTCCATCTGTTAAATATGAGACCTCTACACATCTGCTGACATGGACAACAGGGCTATATACAGACACGTTCACTTGGACTTGAGTTTCCCTTAAAGAATATTCAGCCTTGCATTGAACAACCATACCTTTTGTCTAGGAACGAAGGTTTTAAGTCTGATAAATCTATCATGCCAACGTTTAACCTTGTCCTTGTACACCAAAATGTTGTTGTATGCATGGTTTTTTATTTCCATGAGTCCATTCAGATCTATCTCTCTCTTCTTTCTACCATAGGTGTGTGATCTAGTTTACCTTCTTAATTGCCCATTGTGATTTGTGCACTAACTCTGCGGGAAAATGACACGGCTTCCCAAATACCATCCTGAATGGAAAGGTTCCTAATGGTGTCTTGTAAGCTGTCTTGTAGGCCTAAAGGACTTGGTCCAAGATCTGGGACCAATCCTTCCTGTATGGGCGAAAGAGCTTCTGCAATATGGTATTAACATCATATCGACACCTCTGCCATGCCATTGGCATGTGGATGGTAAGTACTAGCGACACGGTACTCGATGTCTTAATCCTTCACAAGTTTCTTCATCTCTCTGTTTACAAAATGGCTACACCCATTAGATATCAACACTTTGGGGACCCCGAACCTAGAAATAATATGCTCTCTAATAAACTTACAGACAATCCTATTGTCTGCCGCTCGCACTGGGATAGCTCCCACCCACCTTGACAAATAATATACCGCAAGAAGGATATATTCAAATCCATGGTTGGTCAGGAATGGGCCCATGAAGTCGATGCCCTAAGTGTCAGAGACATCACAAATGATGACAACTTGCATCGACATCTTATCTCTGGAATCAACGATTCCTCCCATTCGTTGGCATACTGGACACGACTTCACAAAACTGAGAGCATCACGAAATAGAGTCGACCAGTATAAGCCACACTGCAATATCTTCTATGTGTGTCCTCTTCCCGGAGTGGTTTCCTCCTTCCTCCAAGATATGGCAGTAAGTAAGGACACTCTGGTATTCCTCTTAAGGAATACACCTCCTCCAGGCACAATCCGATCCCTCAAAGAAAAGGATCGAATCCTCCTAATGGTAATGTCTCGAATCCGACTTGAGTCGATCTATACTGCTCTTGGGTTAATCTTCGGAAAATTTCTTGGAGACAAGATAACTCACTATATTGTTGTATCATGGGAGTGAATCGATAACAAAAACCGACTCGTTAGGAAAGGAGTTTCGAATAGGTGTATCATCAGAAGCATCTTGAATCTTGAGACGGGAGAGTTGATCAATTACTACATTCTTCTTTCCATGTTTATCTCAGATGTCCAAGTCAAACTCTTGGATAAGTAACCTAAGAAAACATGCCTTTGCGTCCTTTTTTTCCATGAGGTATCGTAGTGTTGTATGGTTTGTAAACACAACAACCTTAGATCTAATGAGATGAGACCGGAACTTATCCAAGGCGAACACTAATGCAACCATCTCTTTTATTTAATTGCATAGTTACGTTGAGCAGGGTCAAGTGCTTTGCTTGCATAGTATATGGCAAACAAGATGCCATCCCCCCCATGTCCTATCACAGCTCCAACAGCAAAATTTGAGGCGTCCATCATGATCTCAAAAGGAAGAGGCCAATTTGGGCTTGTAGGATCGGCACATCTATGATCATCACTTGCAATAGCTTAAATGCATCAAAACACTTGTGATTGACAATAAACTCCATATCTTTGCCTAAAAGCTCAGTTAGTGGTCGGAAGATCTTTGAATATCCTTTATGAATCTCCCTCCGACATGACCGAGGAAGTGCCGCAACTATTTTACGTTGGTTGGTGGTTGGAGTTGTCTGATCACGTCTACCTTGGTAGGGTCAACCTCTATTACTCTATTGGAGATGACATGCCCCAATACAATGCCCTCCGTCACCATGAAGTGACTCTTCTCCTAGGAGAGCACCAGCTTGCCTCACAACATCTTTTGAGGACTCGGTCGAAGTTTCTAAGACATGAGTTGAAGGAATCATCGTGGATCGAAAAGTTATCCATGAAGACTTACAGGAATTTAATATCCTTTGTGAATCTCCTGTAAAATCTGACATGTCTGAGGAAATGCTGCAACTATTTTACGTTGGTCATGGAGATAAGGATATGATGATTGTATTATTACACGTATAGTGACTTGGATATTGAGATCACATATCAAATCCAGATCTAGATGCTTGATTAAATCAAGACCGCAAATCTAATCTTCTCATTACATCTGAATCACATTCAGATCAACGTCCATCAGCTGGACTAAGATCAGATTACTTCTCTATGAGAGAAGTCACTAAAATCCAGACATGTTTCATCACTCCCTTAAAATGGAAGCGCCATGATTATACACTCATTTATGATCACATCACCCTCATGCATTCCTAATACATGTACATCCTGCATACCAGAAGACCCAGAATAAACTCGAAGTTTTAGATCTCTTTTAGACAGTCTCCTTTGGGGTTTTATCATTAAGGTTCTCATTAGATCATCAGGAGTCTGTATCGATCATATACTTTCCAAAAGCATATATCATACCTAGGTGTTGATCATATACTTTCCAAAAGCATATATCAAACCTTACAAATTCAATCAAGCTTCCAAAGCAAGACGACCATGCGTGGAATTTGATTCTTCCTAATATCTCATGAGTGAGCTAATGTCTTTTCGGTTCAGCAATGAACTTGTATGATCCCTTTGAGATTTCGTATTACTCATATTCCCTTGCATGTATACTAGCACGCCGGTGTATAGACCTTGGTTAGGTCATCAACCAGTTGGTATGCCAAATACACATACTCAAACATATAGTAACACATCTGTCTCCGATCAGAGGATGTGTGCCTATATCGTGACAACATATGACATAGGTCTTTGGTTATCTGGATCTCGCTAAGTCAACTCCTTGACCTAACTAATCTAACACCTCCGAATCTCTATTCCTATGTAGAGGACCTGCATCAAGAGGTCGGTCAGATATTAGCCTAAATGAGAAAGGATTGTCATCTCTTACTCAGGCTAGAGATCATATCTTAATAATCATTTGACGATGCTTGATGAGTCCTCAATATAATCCTTTATATATTCATCCAAGCACCAACCTCTATGATTCAATAATTGAATCAATAGTTGTATGATCATTAAGATGGCCATGGTACATAACCCTAATTGTACTAAGGGACCTATTATGCAAATTAGTTATTCTTCATTTCAGATCAGGGAATGATATTTGCAATAACATTTATTACTTAATGGCTCAACGCGGGCTCGCATGTCCAACAGAGGACGTTGGTCATGTAGGGAGCGAGTGAGCGGAAGGAAGGGGGAGAAGGGGAGGGTGCCACATGGCACGCACATGGGTGGCCACATGGTGGAGAAAATTAAGGTTAAAATTAAAAATAAAATAAATAAATTTAAAACTACAAATAATAAATAAAATAATAAATAAATAAATAAGTGAAAATAAATACAAATAAATGAATAGATAAAAGGAACAGAAATAAAATAATAATGATGATTAAATAATATTATTAAATTAAAAGAAAATAAAAATGAGGGGTGGCACATATCGCTTCTAGAACAATCAAAAAATAAATCCAAAGAAAAATAAAAAAGAGATTAAATCAAAAGGTGGTCAACATGAAAGTTGCTTGTCTCAACGAGATCTAGAGATTTCATGAAGGATCCAAAACCAAAAGAGATAATTTGCACGAAAAGTATTTTTGGTTGTACTCTATCGATATAAAATACCACATTTTATCTTTTACAAATTTTTTTGTATTATTAAATAACATAAACTCAAAATAAAATTAGAGAAAATATAAATAAATATTTACAACCTAAATTTTTTTTGGATTTTTAATAATTATAAAAGTAAAGTAATAAAATAAAGGGAATATACATACACACTATATATACATACTAAAGGTGATTTATTTTCTTTGATTTTTTCCTCAATTTTTATTTAGATTTTTACACATTTTATTAAAACATAAATCACAGAAAATAAATATAGAAGAAATAAACCAACAAGGATTATTTTTGTACATAAAATAATAAGGTCAAATTAGTCAATATGTACATAATACAATAGGGGTCCAAACCTTAAGTGTCACATATGAACTTTGATTCTTTTGATTTTGATCTTCTTTTATAGGTAATTGAGTGTACATTAGTTCAAAAATGAATAGGGAGCCGTAGGAGACTGTATGAGAAAGATATTCACATTTTAAAGCTTTTAGTTGTGAACTAAGGTTTGGATTTTATTAGGCAAATTTACAAGTTAGTATGTATTTTCCATTTATTAATGTTAGTGATATATACATTGTAGAGTTGATTTTATTCGATTTAGAGTTAGTGAAAATAAATAAAAATCAAGGGAAATAAGTTATTATACATGCGATATTTACAAGGGAATTTAGGCTTCTAATACATGCAATTATGCATGCTAAAATACGGTTATTATCGGTAAATACATAAATGATAATAATGCAAAATAATGGAGAACTACGTGTAATTACCCGAGAAGAAAACTCTATTTTTAACTTTTAGAGTGATGAATCACATATTCATTAGTTGCCCATGATGGTTTTTTTGTCTCCTTCCCAATGCGGGTGACAACCTCTTGGAAGATGAAGCGTCATGATTGAATGATGACAGTATAACATGTAATTGCAGGCAACTTCGTAGAGAAGATGAAGTGCATTCCCTCAAAGACGTGCACGTGATCAGTGAAGGAGACAAGGGGGTCGATGGGTGCTTAGCCCCTCCAAGTCTCAAATAAAACCTTTATTTTATATGTTTTGTATTGAAAAAATATATCCACTAAAATATTGCAAATAACGGATCTTGTTGATTTTTGAAATACAAATTAATTTCAACATGTATATAGTAAGATTGTTAAATAATAAATAAAATTTATTATATGGTGAGTAATTACACTCCACAAGTAAGGCATCTAAGGGTTCAATAGAGATGACGAACGGATACTTATACAAATGTTACAATATCATTTTCCATTTTAAAATAAATGAATGAGGATATGTATATTGATAAATAATAAAACTATATTCAGTATCCTTAAAAAACAAAACGGATATATGAGTAAGATTAGAAATACTCTGTAGATTAACTTAAATATACATGCATCGAATGGAGTACACATGAAATAAATATAAAAAATGTATTGATATCGTTAAAATGATATCAAAGGTAATAAAAGAATGTACCAGATTATGTTACATATGGTTACAGAAAAAACATGACTATATTTACATATGAAAACAGATATACGGATACAGATGTTTGCGATATGAAAGCAATAGTCATATTCATATCCATATTAAAACGGATAGGGATACTGGTGTCAATATATATATAAATCAGTTATAGTGGCAGATCAGATACAAGTATATTCACATGTATTTGCATCTCTAGGTCCAAATGAATAGATACAACTATATTAATAATTATACCTCGATCCTATTTAAAATATGAATATAGATGAGAATAGACATGTTGACAGATATGAAAGTTATGTTACAATATCCTTAAAAATATTTCCGAATAAAAGAAAATACGAATCAGAAAAGGGCTAATAATGCAAATGTTTTATATATTAGCTTAACTATATTTGTATTGTATGGTTTGGACATGATACATATATGTTAGATGTGCTTATTTAATAATAAATATATTAAGAAAGAAGACATAAAAATTTATTACATATAGTACAAATAATCTATGATTATATTTATACATTAAAATATATATAGATATCTAAATGATATTTGTATCCATGTCCATTTATACTGGATAAGAACACATATGTCAAAATGTATATAAAATAAATATGGATATGGTAGAGGAACATATACGAATGTATTATTTTCTTCGCATCAATACATGCAAAGTATTGCATAGTACTTCTCTTTAGATCTTAGATTTTGTACTTTTTTATAATATAATCTTGTATGTAGTTGTTTATAAAATTCTTTCTAATTATACTTTATTAAGCATATATATTTGGCATCCAACTATTTTAATACACACAATAAAGCCACGACGAGAACACATATTAGAACTTTTCACATCAAATAATAGAGCACATTAATGTGGAGGAGTATAAAAAGCATTTATAAATGAGCTTGCAGTAATTGCATGAAGCTCTAACATCAAGGTAATGACCGTGATGGTCCCGATGGAGCGTCGGAAAAAAGTTGTTGGAGTGTATGTTGAGAACAAAATATTTAAAAGAATAGATGTTTAAGAAATAATATAAGAAAAATATTTTTATATTTTAAGAAGTTAGATACAATGGTAGTACTTAATGACATGCTATCCGAAGCGAATTCATATAAAATGAAGAATTTTATAGATATCTTATTTGTAATACAATTTTTTCAAGGACAATGGTGTAAAATCTCAATTTTATAAGCATTTTTACGAAAAAAAAAACCCTTAAAAGTCTTTGTACGAAAATCTTTTCTGAGATGTTATATAATCTTTATAATCTAGCAAACATTAACAATGAAAATGGTAACCGATGACTATAAGAACCGTATAAATGATTATAAGAACCATAAAAATAATATCTCAACCTTTGAAATAGATATTTCTGACTCCGTTCTCGGCACGTGATGGACGCTAAGAGAATCCTTCAGTTTTTAAACGTTTACATACACGTATGGGGGACCGATTGACCATTTCTCTGCTCGAGAAAATAAATAATATTATAAAGCAATGGGAGTTGCATTTTACTCGTGCAAATATATTGAATAATGCCGTTTCTACTATTAAAATAACACAGGGAATTGCCTACAGATAATGAAATCAAAGTTGGTGGAGCAACGAATGTCTTATGAATGAAATAAAGGGGGGAAGGGTGACGTTGCCATCTATCTCAATTTGCCATTTTGACTTTACGTTTACAAAGGCCATGCCCAATATTTTAAAAATGCAATATTATGCTTGGAAGCTTATTACTTGGATAAATGGTAACGTAGGTGATATGCAATTTAGTGAAATGTAGATTAGATTATAGTGGTCATAAATATTATACAAGTATGCAATGCATGTGTGCATGTATTTAAGTATATTGTATATATATGGTAGATATTAATTTATAAAGTGCTAGCTCATTTTTTGTTACTAAAAGTGCATGTGTAGAAAAATATATATATATATATATATATGGAGTGGATATAATATAGTCATGTAGTTATAAATAAAATCCATAAAATAGTGTACTTTTGTGCAATTATTTATGTATGAAACTCAGTCAGTGGAGTGATCCTTTGAAAAGTTAACTTTTAGCAAAGATTAGACATAATGGTGTGGAAATATCAGATTCTTTTTATACATAAACGAAGATGAAATGAAGCAATTTCTTGTCAAATTTTTGCTTAATTCAGGCAAATACATACAATGAATCATAGTTTCAACATACCTCCATGCTTAAATCTTGCTATTTCTCGAGCAAGAAAATGATATGCATAGAAAATTAACAAATAATTAAAGGATGTACAAAGAGGGTTTGCAGCGGAGACACTCACAAAGTCATGAGATTTTAAGCCAAGTTTGAACAAATTACAAACCTGGACTAAGTCGGTCGTGATATTAATAATGTGTTTAAACTCCCCGTAGATTCGAGTATTCAATTCGAAAGCCCTCGAGTTCTATCAACTTTAGTCGTTTAGGTCAAGACAGATCATTCTGATCAACATGTATTCTTCTTAACTTTGAGTTGATTTTGAACAATGTGTGAAGGTTATAACTCTTCCCAAATTATGAGACAAGTATACGATACAATCTAGAAAGGTACATGGAGATTCCCAAAATCTAAAGTCTCTAACCTATCTAAGCCTAGGCTCATTCTCACTTCACATACATCTTTCAACAAAAGAAGATGAGAGCAAATTGTATAGAACTTCAGTTTTTGGGATTTCCGTATACCACTTTAATATGTTGCTCTCATTTTTTTATTTTTGCAGGGCATATCCCTGTGTCACTTTGACCTCTTTTAAATTAGTAGCAACAATGGTATTCTACCTACCTTATTTGGTAGAGCTGAGATATTTGAGTATAATTTTCTTTAGTAGATCATTGCTTTGCATTCATATTTTGGAAATAGCCATCCCTTATCGTGCCTTCTTATTAACATGATTTTGTGGCATTGCATATCAAGAGTGTACGTGTATAAAATGTGACTTTCAACTACATGTACAGGGCAAGTTTGCTAATAGACTTGGACTTGTAGAGAATAAGTGATTTCCAAACTTAGATCATTGAATTTCCTTAACCATATATTCATAGTCACTCCCTTCCCTTGGTAGAGATTGAAACAACCCCATGTAAAATCAAACTAAGTTGAGCTAAGGTGCAAGGTGTAATTTGTTCAAAAATCTATATTTAGACACGAATTTTGGTCACCACATAAAATTAACAGAACACGAGCAATGGAGTCTAAACTAGACTCAAAGGACCATAATACTTAAGCCTAATGAAATCTTCTGAAATTAATCAGACTAAAGCCTCCCCAGTACAAGTCAACGGTGTAAAAAGATAAGACTTTAAATCTCGATAAAAAACTTAGTAGAAAATTAGGGGAAATTGAATTTTAAAAAAGTTGATTTTAAAAAAAAATTGAGAATTTTGCAAATATTTTTTTCGAGTTTTTGAGTATATGCAATTATTTTTTGTTATTTTTGAAAATAGACAAACGATGATGTAAGTATTTTTTTAAAAATCTATTTTTTTGAAAATTTTATACCATTTTTAAAATACAATGTAAAAATTGCAAGGATGAGATGCATTTTTTAAACATGTGATAACAATGCAATGTATGAAATACGATTACCCTCTCCCCATATCTAATTTGAGCCATATCATCACGGTGATAAACTCGTGAAAAAATGGAATGTGGGGCTACACGAGTGAAACGAGTACAAGATGTAAGTGATGAATGCTGTCTTTTTTTTAATTATCCAATTGATTTTCCCTCCTTTTTATTTTCGTGAGATTTCCCCCATGCTTATCTTGAATTAAATTCGAGAAGAAAAATGTAAGTGATGAAAAGTGCTTGAAAGACGACTATGGGAATTTCCCATGAAATGATGTTTCACTACAGGGGTAGGAAATACTCTGTGTTACGAGATTGCGTAGCATCCGTGTTAGAGAAACCACGACGATGGATAGAGCTCAGCTAAAGGGATTTGGAGGTGAAGATAATCGTGCGAAGCTCTTGGTGAGCAGATGATACGGGTAGGATGAAACACACCGTGAAAGATGGTACCGTATGACAATGGAGAAAGCTGATCCAAGTGATGATGTGAGTGACATGTGTGAAGTCAACTTTGAAAGTGATATCTCTGGTTGATAAATAATCGAGAGGTGTTTGATAGAATGATCAAACATGGGAGATAAAATGACCAAAATGGGTAGGAAAAATAATGGTCTAACTTGAAATGGTTAAAATTTGATCAATCAGTATCCACTATATATGGTATGTCATATGTAAAATCCTTCTCTTCCAACACAATTGGTGATTTCTTGTTATTTTCTCTCAAAATATCAACACGATCCACCATAACGTCAACCTTAATATCATCAAAAGTACTAATCAGCTTGGGTCATTGGGTGCTATCATGATGAAATTCAAAGGGTGGGTGGGTTCTTCTTTCAACCATTCTTGCTTATCAGCAATGTTAGCATCAACAATGTTATTCAATGCGATTATTTATTTTGTGGTGCCTCAATTTCAATTGACCAAGAAGATGGTATCAATGTGGTAGTCAGTTGATTGTCCTCAATTTTCTCAAGGAGCTTCTCAATTTCAAAAATTGAGGTAATGTCAAGTAAGGCATTTAGAGGGTGAAAGACCAAGTAGTTTCATCTTCCTTGGAGGACATGGAATTGGAATGGGAGATTATGTGTTAGTCCCCTATAGTTCATCAGCGAGGACTTCCGACATCTTGTTAGGGGTGAGTGGGAGCATATGTAATAGATATTCAATCTCAATCTCTTGCTCAAAACTTACACTGATTTTAGTGCCATCATTTTCCTGAAATTCTAAATTTATTTCTTTCTCACTTTCCTATTCAACATCATGCCCAGATCTACTATCAACATCAAAGTTACTTTCACTTTCAAACCCATCCCTATATTCATCATTATCAAATTCATTCTAATTTTCTTTCTCAGATTCGAAATTATCCATAAAATCACATTCAACCTCGTCCTCGTATCCATCCTCAACACCCATTTCATTTTAACAGTTTCGTTCCCATATTCATTATCTACATTAGATTCATTCTCAAAATTCATCATTGAAGAACCAGAACATGAAGTCAAGATTAAAATCTTGCTACATAGCTTGGAGAATTCAATTACAATTTCATCAAAATGGAGGAATGGATATTGTCGTGGGACTCATTAAGAGTCATGGAATCCATCACAACAAAAAATTACGGCCTTTAGATTAACCTCATAATCAACGATTATTTTAAGTTACTAACTATCAGAATTTCCACGATCAAAACCATTGTTCCTAATCAAAGATTCAAGTTTGATTTGAAAGTTTCAAGTTGAATCTCTGCATGAACTTTTGGTGGGGGATCCAGAAGTTTCAAGTTCTTCTTGGGTCCTCGGAGTATGACCAATTTAAGGAAGTGAAAGGATTGTCAAAGTTTGTCCACCCTTCACATCATCGTAGTGTTAGGTCCGTGGTGTTAACTTTGGTGTTTGATATGGACCTATAAAGGTAAAAGTTTTATAATAGTTGAGATATCCATGTAAATACTACCGACTATAGTTAAATATTTGGTTGGCTCGACTAACAAAAAATCCTGAATCAGGAAGAGTTAGGTCGTGTTTTTCACCCAGTTGGATTTCTACAGTAACATATGGGTGCAGTATGCTTGTTTGCTTGCTTGATTGATTATGATATGTTTGAGTCTATTTCACAAATGTTTTATCCTGCTATGGATTCTGCCATTCACCCTCATCTAGTAGCATATCGATCCCAAGGATCTCATAAGCTATACTAATGGAACCATGTAACTTGAAATACATGTTCATGCTTTTCCTGTCTCCCTTTAGGGTTAAGCAAGGGATATCTCTATTGATAGTTGGACAACAACGTCAATTATATCATTTTCAAAAGCATGTATTGATATTCTCGAATTCACATCTTGTCTTCGAAACTGGATGACCACATCTGGAACTTCTTTACTAGTGTCTTACGAGTGAGCTTTATCTCCCGATTTATCATGTATTAACTTGTATGATTCCGGTGAGAGATCACACATCTCACAAATTCTTTAATGTACATCAACTTGTCAGTATATAGAAATGGTAAGACCCTCGATAAAATTATCTGCCAAATGTACTCTCAGATATATAGATGCATATCCAAGTCAAAGGACGATTCTTTGCATAGTGATAGTCTATGATACATGATGTCATATATCTTGATCTCATGAAGTTAACTTTTTAACTTGACTAATTCGATAACTCCGAATCTATATTCATGTATAGAGAGCATGCATCAAAGTATCGATCGAACATCATTCTATAAAGAAGACCGTCATATCTTTTTAGTCCAGAGATCACATTATAAGTTATAAAGATCGAACTCTATACCATTTACTACATGATAACCAAATTATATTGATGAGGAAGATTAGACTAGAATGCCTTATGTAGGGCTGACTATCGAGCCCAACGAATCGAGCTAAGCCCTGATTCCGGCTCGATAAGCTCAGTCGAGCTCGGGCTCGTTCGAGCCCAGTCGAGCTAGCTCGAGCTTGGGCTCTATGAGCGCGAGCCCTTATTGAGCCCGAGCTCCTTATTGAGCCCGATCTGGGCTCGAGCCCAGGGCAAGCTCATTAAGGAAAATGTATACTTTTTGGTGGAAAAGTGCTTTGCGCAAGTTCAAACTCAAGACCCACTCTATCTAAGACCGCTTCCTTACCAGTATGCCACTACCCAAGTTGTATACAAAATCTTAATTATAATATATATTGTAACATTCTATTTGCTTATAAAAAAGAAAAAAATACTAATTTTCTAATGCGTGGGTGGAGGGCAAATGTGTGGGCTGGAATGAGGTTTTGAGAATTGGGTCAGGACTCGTGTCATGGAAAGGGCAAAGTTAGTGGAGGGAAATTGCAAATGGGGACTTTTATTTTGTTTGTATTATATATAAATATTAGGGAAAAAGGAGCCTACCTCGGCGGGTGCAGGTAACTCCCTACACCCTGCCTAATTTTTCAATATTTTTTAATTTTTTTGAAATGAAACCTTGGGGGATTTAAATCACCACGTATCACCGTGTTGTCATTCCAAATTCAACTTAATTCGAGACTTCTATCATCTCCATCAAGACTATCAAATTTTAATGGTCTCAGAATTGCTGAAATCGACCCTCTTTAGATGAACGTGTTAGGAATGTTTGTTTTGCATGAAACTTGAAACACATATTCCCATTAACATATTAAGTAGGTCTCCCAACTTTTAATTCAAAATCCTATGAGAGTAAAAAATTGTGAGAGCATGAGAGTAACATATTAAGTAGATCACCCCTCCCATGCTCTCACAACTTTTTGCTCTTATAGGAACACTCCTCTACCTCTCTCCATATATATTCCTTACGGACGAGCCCGACTCGGCTCGTTAATTAACAAAATTCTGACTCGTGCTCGGATTTAGTCTCATGAGCGAAGCTCACGAATGCCGAAACTTATGATTGCAAACAGTTCTGCGATCGCTCGCCGAACCCTTGAGACCATTGCCGTAAATTTGTCAGCTCCCGATGGCAATCGCCGCCTTCCTTCTAAAACTCTAACCTCAGGAAAGAAACACTTTTCCCACCATCCTCTCCTCGTTAAAATGGGTCGGCGGAAGCGCGGCAAGTCCCCGAACGCCGTCGGAGGCGGGCAGAACGGCCTATGCCCCAACGGCACCGTCGAAGAGGCCGCCGAAGGCGCAGGCTGCGCCGAGAAGGAGCGTACTGGCAGCTCCAAAGTTGAAGACATCATCGACGCTGTCATTGGTGGCGACCAGACCAGCGCCGACTACTACTTCGACTCTTACTCCCATTTTGGTGAGAACATCCATTTTCTATATTTTCATGTCGAGTTGGGTTAACTTATGATTGTCATGATATCAATCTCACAGCCTATTCTTTTTGCAGGTATCCACGAAGTAAGTTATCCTGGCTTATGAATCTCAGATTCCGTCGTTATGGGTAACCGTGTTTGGATTGCTTGGTTTCTTTACTTGTCCCGGAGATAAAATTAGGACCATGATGCATTCGTAGATTTCTATTTATAATCTCGTTTCCTTTATTTGTTGTCGTTGCCCGCAAAGAACTTGCCTATTTTTAATTTTTTTAACTCTTTTTTTAGAACTCTTTCCATGGGCCTGACCTATGGGGATGCTGCGTTTATTGTTGGTTAAATCTAGATTGGAGTTTATCAACACTTTCGTCAGTGAAAAATTCAAGCTGTGGCGACCAGAGAGAGTATGTTCTTTTATACCCTGGAGGGAAATGCTAGGATACCGGTTGATTGCAGGTGTAAATTAATTCGGATCGTGCTTGTTGAGATTGCACTATAAAAAATGCTTCATCTTACAGTTTAGTAACAACGGGGTGATGGAGTTGTCATCATGTATGCTGCACAACATTCTGAGCAAGTGGTATTTCCTATCGTAATCAAACTACAACATTGCAGGAAATGCTTAAAGATACCGTCAGGACAAAGACATATCAAAATGTTATTTTTCAAAACAAATTTCTTTTCAAGGATAAAGTTGTCCTTGATGTTGGTGCTGGAACTGGCATATTATCTCTTTTTTGTGCAAAAGCTGGTGCAAAGCATGTCTATGCGGTACTTTTTTAGTACAATATACTTGTTACATTTCTGTTTACATTTTTTACAGTCCTTGATCATGCTTTTTATTTCTTTTAATGGTCAAATTTACAGGTAGAGTGCTCCTCAATGGCCGACTTGGCCAAAGAGATTGTCCAAGCAAATGGGTATTCAGACGGTAATTTCCCCCTTCCGCAGTCTGATTTTTTACTTGCGTGGCACCTGAAACATGCAACAGTAATGGTGCATGCTGAATTCATAATCGAGTTCTACATGAGTGCTGACTCTTTGTAATTGATTTCTACATGACTGCTAACTTGCTTTTTTAATATCTTCAGTCATCACAGTGCTAAAAGGGAAAGTCGAAGAAGTTGATCTTGCGGTACCGTATGTGGACATAATTATTTCTGAATGGATGGGGTATTTTCTACTGTTCGAAAACATGTTGAATACCGTTCTATATGCACGCGACAAATGGCTCGTAAGTTTCATGCCTGTGTATGTTTGTTTTATCATTTTTAGAAGAAACTTCAACTTCATCTTTAAGTTTCTGATGAGATAGTGATTATTTTCCAGTCAGTTAAGACTAAGAGTCAGTTTCACCTTTTTGTTTTAGTTTGCAAGTTTCCAAAATCCGACCACCAAATTTAACTTCCGTTACAAGCCCATATCCTCTACAACAGCGTCGACCTAGTCTTCGCCCACTTCAAGTGGAGTTGGTTACATGGATTTTTTTGCTTCCAAGCAGATCCAATTTGGGTAACACCCTGACTGAGATATGTAGAAGGAAAAGAATTGATTTCATTAACGAAAGGTCCTTCGGTTCTCTTATAGAGGAGAGGAACCTATTGGGAAAATTACATGAAGTAGACAAAATAAATAGATAACAAGAAAACAGTAAGAAAGATTGGAAATATCTCGAGCGTAAAAAAAAAAGATTGGAAATATCTCAACACCCCTCAAGTTGGAGCGTATATATCGATCAGGCTCAGCTTGGAACAACATCTCTGATAAGACCCTCTAGCTAGGGCCTTATTAAAAACATCTGCTGTTTGATATCCATAGCTGACATGTTTAGTAGCAATAGGACTTTTTTGTATCATATCACGGGTGTAGTGATAATCCACCTCCATGTGTTTGATCCTCTCATGAAAAGTTGGGTTGTTGGCAATGCAAAGAGCAACATGATTGTCACATTGCATGTGCATGGGAAGAGGCACCTCTATAGTCATGTCAGTAAAACATATCTAACCCACATCATCTTTGTGCTAGCCTGCTTCATGGTCCTGTTTTCTGACTCAGCACTTGATTCGGCAACCACGCTCTGCTTATTGCTCTTCCAAGAAACCGATGACTTCCCTATGAACACAATGAAATCTGAAGTATGCTTCCTATCATTTGGACACCCAACATAATCTGCATCTGCACATGCTGTAGTTGAAAGAGATGTATCTTTATTGAACAGAAGTCCCGTACCTGGTGAAGTCTTTAGATACCTCAAAATCATATAAACTGCATATATGTGCATGGCTCTCCCACTCCATAAATTGACCCACTTTGCTCATGACGGGGGATATGTCGGACCTGGAAATAGTCGCATACAGTAGCTTGCCAACACACTCCCTGTACCTCCTCTTGTCGACCTCCTTAGTGTCATCATCATATAGCTTCATGCTTGGGTCAATAGGAGTAGCGACAGGTCTGCAATATGCCATGCTTATCTCTGAAAGGTCTGTAACATACTTCCTCTAGGTCGTCACAACCTCGCCGATTCCTGGAAAACTTCGGTCTGAGGAAGTAACGTAGATTGCCAAAGTCTTTGGTCACAAACTGTTGACCTATGAAGTCCTTGACACTCTGAATACCCTGCTTATCATCCTTTGTAACAATAATATCATCAACATAAATACGGATCATAATAGCACCTCTATGGGTCCTGTGTACAAAGAAAGAGTGATCTGCAATCGATCACACAAACCCTTGCTGCTCTATCAAGTCCGAGAGCTTATGAAACTATGCTCTTGGACTCTACTTAAGGTCATAGATAGCCTTGTGAAGCCTGCAAACCTTCTGACACTCCCCTCAGTAGAAAACCCAGGTGGCTGCTACATGTAGATCTCCTCTTGTAGATCACCATAGAGGAAGACATTCTTCACATCAAGCTGGTAAAGGGGCCCAATGCCTTAAATGTCGATTTCGGTCACCATTTCGGTATCGACCAAAACAGAATTTCGATGGAATTTCGGTGGAATTTCGACCGGAATTTCGGTCATTTCGGTCATTTTTTCTACTAGGACCCCCATATTTCGGTCATTTCGGTCATTTCGATCGAATTTCGATTTCGACTGGATAATGATATTCGACAGAAATTCGACCGAATTTCGTTGAAATTTGAGGCCATGAAGGGGCCAATCTTGTGTCACAACAACAGAAAGTAGTATGCGCAAAGTAGAATGCCTGGCAACTGGAGTGAAAGTATCCTGATAGTCCACCCCATATGTCTGGATGAGCCCACATGCCACAAGTTCCGCCTTATAACAATCCACATTGCCATCTGCACGATGTTTCAGAGTGAACACCCATTTGCATCGCACAACGGATGCACCAACTGGAGCAGAAACAAAACTCCAAGTACCGTGTGATTGTAACGCAATCATCTCCTCCTCCATGGCTAATCTCCACCGACTGTCCTGAAGAGCCTCCTGATATGTCCGTGGTATCTCCACGACTGATAGTGCTAAGGTAAACCTCCTGAAATCCTCTTTTTGTCTACTCTAGGAAACCTGGGCTACAAGAGGATGGGTGAACCCACGTGCCATAAGTTCCGCCATATAGCGATCTACACTACCATATGCATGTGTTTCACAGTGAACACCCATTTACATCTCACAACGGATGCGCCAAGTGGAGCATAAACAAGACTCCAAGTACCTCATGACTGTAACGCAACCATCTCCTTCTCCATGGCTAATCTCCATTGACTGTCCTGAATAGCCTCCTGATATGTTCGTGGTATCTCCTCGATTGATAGTGCTAAGGTAAACCTCATGAAATCCTCTGACACTCTACTCAAGGAAACCTGGGCTGCAAGAGGATAAGTGACACACCAACATTTCTGCTTGCACAGAGCAATTGACACATCAAGATTATCTGCCAAGGGCACCTGCTCATCCTGTATAGAATCGTGCTGCACAAACAACTCAGTAGTACCATCCATAGAAACAGTGTGTTCATTAATAGGGGTGTAAACGAGCCGAACTTGAGTGAACCAACTCAGGTTCGATTCGGTTCGTTTTGCATTCTTCCAGGCTCGGGTTCGGCTCGGCTCGATAAAATGAAAACCGTAATCAGGTTCGGTTCGGCTCGGGTAAGGTTCGTAAAGGCTCGGTTCGGCTCGTTAAAGGTTCGTTTTAGAATAAACATTGGATAATGACAAATATATGAGTATTTTTATATTAGTAGATACTTTTTTGGTAATAAAACTTTAAAATCATGTTATATACCATTTCCCCTTACATTTATATGGATCATTTAATTTTAATAACCTCATTAATAATATAATAAATTTGTATCGTAGAAATTTATTGCGCTAAAAAATAGATGGTGTAGAAGTCACGTTTACAAAGATGATGTAGAAATTTTTGGGAGGATGGTGTAAAAGCCATTTTCTAAAAAATTGATAAATAAATAAGACAAATGATTATAGTGCTAAACAACATCCCAATATACACATGTATTGGATTTACAAAGATGATTTAATGATGATAAATACAATTTTTATAACAATCTCCTAAAATCAACATTTTGATTAAAAAAAGAATCAACAAAGATAGGTTACCGTGCGAGTGAGAGGGGAGGACCGGAGGAGGGTTGAGATGGGCGTGCGTGCGGTCTGCAATGCAGGCTGGCAACGTGCGATGGTGCGGGCGGGCGAGACAGGAGGAGGTGTGTGCGGTGGTGCGGGCTTGTGATGTGTGGGCGGACTAGAGGGGAGGATGGGTGTGCGGTGGTGAAGACCTGCAACAATGGCGGTGCGGGTTATGATGTATGGGCAGGCGAGAGGGGAGGGGTGTGTGGCAGTGAGGGCCTGCAGCAGCGGCAACACAGGCTATGACGTGTGGGCGGGCGAGAGGGGAGAAGGGGTGTGCAACGGCGAGGGCCTACAACAGCGACGGTGCGGGTGGCGGTGTGTGGAAGGGCGAGAGGGGAGGGGACGAGCGAGAGGGGAGGCGGCGATGTGGGATTGCAACGTGTGGGTGGCGAGAGGGGAGGAGGGGTGTGCGGCGGTGTAGAATCGAGGGTTTCATTTTGGGGGTCAGGGGTGGATATGGCAACGTAGGGTTGAGATTTTTTGGGTCATTGGGAATTTGGAATTAGGAATAGAGATTAGGGTAGGACTAGGGAGTGGAGTTTTGGAAAAATTAGAGAATAGCACCTATGTTTTGATATTGTATCTTTTTTCCTTGTATATATAATATGCATATGTATACTTTTACGTATATGTGTGTATATAATCGAACTTTTAACGAACCGAACTTGAGCGAACCTATGTTTTTGTGGTTCGGTTTGTTTATTTAATCGAGCCCAAACTCGTGTTCAGGTTCGCTTCGTTTATCTTCGAACCGATTCTGAATCAAACTTTTAGCGGGCCGAATCTGAGCGAATATTGAACCTGAGAATTTTCTGACAGCCCTATTCATTACATATCTGAGGCGTGCTGGATGATGGGTAAGGTCTGTGAGTAGGGGGAGCCAAGCGAGACCTACGAGTAAAAATATGTGGCAAAAACCGAGTCACAATATAAGGTGGAGCCACATGAGCAGGTGTATAGGCATGAATAGGTGTAGAGGGAGGTGGTGGTATAGTAGGCGTAGAGGGAAGTGGTGGTACGACAGTGGGAGGTGGAGACATTTAGATCGCATCGTTAGAGTCAAACGAGTCTAGTCTGTTGCCTGTAGGAGAAAAATACACGATGGAATCAAAGAAAGTAACGTCAACACTGACAAAGTATTTCCTCTTGAACGAATCAAAGCAATGATACCCCTTCTGGATACGAGAGTAGTCAACAAAAACACATTTGACAACTTTGGGAGAGAATTTGTCACAACCTGGGGAGACATCATGAACAAAAGCATCTGAACCAAACACACGAGGTGTAAGAGAGAAAAGATCCTTTTCTGTAAACACAATCGAAAAAGGAACCTTCTCTCCTAGCATAGAAGAAGGCATGCAGTTCACCGGATAACAAGCTGTGACTCGTGACTCATGACTCGTGAAGACAACATCTTCCCAGTAGGCATTGTACGACTATGTATCAACAATGTTCTGATCACATGGAGTAAGTGATGGTGTTTGCATTTGGCAGCACCATTCTGCTGGGATGTATAGGCACATGATGTCTAATGAACAATACCAAGAGATATAAATTAGAAAGCTATAAGGCGCAGAACCCTAAAGCATTATCAAAATGAATATATTTGACATTGGCAAAAAAAAATTCTTTATCTCATTAATAAAAGATTTGATAACAGATCCAACCTCAGACTTATTCTTCAATAAAAAAACCCTAGGAAGTCTAGAAAAATCATCGACATCATCTAGATAAAAACGGTGTACCTTGGTGATTAGGAACACGACTTGGACCCCAAATATCTAAATGAAGGAGCTCAAATAACTGACAACTGCTCCGACCGACGAGATGGAAATGAGGAATGATGATGCTTCCCAAGTTGGCGTGCCTCACACTGGAAGAAGAATCTCATGGAAATTTGAGGGAGAACAGGATGTAGCTTCTACAGGGGAAGGTGGCCAAAACAAAGGTGCCACCGATATGGTGAGATTGGTCTAGTAGGTATAGTAGAAACACCAACATGAGGAGGTTGGACCAGTCTGTAGAGTCTCTGTTGCTCACGGCCACATCCAATTACCTTACCCGTGAGTATGTACTGAAACATAAGAGACGAAGGGTCAAAGATGGCACGACAATGCATATCCTTAGTAATCTGACTAATGGAAAGTATATTCATCTGAAAGTTAGGAGCATATAAAACATTATGAAGATACATGGATGGCGTCAAATGCATCGTCCTGTAATGGGTAAATGGTCGTCATTGGCAATGACAATCCATCTACCAGGTGGTATGATCCTATAGGACCTCAGATGTGCTCTGTCTCCACAAAGATGATGGAAAGAACCAGAGTCCATAATCCACTCTGTTATATCTGTACCATTACTACTAATGAAAGGATAAGCGATACATGAGGAACTCGAAGAGGCTTTGGATGCGGCAATGGTATCTGTAGTGGTGGTTCCTGCAACATGAATCATGAAGTCTCGAATACAAGAGATGATATCATCTAGGCGAGGATCAACCTGTGAAGCAAGAGTATCAGAAGGCTCAATCTGCTCTGCTACGTGACCAGAGACAGGATATCCATACTTTTGGTAGCGTGTATCCTTTGCATGTCCTGGTTGACGACTAAAGGTGCAAGGGCCACGGGGAGTCTACCGTCTTTGCCACAAGGGGTGCGTCGTTTAGACTGGGTCGTCACTCCTCGACCACGAGAAACGACCATAATTGACGAGGGCTAAGTAGTGGATGTAGGAGGCATGATAATCCGGCTGAGATGGCTATATGCCTCCTCCATGGGAGGTATGGTGGCTCCAGCGAGAAGCTGAGTACATGCTACATCATACTCTGTATCAAGGCTTGCCATGAAAACGCCAACCATTGTGGAGTTCCTATATGCCTTCTGCTGCTCAAGAGATGTATTAATAAGCATATAACTATGAAGCTTCTCAAACATGCCACAGAGTAAACTGTAGTACTCGTGCAAAGGAAGACCATTCTGCTTGGCCTTGCAGATGTCAAACTGTAGCTGAAGAATCTTGGCCTCATTCTTTGCCAAGCTTGCAAAAGTCGGTCCGACTAGTCGAGTCGGGGGGGGGGGTAGCTGACTCGACTAGGCCTAGTCGGCCCTTAGTCGGTCCACCCGACTAGTCGGGCCGACTAGTCGGCCTAGTTGGCAACTAATCGGCCGACTTTTACAACAACCTTTTTTATTTTTTTTTGTTTTTCAATTTTTTTAAAGCAAACATATTCTAATATGCTTAATGTTATATTTAAAGTCAATTACTTCTTTTGTTTCATCATGATGTCATATAAAATGTACAAATATATGTATATACATACGAATATATGTATAAAAACTGATTTATATATTTAAAATAATTAAAAATTCAAAACCGACTAATGACCGACTAGTCCCTCGACTGCCGACTAATCCTTAGTAGGTGACCTGCCGACTGAATACCGACTACCGCTTTCTGCAACCTTGTTCTTTGCTTGAGCATATGTGGAAGTCAAAGTGTCCTGCATCGCCTTGGTAGTGGGTTGGTTCAGAATATCATTGGCTATCTCTATGGTGAGAGTCCCATATAGCCAAACATGTGCATACGCATCATCTTGCTTCCAAGAAACATTTGCCCCAGTCTTATCCATTGGCTCTGGATCTTTCAGGGTGTGCTCCTTGTTGTTGCACGGCATGAGGATGAGAAACTGCGTGGACCACAACTCATAGTTGGTCCCATCCATCTTAGTGACGGGAGTCGGTCCCTTGAAGGCTCCGGACGAAAAAATACCACCATTGTTCTCTGAAATGATGGTAAAACGATTGAATAACGGAACTCAACTGGGGAGTAGAACGATATAAACGAGTATACACGATCATATAGAGAATTGGTTGTACGTGTAGTCTCATACAACCAACCTCATCAATCGTCATTGCTCGCTACTCGCTAGGGCTGGAAAATATGGTCTATAGATCAGAAATCACATTTTCTGGTCAAAATCAGACCGGTTCAGACCGTAAAGCGACTTGCAAGGGGGAACAAAAGTGCGCAGGAGGGCTGACGACGGCCGAGGCGATGGTCGGGGAGGCCTGGTCGGCCAAGGCGGCGGCCTAGGACTACATGGGCGGCGGTCGGGGTTGGCTCAGGCGGTGGCCGGATGGGAGGGCGACGATCTGATGGAGGCCGGATGGAGGGGCGGTGGCCTGGGGTTGCGAGCGGTGGCGGCCAAGGGGGCGGGTGGATAGGGCTAGAGTTTGGTGGGATACGGGAACTTCGGTCTAGGATCATCGCTCCGATATCATGTAGAAGGAAAAGAATCGATTTCATTGATTAGAGCCCCTTGGGTTCTCTTATACAGGAGATGAACCTATTGAGCAAATTGCGTGAAATAGACAAAATAAATAGATAATAGGAAAATGGTAAAAAAGATAGGAAATATCTCGACAAGATCCAAAAGAGCTTTATCCTCTTTAGTATGATCCTTCCATCATATTTTGTCCCCCCGACCCCGCTTACATTATAAAATAGAATTTTGCAAGAAAAAACATGCAACGTTCTTATAAGTGTGAGTCATGTCTAATACTACGAGGGACATCTTTTGAAATGGATATGATTGCTGTACATATGTGCAATCGACGGTTTTAATTTTATAAACCTACTATGTATTTATGTGGAACAATGTGGCAATTTGACTGTGAAAACAGGATGTTAAGAGGAAAGAATCTTTATTGTTGCATTTGTTGAGTGATTGTACTTGTTAGAAGGTATATAGGGAGCAATAGATGCTTCTGAGATGCTATTGTTAGTCATCTGGTATTTATTGAAAATATCCCACGGTTATTGGTGAACCCATGGGAAATATGGAAAAAGGGTGTCATCTTCATCCTAAATCTATGTGATCTTTTTGAGTGAGCAGTACACTGCGAAAGCAATTGTTGGAACTAAATGAAAATTAAACAAACTTTTGAAAAAGGAAAATTAAACAAAAATGTAAACAAATTGAAGTTCCTTCTAATTCCTCAGTTTGGAAAGTGAGAGAGGTATAAGCCCACTTCTCCTTTGTAAATGGAAATTCAGTTTTTCTTAGTCTTACTTTCCCTGTGTTTCCGAAGTACTAACCTCCTATAGTAATTCCAAACAGAGGGCCATGAAACAGAGCTAGTGACAGTGGACGATATGGAGATTATCACTGGTATCCTTCATGCTGCTTGTTAAGCTGGGTAAAAAAATGCAAGTCCCATGCCAGATCGATACTATGAAATATGTTTTACTGAAGATCCCATCCTTCTAGCAGAACCGGAGGAATGAAACTTGAAAATCTTAAAAAGAGGTATCCGTGCTTATTGTGAATTTTATTGGATGATTCTTATTTTACCATTTAACATCTCTAAATAAAACACCGTTACACCGTAGTACTCATTGAAACACATTCCTTGAACAAACTGCTGATGAGGGGCTGCAAATTGCATCAGCTGTCGGAGTTGTGGATTTAGCTACTGGAAAGAGAATGCTTTGAATACTGTATAGTTCAATTTGGTGTTAATCGGTTCGACTTAAATCATAAGTGTGACTATTAAGTAAAATCCCAATAAGGTTGTTACTATTGAATGTTAGTTCCCAGCTAATACTATAATGCCTGGATGATTTCTTGTGTAGTTTTCTGCCATGTGTCTGAGTGCAACTTTTATGTTAAACTCCATTGCTCATTTTGGTACTCGGCGGTTGAGGATGTGTCAAATTCTTAACTATAAAACATTAGAATTTGTTTTATTGCGTGCCATACAATGGGATTCCCAGTTAATTATAAGGCGGATTTGCCAATGCATTTTAGGCCAACAGGACAATCTATCTTGATAGATCTAAGCATAGTAGACATGCTTGGCTTAATCTTTTATAATTTCAATGCATAGAAATATTTACTGCTTTATATTCGCATTCTGGAAGGCTGTATTCTGAATCGACGGGGGTGCCGTGTCTTATGTCTGGACCTTGGTCTCTATTGTTTTTCAATCTTCAGTACCTTATCTTTGCTCCTACCGTCATTTCTTTTCCCTGCTCAGCTTAGGTGTCTGGGGATAATTACTTGACAAAAAAAATTGTCTTCGCAGATTGATGATGGAATAATATTGCCTGATAAAGCTTCTTTATATCTGACTGCAATCGAAGATGCTGAGTACAAAGAGGATAAGATTGAATGTATTTTTCATAATGCATCCTTTCACCTTTTTCTTTTTTTTGAAAGGGCTTATCATGGCATGCGTGGAAGCCAAAAACTAAGAAGGCTATTCCTTGTATACTTGCCAGCATATTTTGTTTATTTGCATATAGCATGATCTTGCATTTTTCAACTGTACAAAAACTTACTAATCGTTGTCATGACAGTCTGGAACAATGTCTATGGATTTAATATGAGCTGCATCAAGAAAATGTCCATGATGGAACCTCTTGTTGACACAGTGGACCAAAATCAAATCGTCACGAACTCTCAGCTGCTGAAGGTGGTACCCATTTTCCTATCTTGATTGTTTTCTTGTTTTCCTTTCAACTGATCAACAACTTATCATCACAGACCATGGATATTTCAAAGATGTCTCCTGGGGAGACATCGTTCACCGCGCCATTCAAGTTGGTGGCAGAGCGCAATGATTATATTCACGCTCTTGTTGCTTATTTTGATGTTTCTTTTACACGGTGCCATAAGTTGATGGGCTTCTCAACAGGTTTGATGCTTCATACATCCTGATGATACGCATACAATGTCCATGGTTTAGTATAAAATAAATGATTCTGAACAAGCCATTTTTTTTCTGTTGCAAAGTAAAGCCAACTAATATAAGGCAGTTCACGAATGCGGGTTATGTGAATACGCAGCTTATGATGTATGCCGAGAAAAACTCTGTTGTATATCAATCATCAAATGTCTCTGATATTTTTGTTGTGAAGTTTTTTCCCATCACGCTGCCGAAGATTGTGATTTGATGCATTAAGACTTTTAAATTTATTATAATACTAATCATTCATACTGTATCCCTTATTTCTTTTGTATATCGTGTTTCATATATATCTCAAGTTTGCATGCCATATTGGAAAAGTCAAAACAATGCCATCCTGTAGCTAATAACATAATGAATTTTCTTGTATTAGCATTTGCTTGGTAGTGTAGATTTCGACTCGGTAATATTTTAGTTTAGAATGCCATTCATTATAGTGGTAACCTTACTAACATAACGGCTCAAGAGAGAGGGCTGCCACTAAATGCAAGTACATTGGAGGAAACATATCAGAATCATTTAGCTCACAACTGGTCTGATTGAATTAATCGGGTTGACTAATTGAATAGTCATCCGATTAATGATTTTATTAAATAAAAATTATCTTGACAAATTTTGTACATTCATGAGAAATTATTTTTTTCTCACAATGAATATACTTGTTTTGTTTCTCGCAAAGAATATACTTGCTTTGTTAATAGTCAGCTGACTAGGCTGAGTAGTTAACCCAGTTATGCATGTGTGTGCGGGGGTGGGAGTGGTTAAATTGAATATCTTTATTCGTCCTATCATCTGGTTTGACGAAGTTAGTCATCTGACTAACTGAATAGTCTGCCGATGAATTTTTCTTTTATTGACAAAACTTAAATAATTTGAAGTTTAAGAGAGCCACACTAATGTTTTCCTCAAAAAACATCAAGTTTCCTTTCAGGTCGGTTCCACAACATCTATTGCAAGATGCTTTATTATATGAATTTACTTTCCACAGTTCTCAAATAAACGAGTTCACCAGTTGAAGCACACCTGGAACTATGGAGTTGGGCGATCTTAACATACCTGGGTACGAAGGTTGATAATTGGCATGTTCTTGGTTGCTCCATGAAGATTTGTCCAAGATCTGTTCTTCATTGGGTTCGAGAAAAGTTAGGTTTCTTGTTGGAACCCTAATTCTACAATGGCAACCCTTCAGTTAGCGATGCTTCCATTTCCACAGCGCCTTCTCCGTTCAGGCGGCGATACAGCCTTCGGCCGCGACACCCTCCCAACCGCACCAACCCTCCAAGTTCATCCAGACGAAGGCTCAACGTCGGTGGAAGCCCCTCCCAGGCAGCACCGCCCTTCTTGCTGGCAGCGCTTTCCTGTTCAGGCGAAGGCAGCCTTCTGGCGCATGCGTATCCCCAACTCCAGACGGAGACCTCCAGTAGGCAGAGCTCCTCCGCTCCACGTAGCCCCTCCCTATGCAACTCCAACATGGAGCACTAGGCCAGGCACTCCCAAGCGACACATCCGATCAGGCAAGGCAGGCGGCTCCTGGTGGGGAGCCCTAAAGGCTCCATGCGAAGGCCTTCTCTCCATGGCGGCGACACTCTCTCCATGGCGGCTTCTCTCCAAGGTAGCAGTCTTCACAACAAAAAAATATGATGGGGGTCGCGGTGAGATTCCCCAGCAATGCTCTAGGCCGTAGCATCGCTTGAAGCCCCGATCTTCCTCTCCTGCTCCGAGCGGCACTGCACAACCTTCAGCGACATATTGGTCCCTTCCCGATCTCCTGTCGGGGCCCTTCCCGTTGGACTGATTCACCCTCGGCATACTGGTCCCTCCTCCCTCCCTTGTTTAATCAACAACGACATCTCCTCCTCCATCTCTATCTCTGGGCGACTCCATCTATGATCTCCATCTGCACAGGAGCCTCCTCTCCCTCGTGCTCCATAGGCGGCGGCAACAAAATCTCCCCCATCGGGGGTTGCTTGCGTTGGAAGAGAGTTCCCATGGGAACCCTAAATAACTTTTTAAGGGTGGCTGCTGTAAAGGTCTAAGTGGGACACGATTAAAAATATGAAATGAATGAAAAAAAGGAGGGAGAGGGGTCGGTCGTTGAAGAAAAAAATGGCCCAGTTGTATCAAAGAGAGAGGGGAGAAGAGGCCGAACGGGCCTCCAGCTGAAAAAATATTCAATTTGCTTTGGTCCAAAGAGGCCTCTCCTACAGTTTGAAAGAAAGAGAGAAAAACCATAAAAATGTGTGAACAACTTATTTAAAAACAGGAGACAACTGTAAAAAATGAAATAGCCGAGAAAATAAAAAAATGAATGACAAAGCCAAAAAATATGATTATCGGCTAAGTGATTCATCTTTTGTTTCTCCCCATCTTCATTTGTCTTCTCCCAACTTTGGGCGACGCCATTGCTTGCCGACCAGTATGGGAGAAAGGCAGAGTATTGTGTAGAGTCACATGTTGGATCTAGATATCATATTCTTCATAGTCTAAACCAATCGGATTTCAGACTACATAATGACCAGACTCGATGATTGGTTCCGAATCATCGGTTTCAGACACGTACATGTATGCGGTCTTCAGTCAGATGTGCACATGTTTGCCATCTTTTGTGTGGTCCCCATCTTTTGTGATTTGGCCATGGTTTTCATGTGATCCATAGGGACTCTAGTGTAGAGATCCCATTCCCTATGCCATGTGGGATTGGGTTTTCATGTGGTTTCATGGGGACTCCAGCGTAGAGATCTCATTCTCTGAGCCAATATGGGAAAGTCCCAATTCCCCGACGAGGAGGCTTTCAGACTTCATTCTCTAATGACCGTGGACTCCGACGAGGATGTTTTCCACGAAATTTCCAGTTTGGCCCTTCAGAGATGGAACAATTGTCCACATGATCCTGTCTTCTATGTGGTGGGCCAGAGTTCTTTAGGTGGAGACTCATCCAGTTTCAGTGGCTCGGACATGCACAACTCAGAGTACACCCAGTTTGACTCACACTCCAGTCCAGTATTCCTCCTCACCTACACGACATGAGAAGCAACGTCCTCGACAACAACCGACAATTATGCGCGTTGAGTTCATATTGTATGTAGTGTCTTGTAGCGTGAGTTGAGATTTCTTTCTGGTTATCCATGCTGAGCCTTGCATGCTCAAGCTTGAGGGGGAGCGTTGGAGTATGTTGTGTATGCGTGGATAAATTCTCCCTCAAGCCTCCCATTGATCAACACATAATAAGATGCAATGGTGACGCATCACTTCATCCAAGAAATCCACAGTTATGGGAATCATCGTCGAGACATCGTCATCGTAAGAAAGCGTCGATCAACCGTATCATAACCCATAAGCTTTTGTGAAATCCACTTTCCAAAACACTCCCCTATTTTTCGCCTTTTCCAATATGCAATAATCTCCATAGCCATAACCAAACTATCTGCTATCTGTCTTCCAAGAATGAAAGATGATTGCAGGTGTGAGATAATGTGATCCAAAACCATGTTTAGTCTGATTGTCAGGAATTTGACCACAATCAAGTATATAGTGTTGGAGAGTGCAATCATCGAAAGTCTTCGATTCTCTCAGAACTCTCCTTCTTAGGTAGGAAGAAAAAGAGCACCTTGTTTAGTTTCTCGAACCATGCATTGTCTCTAGCAAACTCCTTCACCACTTCAACAACATCCAATCCAACTACCGACCAAAACTCCCAAAAGAAAAAGATCGCGAAACCGTCTGTACCCGGAGCACCATCCGCATAAAGATTCTAAACCACTACTTCCACCTCCTCTACCGTAAAATCATGAACCAAGTGATTAGCATGATGTTCAGATAAAACAGATACAACTTGATCGGTCCACCTCCAACTCCGAATAGCAGTTCTTCTAGAGAAATCAGAAAAAATGATTAGCTATAGCATGCCCCATCTCCCTATCCCCTTCAACTCTTTCACCATTTATCATAACAGAGTCAATTGTATATTAACGACATCTCCCGATGGTTATACGATGAAAATAAGCTTTGTTTATGTCCCCTTCTTTGAGCCAAGAGTTCCATGACCGTTGTTTCCATTTTGTCACACGCTTCTTATCATACATCTCGACCACTCTTTGTGCTACCGCTTTAGTGATGAGCTCTTCTTCAGACATATCTATGTTGTCCTCCAAGTTGTCTAGACGACTCACCTTTGTTTCTGCCTCCACATGACCAGCCCACCCGACTTCACAGACCTCCCTCTTGAAATAGCAAAGTCTTAGGTGTAAGGAAACCAGCTTTTGTGCCATATGGGATGCTGACGAACCTTGAGACAATGGATGATGACTAATGGTTTATAACCAAATTTTTGAACCTCTCATCAATAGACACGCTTTCTAATCTAAAGAATCCCCTAGTAGGGGAGACGTCTCCAGAATCCCAGACTAGCGACGTGTGATTGGATCTAGAACAGGGTCTGGTTGGTGCAGTAGACAACGAAAAAGACTCCATAAGCTTCGTTGAAGCCAAGAAACGATCAATACATGAACGCGAGCCAGGATTTCTTCAAGTATATTTAATATATGAGGGATCAATCACTTCTAGTTCAAGCTCATCAATTAGTTCTGCAAAATCAATCGACATCCTACCCTTCTGTTAAACGAGGGCGGTCGAAGGATAGCGAAGTAATATTGAAATCCCCACCGACCAATCAAGCTACCTCTGGGAAGTTGTTTCTCACACTTCTGAGGTCATCCCAAAGATTTGATCTAAGAGATTGTGAGCATGGATTGTATACACAAGAAAAAGTCATCTTCACATTTGTCCCAATAACCTCCAAAAAAAACCGTAATAGTATGTCTCCCCTTCAGATCAACGATCAGATAAAATTAAGATTTTTTCCCGGCGACTATCAACCCCTTATTGTGTCATCTACATCTAATGATCTGAAGTCTAAAAGAGAACCATAGTTCAAACATTTTCAAAGTATCGATGTCCAGGCTGAAATCTGACTTCTACAAGAGAACTATGTCGCTACCCCATTCATTCAAAAGAACTCCAATCAAGCTCTGTTTCTCCAAGTCATCCAGACCCTTTACATTCTAGGTTAGAACCTTCATTTAGTAACATTGGGGTTCCTGAGATAGCAATCGCGCCTGCTGCTACTGCCACTAGTGACTTGGGAACCGAGATATATTTTGGCACCAAAGTTGTAACCCTTGTTCCCTTTCTGCTTCTATATCATTTCCCCTTCTTTCTTCAGTACATTCCAAGGCATAGGTGCATGAGGTTGATTACAAGAGCAAGTCTGCACCTCCCAAGAGATGCTGCCCTACGGATCCTTCGAGGTTTCTAACGACCTTGTTGAGATTGAGCCTCCACTAATCGCGGGTTGCTGAAGACCCTTCATCTAAAAAAGGGTTGATAAAAAATGGCAAAGGAGGTCGGGGATGAACCAAACCGCCCACCGAAGGCTTGCAGATGGAGGATCTTGTCTCCTCCAGAGATCGCCCGGGCCAGTTGGCAGAGAAGCACCACGTTGAGGAGCCTTCATATGAGTCGGATCTTCTCTAACCGAGTCTTTTCCAACCCGGATAGAGAACCACAAATGGCTTCAAGTGGAATGTAGCTGGGTGCCAGAAACGATCCGAAAATCCACTCTCTAGACGAAAAGCATTAATTGGGTCCTCCAGAAGGATCTCTAGTCAGGTCGAGTCAAACTCCATCCGGCTAATTAACGATCCATCAAAAGGGTTCGCATCAAGGAGTAGCTGGTGGTGCCCTAAATCCAGAAGGTAAGGTGATGGTGCCAGACCATTTCGTTACTGGAGCGATCTCAAAAAATATCATAATGGCTTCGGATCCCGTGTATCCGAAGCGCATCTCCGAGATTTCTTCTTCTTTTTTGATTTTTTTCCAATTATGGGTCCCCAAAAAATCCAAGCATGAGATCCTCGCGTATATCGATTTAGGATTTTGATATAATTGAGCCGTCAATGCCGAGCTCTTGACCATCTTCTCTTCGAGACGGTGGCGTTGAAAGAATGTTCACAATCAGTTTGAAGGTTGCCCTTCCCACCTTCAAGGTACATGTCGATTCTAATGGGGTTGGGTATAAACTCTCTACTACCAAGAGAGTGATCATCGAATCTGACCCCAACGATAAACCATAGGAAAGGATATTGGTAACAACTCCAAAATCTCTCAATGTCGGCTTTAGGACATGTAACGATCTCGAAAGAAAGGGAACTCCCACCACACAAGCCACCTGGGATGAGATCTTTGAAGCTTCACCATCCGTAAATCTCGTTGGTTTCCAAATGACTCTCGAGGTATGCACATGGCCCAACAAAAGCTCAACTTCTGACTTAGACAACCCTCTCGCACAGAACTGAGAGGAATTGAGCCCAACAACATCACCCTTGAACAAGTCTCCCAGAAGTTCTTTCACAAAGCTTTCAACTGTACATAGTTCCAAATCACCTTCCTTCGATTGACCAATCAAAACGGATTTTCTAACTCACTCTTTTCGAAAACACCGACTCGAACGACTAAGGCATATGACCGCAAAGGTGATCGCAATGCTGAGATGGTTGCGCACAAGTGGTTAGCTGGTTTGCTTCCCCGAGCAGGTTGCAGAAGAAGAGGGCATTCTGCTCTTCGATGTTTGCCTCAGTGACAATTGAAACAACACGACGATAATTTGCACGAGGTCGTTAGGTGACCATATGCACTGCACTGATAACAACACTGGCCTCGTTTCTGATGAGAAACGAGCGACCAATCACCCTCTTCCTCCTCACCCTTGTGATCGGTGGCTTTCTCTCACTTTTCTTCGTAGCCCTCGTCCATTCCATCATCCCCATGGCCTCTAATTTCTTCGAAATTCCACCGAATTTCTCCGAAATTTACATTTCTCTAGGTCATCGAAATCAAACGATACCTCATTTCTTTTTCAGGATTTTAACAAAATATCATCGAAATATCAATGAAATGTCATCGAAATTGCATGTCGTTTCGGCGAAACAACAAAAATAAGGGAATCTACCCTTCACTTTCATTGAAATTTGCATATATTAATTTAAATTTGCATATATTAATGAATTTTCACGTATTTATTCGCTGTCGTGTTGAGTTTTTAGAGTATTTTATGTTATTGGAAGAAGTTTCTTTATTTAGTTTCTAAATTTTAGATCGAAATCCAAACCAGATCAGTTAGTTACAAGATTTAGAGTTAATTCAAGTTTTTATCTGAAGAGGCTTTATTTTTTGTTCTTTTTAATATATATGTTTTGATTAGTAATCATTGCATGTGTCATCTCAATCTTATTGACAAGGTGATTATCATGGCTTTCGGTTTTGACTCTAAGCAATACGTTGCTCTATATATCAAAATGGGTGATGATATGACAATAATATTACTTCAAAACTTATACTTACAATTATATTTTACAAATAATTGTGCATTTCTATTTTATTTTTTGATTTAGGAATACTAAAAACCTTTTTTTTTGACGCTAAAAAAAGGGGGACGCACTCAATGGTGCTCTCCCCGATTTATTAAGAAGTTAAAGAGAACTTACAGGCGACACGCATACAGGAGACAAACAAACATAAATCTGGAGGTATCGATATCAGATAGATATCGGATACCTCCGCTAACATAAGAAAACCCTACACATCAGTCCAATCATGAGTGAAACACGAAGCCGAAATTAGAACGTTCTCGGTGTAAAATCTCTGACGAGCAAAGAGGGCCTCATTTCTCCCAACCCAGATGCTCCAAAGCCGCGCAATAGCAGAAAGCAGGTCCGTCCTCGCCCTAGCCCGAGAAGAAACCAAATTGTCGCAAAACGAGGAAGAAGACGACACATCAAGCCACTCCAGATCCGCCCAAATGCCATGGGTTCTGCCGCATCGAAAGAAAAGGTGTTCAATAGTCTCCGCCTCCAAGTCACAAAGCCCACAGATAGAGCTTACATTGGGAAATATCAAGGCGCACCGGCTCCGGGTCAACAATCGGTCACGCCAAAAGAGCCACAGAAAAATACCTATACGTTCGGGGATCCGGAGGCCCCAAAAGAATTGACAGTCCCGATAAAGAACCACATCGGCCGCATCAGGAGGAGGAAAGATAGCACGGTAAGCCGCACGAGTGGAGGAGCCGTCCTTCCAAAGGAAATGGTCACGACCGACCAAAGGAGTGGGAGCGCCATCGAGAATAGCCAAGAGAGCGAAGAGATCCTCCTGCCGCCGATCGGAGAGATTAGCCACGAAAGTGGGGCCCCATGAAGCACCATCCCAGCAAGAGGCCACCTTGGATTCCTTATCCGCCGCCAGGGCAAACAGACGGGGGAATAACTCCTGAAGAGGACCCCTCCCGGTCCAATCATCGCCCCAAAAACGTATCAGGGAACCGTCCCCCATCTTAATTCCAAATAGGGAGCGGTTGCGAGAAAGGGAAGTAACAATGGCACGGGTGAAAGAGGAAGGGGAAGCCCTCTGGCGGCCGCCGGGATCAAAGAGCCTGTCCACTCCCACCGCCTCTCGCAAGAAATTCAACATAAAATTTTCCTCACGGCCCCAAAGTCGAGCCACCCATTTGAGCAAAAGGGCCTCATTAACGACCTCCAACCTTCTCACGGCCAGTCCCCCCTCCTGCTTCGGCCGAGTAACCTCGTCCCAGCGAACCAAGTGCACCCCCCTCCTCCCCTCCCCCTTCTTACCCCAAAGAAATCTACGAAGGCACGAATCCATCCTCCGCCTGATCCCCTTTGGCATACCTTTAACAGAGAAAAAGTAGATTGGGATCGAGGACAATACAGATTTGAGAAGAATCAAACGCCCACCGCGCGAAAGAATGGCCGCCCGCCACCCGGCCAAGCGAGATTCGGGCCTTTCCACCACCGCCTGCCAGTCACGTATGCGAGCACGCCCCACCGTCAAAGGAAGGCCCAAATAATCCAACGGAAGAGCGCCCACAGAGCAGCCCAAGATCCGCGCATATTCTGCTACCTCATCCCGTGAAATGTTGAAGGGGACCATAGAGGATTTGGCATGGTTTATGAGCAGTCCCGAGGCCTCGCTGAAGAGATCTAACGTGGTAGCCATACCAGCCACATCCAAATCATCGCCCTCAATAAAGCATATCGTATCATCTGCGAATTGAATAATAGGGACATGGTATGGACCAAGAGAGCACCCGCGTGTAAGGCCCGCCGCAGCCACATTATGAATCATCCGAGGTAACACGTCAGCGACCAAGACAAATAGCTAGGGGCAAGGGGGCACCCTTGCCGAATCCCCCGTCGGGGCTGGAATAAGCCCCCAGCCATGCGCCCGTTGATAAGGAGCGAGAGAGAGGCCGTTGATACGCATCGATGCACCCACGAGATCCACAGCGATGGAAAGCTTCTCCTCTTCAGAACAGACCAAAGAAATCACCAATCCAAGGAATCGTATGCCTTCGTGAAGTCAATCTTCCATAGAATCCCCCTAACGCCGGTCTTGTTCCATGCGTGGATAATCTCCGAAGCCACTGCATAACAGTCACAAATTTGCCGCCCCCGAACAAAGGCCGCTTGAGTAGGCGAGATGAGAGTGTCAAGAAGCGGAGCCAGACGCCGAGCAAGCACCTTCGCAATGATAAGGTATAAGGCATTGGAAATGGAGATCGGCCGAAATTCCTCGATACGGTTGGCGGTCGAAGTCTTGGGAATGAGAACAATAAGAGCCCTGTTAATTTTGTCAAAACCGTGGTTCCCATCACAAAATTCACGGGCAACCCCCAAAACGTCATGAGAGAGCACATCCCAGAACTCCCGGTAAAAAGAAATAGGGAATCCATCAGGGCCTGGCGCCGCGTCGGAGTTGAGAGCCCATACATCCTCCTTCAGCTCCTCCATAGAAATAGGCCAAATGAGGCCCAACGCAGTATCCTGCTGGAGCGTGCTAGTCCCGCCACCCGACCAACGCCACACACGCTCAGATCGGCGCCCGAACCATTCCTTAAAGTAGGCCACAGAGGCGTGGCCCAAATCCCGCTCCCCCTGGACAAGGTTACCATTAATCAACATCGAAGGAATAGAATTAGAGCGTCGCCGACCGCTCGCAACTCTGTGAAAAAAGGCGGTGTTGGCATCGCCTTCTTTCAACCATCGCATCCGAGAACGCTGACGCCACTCAACGAGGCGTTTCCGATCCTCCGCCTTCACCGTGTCCATGGCCGCCGCGCGCTCAACCAACTCGTCCGCAAACAAGTCCCTGTCATTCTCAATGCGATCAAAGCGCAAAATCACCTCGTCGGCCGCCAGGCGAGTAGCAATACGTGCAGAACGTGTTTCCTTCTTAAAGGACGCAAGTACCCTTTTGAGAGATGTGAGTTTGAGGTGAAAACGACAAGCGGCACTGCCCGTGTAATTAACCTGATTCCAATGATTTCGAACCAAATCCCTAAAACCAGATTCCAGAAGCCAAGAACGCTCATATCGGAAGATGCCACGAGGCCGAATGTCATCCCCAGCCGACCAAATAATGGGGTTGTGGTCGGAGAAGGATCGCGATCTAGAAGAAACCTCACAAAAAGGAAATGCCTCCATCAAAGCGTTATTCACCAAGAAACGATCAATCCGCGACCGCGAGGAGTTGCTCCGCCACGTGTATGAAATGTCATTAGGGGCTAGCGGTTCAAGAGCCAGATCATTAATAAAGTCCCAAAAATCCGAGGAGCCCGGGTCCTGACCACCGCGACCCCGAGGGCGATCCTGTGAATACAATGTGACATTGAAGTCCCCCCCCAACAGCCAAGGCACGTCGCCCAAAGCGTTAGCATCCTCGCGTAAGTCCTCCCAAAGCTCGCGGCGAGAAATATGACAAATAGGGGCGTAAGCACAAGTAAACGCCATAAGAGTATTTGAGAGACAGCAATTCAAAACCACCGACAGGGAATGACGGCCCAACCGCATGGAGGAGAATGAGAACCGCAATGAACGCCAAGCCACAATAGCACCACCCCTAGCACCAGTCACATCCAAGGCACGAAAGACATTAAGATGGCCAACTCCAAAAGACCTCCATAAATCCTCATCCAACGCAGACAACTTCGACTCCTGGATGAAAACGATATCACAGTCCCATCCCACAAGACGTGTTCCCAAAATGCGCCGACGATCAGGGTCCCCCAAACCACGCACGTTCCATGACAAAATCTTCATTAAACAAAAATGGCTCCCAAAAAAAAACCCAGCGAGTCAGAGATACATCAAAGACCGCCAGGGTAGCGGTCCTCAAGCTGGAAGAGGCCCGCCGCCTCCGCCACCGCCTCGCGCAAGGATTGACAAGAAGATAGCATAGGGGTTCCAGAGCGAGAACGCCTCCATCGAGAATAGCTCCTTCCATATCAGGACGAAGGCGTTTGTCCCGCGATCGCAACATCATCATCCGTGGGGGTCGCCACCTCCCATTCGGCCGAGGATGGGGGTGGGAGAAGCAAGGTCTCCCCCGCATCGGCCGGTGGAAGAGCCTGGTCTTCACCACCAAAAAAAGAATCCTGCGTCCGCGACTGCACCGACAGAGGAGGTTGCACATAGCGGCCTCCGTTCAAATCCTCCAGATGAAAAGCGAGAGAGAAAGGCACTGAGGTGATGGGTCGGGGGCACAAGACATCGGGTCCCCAAGAAAGATGATCCGAGCTCGAATAAGGATACGATAGCATTTGCTCCGAAAAAACCCCCTTGGGAGCCCAAATACCGGTATCAAGTGGGTTCCACGGAAGAAATGTCTTGTGCGTGCAGTGATCCTCGTAAGAAGTGCCCGCCGACAAAAAGGAAGTATCAGCGGGAGGCGGATCATTCTCGGGAGAAGCAAAAGCCACCAAATCCCGTATAGTACCGCATGCTTGAGTGTCCCGAGATGCCTCTTCGAATACTAAAAACCTTAGTTTTCGGAAAAAAGTCTAGTTTAGAGACATTTCCAAGATCTCCTACGATCTCACCAAAATTCTACGAAAATTCTCTTTTCAGGCACGGTGAATTGGAACTGAAATATGAAATTTAAGGCTTTGTTTTCTCGTGGCTTCTCTCTACTACAAGGAGTACGTACAGTTGTGTGAAAGCTATGTTAACAACCTTCAAAATCGTGTGATTATAAGTATTTGCCTACTATCATGTTGGATATATATTGTGCTTGTGAATGATATACCGTTTCTTGGTGTTAGCTGATTTGTATGTGTTTTGCGTAACATATATTCTATGATCACAAGCTATACAATGCATCTATTTGGCATACATGTTACAAAGATTTGTATTTGTGAATGTACGTATGTGCCTTATTTTATTCTTAGAAGTAAATATTTTTTCTATATTGAAAGTATTTTGGTTAGATACAAGCTTTAAGCTATCATTTCGACTTTTAATTTCTTATATAGATATCCTTTTGCTAGTACTCTTCATTGGCCTATGTTTTTCTCTGTTATTATTGCACGTGTCACCATTCTCTTCATATTCAAGAGCTGAAACTAATGGCTTCTAATTTTTGTTCCAAATCTTGTTTTGATTTTGAGCAGTATACTACTTTTCTTACTGTTTAAGCGATTGGATGAAAATTTAACGTAATATATCATGTTGATATCTTACTATTAGCAAAAAAACGGTGCATTTCTATCTCATTTGAGTTAAAGAATATTAGAAATTTTAGTTTTTGAAAAAAAATGAGTTTTCAAGTAATTTCTCACGTTTCCGTCCATTTCACCGAAATTCCATCGAAATTGTCTTTCCAGGCTTACCGAAATGAAATCGAAATCCGACATTTAAGGCCTTGATCACGCCACATTGTGGAGTTAGACATGGATGCCCTCTTGCACCCATGCTTTTTGTGATTGCAGCTGATGTCTGACCTGGTATGGTGGAACATGTGCTGGCCAATGACCTAACAACTAGATGCAACTCTTATGGTTTATCTATTCCACTATTACAATATGTAGACGACACTATCTTTTTTATCGAAGGTGATAAGGAGAAGGCTAAAGGCATGGCAACCGCGGTGGAATTTTTTGTCATGGTAAATCCAAGGATATTCCCTTTGAGATGTCTAATCTTGAAGCACATGAGTGGTGTGAAGAGTTGGGTACAACAAGTGGCTCTTTCTCGATATGACGTTTGAGTCTACCTCTTTCAGCTAGTCGGCTGAATTTGTCTGATTGGTTACCAGTCATTGAGAAAATGGAGAGAAAATTATCATGTTGGAAGGCAACAATCTTATCCCGTGGTGACCATTTAGTTTTGATACATGCAGTTCTATCTGCTATTCCCGTGTTTTTTATGTCATCCATACTTCTCCCGGTTGAGTTAGACGTCGTTTGGAATGGATCTTGCTGCGATTTCTTTGGGGAAAGAATGGTATGGAGGTATATGTTATTCACCTCGTCGACTGGGAAATTATTACTCTTCCCAAGTCGATTGAAGGTCTTGGGATCTCTCGTTTAGAAACTATGAACAAGGCTCTCCTTAAATGGGTGAGCATAATATAGTATAGAAGTGAGGACTTATGTTGTCGCTTTATTCACATCATTTATAATGTGGACACTCAAGACAGAATAATTCAACAAAATCACTCTCGACCTTCAGCCTTTTGGAAAGGAGTTAGACCGGTGCTTGGTGATGGATCTTCGTTTGCCTTTTGGACGGACAACTGGTCAGATGATAGATCTATCTCTTCTAGATTCCTTCATTTTTTTGCTCTGGCTATCGATCATAATGCAAAAGTGTTTGATTGCTGGGTGGATGGAAATTAGATGCCTTCTTTCTTGACATAGTTCTCTGATCAACGTCTCGAGGAATATCTCCTACTACTTGAATCTCTCAAACAAGGAGAGTGCCTGTCAGTTGGGTGCGCACACTGGATATGGAAGGACAACGCTTTCTCTCTGAAGCATGCTTACTTAACTATTGCAAGACCTCCACCGCCTATGACAGACGATGTGGTCCGTGACTGCAAGTTTATATGGGACCTCAAGCTTCCAAACATAATTGGATTTTTTGTATGGTTGATGCGCAGAGATGAATTATGATTGTTGGGGAAAGTAAGAGTTGTGTTTATTCCTTGAGCCCTAGACTCTTTTATATAGGGAGAGGCCTATGGGCAAATTACATACGGTAGACAACCAAACGAGAAATAGATAAAAGATATAAGAACATAAAATAAACTTCTACACTCCCCCTCAAGATGGAGTATAGATATCTATCATGCTCATCTTGGATAAGCACTTCTGGAAGGGACCTCGAAGCAAAGCATTGGTAAGAATGTATGCCGTTTGGTCTCCTGAGCTGACCTGGGTTGTAGAAATGGAATCTTTCTGGATCATATCACGAATATAATGGCAATCAACCTCGATATGCTTTGTCCTCTCATGAAATGCAAGGTTATTTGCAATGAATAATGCGGCCTGATTGTCGCATTTCAGCGACATGGGAAGCGGAACATCTATATGTAGATCTGTCAGCTGTAGATCTGTCAGAATTGCGCGGACTCACATCACTTCTGCACATGCTTGGCCATAGCTCTATACTCCGATTCAGCACTGGATCTCGCAACTACTGTTTGCTTTTTACTCTTTCATGAGACAAGTGACTCCCCAACAAATATAGCAAAGCATGATGTAGACTTCCTATCCTGTGGGCACCCTGCATAATCTGCATCTGCACATGCTGAGATATTAATAGTGCCCTCCTTAAACAGCAATCCTACACCTGGAGATGACTTAAGATAGCTTAGTATCATTTGTATAGCATCCATATGTACCTGACGGGGTTGCTCCATGAACTGGCTCACTTTATTTACCGCAAATGAAATATCTGGTATGGTAATAGTAACATAAAGAAGCCTCCCTACCAGTTCCCTGTATCTCCTCTTGTCAACCTCCTCAGTATCATCATCGTGCATCTTCATGCTTGGATCCATGGGTGTAGACGCAGGTCGACATCCAAGCATACCTGTGCCACTTATCAAGTCAGTGACATATTTTCTTTGAGTCACAAGTCCTTGTTCATTTTTGGCAAACTCCAATCTCGGGCAGTATCTAAGTACTCCCAGATCCTTGGTAACAAATTCTTGGCCCAAGAATTCTTTTGCTCTTTTTATTCCCTGCATATCATCTCCTGTAATAAGTATGTCGTCAACGTACACCATAATGACAGTTGTACCTTTGGATGTCCTCTGTACAAAGAGAGAATGATCTGCATTCGACCTTTTGAACCCTTGCTTCTCAAACAAATCTGAGAGCTTCTGGAACCAAGCTCTCGGGCTCTGCTTTAGGCCATAGATTGCCTTATGAAGTTGGCATACCTGTACACACTCCCCCTCAGCAGTAAACCTAAGTGGCTGCTGCATGTAAACTTCCTCCTAAAGATCACTGTTGAGATATTTATCTCTTGAGGTGTTATCCTGTAATTGTCGTTTTCTTTCGGCTATCTATGTAATTTGTCTCTAGGGCTTTTCTCCTATATAAAAGAGCTCTAGGCTTACGATGAATAAACAAGACAAATATCTCATTTTTCATCAAACAATAAAGAAATTGGCTATGTGGTCTTTTGACTTTTCTGAGGGTCTGCGAAGAAGGAGCATTTACCTACTCCTCTAAGAAGGAAATAATCTTATTCAAAGCCAATCTCACTAGAAGTAGCGGGATGGTAGCTAGACGACAGTGCTATAGTTAGCAGTTGAGGGGAAGTGGCGGGTCAGGTAAGCGAGCGAGTTCAAGGCACGTATGGCTACTATTCGCGTGCTGATCTTGTTGGTAATAGAAAAATGCCGATAAGTCCTATATTACAGCTTCCGTGATTCATTCTCTGCTATTATTTAAATAAGAAATCCCAATCTTTTTTGCTATGAATAAAGTAGAGAGCGCAGTTCCAACCCGCCCGAGGGAAGAAGATCGTGGCAACGTAGACCTCAGTTTATTGGATCTCAGGAAACCATCACAAGGCTGGCCCCTCTTTATTTGTTCGAACGAGAATGCCGTGTTATTCAACGAAGCTTAGAAGGTGACTCGCGCAGACAACTGACTCCTTTGGAAGAGATCAGTGGTTGACTTTCTCGATTTGCAAGTTCACAAGCTTCTTTTTTCAGAGGAAAGTCGATTTCATTCCCCCTGGTACCTACCGGTACGTCAAAATCCAATTGGTCATAAGCATCATAAGTTCTCTTTTCCCATTTCTACATGGTATCATAGCGGCAATCCTACACCGGATCCTGTACCCAAAACCCTAGCCCCCACCGAAAGCCCTACGTCGCACGTCTCCACGCTGCTCCTGCGCGCCTGCGTGCCTCCAGCGCGCCGTTCTTGCATGCATCCTACGGCTCCCGTACGCGCGCGTTTGGCCTGTGCGTTGCCTGTGCGATCCCATCACCTGCGCATCGCCTGTGCGCCTACATGCACATCTGTGCACGTATGTACGTGCCCTCGTGAGTTCTTGAGCGTTGAGCGCTTGCACGTTCCACACGTATTTGCGCTTCATGCATATGCATGCACCACTGTGGCCTGTGTAGAACGACCTATGACCAAGTTGGTCAAGAACCGCTGCCGGCCATTGCGGAGCCGGCGGTTACGATGACCGGGTCTCTCGGAGGCCGCAACCGCAGGGGGCGTGGTTGACGGGGGCGGACGTGGCGAGGGTTTGCGCCCTATAAAAGACCTCCCATGGGGAGGGGAACAAACACATCAGAAGCTCGCCTACGGGAGCCCCCTTCCCATCTCCATCATCTCTCTCACTCGATCTACCCCGTTCTCTCTCTCTCTCTCGCAACCATGGGCAAGAAGGCGTACCTCGTCGAGTTACTTCACTGGTATCAGAGCTGGTTGTTGCGCTCCTCCGACGACGATCCCCACCGGCGACGCACCTCCATTCTTCCTCGACCGTCGCCGCACCTCCATTCTTGTGAGAACGAGAAACCCTAACACAGCCTTGAGGTATGCTTTCGTTTTAGGCCTATTCACGGGTTGCATACATTTTTTTGTTTAATAAAAAATTATTAAAACTTGCCATTCATTCACGTTACTTGCCAGCCTGTCATAGCACTTAACGTTATTTTTTTGTCCTTTGCCGTGCTTTTAGCAGGACCTCCTTTTTTTTCTTTTTTGTCCTCTAGCACATAGTATAGGAAGTAACGTGATTTTTTTAACATATGGCTTGCATTAAACATTAAAACATAAGTGTCATTTTTTTAAGATTAACGTCTGTTCTTCTTAAAGATCTGTTGTTAAAGATCTGCCTTTTTCCTTTAAAAAATGGTGTTTGGTAAATTAGTTTAAATCAAAAGTTTATATTTTTTTATTTTTATTTTTTTTACGTTGCTTGTTTCTTTAATTTTTTTGATCCATTTTTTTAAAGGGGGGTTCTCGTTTTTTTTAAAGGGCATTGTTAAATAAAAAAAACTAAGATTTAGTGCTGATCTCTTTTTTTAAAAGAACTTTGTGTATTTTTTTGTTCATTTGCACTCGTAGTACCCATTAGGGGTATTTTTTTGTTTGTCTTTCATAGAAATATTTCTTTTATAAATATAAATAAATAAATATATATATATAAGTTTTGTTGTGATTCAATCACGTTTGAACGTGGATTCAATTCTTTAACGTCGGATCTCTTTTAATTGAGGTTGTTTTTTTAAATTGAGACTCCTTACATTTTTTTTGTGAAAGTTTTTTAGTAGTTGTACAAAACCTTTGTGTGTTTTCTTAAAATAAGGGAGGCTCTTTACCGTTTAAAAAAAGGGGGAGGGGGATTGCTTTTTTTTTTTCCCTCTTGCCGTGAAAAGCACCTTTTCACGTTACTTTATTAGATCAAGTTTTTTTACTGCTTGGTCTAATTAAATTGAGGTTTGATTTATAACTGATCTTTGTTTTTTTAACCACTGATCTTTGATCTTTGATAAAGTTCCTCTTTTTGAATTATTCTTTTCTATTTGATTTCATTAATTCATTTCAACCATATTGTTCGTTGTTTTGTTTTGCATTAAGTTTTTTTAAGGTAATATTGCAAACTAGTCATCTAAATTATCATTCCCTTTATTATTAACCAAGTACTTTTATTAAAATTGCTTAATCCCATCCAAACACTGATCTTTAGTTTATTTATTGTGTTTCCTTGAAGTTTTTTTGTTAACTTAGTTATTAATAACACACTTGTTTTTTTTCTCTTTCGTCTTTAGCCAACGCAGAAAACCTCTTATATTTGTCTTTTCTTGATAAATTGCAAATTCTCATACAAATCTTACATTCATTTTATTAGATCCAATATGACAAGCAAGACTATTGCCACTGAGGTAGGAAAAATTGAGTACCTTAACGGTACTAATTATGAGTTGTGGAGTAGGAAGATCTACTATGGCCTATTACATGATAGCATACACTCCATTATACATAAACCCGGCCCAACCTTATCTGAGAATCCAACTATGGAGGAAATTAGGTCCCGCGAACAGTGGGAGAAAACAGATAATAGGGCTAGGAGCTTTATGCTGACCCACATGAATCTGAACCTGATTCGGGTCTTTGAGACCTGCGAATAAGCTTACGAGCTCTGGACCGCGGTCAAAGAGAAATATCACTCCAAATCGGAAGTGAGTGTCCAGCTTCTTCTACACAAGTACAACTCGTGTAGAATGAAGGAATCTGAAAGCGTCCTCGAGCACGTGAACAAGATGATCGTGATGGCCAAGGATCTTGCGGCTACTGATTGCGCAATTCCGGAGAGGATGCAGATCACGACCATATTGAGAAGTCTCCCTCCGTCATTCGACATGGTTGCACATCTCTACGGATGAATGGCAACATTTAAGTCCGTGACGGACCTACCTGCATAGTTGGCAATTGAGCAGGACCTCTCTAAACATAGATCGAAAGCTGAGATCTTTGAGGTCGAGGAAGAAGAAGAAGCAAATGCCGTGCACGCAAAGAAAAGACTGGGCCCCTCCAAGGCGAATTTTAAGAGAAAGAGTGGTAAATACTCACGCGGCTCTTTCTACGGTTGTGGCAAATATGGCCATTTCAAGGTCAATTGCCCCAACAAGAAGAAGCCGGGAAATTCTAAAATGCCTGAAAACAAAGGCGAGAAGAAAATAGAATTCGCGGCAGTCGTGGAATGCAACTCCGTCATCACGGACAATGATGGATGGTAGATCGACTCTGGAGCAACCAGCCACATCGCCAAGACGAAGGAAGGTCTGGTGGACTTCAAGGAGCTGAGAAAAGGCGAACAGAGGATCTTCATGGGGAACAACACCTACCTAGATGTGGAAGGTGTTGGGACATACAGACTTGACCTGGGAGATAGCATTATGGTACTGAATGATGTACTATATGCCCCAGGGATACGTCGGAACCTGATATCTGTCCCAGTGCTGCTCAAGAAAGACTTCGAAGTTAGGTTTTATAATAAGCGTGTGTCAATAGGCAAGAATAAGAAGGTCTATGCGATGGGAAAGTTTGTGCCCGAGCATGACCTGTTTTGTCTTCCTGTAATAAATTCTAGTGAATCAATGAATGCCGCTTCTGATTATTCCTTGTGTTTTTTGTCTGACTATGACTTGTGGCACATGAGACTGGGTCATCTAGGAAATTCTAAGATGGATCAAATGATTAAGGCAAATTTGTTGCCTAAAATTACGGGTGCAAGGACATTGCCCTGCGAACACTGTCTGACCGGTAAAATGACGAGAAAACCATTCTCAACCGGAATTCGGTCAACAGAGCTACTAGGTTTGATCCATTCAGACATATGTGGACCACTGAGCGTCAGCACACATAGAAATAAGGAATATTTTAGAACATTCATTGATGATTACTCGAAATTCTCCTATGTCTATCTCTTAGGAAGAAAGTCGGAAGCACTTGAAACATTTAAGAGATATAAGACGGAAGTGGAGACAAGATTGGGAAAACCAATCAAGACTCCTAGGACAGATAGAGGTGGGGAACATACCTCAAAGGAATTTGAGGATTACTGTATTCAGGCAGGCATTCGTAGGCAGACTACAATGCCCTATACACCACAGCATAATGGTGTATCAGAAAGAAAGAATCAAACTTTGATGAATGCAGTAAGGTGTATGCTTTCACACTCAGGACTCTCCAAGAAATTCTGGGGAGAGGCAGTGTTCACTGCGAACTATATACAGAATAGGATTCCCACCAAGTCCGTAGAATCAACGCCATATGAAATATGGAATGACAGAAAGCTCGAGTTGGGTCATCTCCGGAAATGGGGATGTGTTGCACATGTTCTGGTACCGAGTCAGCTTAGGGACAAGCTAGACTTCAGGACATTAAAGTGCAAGTTTATTGGGTATAGTGAGAATTCTAAAGGATATATGTTCTTCCATGAAACTAAAAGTCTGTTCGTAAGTCGTGATGCTACTTTCCTAGAAATTCATCAAGAAAAGGAGCATGAAGTAGAGGAATCAGATCCTCTGATTGTCTTACAGGACAATGAAGACGACTTGAGCATTAGACAAGAACTTGAGGATGATATCCATCATCTAAATGCAGAGAATGAACCTATGGATTATGATGATCCTTTAGAGGAAGTGGGTGGACCCATACAACCCACGAGTATAATCAGCAACAAGAGACCCAGAATACGGCCCATATGGATGGAAGATTACCATTTTTATGGATGCTAGGTGTCGTGCTACACCGTAGATGAGGATGTCGCGGATTGTACAGATCCCATATCCTTTAATGAAGCTATGGCTTCATCTGAGTCGGAATCATGGTCGGCCACCATGAGAGATGAGTTGGATTCAATCGAGCGAAACGGTGTTTGGGAATTATGTGATTTGCCAGAAGGTAGGCAAATCCATAGGATGTAAGTGGGTATTCAAGAAAAAGTACCGACTTGATGGTACAGTTGATAAATACAAAGCCAGATTAGTTGTCAAGGGTTATACTCAGCAAGCTAGAATAGATTTTCAGGAAACCTACTCTCCAGTGGCTAAGTTCACATCCATTCGGATGATCTTAGCTATAGTCGCATATATGAATTTGGAATTATTCCAAATGGATGTGAAGACGACCTTCCTTAATGGAGAATTGAGGGAGGAGATTTATATGCGACAACCTGAGGGATCTCAGGTTGAAGGTCAGGAGAAAAAGGTTTACAAGTTAAGAAAGTCATTATACGGCTTAAAGCAATCTTCACGGCAATAGTATCTCAAATTTCATGAGAAAGTTATTCAATTTGGATTTGTTTCAAATAAATTGGATAACTGTGTGTATGTCATGAAGAGTGGGAGCAGGTTTGCAATCATGTCATTGTATGTAGATGACATTCTGCTTGCAGGTAATGACATACAAATGCTCAATGAAATTAAACAGGAATTGAGCAATGAATTTCAGATGAAGGACACGGGCGAAGCATCCTATGTTCTTGGAATTCAAATAACAAGAGACATGGACTCAAGGACATTGAGCCTTAGTCAGGAAAGATATTTGCATACTTTATTGAGGAGATTTGGAATGCAGAACAACACTCCAGCTCCAACACCACTTGTGATGGGAAAGAGACTCAGTAAGAGTCAGTGTCCCGGAAAGGGGCAGAAATCTTTAGATGTACCATATGCACAGGCGGTGGGAATCTAATGTATGCAATGTTGTGTACTCGACCTGACTTAGCCTATCCAGTAAGCTTAGTCAGTAGATATCAAAGCAATCCCGGTCCAGCACATTGGGAAGCTGTAAAGAGGATTCTTCGATATCTGAAAGGGACAGTACATCTGAAACTTGTGTATCAAGCAGAATCGCTTGAAGTGGCAGGCTACTCCGATGCTGATTTCGGAGGGGATGTAGATGATAGAAAATCCACATCAGGTTACCTGTTCATGTTTGGTGGTGCATCCGTTTCTTGGGGTAGCAAGAAACAAGGATGTGTATCTCGACATACACAGGAAGCTGAGTACATTGCGTGTATCATGACCACCACTCATGCTGTGTGGATCAGGCGTTTCCTAGAGAATCTAAGCCTCGAATTGGTCAAAGGGCCAATTGAAATGTATTGTAACAATCAAGCTGCGATTAGCTTGATCAATATTGGGGCTAATAGTTTTAAAGGAAAACACATTGAGATCCAATATCACTATATACAAGATATAGTGGCGATGCAAGAAATTACGGTAACCTACATACCTACCAGTGACATGTTGGCTGATTCCCTTACCAAGGGAATAACAACAGGAACATACATTAAACATGTTGGTTTAATGGAACTCAGGAATGCATGAGTCAAGGAAGAGGTTTCATAGATAATGATCCTCACATGATAAATCTCCATGTATATACTACACGAATTGTGGGAGTATATATATATGTCTTGACCACTTTGGTCAAGTGGGAGATGTAGAACGGCCTATGACCAAGTTGGTCAAGAACCGCCGCCGGCCATTGCGGAGTCGACGATTACGATGACCGGATCTCTCGGAGGCCGCAACCGCAGGGGGCGTGGTTGAAGGGGCCGAACGTGGCGAGGGTTTGCGCCCTATAAAAGACCTCCCATGGGGAGGGGAACGAACACATCAGAAGCTCGCCTATGAGAGCCTCCTTCCCATCTCCATCATCTCTCTCACTCGATCTATCCCGTTCTCTCTCTCTCTCGCAGCCAAGGGCAAGAAGGCGTACCTCGTCGAGTTACTTCAGCCTGATAGTCTAGGGTGTGACTTGATAGTCTAGATACACCCTAGCCTTCCAAAAAAGCCTTCAGTAAATGGAAGTGGTTGTGGTATGAGTCTACACCCACAACCATCTTCCCATATGTCTGTGTAGACGATCTCTGTTCAAGTTTGCAACCCTAGTCTTGAAGATTTGTTGTTATCATGTCAGAGAACAAAGCAGATATTCCATCTCTGGGTTCATTCAAAGGACCAACACCCATTGTAAAGATGGATGGAACTAATTATGAACTATGGGCTATGCAGTTCATGATTCTAATTCAATGCAATGCCAAGAAGCATATTCTCACACAGGTGGAACCGGTTGACAAGACCAGGGTTAATGCCTCCTGGGAGGCAGATGACGCGTATGCACGGGTATGGCTGTCTGGAACAATATCCATGTAGATAGCCAATGACATCTTGTGTCAGCCCACAACAAAGGCTATGTGGGACATTCTCGTTGCTACATATTCTCCAGCGAAGAATGAGTCAAAGATCCTCCAACTTTAGCATGATATTTTCACTTCTAAGTAGAATGGTCGTCCTCTCCATACCCTTTACACTTCTCTAAGGGGTATGTTTGAGAAGTTACATGGTTACATTCCCTTGACTGCTACACCTGAGCAACTCAAGGCATATAGGGATTCTGTGATGACTGGAGTCTTTCGAGCAGCAGTGGATCCAGAGTATGATGCAGCAAGAGCGCAGGTCCTCACCGATGCTACTATTCCTCCGATGGAGGAGTCATATCGCCAACTGAGTAGACTCTCCATATCTTCTGGTGGTTCGTCTGGGTCACAAACTTCTTCAGCCATGGCAACATTTCGTGGTAGGAGGAGTTCTATGCAGTTCCGCGGTAAAGGAGGCCGTAGAAGAGGAAGGAGCAGTAGACCTCCTTGTCAACCTTGCACCTATTGTCTCAGGCCAGGTCATTCGGAGGAAACGTGCTATTCTAAGCATGGGTTTTTTGTCTCAGCACGTATGGCAGAACAGATCCAGCCAAGCAGCAGCTCTCCGATTGCATCTGATCAGAGATTTGATGAGTTAGTTGCACGTCTCATGGATATTATACCTTCCCAAGGGTCAACTAATTCCCAGTCAGGATCGTCAGAGGTAGCAACCTCAACCACTACATCCACATCAGGTACATCATATGCTTACACTTGCTGTTACAGGGCGGATTTGTCAGAATGGATAATGGATTCAGGAGCATCTCATCATTTTTGTGGTGACAAAGGTCAATTTAGCACCTATAGCCCAACTCAGTTTGGCATGTCCGTAGTGATTGCTAATGGGACACACTCTCCCATCATTGGTCAGGGGGAGGTGCAATTAACCCCTGAAATGGGGCTTCAGAATGTTCTTTATGCACCTTAATTTTCTATGAATTTATTATCTATCAGTCAAATCACCAATTGTCGTGCCATTTTGACCCTTCTGCTATTGTGTTCCAAGATATTCTGACGGGCAGGTTGATTGGTACTGGCTGTGAGCAAGGAGGCCTATACAGACTGGTGCAATCTCCATATGCTGCTGCCTCTTCTCTTCGCACTGGGTATGTCTCTCCATATACGTGGCACCTCCGTTTTGGTCATCTTCCTCTGCAAAAGCTGCGCCATGTTCTTCCTCAGATCTCCCCTCGTTCTACTTTCCAGTGCGAGGCCTGCCAACTTGGGAAGCATCATAGGTCAACATTCCAGAGTCGTCAGGGTCAAAGTAGTCATTGTCATTTTGAGTTGATCCACTTCGACATCTGATGTCCCAGTCGTGTTCCTGATATTCAGGGACATCGTTTCTATCTTGTTGCGGTTGATGAGTATTCTAGATTGTCATGGGTCTTCTTGCTTAAGAACAAGTCTGATGCCAGTTCTATTATTCAGTCTTTTATTAATGAAATAAGGAATGTTTTTTTGCAAATGTCAAGTATATACGTTCTGATAATGCACTTGAATTCTGTAGTACCCAACTATCTCATTTCCTTAGATCATATGGTATTGTGCGTCATACATCGTGTACTTATACATCCCAACAGAATGGGGTGGCAGAGAGGAAACATCGTCATCTCTTGGATGTTATTAGAACTCGTTTAATTCAAAGTTGTGCTCCTCACTCGTACTGGGGGGATGCTGTTCTCACTGCATGTTATTTGGTGAATCGTATGCCTTCATCGATTCTGGGAGAAAAGATTCCTTTCTCAATTGCATTTCCAGAGAAAGATCTCTTCTCTCTTACACCTTGAGTGTTTGGTTGCGTTGCTTTTGTCCATCAGATGTCTCCAGGACTTGACAAGCTCTCTCCTAGAGCAGTCAAGTGCGTGTTTGATGTATTCCAAGACCTAAAAGGGGTATCGTTGCTTTGACCCTACTCGGAGACGGTACTATGTGAGTGCTGATGTCATCTTCTTTGAATCTATCATGTATTTCTCTCCTACATGTGACAAGCTCAACTTTTCAGAAAATGGAGAAGAGGTGTATATGCCACCACCTCCTATCTCTGCTGATCCACCACCACCACCACCATCACCACCACCACCTCCTCCACCTTCTGTCGAGCCCCTTTCTTTCCTCAAGTTTATCAACGCCGGTCTCGTGCTCATGTGCCTCCACCAACATCCAGCACGCCCAAGGTATGTTCTGAGCATTTGAGTTTTACTGATGGCACTGGTGATTTGAGTTTACAGGATGTTCTGGATGACATTTTGTCCGTGGACACAATGGATATGGACGCGCCTATTTCTTTATGCAGAAAGAATCATACGTGTAGGATGCAATCTCTTTCCTCTTACTTCTCTTTGGTATGATTATCTGGGAACTTTCAGAAATTTGTGGTGGTCTTATCAACGATACAAATACCTCGTTCTTATCGGAAAGCATTGCAGAGTGGACCTTGACATCTTGCTATGGAAGAGGAGATGGCGGCCTTACGGTCTCGAGGTACCTGGAGTATCATCCCTGCTCCTCTAGGTGCTTCGATTGTTGGTAGTAAATGGATATTTACTATTAAACACCGTGCATATGGTTCTGTGGACAGATACAAGGCCCGGTTGATTGCTCATGGGTTCACTCAGACTTATGGGGTGGATTATCAAGACACTTTCTCTCAAGTTGCGCGTCATTCTACACTATGCATCCTTGTGGTTGTTGCTGTGGTAAAGGACTGGCCCCTTTCTAATTAGATGTCAAGAATGCCTTTTTATATGGCGATTTGCACGAAGAGGTATATATGCAGCAATCACTTGGGTTTGCTGCTGAGGAAGAGTCTAGTATGGTGTGTAACTTCGTAAGGCCATATATGGCCTTAAGGAGAGTCCGAAGGCCTGGTTTCAGAAGCTTTCAGAGCTGATTGAACTGCCGGGTTTTGTCAGATCTACTGCAGATCACTCTCTTTTCGTCAGGAGGACACAAAAGGGTATGGTTGCTGTCTTGATTTATGTGAATGATATTGTTGTTACAGGCAGCAATAATGAAGGTATCCAGGCAACCAAGGATTTTCTTGGACAACAGTTCGTGACTAAGGATCTTGGTAAACTGAGGTATTTTCTTGGTCTAGAATTTGCAGGGAACCAACAGGGAATGGCGATGACGCAAAGGAAATATGTTATTGATCTATTATCCAAGACGGGTATGACAAGTGCATACTCACTACTACTCCAATAGATACTAATGCACGACTATATGACGACGACTCTGCTGAGGTAGATAAGAGACAATACAGAGAACTGGTGGGGAAGTTATAGTATGTCACTATCACCATGCATGATATATCATTTGCTGTTAGCAAAGTTAGCCAATTTATGGAGCAACCAAGGCAGTCACATATAGATGCAGTCCACATGATTTTGAAGTATCTCAAGTCTTCTCCAGGTGCAGGACTTCTATTCAGGAGAGATACAACCCTGACGGTATCAGAGTGTGCGGATGCAAACTATGCGGGATGTCCCAAAGATAGGAAGTCGACCTCAGGTTTCACTAGATTTGTAGGCAGCTCTTTGGTTTCTTGGAAAGAGTAAGACACAGATAGTTGTGGCCAGATCGAGTGCAGAATCTGAGTATAGGGAAATGGCCCAAGGGAGCACAGAAATGATGTGGGTCAAGTCAGTTCTGACTGACCTAACTATAGAGGTGCCACTTCCTATGCATCTACAATGCGACAATCAAGCTGCTTTATTTATAGCAAACAATCCTGCCTTTCATGAAAGAACAAAGCACATTGAGGTTGTCTGTCATTACTTTGATTCAGAAGGGATATATATATACACTTCTCATGTTGTTTTAGGAGATCAAATTGCTGATATGTTCACCAAAACCCTTGCGAAGGTACCATTTCATCGTTGCTATTTTAAGCTGAGCATGATAGATATCAATGTTCCAGCTTAAGGGGAAGTGTTGAGATATTTATCTCTTGAGGTGTTATCCTGTAATTGGCGTTTTCTTTCGGCCATCTATGTAATTTGTCGCCAAGGCTTTTCTCTTGTATAAGAGAGCTCTAGGGCTACGATGAATAAACAAGTTCTCTTTTCCAATTTCCACAATCACCATATAAAAAAGCATTTTTGACATCCAATTGAAACAAGGGCCAATCTTGGATCACGACAACAGATAAAAGAATCTGTAAGGTGGAATGACGAGCAATAGGAGAAAACGTGTCAAGGTAATCTACCCCATACGTCTGAGTAAAACCACGAGCAACCAGTCGAGCCTTGTACCTATCAATACTGCCATCTGAATTTTGCTTCACTGTAAAAACCCACTTGCAACTCACAATAGATGCCCCGGTAGGAGCTGGGACAAGGCTCCAAATACCTCTCGATTGAAGGGCAACCATCTCTTCCTCCATAGCCAGACACCATCTACTATCAGCTAACACCTCTTGATGAGTCCGTGGAATGGTAGTAGCGGATAGAGCCACTACAAACATCCTGATGCCTCCTGTCAGACGTTCAAAGGTAACAGGAGAGGCAATCGGATATGAAGCACATGACCTCTTCTGCTTCCGTAGAGCAATAGGCAAATCAAGTTTTGCACTAGATGTACTTCCATTCGTGTGATCCCCTACCTTCTCCTGCTGAGAAATCCCATCTGTCCCATCGTTAGAGCTAATGTTATCAGAACAAACCTGGGGCATGCTTGAGGATTGGCCATGATCATGAGCAGGGGTTTGCCGTCGACTGTAGTGGTATGGTAGAGGAGGAACCAAAGACATGGAAGGTTGTGGCGGTGGTGGAGGTGGTGATGGTGGAGGAGGAATATAGATCTCATCAGTTGTGGTTGATGGCACCAACCTGTCACCTGTAGGAGAGAAAAACATGATTAACTCATAAATGACATTTGCACTGACATAATCTCTTCGACGTACCGAATCATAGCAACGATACCCCTTTTGAGTCCTGGAGTACCCAACGAAAACACATTTGACAGCTCTAGGAGAGAGCTTGTCAATCCCTGGAGACAATTGGTGAACGAATGCAACGGGCCCAAAGACACGAGGAGTAAGGGAAAACAACTCCTTGTCAGGAAAGACAAGGGAGAAAGGTATCTTCTCCCCCTACACAGACAAGGGCATGCAGTTGATGAGGTAATATGCAATGAGAACCGCATCGCCTAGAACGACTGCGGAGCACAACTCTGGATAAGAAGTGTACGAGGGACATCAAGAAGGTGGCAGTATTTTCTCTCCGTGACCGCGACACCATTCTGTTGGGACGTATAGGCACAAGACGTTTGATGAAGAATGCCATGGGACGAAAGACATCGAGATAATGTATGAGTACATAATTCAAGGGCATTATCGGTTCGCATAATTTTGACAGATATCGAAAAAACATTCTGCACTTCTTTAATAAAATTCATAATAGTGTTGCCTGCTTCAGATTTATTCTTTAACAAGAAGACCCAAGACAAACGACTGAAATCATCTACAAAAACTTAGTAGAACATGTGCCCCTGATGATCAGGAACACGACTTGGACCCCAAATATCAATATGAAAAAACTCAAATGGGGAGCTACTGCTCAGACTTTGACGACTAGGGAAGTAAGATGGACCGATGATGCTTCCCTAACTGACAAGCTTCACAAGTGAACGATGAGCGAGGTGAAATTTGAGGAAGGACTTGACACATTTTCTAGAATGGAAGATGAGTGAAGCGCATATGCCATAGATAAGGTGAGACATGTCCAGTGGAATGAGATAATGCTCCAGCATAAGGTGTATTAACCAGTCGATACATCCCGCCTTGCTCACGACCATGCCCAATCACGTTGCCCGTGAGAATGTCCTGAAACACAAAAGATGATGGGTCAAATATTGCTCGACAATGTAAATCCTTAGCAATCTGACTAATTGATAGTAAATTCATTAAGAAGTTAGGCGCATGATGCACATTCTACAACTGCATAGAAGGTGTTAAGGCAATATGTCCTTGTCCTGTGATGTGAGAATGAGTCCCGTCTGCTATGACAAATGTTCTTCCTGGGGAAGCTTGCTTTTATGATGTAAGTTAGTGTCTATCTCCACACAAATGATGTGTGGCACCTGAATCCACAATCCATTCTGATGTACCTGAACCCTGGTAGAAAGTAGAAGTATGAGCGCTACCTGAGGTACTAGCTTCTGCAGTAGCAGCAACATTCATACTGCTCTCTGAAACGGGTGAAGGAGTACTGGTTGGAGGCATGATATCTCGCAATCGAGACACAAAGTCATCATATCGTGGATCTATTGCATGTGTAGTGTCCTGATGCTGAATCTGCTCTGGTGCACGGGCAGATGCTGGGAAACCATGCTTGAAGTAGCATGTATCTTCTGTATGACCAGTCCGATGACAGTAAGTACACTGTGGCCCACGACCACGGCCACCCCTACCACGTGGTCCTTGTCCACGAAATTGAGATGGATTGCCTCTTCCGCATGAGGTCGCCATAGCAGACGGATTCAACACAGTAGTAGGGCTCGAGACATTGATTCGACTCAATTTCCGAAAAGCCTCCTCCATGGGAGGAATGGTAGCGTCCGCCAGAGTCTGAGATGAGGCAACCTCATGCTGTAAAGTCAAGAGAGGCTAGAAAAACTCCTACCATCGTGGCATTCCGATATGTCTTCAACTGCTCTGGAGTAGCTATGAGAGGCATGAAGCTATGAAGCCTCTCAAATATTCCCCGCAATGCAGTGTAGTGAGCAGGCAGGGGTCGACCATTTTGCTTTATCGTGAAGATGTCATGCTGGAGCTGTAGGATTTTTGTCTCGTTCTTGGCTTGAGAATACGTGGTAGTCAGGATATCCCACATGGCTTTGGCAGTGGGTTGGTGCAAGACATCGTTAGCAATGTCTGGAATCGCAGTACTAGACAACCAGACCTGAGCATAAGTCATCAGCATCCCATGGGGCATACAACCCTGTCTTCTCCGTTGGTTCGTCCTTGGTAAGAATATGTTTCTTACCCATCGACTTCATTAGTATCATGAGTTGCATGGCCCATAACTCGTAGTTGGATCCATCCATCTTCACAATAGGCGCAAGACTTCTGAAGGCGCATGTAGTGGGGATCTCTACCTTGCTTTCTGGCATTGTGACTGGAGACAACCAGGGTTGTAGACAAGATAAACTTTGGTCTACACTGACAACCCATCAACCTGGAAGTGCGGGCGAGGGGTCCCTTAGGTAGACAACGACCGAACCCTAGGGGTGGTGGAACCCTAGGGACGACGACAACAACACGGAAACCTAGGGGTGGTCGAATCCTAGGGCCAAAGGGTGCAACCGAAGGGGCGACGCGTGGATGGGGACGCGCAGCCGAGGGGCGCGGGGCCGAGGGGCGGTGCGTGGAGAGGCGACGCGACCGAGGGGCGGCACGTGAAAGGGTGCAACCGAAGGGCAGCGCACGGCCGAGGGGCGGGGGGCTTGAAGGTGGAGGGCTAGGTTTAGGGTTCGGTACGAGAGCTCCGGTCTAGGACCGCTGCTCTGATACCATGTCGGGAAAAATAAGTTGTGTTTATTCCTTTAGACCTAGACTCTCTTATATAGGGAGAGGTCTATGAGCAAATTACATATGGTAGACAAGCAAAAGAGAATAGATAAAAGATACAAGGACATAAAATAAATTTCTACAATGATAAGGGACCCTTGTGAAAGAATTTTATCCATTGTCTCTAATAGATTCCCCCTTGGCGAAACACATAGAAACGGTGGAACATCATTTTTTTAGTGTACGGAGACGTCAACTATTTGGTCAAAGATTGGGGATAACTAGTTAAATATCCGTACAACTATTTGGTCAAAGATTGGGGATAACTAGTTAAATATGCTATCTGCAAAGCTTGGACTTGTTTTGGGACTCTCTGTTTTAGCAAGATATCGCCCTAGAGAGGAGCTTTGAGACATGCTGCTACGTTATGGGCAATTTGGCTGGCTCATAATGGGATTATTTTCTCTTCTCATTGTTTTTCTGTGAAAATGTAGTCTTCCATGTTAGGATTCTTCTAGAATACAGGAATATGTAAGTCTTCTTGTAACCTCTCTTTACGTTTTAATAAATTTGGAGCGGACACCATAGCATGTTCCCCCCCTCCTTGGATTCAAAAAAAAAATTATTTTGACTTTTGGATGCAACAGACTAGTGACGGGTGACTGGCTGATGAGATTCATGGTGCATGAAAGATAGTAGTAATCTTTAATGGTAATCGTTTGGTTTAAAAAACAAGCGCTGCAGGGTAGATAATTGATTGCGACTTCAGTAAAGCTGCCTCTGATCATTTCTGCTGTTATAAATAGTGATGCGGGAACAAATTGACTCATATTAAACGATTATTGATTTCTAGTGCATCCAAGACAGCAGGAGCAGTGAAGAAAAATTAAAAGGTTGCAGACCTGGTTGAATTCACTTAGATTTTTTGTGTAGAGATCAAAAATATTATTTTGACTTTTGGATGCAGTATACTAGTGACTGGTGACCCCTACGAGATAGAGTGTTGTGTGTGAATCAAGATGCTGCTGGAACTAGTGGTTTCATATATTCAATCCAGTGCCTGTCCAAAAATACAGACTTCCCAAATTTGGTGTGCCACACCTTTGAATGTCTGGCATGTTAACCACAGTAAGCTTACAACGATAGCCGACATCCATATTAGAGGTCAAGTGTTACAGGTGGAGATGATTTATGCATTGTTGGAGTAAGATTAAACCCAAAAGTGTCGGTCCAGTCGTTTGGTGAGTGCGCGGGTTGCAGATGCTTATTCAGGGTTTGGTCTTGGACTCATATTTCAACAAGTACCATTTATTGTTGAGAATGTAGCAATTTTTCCCATCAAAATTTTCCCTTATTGTTTAGTTTGGACTATAGGAATATTTTCTATCAAGACGGTTTATTGTAGCTTCAGGGAGGAGACTTTGACAGAGGATGCCTTGCCTCACTGGCTTTAGAGTGTAGTAAGTATAGGGTCTGCAGGTTCCCCTCTTAACCTAAGCTTTTTCCATGCAGTTGCTTTGGACTATGATTGTTAGATTAGTAGCTTGGTATGATTCATATGATTGTCGTGTAGCTTGGTATTGTTGTTTCTTTTTGTAGCTTATTATGATTCATATGATTGTTGTATATCTTAATATGATTGTTGGTTGGTACTTGGTAGCTAGGTTATTAAAATAATAGCTTAGAAGCTAGGATTAGTTTATTTATATTGTACAAGTTAAACTAGTAACTCAGTTATATGATTGTTTATATTGTTTATAAACACTATTGTTTATATTGGGCAAGTTATATTGTTATATTGTTACTTAATGGAAATTTTAAGCTTATGATATTTGTGTAGCTTATGATGTGGGTTTGTGACTATGTAGATGGCTACACCTCATGCGAACGTCGCTTCCAGTTACGGCTCGTTTTATGTGCCATCGGGATCAAGTGATCCTTAATGGCAATCTGGATACATTTTGAATCGTGCCAATCCAAACATGGTTACTTGTAGGATGTACAAGAAGGTGGTTAAAGGAGGTGTTTGCAGGTTCAAGCAACATCTAGCTCACCCCAAGGAAGGCCGTATCGATATCGATATCGTTTCGATCTGCCCGGAAATGGATATATCGGAATATATCGCTGATATATCGACGATATCGGCGAAAATGTCGGAAATGGCTCAAAAAGCCATTTTTTGTCATTTTTTCAGAAATTAAGATCATCCAAGATATTAAAGCAACAAATAACCTACAAATACACATTATGCCACACATATCAGTCATCTATAACCCATATATCGCACATATCAGTCATCATATCGAACGTATCGCTGTTAATGTTTATTCCCGACCTTTAGATATTGGCAATGGATTCCATTCAAGTTCTTATAACATTAAATAACTTACAAATATACACTTAGATGACACATATAGATCATTTGTGAAGACTATGATCCTTATATTGCACATATCAGTCATATCGAACATATCGTTGGTATTGTTAGTTGTTGACCTATATATATATTGAAAATTGAGTTCATCCAAGTTCTTAGATCACTAAATAGCTTACAAATATACTCTTAGATCACACATATTGATCAATCTATGAAGCTTATAATCGCATATATCGATCATTTTGAACATATCGATATTAATGTTTGATTCTTGACTTTATAGATATTTTTGTTTTGAAGAATTGACTTATAAATATTGGAAATTGATTTCATTCAAGCCTTACAATATCAAATGACTTGTAAACATACACCAAGTTGAAGAACCATTGTATGCACCCTCCTGTTGCACCATACACTACCCCAAACAAAATATATATAAATCATTGTGTGTTTAATACTAGGTGTAGCTAGATATATGTGTTTTAATACTGGGTGTAGCTAGATAAGTAGTGGAGTCAATCTTGCATGAATAATAGCATTGATATATAGGGATATCGACGAAATATCGACGATATCGATCGATATCCAGGATTTTTTCTATTGAATCCAGTCATTTTTGACCGATATGAGCCGATATAGCGATATATCGTCGATATATCGACGATATATCGTCGATATCCTGTAAAAGGAGATACTGGGTATTTTCGAAACCCCTACCCTGTCGAAACCGATATATTGACGATATATCGCCGATACGGCCTTCCATGGCTCATCGAGAAGGCAACATGGTTGCATTTCTCAAGGTGGATGAAGAGCCGAGGAAGAAGAAGAAGATCTTGTACCTGGATGATGTTGCCAAGAAGAAGAGACAGAAAGCCGCTGAAGTTCTGGAGATGAGAGATGAGATTGATATCATCGGAGATGCTGCATCAATGAAAAGATCACAATTATCCAATTCCTTGGAGCAAAACATCGCAATAGATGGATCATCATGTTAGACAACCATAAAAGATTGCATTCTCCAAGGACCATCGAGAAAGGGGTTGCCTCTTATATATGCAGTTGAGCATATACATCGGCAATTTCTTTTCAATACATTGGCGATAAAGCCGTTCATGCAGATGGAGGAAATTGGGAAAAATGGTCCTGGGCTAAAGACTCACATGCGGTATGAGCTCAACAATCCATTTCTGAAGAAGGCGATGAAGAAAATGTATGATGACTTGCAATGCCATCGAGATACATGGAAGTCGACATAATGCTTTCTAATGACTGATGCATGGACGAACATGCGAGGAAGAAGCATCGTGAACTTTTGTGTCAATTGCATCATTGGAACTTCACTTTTGAAGTCCATAGATGCCTTCGATGAGGCACCCACTATGGAGTATGCCTTTAAGTTGGTGGATGGGCGTCTAAATGAAGTTGGAGTGGAAAATGTAGTCCAAATTATTGCGGATAATGCTTCTACCAATGTAGCAGCATAGAGATTGTTGCTCATAAAATATCAACATATATGATGGACTCCATATGCTGCACATTCCATTGATCTTGCTTTGGAGGAGATAAGGAAAGTGTCGAAGCTGAGGAGTGCAATTATAAAGGCGAAGATGTTCACGATTTTCATTTACTCTTACACTAAAAACTTTTAGCTTGATACAAAAGTTACACAAACAAGAGGGACATTGCTAGATCAAGACAAACGAGATTTGCAACCACTTTCCTTACTTTTGAAAGCTGTAATGAGAAAGAGAAAAGTTGAGGTTGATGTTTTCCTTAGACGAGTGTAGGAAATGCAAATAGTGAAAGACAAAAAAAGAGAGAAGCAACAAGTTCCATAGATTTCAGCCATACATTCTGGAACCACACCGTGTACGCTATCTGAGTTTTTACACGTTTTGTTCGTTTATTACGTGTGGTTGATACGGATCAACATCCATCCACGGGCTTTGTCTACGAAAGGTTTGAAGATGTCAAGTGGGAGATAACGGCGTCTTTTAATGGCGTGGTCATCTTGTGAGTTTTTTATGGCTGCTGTTACCTTTAAGACCACAGGTTGGCCCGATACTCTGTTGCTCTAGCAACTTATGATTTGAAACCATTCTTTTTCTACACAGAGTCTCGTGGCGATCCAAATATTGTGGTGAGGAGAGATTTTAGGATTGCATGGAAAGATTTTATTAGATTTGGATATACAAGACACCATCACCATAAAGGAGCTTTCTACATACAGACTTGGTCGTAGAGAGTTTGACAGGCCATTAACTGTGAGATAATGATCGTGAAATGGTGAGAATTACTATCCAGTTATATTAATCATTATTTTTGATTCATGTTATGCGAGTTATCAATGATCATGAGCGAGGAGGAACACGTACTGCGAAGTTCCAGATCAGACTCCTAAATCTCAACCATGGAGACCTCGAAGGGAACAAAAGTCGACTTATCCTTGTTAATGCTCTTTTCAGAAATGCCATAAAATGTAAATAATCCGGGATGTTCCACTCAACCTCGATGAATAGAATCGCGCCGTCGATATATTGAAGACTAGGAATTAAAACATCGTCGGAACTAGATCTCAGACAGAAGCCATTATCTGACGTCAGCCTCATTATCCTCACCAAAGCATCTACAACCACAACAATAAGAAGGTTGTCGGGGGGCACCCTTGACGATCTCTCTTTTGTGGCTGAAGAAACCACCCTTCGGGCAGATGATCACTAGCACCATGTATGATGTCGTGGTGATACATCTCTTCATCCAGATGGCTGAAGATTTTGAAAATCCTCTCCGCTACAATGAGCCCAATTAAAGCGCCAACGAACGGAATCGTATGCCTTTGAAAAATCTATCTTCTGAACCGTGCCACTTTTATGATTCCATACCAATCTAGCACCATCTTAAAAGCAATGACAAGCCCATATATCATGCATTTGCTAGGAACAAAAGCCAAATGCTTTGAGGAGATAATCATACCCTGAACATTTAGGAGGCGATTCATAATGATCTTCACAACAATGAGGTAAACCGCATTAGAAATGGATATCAACTTAATATCCCCGATACATGAGGTTACTTCCCTTATAGGCAACAAAAAAATGAAAAGCCTTGTTGTGGCGCTCAAAATCGAAGTTGCCAATCTGGACTCTTGGAAAACAACCATGGGATCATCCTTCATCTCCAAGAATTCTCTATAGTAGAGCACATGAAAACCATTATTCCCGAAGCTCCATCCACATCCAATTGAAATATTGCCTTCTTTAGCCCATGCTTCCCAAAATCCGCTACTAAGTAATCTGCTTGGCTCTGCAATAGTTGGACCATCCCCTTACTACGCCATCCCATCTTTTTCCAGGTGTTTATCTGGTCAACAAATGGAAGTGTGCCTTCACTACCCTACCATGCCCAACTCCCTTTCGCCTTGCACCTGCACCCCCACCATAAGGGAGTGAAAACAATTTCTTCCGCACCTATCAATTACCATTAGCCATTGAATGGAAGAATTGTGAGTTTGCATCCTCCACATGTATAAAAATTTTGTCAATGCATGTTCTCCATCTTGAGTTCATTTACATATAGTGACATTGCCTATCGTCAATAATCTCCATTTGGAGTTCTAATCTGCAAAGAGAAGCCAACCGAACCAATATCAATCTCATCTCTCATTCCCCGTCTATTCTTTGGTCATTATGTTATATTAAAGTTCTCCCATGATCCAAGTCTCCAACTAAAATTTCTTACGGTTTAGTTGCATATCCTCTGAAAGCTTGCTGCTCACTAAAGTTTTTATATACACATTGGTGAAAAGAGTGCATCTACGGTCAACACATTGTCATAGGAGAACCAAAGAGAATAATGACCACACACCTCACCCCCCTCCAACTTGAGCTTATCACCTGTCTAGCCCAAGACCCCCCCAATGCACCTCTAGAATCAATAGTTCTGAACACAACAAAATACACACCATCGATCTCCCACCACACTAAATCTATCCAACATGACACCTTTGTTTCTTGAAGGACAACTGCATCCACTTTGGACTCCGAGAGGTACTGCACAACCTTACTCTTCCCTAGCCTCCTCGGCCACGTACATTCCAAGAGAAAATATTCATTTGGAAATGGGTCTACTCTCTCTCGGTGAGACAATGTACAAGCATTGTACCAGTTCCATATAGCGGTGAAACTCTGCCTGTAGAGATATAGGAATCTCCCCTTGAGAGTTCGTGCCTATCTCACGGGCATAGCTTGGACCATCTTTTTCCTGCTTGTCGAGTCGCTCCTCTAGCTAGCGCAAAGTCCTGATCGAGGCCATTGCAGCTTATGCTATGCGTACCACTTATAAATCCTTCCCCATCTTCGTGTGGAAGCACGCCCCCCCCCCCCCCCCCCCCCCCCCCCCCAACTTCTCCTGACTTTTGTTGCTCCCCTTCTAGCCATGCAAAATTCTAGGAGAGCATAACATCCCACAATCCCAACAATTAAAGAAGAAGAGAGAATATCAATAATAACCATCCAACCCAATGGCTCTAGTGAAAAAGGCCCAGTAACTTCAACTATCTCCCCTGGGAGTTCTTCTATCACGGGAGCAGATGTATCACCCTTCTTAGCTGGAGATTTCAAAGACATGGTAACAGAGATGTCATCCTTCTCAACCAGCTATCTCGAAGACATGGTAACAGATCAACTTTAGATGCATAGGGATTCGGATCTCTAAAGGGGCTCTTTGGGCAACCATCAATCTGGATTGGATCAGAGAGCCCATCGCTTGGAACCTGTCAAGGCTTTGCTTTTAGTTGAGAACATATGCACAACTCTGACCGATAGGAGGCGCAACTTGCAGACCCGAGGATCCTTGTCCAGCACTGGAGCCGTCTCGCTAGGACCTAACCCGATCACCACCATTTCCCTAAAACTTATTGCCAATAGAAAAGGGTTTCTTAGATAAATTGCAGACTTGTTTCTAAAAAAATGCAAACAAGAGACTATAGGGGCAATATTTTTAATTCTAATGCATATATCATCAAGAGTCCCATTGACCCCAAAACATTCTTCTCGAAGCCTTGATTCCAATGGGCGCAAATGCTTCAACTTACTTCTCTAATCGCAATGTCTCTTTGACCGCCAACACTGTTGGTGCCACCCTAACCTCGGGCACCATTGCCTCTGCTTTTGCCAAAGCTCCATCTTGCGATCTCATGCTCAGGTTCCATTCTTCAATCTCCACGCAAAAGGTAGATCCCTCAACCCTAACCCTTACACAACAAGGAAAGGACTCATCATGCCTAAAAGAATTACCACTACCTCTATCATCTGCCCTCTCGAGAGACCATCCTAAATCGTAGATTACACCACCCCATCCCCTCACCACACATCGTTAATTGTCTTCTGAGATCGACACATAAGCTGGGCCCCCGTAACACACATCATTCGAGGGCTTGATGGTTCAATACTTCCATCCCAAAGCCTTCAACGTTTTTTTTTGACGCTCAAAAAAGGGGGAGACACTCAGCGGTGTTCACCCCAATATATTAAAAGAAAAGGATGAATACTTACAATGCGGACTATTTGAAGCGGAAGGGGAAAAGCAAAACAAAAAGGAGGATGTAACCATCCCCGCACCCGCAAAACGCTACAAGGCCGACCAATCAATACAAAAACGAGATGCTGTGGTACAAATATTCTCCAAATAGAACCTCTGATGCGAAAATAGAGACTCGTTTCTTCCCAACCATATACTCCAAAGGCGTGCAATGGGGACCAGCCTGTCACCCCGCGAGCGACTCCCGGCGTTAGACAAGCTCTCAAAGAACGAAGCAATACTGACCAGATTCAGCCACCCCAAGTCGCTCCAAATGGCTCGAACACGGTCGCAGAGAAGGAAGAGATGACCGGCAGATTCCTCCTCCGACCCACATAGGCCGCACAATCGAGAAACATTAGGGAACAGCAAGGCACAACGATCACGAGTAAGTAGCCTTCCACGCCTAAGAATCCAAAGGAAGATACCCACCCGTTCTGGAAGCTTGAGACCCCAGATGAGCTTACAGTGATTGCGCAGGGATGCCTCCATCCCCTCGGCGGAAGGGAGAATAGAGAAGTATGCCTTCCGCGAAGAGAAAGGCCCCTCCTTCCAGGCGAAGTGATCACGGCCCCCAACGGGCGTGGGAGCTTCAGCAAGGAGAGCCATCAAGGCAGTGAAGTCGAGCATCCGTTGATCAGAAAGATTGCCCACCAACAAAGGGCTCCAGCACCCATCGACCCAGCAAGCAGCCACGGAGACAAACTTGTCACCCGCCAACGCAAATAATCTCGGAAACAAAGATCGGAGGACGCCCCTACCGGACCAATCCTCCGACCAGAAGCGGAAAGAAGTCCCATCACCGAGAGCAGGCTTGAAAAAGGATCGATTGCGATCGAAGGCAGACATTACCTCGCGCCAGAAGGAGGGGGTGTGACCAAGGGCCCACCCACCAAAGGCCCCAGCCAGCGCACTCCCCGCCGCCACACGAAGGCCCCGCAGGAAGAAATCATCATCCGGCCCCAACCGCCTAGCCGCCCATTTGAGAAGCAAGGCTTCGCGCACCACCTCCAACTGCCGAACACCCTGACCTCCCTCGCGCTTGGGACGCGTAACATCCGCCCAACCCACCAAATGGACCCCCCCTCTGCCACCGCCCTTCCGACCCCAAAGAAAGCCCCTCATACACTTTTCTAAACGCACCCGAATCCCCTTCGGCAAGCTACGCACAACCAAGAAATAAATTGGGATAGCAGAAAGCACAGATTTAACAAGAACCAAGCGGCCCCCCTGGATAGAAGAGACGCGCGCCAGCCCGCCAACCTAGCCTCCACCTTCTCCACCACCCTCCAGCAGTCACGCAAGCGAGCACGTCCCACAGATAGAGGCAGGCCCAGATAATCAAGCGGAAGGCCACCAATGGAAGAGCCCAGAATAGAAGAGCAAACCTCAGCCTCTGACGGAGATAAAGCAAACGGCACAACCTTCGACTTGGACCCATTGATACGGACCCAAAGCCTTCAACGTTGCCAATGCACCATTCCTATTGCAGTTTGGGTGCATACAAATAACTTCCTCTACTCATCCACAGACAAACCTCTTGCACAAACCAATCTCTACACTTCTAGGATCTCATCGCCAGTGAATTCCTTACCAATTACAACCTCTATGTCAGACATGGACAACCCTCCTTATATACTCTCACCAACAAAGAAGCCATGAAAGAACCCATACCTTCTCTTCTCTCCTCTGCCTTTGGCAAACACGACCTCCATGACTTAGCCTCAAGGTTGCTCCACTCTTAGTGACTGGATCCCTGCACTCTTTCGCTTGGTCTCCACGATCCGTACACCCCAAGAACTTCCCTTTAAAGCTAGCCAATCTTTTGGAATGGGAATGCGAGATCAGGCTCCGCACCACGTTCTTCCTCATATTTGGCACATCGACACATGGTCAGCTCCTACACCTCCACACAAGGGTCCAATCCGACTCCATCCTCTTCTCAGCTTGGTTATGATCAGATTAGAACCAAATTGTCCTGAATATTCCGTTTTTTCTTAAGTGAAACCTCTTGATGTGTCCTAAGAGACGACGACATCTCTTGACTAGGATATATTATTGATCTGTAGAGTTATATTCCTACTAACATTTTATTAAATGATATCCATGTGTTTATGTTGGGAAAAATGAATGACGTGTTTATTCCATAAGCCCTAGGCTCTCTTATATAGGAGAGTAGCCTATGGGTAAATTACATAAAGTAGACAACTGGAAATAAAATAACTAAGAGGTACAGGCACTACTCTATATGCGTCAACACTCCCCCTCAAGATGGAGCATAGATATCAATCATGCTCAGCTTGGACGCACACTTCTAGAATGGGCCTCGAAGTAATGCCTTGGTGAATATATCAGCAGTCTGATTCTCTGATGTGACGTGAGATGTAGCAATGAACCCCTTCTGGATCATGTCACGTATGTAGTGACAGTCAACCTCAATATGCTTGGTCCTCTCATGGAAGGCCGGGTTGTTTGCAATGAACAAGGCGGCCTGATTGTCACATTCCAACATCATAAGAAGCGGTATATCAAGACATAGATCTGTGAGTAAAGATTTCACCCACATCATTTCTGTGCAAGCTTGGGCCATAGCCCTGTATTCAGATTCAGCACTGGATCTAGCTACTACTGTCTGTTTCTTGCTCCTCCATGATACTAGGGCATCTCCAACATAGACTGCAAATCCTGAGGTGGACTTCCTATCCTTGGGGCATCCTGCATAATCTGCATCAGCACACGCTGTGATAGAGATCTCCTTTCCCTTCTTAAATAGCAAACCTGCACCTGGAGATGATTTCAGATATCTTAGAATCATGTGTATTGCATCCATATGGACCTGGCGTAGTTGCTCCATGAACTGGCTCACACGACTCACTGCAAATAATATATCAGGTCTAGTGATCGTGACATACAATAGTTTGCCTACCAGTTCTCTGTACCTTCTCCTGTCCACCTCTTCCGTGTCATCATCATAGAGCTTCATGCTGGGATCCATTAGCGTCGTAGCAGGTCGACACCCTAGCATACCTGTCTCATTCAATAGATCTGTAACGTATTTCCTCTGTGACATTACTAATCCATCTGGATTTCTAGCAAACTCCAGCCCCAGAAAATATCTAAGAACTCCCAAGTCCTTGGTGACAAATTCGGTTCCCAGTCTTTCTTTCGCCTGTTTTATGCCCTGCTCATTATCTCCTATAATCAAGATATCATCAACATAAACCATTATTACAGTGATACCTCTAGCCGTCTTCTGTACAAACAAGGAATGATCAGCATTGGAGCGTTTATATCCTTGTTTCTCAAAAAGATCTGAGAGCTTCTGAAACCACGCTCTGGGGCTCTGCTTAAGGCCATAGATGGCCTTATGTAACCTGCATACCTTGGAACACTCCCCCTCAACAGCAAAACCAGGTGGCTGTTGCATATAGACTTCCTCCTGTAAATCGCCATATAGGAATGCGTTCTTCACATCCAGCTGATGAAGTGGCCAATCTCTAGCAACCGCAACTGACAACAAGATTCGAAGAGTGGAATGACGTGCCACAGGCGAGAATGTGTCAAGGTAATCCACTCCGTATGTCTGTGTAAAGCCACGTGCAACCAGACGCGCCTTGTACCTGTCAATAGAGCCATCTGCATTGTGCTTCACTGTAAACACCCACTTGCAGCTCACAGGATTTTACATTTGGAGGTATAGGAACCAAACTCCAAGTTCCTCTGGACTGAAGTGCCGCCATTTCTTCTTCCATTGCTAGCCGTCATCTACTATCTTGCAGAGCATCATGATGATTCCGTGGAATATCTATAGCTGAAAGTGCCATAACAAACGACCTGAAATCTCCAGATAGCCTCTCAAAAGACGCGAATGCTGATAATGGATATTTAGCACAGCTCCTCTTCGACTTCCGTAGAGCAATGGGAACATCTAAATCAGCTGTAGTCTCATCTGGCTCCTGCACCACATCCTGCTCAGAAATGTCGTCAGATCCATCAACATTAATAATTTCATTACATACCATAGGCGAGCTAGTGGACGAGTCTTGACCATGAGCTGGAGGAGGCCGGCAGGTATAATGGAACGAGAACGGTGAGATATGTGGTGGTGGTAGTGGTGGTGGTGATGGTGATGATGGCACATGAGGCGGTGGTGTCATGTATATGGCATCAGGGGATATAGGTGGTAGCTGTTTGTCTCCTGATGCTGAAAAATACATAACAATTACAAAAAATGTAACATCTGCACTGATCATATACCGCCGACGCAGAGGATCAAAACACTTGTACCCCTTTTGAGTTCTAGAGTACCCAACAAAGACACACTTGACAGCCCTAGGAGAGAGCTTGTCAGTACCATGCGACAACTGATGGACAAAAGCAACCGACCCAAACACACGAGGAGTGAGGGTGAACAGATCCTTCTCAAGAGGAATAAGTGAAAACGGGATCTGTTCATTCAAGACAGACGAAGGCATACGGTTGATTAGGTAACATGCAGTGAGAACTGCATCACCCCAGTAGGAGTAGGGAACATTACTCTGTATAAGGAGAGATCTTGTGACATCAAGAAGGTAACGGTGTTTTCTTTCAGCAATCCCATTCTGTTGAGATGTATGAGCACAAGATGTTTGGTGAATAATCCCTTTTGAGGAGTAGTAATTGGCAAGAATATTGGTGCACAACTCTAAAGCATTATCACTTCTCACAAATTTCACAGATGTGGAGAAAACATTTTGTATTTCATTCAGAAAATGGATAATGATATTTCCTGCTTCAGATTTATTTTTCATCAGAAATACCCATGACACTCTAGAGAAATCATCCACAAATACTATATAAAATCAGTGTCCCTGATGATCGGGAACACGACTCGGACTCCAGACATCAATATGAAATAACTCAAACCTGGAGGTACTACTCCGACCTGGACGATTGGGAAAGGACGACCTGTGATGCTTTCCCAACTGACACACCTCACACTGAATAGGTGTGTGAGGTAGACCATAGGGTAAAACTTGACGCAACTTCTGAAGCGGTAAATGACCAAAACGCAGATGCCACAATAAGGTTGATACTTGTCTAGAAGAAGAGGATGAGGATCCAGCAAAAGGAGTCTGATTCGAGCGGTAGAGGCCTCCTTGCTCATAGCCACGACCAATCACGTTGCCCGTATGGATGTCCTGAAAAATCAAAGAAGATGGATCAAAAATTGCACGACAATGTAGATCCTTCGTAATCTGACTAATTGACAATAAGTTCATAGAAAAATCAGGTGCATGTAGCACATTCTTGAGCTGCATAGAAGATGTCAATCTAATCTCCCCCTGACCAGTGATGGGGGAATGAGTGCCATTGGCAATCACTACTGTCCGACCTGGAGGGATCCGAGTGTATCCTGACAGCAGACGCTGGTCGCCACATAGGTGATGTGTAGCGCCCGAGTCCATAATCCATGGTAAAGTATCTGATATACTACTGTTCAGTGCAAGTATACTACCTGAGGTACTAGTAGAAGCGGAGGCGGAAGCAGCGGCATCAGACTGAGGCTCTGTGGTCGGTGCTGGGCCAGATGGTGGAATAATACCCCTCAGACGGGCAACTAGATCGTCGAACCGTTGGTCTAAAGTAGCAGCAGATGGGGGCTCTATCTGCTCAGCAGCTCGTGCGGATGCAGGAAATCCATGCTTTGAGTAGCCAAGGTTCAGAAAGTCGGTATGCGGTATTCGTGCGGTCAGGCGGTCTGAAGCGAGTAAGTGGATATGTGGGAGTATATGCGAAAGTATATGCGGATTATGCGGTTTGCATTATTTTAATTTAAAAATATTTAAAATAACAAATTAATTTCAAATATTTGATATTTATGTTTTGAAAAAATAATAAATGAAATATATGCATAGACTTTTTAGTATGACCTAATTTCAAGCAAAGCATTTCAAAAAAATGCTCATTTAGAATAGAGAATAATTCATAACAAAAGTTTGAAGGTGAAATTAGTTGGCATATTTACTGTTGAAATATAAAAATATAGGACAAAAAATTATACAATAATAAATCAATTCCCTTTAAAAATATTTGTTATGTCTATATAGGAATTAACTAAATAAAATTAGATTATGAATCAATATAATTCAATGATTAAATAATCAAACTCCCTTTTATCAAGCGTTAATGGGATGACATCTAACTAAGGGATTTAACACAGTTTTCTAGTGCAAAATATCTGAACAATTGAGATAAATATTAAATGAAGAAAGCAAACTACTCATAGATATATTTTTCATGAAATAATATGTATCAGATTCTATAACTAATTGTATTGAATTCAAATTAAATAAATGAGACATGCAACAATACTGGCAGAAATAAAATAAAAACATTTTAGGTAAACAGACAGTTGTAGTTAAATAAAAATTGCATAAAAGCATTCTGTAAATAGTTCAATTAAAGTACAGGAAAATTTAATTTTTCCTGCAAGCAGCAACTATAGATGAGCCTGAGGTCTATCCAAAAGGCGACCGAGTATGCAGCCGCATATGCGGTTTACTCGGCCGCATACTCGCCAAAACCGCATATACACCGAATATTGTATATGCGGTTCGGTCCAGTCACCGAATACGCATATGCGGCCGCATATGCGGCCACCTGGGCTGCCTTTCTGAACACTGTGAGTAGCATGTATCTTCATTGTGTCCAACTCGGTGATAGTAGGTACATGTTGGCCTAGTGCGGCCACCCCTTCCACGAGGTCCACGTCCACGGCCCTGATGATGAAATCCACGACCTCTGCTAGCTGCCATGGCTGATGAATTCTGACTCGCGGCTGTAGAAGGAACTGTGATCCGACTCAATCTATGAAAAGCTTCCTCCATGGGAGGAATAGTTGAGTCAGCCAAAATCTGTGATCGTGCCGCCTCATACTCTGGATCGAGTGCAGCCAGGAACACACCCACCATTGTCGCATTCCTGTACGTCTTCTGCTGTTCTGGCGTGGCAGTAAGGGGCATGAAGCTATAAAGCTTCTCAAACATCCCTCTCAGTGATGTATAAAGAGAATGTAAGGGGCGTCCATTCTGCTTTATTGTGAATATGTCATGTTGAAGTTGCAGAATCTTCGTCTCGTTCTTCGCCTGAGAGTATGTTGCCGCCAGAATATCCCACATATCCTTGGCTGTGGGTTGATGTAGGATGTCATTGGCAATCTCAATAGCCAACGTACCAGATACCAAACCTTGGCATATGCATCATCAGCCTCCCAAGAGGCATGGACTCCAGTCTTCTCTGCAGGCTCCGGTTCGGTAAGAATGTGCTTCTTACTTGTTGATTTCATCATACTCATGAACTGCATTGCCCACAGTTCATAGTTTGTACCGTCCATCTTGACAATAGGCGCCGGACCACGAAAGGCGCCAATAGATGGGATATCCGCCTTGCTTTCTGACATACTGGAGATGGAACCTCATAATAACAAGGAAGACTGGAGTAATTGACCGAAGATGATCTTTGTCTACAATAACATAGACGGGATTAGTTGCATGTGTAGACCTCAAGCAACTATCCCCATGAAGATGTGCGTGCTACGCCCTAAACGCACGCAGGAGTCACGCGCAAGCATAGGTGTGCACTGGAGGTGCACAGGAGTCACGCGCTGGGGTGCATGCACTGCGGATGTGCACAGATGATCGTGTGCATTGGTGATGCGCAATGATGGTGCACTAGTGCTACAGCCCGCGCAAGGATGCGCAAGGAGATGCGCGCACAGGCACTGAAGATGTGCGTGCACGGAGGCGCAGGCGCAAGAATGTTACAGCGCGTGCACCTGGGGATGCGAGGCGCAAGGCGCTGCTAGGAGGAGATGTCGCGCACAGTCGTGCACGGAGAAATCGCGCACAGGCGCACAACGTGCGTTTGCTGCACGCGGAGGCGCAGCGATGGTTGGAGCGGCGGCGCCGATGGAGCAAAGCCGATCTCGGGCGGCGCCGATGGAGCGGGAAGAAGAGGGCCGGATGGTGTGGTAGGGTTAGGGTTAGGGTTTCAAGAACTCCGGTCTAGGACCGTCGCTCTGATACCATGTTGGGAAAAAGGAATGACGTGTTTATTCCATAAGCCCTAGGCTCTCTTATATAGGAGAGTAGCCTATGGGTAAATTACATAAAGTAGACAACTGGAAACAAAATAACTAAGAGGTACAGGCACTACTCTATATGCGCCAACAATTTAATTTCAGTTTTTTTACTTTATTCACTAGAAATTGAGCCTTGTCCTTCATCGTGAGGCCTACTCCCTCAATGACCAATAACCATCTTTTTATGCAACATGTTTTTGATGAGTTAGATGGTGGTTAACCTCTGGAGTGAAGTGGCTTCTTAAAAACACATCTCGTATGGCTATCTTAAATTCAATATTATATAGTACTGGTTGATTTAGTGCTTGTAAATGTCGTCTCTCGCCTTGGGGGAAATATATCCTCGATTGTTTGCTTTTGCCTTGGCCAATACATGACATTTGCGGAAACCTAGGAGAAAGGTATGCGGTATCCTTCCTTTGGCGCGGATCTCTCAGAACAACGCATTGACGAGTTTATTAGTTTGTTGGGAGAAATTATCGAGGCATCTGATCCATCATCAGGTAGAGATGGCTATGGGAGATGGTAAATATTCAGTGAAGAAGGCATACCAGATACTCACCTCCCATTCTTGAACCCCTCAATAATTATTATGGACGAACTTCGACTGATTTAGCAATCCTCCATTCCTCTTTGAGTGAAGGTTTTCTTGTGGCAGGTGAGACTTGGCAAATTGACCACACAGTCTATTTGATCTCGCTGATCTCATCAAGCTAACAAATTTTTATTTGCCCTATTCGATCGATCTCAGAGGAAGATAATGAACATCTTTTCTTCACATATTCATGTTCCAACGAGCTATGGGACTGTTTGGACATGCCATGGTTTCGTCGCTCGAATTCTTCTGATTTCTAGGATTCTTTAATCTCGACATGCTTTGTGGCTAATCATGGAAGGACATGTCGATATCGGTATCGATATCGGTACCATGTCGATACCGATATTATCGGCGATATATCGACGCCATGTCGCCGACATCGGGATTCGGCTCGCCTTTTTATGTGTCGATACCCGATATCGGACATATCGGCGATATATCGATGACATGTCGATACCGATATATCGCCGATATATCGTCGATATATCGGGATACGGCCTTCCATGTGGCTAATACCGCTGTTTGCATGCTCTCATTGTTCTTTGGGTGATCTGGCTCTCTCGGAATGGGGTTATATTTAGGCAAAAGCGATGCTACTTGGAAAACACGATATGCCATGTTAGGGTATTATGTAAAAGCCAGTATGTAATCTTTTTAGTTTTATATTTTAATACAAATTAGGGCATGACTCAACTCAAGCTCGTATCTATTTCCATTTTTAAAAAATGCTTAGTTTCTTGATCTATGTTCTTCTCTTGATATTGTCCCATTTACCGTTGTATATATCTGTTTTAGAACATATTTTTAATGTATTTGTGGTGTTGAGAGCATTACATTGATCAAGTCATTATCTTTCTTTCATGATTCGTCACATTTAGATGTTTTTTATAATCTCGTTAGGCTTTGACTTTTAGGACATGTTCTTTCTAGAGATTTAGATACACAATTCTATATAATTTAATATTTACTTGTTAAACCCTCTATAATCTCAAACTACACAGAATCCTGAATAATGGCTCGTCGACATGTGGACCCCTTTGTTAGTTTAGTGCGTTAACCCAATCATACCCTTGAATTAATATATACTCTTATTAAAATTTTTTATTTTTTTATAATCCCTAGGTCCTCCTCCTCCTTACTCCTCCCCAAGATGTACCCCTCCCCCCTCCCGACCTTGCCCCCACCTAGCCTCCCATATCCACCTTTTCCTTCTTCCCAGTTCATCCCCTACGCCTATGGCCTTGCCATTGATCTTTGAGTTGCATTTGGTTGGGCAATCGGGAGCGAGGTTGGACATGGATGGCAACAAGTCTAACATGGAGGCAAACTCCATCTTAGACCACCCACTTGTGCTGTAATTGCAACTATTACAACTGTTGCCCATGGGGTGTGTGAAGGTAAATCGTCCAATCTGCATGACAAAGTATTTCAAGCGTATCACGTCCTTGATTAGAACCTTCCCAACACTATATCTCTCCTTGATGCCCTCCAGGTCCACCCTTTCTTTTCTCTAGGAGCATCTCCACCTCTATGAGGTCTTCGACAATCGCTTCCATGAGAAGCTCCTTTGCACGATGCCTTGCATGACCTTTGGGCGGGGAGTTCGTCACTAGCAATGCAAGGGACTTGGTGGCTTAAAGAAAGCCGAGATCTACGTCAAGGTCATGCATTTGGATTTGCTTCTTGTCAACTGACATCCACCAAGCTCCAGATCAAGGAGACGCTTCACTGTCGTCGTGTACCTTCTTTGATGCGTCATGAGCGAGAAGTTCTGGTCTTTCACAAGATAGTCATTGAGCATAAGGGGTCTCTATTTCGGAGAACCCATGGCATTCATATTTGGGCGAGACAGTGAGAAATTGAGCTAGGCTCACCTGAAGTGCATCATGTTCGGGTATGCTAGCGACGAGAGCAACGACATCTCTAGCACAAATGACTTGATGCCGTCGAAGAAGTGGCTTGACACATTCAATGCTACTTGGCGGCGAGCTAGACGATGTCCTCATCACAACTGGGGATGTGGGAGATTAGGTGTAAGCTGGGAAGTTGGCAGTGGGAGGCATCTTTTGCAAACATGTTGTACTTTAAGGGGTAGAAATGTCAAGATTTGACAGATTTTATCGAAGTTAATGAAAGAAATGGATGGAAGTTAACAATTAATGCAATGTAATGGTTAGCAACTATTAAAGATTCTTTGTGTAATTGGGGATTATGGAGGGTTCAACGCGTAAAATATGAAATTATATAGGGTTGCATAAATATCCTTTCTTTTTTGTTGACCACCCACCATAAAAGTCTCCAAATATAGTCCCATATCTAGTACTCGCAAAGTGTGAGAGCGAGTTGCAAGAGATCGTGATTATTACTTCATAACATGGGCGTGAGCATTTTCGATGGTAGTTAATTGGCTTAATTGAGTCCTAACCCAACAAGTTGTCAGGGGTACTTGGTCTCGATAATGGCTTGGATCTATGCGTGTGACACTAGTAATGGTATCAAAATAGGTTCCCCATAATGGAAAGGGTCTAAAGGGCTACCCACGAGGTAGAGCCATCCCTACCAAAGAGATGACTAAAATGCTATCTAGAAGGTGCATCCGCCATTACTACTAGTAATAAGTATGGGGGAGGTCGAAAGACCCATATCTAGTACTTATAAATTGTGAGAGCTAGTTATAAGAGAGGGGGATTACATCATCATAACTTGGGCATAAGCATGTTGTGCAATAGTCATTACAGACTGAGGCTCAATCTATTGACTGCATGTACAAGACTACCTTCCTAGAGGGTGCTAAGCCTAAGGGAAGGTGGCTAGGCCCTTGACCATGTCTGAGGGTGAAAGTTGCGGAATGAGGAATGGTTCGGGTAGCCACTTGAAGACCTAACTTTTACTCATTCATTTGAAAGTCACATTCCTCCCATGCATTAATTGACATCTTTGACCTTCTCCCGGGGGCATCCCTACCCAGACTATTGGCTTGGGTTAGCCATATGCAAAATATCCTCTTAACGATTTACATGGCATCATTAAATGATACAAGTTTTGATTAAGAATTTAGAAGGACAACGTCCTTGCCTCATACCTAGGGATGAACATCGGGCCAGGTTGGGCCAAACCCGTCCTAGCTCGAGGTTCGGTTCCATTTAGCGGGCCCTCGGGCCGGTCCTAAGCCCGCCAAAATTTCTAGATTACGACCCTAGCCCAAACCTGGCCCGCGAGTACATGGGCCGGGTTGGATCCTACCAACCCACTATTTAAAAAAAAATCCAAAATTCTAATATCTCAATTAAAATTACGCCATTGAAGATTAGTTTTATGTTGTGTTTCTCTAGCAGAATGCTAACAACATTTGTTTTATATCTTAATTTCTTCCAATCTAAAATTGAAATTATAATCGTACAGTTAAATTCTTCCATAACGTTTGGTATTCAGTATGGAAATTATTTTAATAATTGTATTTATTATTATCCTTGTTTTAAAAAGCGCGCCTCGAGGCGGTGAGGCGTAAGCCTCAAGGCGTTTTTTTTTGACAAAAAGCGCCTCAAGGCTTAAGCCTCACCCGGAACTTCTGAGGCTTAAGCCTCAGGGTAGTGTGAGGCGTATGAGGCGGTGAGGCGGTCGAGGCGAGGCGGAGGCTTAAGCCTCAAGCGCATGGCTTTTTTTAGGTTATGTGGTTTGCACATGACCTTGTTTTGCCATAAACATTGTACATTTTTTTGCTAGTATTGTTGTTTCTATGTTAAACCTTGCATATTTCTATAAATATGTCCATATAAAGAGAAGAGATCGCTTGAAACAAGTGAAGCTCGATGATCTTGTACATCATATTCAATTTATCATATTGCATCCACACATACTAGTTCTATTGTACACAACGTACACGATTGTGTTTGAATTGCAATAAAATTGTTATACTACTTGTAAGTTTGCAACTTGATGTTGTTATTTGTCTGTTCTTAATATAGTTATCACATATATGAAGAAGCAAATTTGAAAAGAAACACATGGAGTAGAATAATTATTATGCATTGTTGTGAATAGCGGAAACAATCACATGCCTAATATTAGTTTTCTGAACTTCTATGCTTTCATCGCTTATGTGTTGTACCTTTTACTAGCGTGAAATTGATTTTGAATATGTGTTTGGCAAAACTTAATATTATTATATATATTTTAATGTATTTTGCTTAATTTAAAATTTTCTTTTAAAAAAATTGAGGCTTACGCCTCGATCGCCTTGAGGCTTATGCCTCGCCTCATATTTCAGGGAAACGCCTCGAACCGCCTTACGCTTTTTTAAACCTTGATTGTTATTATTATGCAAAGAATATGTATACCTTTCTTGACGATTGTGGTGTCGTGGGGTTGAGGGCTACAGAGCGACGATGACGCTAGGTGCCTAGCTGCCAAGGGCTAGGCACTTGAGAGATAGGCTGTTACTCAGGAGGATGGATTGTGGTGGAGGCAGCACCGTGACCAGCGATAGGGGGAGACCGGAGACCAGGAGGAGGCCCTTCTGGGTGTGCCTCACTGTGTTGCAGCGCAATCACGCACTTAGGCGAGTTAGGTCTAGCTACAATCGGGTCGGGTCATGCCCATATCCGCGCCTTCAATCGGGCCTGGATCGGGCCTATGCTCAGGTCGACACACGGGCTTCGGGCTCAGGCTCGAGCTAGCCTGAACCCAACCCGAAATGGTATTCGGGCCAAAAACAAGGCCCGTGCCGGCAATTTATATTGCGGTCTCGTTTTGGAGGCATGCTTTGTCGGGTCGGGCACTGGACTAGGCCTGGTCGTCCGAATAATTTGCTCATCCCTACTCCTACCTTCGCTTACGTTCCGTCATTCACAGAATCTGCTGCTTAGATATAAACTGCGTATTATGCAGACCGTACCCACTATAGTCTCTACGCCTCCGTCTCACCTTAGACATAGCAGTTCACCTTTGTCTCGAGCCCTGATCAACTCTCCTTTTGCCTCCTTCCCTTACTCCTCTTGCCTAGTCGACATCTGCTTCTAAGATATGATTACACATGGTCAACCCCCTGGGAAGAGCGAAGAGAATCCTTCCTCCAACCCAACTCGTTGTCAGGGTCTGTTCTCCTCGATAATGATTTGCACCTAGGTTTGAGATATTACACATGAACTTTAGAAATATGATATTCTGAGTAACTAATTTGCATCATCACACTCAATTGTATAACTACATGTCAAGGGATTAGGAATGTGAACCCCCTAGGATCCGGGTACCCGTTAATCACACATTTTGCATTACAACATTCATTTCTATCGCATTAAGTAACTGAAAGTACGGGGAAATTTTTCTCGAATGAGACAATTTCATCTGACATTCACAATCAACATTTATAACCACAAACACATAGAACAATGGTCACCAAAATCTTATTTCATTTCATTAACTTCCATATATTTTACATGTACAAAGTCTGACAGTACATACATTATATCCCAAAATCTGACTGAAGAGAAAGAAACATAATACATTATACATTGAACAGAAACTAGCACAAAATAAACCATACCGTTGGGTATAAAATTTATCTTCTGAATCCATGTATAGCTACTGAACTGCAGGCTGTTTGCCTGCCAAGCGTGCAAGGAAGAAAAGGCGTCAGCGGTTGCTGGTACCTCCCAAAAACTTATATAAAAATAACAGGCATTTATTATTTACAAAAGAAAGCAAGTAGAGAGGCATAAGCAACTCAAATTTAAAATTTATTTCTACTTGCAATTGTAAAAGGTTTCCAAATTTCTAGCAAGCACCTCTTTTGATCAGCCATTATCCCAACATTTCCCACATGAGTATATTTCTATGGTGACTAATTGATCATAAGTATGATATTTTATTCTCATATTACTCAGAGATCATATGTTTGGATTTTGATGATGGGAAAAATAAGATGAGAAGATATAATGGTTTATTAAATTCTGAAGTCTAGTTACTCCTTTAAGTTAGTGGATAGTCTGTGGTCTTGGTTCTTGTGAAACCTCACACTATGACTCTAAGACTTGGGGAATGTCTTAGGGTTGGGGGGCCTCCGTAGGCATGCGGTGTTGTGTAATGCATCCTAACTAAGTTCCCAACACGTCCACTAACTCAAAGGGATTTTGAATCAGATTAGTATCTTTTCCAGTTACTCAATTTTAATTATAATCCCTTAAAACCTTAGGTGCAACAGTCTCAGATGTAACTCTAGATGGGATGGATATAAAGATGGATGATCTGGATGTAGAATCAATCCCTTCAAACCTTAGTGCAATAGTCTCAAATGTAACTCTAAATGATATAGATATAGATATGGATGATCTGGATGTAGAATTGCCAAGTCTGTTGGCGAAAGAAAAACTCAAGCGGTGAAGAAGCCAACAAAAGGCTCTTCCGTCTCGCCCTCTAATTGGAAGGACGGTCCAATAGAGGGATAGGTCTACACTCCCAAACTACGCCACTGAGACGGGTGAGAGGGACTTCCCGGAAAAGTCGCTCTTAGAAAACAGCCCGACCGGTAACGGGCAACCGAGCTCGCACGTAAAACTGAAAACCAAGGATCCCCCGCCTGGGTATCCTAAAACAGGGTCAGCGGAATGGTCTAAAGTCGGAATCCCAACGAGGTGTAAAAATATTGTGAGCTCACGTTAAAACCGAAGGGGGACTGGGATCCTAGACCCGCGCACTTGGCGGCCGCTGCCCTATCTGGGCTTCCTATCTTCCGCCCAGTTGAGGGTCACCGCGCCCTCGCACGGTCATGTGTAAAGGTCATCATGACCGGCATAATGTTTGTCGTCACTGAATATTGATCAATTGCATACTCTCAACATAAATTTATTCATCCCATTTAAAATACGCGATACCAATCCATAAAATTGTGATGATGATATTACTCCTGTGGAGATTTTATGTCCAATTATCAAGATCAACTTCCTTACTTAGACTTCTAGCTTGAAGTGAATCATACTATTACCCAAGAGTAAAATCAATGACAAGTTGAGATGTTCCATGATGCATCCTTAATCAAATTACCCAAACAGGAATAAAGTTCTCATGATGTTGTAGGCTATACCCTTTTATTTTGACATACATACACATATATATATATATATACATATCCAAATGGACAACCAGGTCAACTAATGCTAAGTACAAGGTGGGAGTTTTTATTTAGAGACAAGTTCCCAAAAAGACCTGCACCTATATGATGTTTTAGTCTACAAGTGAAAAATGTAAGGAGGAGCAGCAATAGATTGATCCCATTATTGTCATAGAGGAACTATAGACAATCATGTTGATTCAACTTACGTTCATCATATTAGAATGTTAAGGTGAGTAAACTGCTTCAATAAGTCAAATTCTGATAATTATGATGTAATACTATTATTATTATTTTACTGTTTACTTTACTTAAAGGCTGGAAAAGTTTATTTATTTAATATGAGCCAAATATGCCCTTTGCTTATCGGCACTCTAGTCTAGGCATCCTGATTGGTCAACCATAAATCCAGATATAAGCCATCATTCAATTAATATATATGATGCACTGCCATTTTAAAGAGTGAAGAAAGCAATGTTTCTTATGCAAGTTGAATGCTCTTGGATATTTATGTAACAAATGATGAAATGGACTTTCTACTGAACGTAATTTGAATAGAAACTTCGACGCATATTCCATTATGTCTTGAGAACTTTTTGTTGTTTAGTGGATTCAAAATGGTCTATGTAATATCAGATCAATCAAGTATCCCAATGTTCAGAACATGTACTAAGTAAGAATCGTAATTTACACAACATGAAGATTATATTTCAATATATGAAATGAAAGGAAAGTGGCCTATAATCTTTATCGAATTGAAATTCATAGACCCAAGAAATGAACTATGAAACATTTCTTAAGATTTGAGGTTGAAATATGTAGAACAGAATCACACGTATTTATTGGTCAATGAATCAGAAATCTCAACATTTCTATAATACAGTATTTTTTTACCAAGTCCAGATCTTAAGCAGGCTTTTATTATAGTTCCAAGTTCTTCATAACTCCATAAATTAACTACATATAAAATGTAGGTTTCAGGTGTCCCAACATTGAAAAGATCAATTATTCTTTGCCCCCAACAAAATAGAATACATCAGAATCCCAGATTCCACTTCAAAGCCCTTATTATCAATACAAGAAAAAAGACTGAAATACTTTTGTTAATTCTAAAAGGACTGAAATTTGTAGGTTAATTTGAAGTAACACAGAAAAGAAAATATGGATGATCAGAGCTTCACCCATGGGATACAACAAGAACATATAAAGAAGGGAAGAAATGATATCCAACACAAATCACATATATGATCAGCTCAATGGGCATGCATGGCAGCAAAGTGGGGAAGGAGGTACCTTTGTTTTAGATCTTCAAAATGAAGATCACAAGCATGCAGACTGGAATTCAGATATCAGAACAGCAGCTCAAAGTCATTCATGAAGAAAATAGATGGGAGTTTTATGAGGAGAATGAAAGAAATGAAAGGGAATCATCTGCTTTTGATAGAAATTTGGTGGAGAACTGTGTTTCTCATGTTGAATCACTACGAGAAAACATGGAAATAAAGGTCGGAAAAAGGAAAAAAATAGGAAGAGAAGAATAAGCTTTGTTAGAATTAAAGGAAAGAAAGAAGGGGGGAAAGGAAGGTACCTTTTGATTCTCCAATCTCTTCAATGGCGGTTGCAGAGGAGCAGTAATAGCTCCAGCGGTTGTTTGAGGCTCTTGGTCTTCAGGAGAATGACAGTGGGGAAGAAAAGGAAGATAAGGCCTACGGTTGGAAATCTTGGACTTGAGGGAAGAAGATCTTCTTGTCTCGATATATATAAGAGAAGAGGGGCTAAAAGGATGACACATAGAAATGTTTTTGTTGCCATTTGGAGGCAAAAAGGAGCTCCACGTTAGAAGAAACTTAGACTTGGACTGAGTAGTACGCAAAAAGGAGCTCCACGTTAGAAGAAACTTGGACTTGGACTGAGTAGTACAGTTCGGCTGTACTGTTCAGTGGATTTTTTTTAACACTCTCTTTCTTCTATTTGGAAACGAAAGTCTTCCAAACTTGCGCCTCGATTCTCCGATTTTTTACGAATAAGGGCTTGCTTTGACCGTCTCAGAACTACGATCAATTTGAGTATAATATTGATATACTTCCGGTCGAGTTTTGAATACCCGAAATTTTCGGATACGGTTTTTGTTTAAGATTAAATTTTGTGATAAAAAAATATCAAACGACCTCCGATTGACGAACGGTTGATTCCGTTGGTCTTGTGTCGTCGAATCGGATCTAATGATGGTCTCGGTTCATTTTGCAGATCTGAATTTGCGTCGCGGCTTTTTCACGGCGCGCGCTACGATGCGACCGTTTTTCGGTCGATTTCGCCCGAACGACTTTTGATTCATAATAAATTGACCGTTTTTGGTTGTTTGGCATTGACCAACAACGTTGTTGGGTTCATTGGACCCAAAATCGGACGAGTTCGGGTTTGTTAGGATATGGATGTTACAAATATAAAAACCTCAAAGGGAGTCTCGTCCTCGAGACTCGAGTCAAGGCTATTAGGTATCTTGTTTGAATTTCATATGTCCATAAAAACCTCAAAGGGTTTTGAACCCATAAAAACCTCAAAGAGAAATCAAGCCATATATTGTAACATATATCTAATTACAAAGGCTTGTTTCGATGATTACATTAGAAAAGTTGCGGGTATCGTGCCCGCATGTCGGCTTCGGTCTCCCATGTCGCTTCTTCGACACCATGTCGGTGCCACAACATCTTGACCAATGGAATCTCCTTGCTGCGAAGCTTCTTCATAGCATGGTCAAGTATCTGTATTGACTTCTCCTCATATGTCAAGTCAGGTTCCACGTCTAGATTCTAGTAGCTGATGACGTATCGAGGGTCGTGTACATACTTCCTCAGGTTGGATATGTGGAAGACATCGTGAATCGCTGATAGATGTGGAGGAAGAGCTACTCGGTAAGCAACCTTCCCTACTCGAGCAAGAATCTCGAACGGTCCAACGTATCGCGGCGCCAACTTGCCACGAACACCGAATGTCTGCACTCCCTTCATGGGAGATACATGGAGGAATACCCAATCTCCAACCTGAAACTCCAAATCTCTTTTCCGACGGTCTGCATAGCTCTTCTGGAGGCTCTGTGCCGTCAGAAACCTCCGTCTCACAAGATCAACAGCTCTCACGGTCTCCATGAGATCTACGGAGTAGAGAGCATGATCACCTACCTCACGCCAACTAAGAGGTGTAAGGCATCTCCGCCTGCATAGGGCTTCGAATGGTGCCATGCCAATATTAGAGTGATAGCTGTTATTGTACGTAAATTCCACTAACGGCAGATGGTCCTTCCAAGACCCTTTCCACTCTAAAGAGCATGCGCAAAGTAAATCCTCCAATGTCTGAATGGTGCGCTCACTCTGCCCGTCTGTCTGCGGATGATAGGCAGAACTCATCTTCAGCTCTGTCTGTAGTGCTAACATGAACTGATGCCAATAATGAGATGTAAATCTCGAATCCCTGTCAGACACCACTTTTCGTGGTATATCATGTAGTCTGATGATGTTCTGCACATACAACTTGGCCAATCTAGATGGAGTGTAAGTCGTGTTGACAAGTATGAAATAGGCTGACTTGGTCAACCTATCAACAATGACCCAAATGGAATCATGGTCACCTGGCGTCTTCGGCAAGCCTGTGATGAAATCCATAGAGATACTCTCCCATTTCCACTCGGGAATAGGAAGAGACTGCAGTAATCCTGGTGGTCTTCTGTGCTCGGCCTTGACCATCTGACAGGTCATGCATCTGCTGATATGTAGCGCCACATCGTGCTTCATTCCATCCTACCAGAAATGTCGGCGCAGATCACGATACATCCTCGTGCTACCTGGATGGATAGATAACCGTAAACTGTATGCCTCGTCAAGTATGTCTCTGCGTAACTACTCGTCGTTGGACACAACGACTCGGCCTGCCTTCCATAAAATAGACTCTTCCACAACAAAATCATCAACTTCGTCCTTGACGGCGCGCATGTATCTATCTTGAATCCAAGGATCTGTCTTCTGTCCCTCTACAATATGATCCCAAAGACTGCTGTATCGTGGAGGCACGGCCGTAGATATGGATGCGCTCTCCTGAGGATGCCAATTTGTCAAAGCGGCAAGCGTATCCCCTGTAAATAGCCAGTTCGCTGTACCATCAACACGCGCTCTCCTGCTGAGTGCATCAGCCACCACGTTTCCCTTACCGGGATGGTAAGAGATCGTGCAATCATAATCCTTCAGTAGCTCGAGCCATCTGCGTTGTCTCATGTTCATCTCCGTTTAATCAAAGATGTACTTCAGACTCTTGTGATCTGTGAAAATCTCGAAGTTCACTCCATATAGATAGTGGCGCCAGATCTTCAAGGCGAATGCAACTGCCGCCAACTCCAAATCATGCGTGAGATAGTTCCGCTCATGCGGTCTCAACTGTCGTGACGTGTAAGCAATCACTTGGCCTCTTTGCATCAACACTACTCCTAGACCTTCTCCAGATGCATCTGTGTATACCGCATAGTCCTGAGTGCTTGAAGGAAGAGCAAGAATAGGTGCTGTAGTCAACTTCTTCTTCAGTGTCTGGAAGGCCTGCTCACATGAATCGTCCCAAATGAATGGAACTCCCTTCTGCGTCAATCGTGCCAAAGGACGAACGATGCGTGAAAATCTATTGACAAAGTGCCTGCTCCAGAAATGACATGCCCAGAAATGAGACCTGAGATAACCAGAACTCACACTTGCTCAACTTAGTATATAGCTTGTGCTCCCGTAATGTATCTAAGACGATCCGTAGATTATTTGCATGATCACATTCATTTCGTGAATATATGAGCACATCATCTATGAACACCACTACAAACTTGTCCAAGTATGGACAGAAGATCCTGTTCATCATATCCATGAAAGCTACAAGTGCATTGGTGTGTCCAAACGACTTCAAACTCGTAGTGTCCATAGCGAGTCCTAAAGGCTGTTTTTGAAATATCCGACTCGCGAATTCTCAGCTGATGGTAGCCTGAGCGAAGATCGATCTTCGAGAAAACCAAAGATCCCTGGAGCTGGTCAAACAAATCATCGATACGCGGCAAAGGATAACGGTTCTTCACCGTTCTCTTGTTCAACTGCCTGTAATCGATGCATAACCTCATGGATCCGTCCTTCTTCTTGACAATTAGAACCGGAGCACCCCAAGGTGAAGTGCTCGGCCTCACGAATCCCAAATCAAGTAACTCCTGTAACTGCATCTTTAGCTCCCGCAACTCAACTGGGGCCATACGGTAAGGAGCCATAGAGATCGGCTGGGTGTCTGGTAGTAATGTGATCTCGAATTCGATCTCTCTCTCAGGAGGTAATGCTGGTAGCTCATCCGGAAACACGTCTGGGTATTCTGATACTACTTGGATGTCCTGTATCATTGGCTCCTGATCAGATACCTTCCGAACAAATACAAGGTAGGAATCGCAACCCTGATCAACAAGTCACTGTTCTCGCAGCACCGAGATGTACTCCATGGTGGAGTCGTGTATAGTACCCTCAAAAGTGAACTCGGGTAAATCTGGAATTCTGAAGACAACCGTCTTCCTTAAGCAATCAACAAGTGCATGGTGAGTAGATAGCCAATCCATGCCCAAAATTAAGTCAAACTCATCAAGCCGTAGAAGTAGACAATCTGCGAGCATCTCGTGTCCGTCAATAAGTACGGGCAAGTGCCTGACTATCAGGGAAATGACGAACAAATGGCCACCTGGCCCTTGGATGTGATACGGAGAATAGAGAGAGTCTCTGCGACTCTACCTAAAGAAACTAGTAGTTTCAAAAGAAGAAAAGGATGTGTCACACTAGAATCAATTTGAGCATGGAAAGGTCTATAATAGTAATCAGTATGTGTGCTAGTTTGTTAGTCATCTCCTGGTCTGGTCGGGATGACATGGCTCTGCATGAGCACCATTTATTAGTCATAAAATCAATGGTTCGCAGATAATATGATATATGTTTTTCTCTTCTTGGGATATAATATGAAAATTAATGAAATGGGTGACATCTGTGGTAATTGAATATGAATATCATATTTCCCTTCTCGGACTCACGACAAGTCGGAAGACTGCCGCTATCCGAGAACTCAATGCGATCGGAATTGAAATACTGCAAATGTGCGCATCGGGGTACCACTGCTCTGATACCAAACTGTGAACCCCCTAGGATCCGGGTACCCGTTAATCACACATTTTGCATTACAACATTCATTTCTATCGCATTAAGTAACTGAAAGTACGGGGAAATTTTTCGCGAATGAGACAATTTCATCTGACATTCACAATCAACATTTATAACCACAAACACATAGAACAATGGTCACCAAAATCTTATTTCATTTCATTAACTTCCATATATTTTACATGTACAAAGTCTGACAGTACATACATTATATCCCAAAATCTGACTGAAGAAAAAGAAACATAATACATTATACATTGAACAGAAACTAGCACAAAATAAACCATACCGTTGGGTATAAAATTTATCTTCTGAATCCATGTATAGCTACTGAATTGCAGGCTGTTTGCCTGCCAAGCGTGCAAGGAAGAAAAGGCGTCAGCGGTTGCTGGTACCTCCCAAAAACTTATATAAAAATAACATGCATTTATTATTTACAAAAGAAAGCAAGTAGAGAGGCATAAGCAACTCAAATTTAAAATTTATTTCTACTTGCAATTGTAAAAGGTTTCCAAATTTCTAGCAAGCACCTCTTATGATCAGCCATTATCCCAACATTTCCCACATGAGTATATTTCTATGGTGACTAATTGATCATAAGTATGATATTTTATTCTCATATTACTCAGAGATCATATGTTTGGATTTTGATGATGGGAAAAATAAGATGAGAAGATATAATGGTTTATTAAATTCTGAAGTCTAGTTACTCCTTTAAGTTAGTGGATAGTCTGTGGTCTTGGTTCTTGTGAAACCTCACACTATGACTCTAAGACTTGGGGAATGTCTTAGGGTTGGGGGGCCTCCGTAGGCATGCGGTGTTGTGTAATGCATCCTAACTAAGTTCCCAACACGTCCACTAACTCAAAGGGATTTTGAATCAGATTAGTATCTTTTCCAGTTACTCAATTTTAATTATAATCCCTTAAAACCTTAGGTGCAACAGTCTCAGATGTAACTCTAGATGGGATGGATATAGAGATGGATGATCTGGATGTAGAATCAATCCCTTCAAACCTTAGTGCAACAGTCTCAAATGTAACTCTAAATGATATAGATATAGATATGGATGATCTGGATGTAGAATTGCCAAGTCTGTTGGCGAAAGAAAAACTCAAGCGGTGAAGAAGCCAACAAAAGGCTCTTCCGTCTCGCCCTCTAATTGGAAGGACGGTCCAATAGAGGGATAGGTCTACACTCCCAAACTACGCCACTGAGACGGGTGAGAGGGACTTCCCGGAAAAGTCGCTCTTAGAAAACAACCCGACCGGTAACGGGCAACCGAGCTCGCACGTAAAACTGAAAACCAAGGATCCCCCGCCTGGGTATCCTAAAACAGGGTCAGCGGAATGGTCTAAAGTCGGAATCCCAACGAGGTGTAAAAACATTGTGAGCTCACGTTAAAACCGAAGGGGGACTGGGATCCTAGACCCGCGCACTTGGCGGCCGCTGCCCTATCTGGGCTTCCTATCTTCCGCCCAGTTGAGGGTCACCGCGCCCTCGCACGGTCATGTGTAAAGGTCATCATGACCGGCATAATGTTTGTCGTCACTGGATATTGATCAATTGCATACTCTCAACATAAATTTATTCATCCCATTTAAAATACGCGATACCAATCCATAAAATTGTGATGATGATATTACTCCTGTGGAGATTTTATGTCCAATTATCAAGATCAACTTCCTTACTTAGACTTCTAGCTTGAAGTGAATCATACTATTACCCAAGAGTAAAATCAATGACAAGTTGAGATGTTCCATGATGCATCCTTAATCAAATTACCCAAACAGGAATAAAGTTCTCATGATGTTGTAGGCTATACCCTTTTATTTTGACATACATACATATATATATATATATACACATATCCAAATGGACAACCAGGTCAACTAATGCTAAGTACAAGGTGGGAGTTTTTATTTAGAGACAAGTTCCCAAAAAGACCTGCACCTATATGATGTTTTAGTCTACAAGTGAAAAATGTAAGGAGGAGCAGCAATAGATTGATCCCATTATTGTCATAGAGGAACTATAGACAATCATGTTGATTCAACTTACGTTCATCATATTAGAATGTTAAGGTGAGTAAACTGCTTCAATAAGTCAAATTCTGATAATTATGATGTAATACTATTATTATTATTTTACCGTTTACTTTACTTAAAGGCTGGAAAAGTTTATTTATTTAATATGAGCCAAATATGCCCTTTGCTTATCGGCAATCTAGTCTAGGCATCCTGATTGGTCAACCATAAATCCAGATATAAGCCATCATTCAATTAATATATATGATGCACTGCCATTTTAAAGAGTGAAGAAAGCAATGTTTCTTATGCAAGTTGAATGCTCGTGGATATTTATGTAACAAATGATGAAATGGACTTTCTACTGAACGTAATTTGAATAGAAACTTCGACGCATATTCCATTATGTCTTGAGAACTTTTTGTTGTTTAGTGGATTCAAAATGGTCTATGTAATATCAGATCAATCAAGTATCCCAATGTTCAGAACATGTACTAAGTAAGAATCGTAATTTACACAACATGAAGATTATATTTCAATATATGAAATGAAAGGAAAGTGGCCTATAATCTTTATCGAATTGAAATTCATAGACCCAAGAAATGAACTATGAAACATTTCTTAAGATTTGAGGTTGAAATATGTAGAACAGAATCACACGTATTTATTGGTCAATGAATCAGAAATCTCAACATTTCTATAATACAGTTTTTTTTTACCAAGTCCAGATCTTAAGCAGGCTTTTATTATAGTTCCAAGTTCTTCATAACTCCATAAATTAACTACATATAAAATGTAGGTTTCAGGTGTCCCAACATTGAAAAGATCAATTATTCTTTGCCCCCAACAAAATAGAATACATCAGAATCCCAGATTCCACTTCAAAGCCCTTATTATCAATACAAGAAAAAAGACTGAAATACTTTTGTTAATTCTAAAAGGACTGAAATTTGTAGGTTAATTTGAAGTAACACAGAAAAGAAAATATGGATGATCAGAGCTTCACCCATGGGATACAACAAGAACATATAAAGAAGGGAAGAAATGATATCCAACACAAATCACATATATGATCAGCTCAATGGGCATGCATGGCAGCAAAGTGGGGAAGGAGGTACCTTTGTTTTAGATCTTCAAAATGAAGATCACAAGCATGCAGACTGGAATTCAGATATCAGAACAGCAGCTCAAAGTCATTCATGAAGAAAATAGATGGGAGTTTTATGAGGAGAATGAAAGAAATGAAAGGGAATCATCTGCTTTTGATAGAAATTTGGTGGAGAACTGTGTTTCTCATGTTGAATCACTACGAGAAAACATGGAAATAAAGGTCGGAAAAAGGAAAAAAATAGGAAGAGAAGAATAAGCTTTGTTAGAATTAAAGGAAAGAAAGAAGGGGGGAAAGGAAGGTACCTTTTGATTCTCCAATCTCTTCAATGGCGGTTGCAGAGGAGCAGTAATAGCTCCAGCGGTTGTTTGAGGCTCTTGGTCTTCAGGAGAATGACAGTGGGGAAGAAAAGGAAGATAAGGCCTACGGTTGGAAATCTTGGACTTGAGGGAAGAAGATCTTCTTGTCTCGATATATATAAGAGAAGAGGGGCTAAAAGGATGACACATAGAAATGTTTTTGTTGCCATTTGGAGGCAAAAAGGAGCTCCACGTTAGAAGAAACTTAGACTTGGACTGAGTAGTACGCAAAAAGGAGCTCCACGTTAGAAGAAACTTGGACTTGGACTGAGTAGTACAGTTCGGCTGTACTGTTCAGTGGATTTTTTTTAACACTCTCTTTCTTCTATTTGGAAACGAAAGTCTTCCAAACTTGCGCCTCGATTCTCCGATTTTTTACGAATAAGGGCTTGCTTTGACCGTCTCAGAACTACGATCAATTTGAGTATAATATTGATATACTTCCGGTCGAGTTTTGAATACCCGAAATTTTCGGATACGGTTTTTGTTTAAGATTAAATTTTGTGATAAAAAAATATCAAACGACCTCCGATTGACGAACGGTTGATTCCGTTGGTCTTGTGTCGTCGAATCGGATCTAATGATGGTCTCGGTTCATTTTGCAGATCTGAATTTGCGTCGCGGCTTTTTCACGGCGCGCGCTACGATGCGACCGTTTTTCGGTCGATTTCGCCCGAACGACTTTTGATTCATAATAAATTGACCGTTTTTGGTTGTTTGGCATTGACCAACAACGTTGTTGGGTTCATTGGACCCAAAATCGGACGAGTTCGGGTTTGTTAGGATATGGATGTTACAAATATAAAAACCTCAAAGGGAGTCTCGTCCTCGAGACTCGAGTCAAGGCTATTAGGTATCTTGTTTGAATTTCATATGTCCATAAAAACCTCAAAGGGTTTTGAACCCATAAAAACCTCAAAGAGAAATCAAGCCATATATTGTAACATATATCTAATTACAAAGGCTTGTTTCGATGATTACATTAGAAAAGTTGCGGGTATCGTGCCCGCATGTCGGCTTCGGTCTCCCATGTCGCTTCTTCGACACCATGTCGGTGCCACAACATCTTGACCAATGGAATCTCCTTGCTGCGAAGCTTCTTCATAGCATGGTCAAGTATCTGTATTGACTTCTCCTCATATGTCAAGTCAGGTTCCACGTCTAGATTCTAGTAGCTGATGACGTATCGAGGGTCGTGTACATACTTCCTCAGGTTGGATATGTGGAAGACATCGTGAATCGCTGATAGATGTGGAGGAAGAGCTACTCGGTAAGCAACCTTCCCTACTCGAGCAAGAATCTCGAACGGTCCAACGTATCGCGGCGCCAACTTGCCACGAACACCGAATGTCTGCACTCCCTTCATGGGAGATACATGGAGGAATACCCAATCTCCAACCTGAAACTCCAAATCTCTTTTCCGACGGTCTGCATAGCTCTTCTGGAGGCTCTGTGCCGTCAGAAACCTCCGTCTCACAAGATCAACAGCTCTCACGGTCTCCATGAGATCTACGGAGTAGAGAGCATGATCACCTACCTCACGCCAACTAAGAGGTGTAAGGCATCTCCGCCTGCATAGGGCTTCGAATGGTGCCATGCCAATATTAGAGTGATAGCTGTTATTGTACGTAAATTCCACTAACGGCAGATGGTCCTTCCAAGACCCTTTCCACTCTAAAGAGCATGCGCAAAGTAAATCCTCCAATGTCTGAATGGTGCGCTCACTCTGCCCGTCTGTCTGCGGATGATAGGCAGAACTCATCTTCAGCTCTGTCTGTAGTGCTGACATGAACTGATGCCAATAATGAGATGTAAATCTCGAATCCCTGTCAGACACCACTTTTCGTGGTATATCATGTAGTCTGATGATGTTCTGCACATACAACTTGGCCAATCTAGATGGAGTGTAAGTCGTGTTGACAAGTATGAAATAGGCTGACTTGGTCAACCTATCAACAATGACCCAAATGGAATCATGGTCACCTGGCGTCTTCGGCAAGCCTGTGATGAAATCCATAGAGATACTCTCCCATTTCCACTCGGGAATAGGAAGAGACTGCAGTAATCCTGGTGGTCTTCTGTGCTCGGCCTTGACCATCTGACAGGTCATGCATCTGCTGATATGTAGCGCCACATCGTGCTTCATTCCATCTTACCAGAAATGTCGGCGCAGATCACGATACATCCTCGTGCTACCTGGATGGATAGATAACCGTAAACTGTATGCCTCGTCAAGTATGTCTCTGCGTAACTACTCGTCGTTGGACACAACGACTCGGCCTGCCTTCCATAAAATAGACTCTTCCACAACAAAATCATCAACTTCGTTCTTGACGGCGCGCATGTATCTATCTTGAATCCAAGGATCTGTCTTCTGTCCCTCTACAATATGATCCCAAAGACTGCTGTATCGTGGAGGCACGGCCGTAGATATGGATGCGCTCTCCTGAGGATGCCAATTTGTCAAAGCGGCAAGCGTATCCCCTGTAAATAGCCAGTTCGCTGTACCATCAACACGCGCTCTCCTCCTGAGTGCATCAGCCACCACGTTTCCCTTACCGGGATGGTAAGAGATCGTGCAATCATAATCCTTCAGTAGCTCGAGCCATCTGCGTTGTCTCATGTTCATCTCCGTTTAATCAAAGATGTACTTCAGACTCTTGTGATCTGTGAAAATCTCGAAGTTCACTCCATATAGATAGTGGCGCCAGATCTTCAAGGCGAATGCAACTGCCGCCAACTCCAAATCATGCGTGAGATAGTTCCGCTCATGCGGTCTCAACTGTCGTGACGTGTAAGCAATCACTTGGCCTCTTTGCATCAACACTACTCCTAGACCTTCTCCAGATGCATCTGTGTATACCGCATAGTCCTGAGTGCTTGAAGGAAGAGCAAGAATAGGTGCTGTAGTCAACTTCTTCTTCAGTGTCTGGAAGGCCTGCTCACATGAATCGTCCCAAATGAATGGAACTCCCTTCTGCGTCAATCGTGCCAAAGGACGAACGATGCGTGAAAATCTATTGACAAAGTGCCTGCTCCAGAAATGACATGCCCAGAAATGAGACCTGAGATAACCAGAACTCACACTTGCTCAACTTAGTATATAGCTTGTGCTCCCGTAATGTATCTAAGACGATCCGTAGATTATTTGCATGATCACATTCATTTCGTGAATATATGAGCACATCATCTATGAACACCACTACAAACTTGTCCAAGTATGGACAGAAGATCCTGTTCATCATATCCATGAAAGCTACAAGTGCATTGGTGTGTCCAAACGACTTCAAACTCGTAGTGTCCATAGCGAGTCCTAAAGGCTGTTTTTGAAATATCCGACTCGCGAATTCTCAGCTGATGGTAGCCTGAGCGAAGATCGATCTTCGAGAAAACCAAAGATCCCTGGAGCTGGTCAAACAAATCATCGATACGCGGCAAAGGATAACGGTTCTTCACCGTTCTCTTGTTCAACTGCCTGTAATCGATGCATAACCTCATGGATCCGTCCTTCTTGACAATTAGAACCGGAGCACCCCAAGGTGAAGTGCTCGGCCTCACGAATCCCAAATCAAGTAACTCCTGTAACTGCATCTTTAGCTCCCGCAACTCAACTGGGGCCATACGGTAAGGAGCCATAGAGATCGGCTGGGTGTCTGGTAGTAATGTGATCTCGAATTCGATCTCTCTCTCAGGAGGTAATGCTGGTAGCTCATCCGGAAACACGTCTGGGTATTCTGATACTACTTGGATGTCCTGTATCATTGGCTCCTGATCAGATACCTTCCGAACAAATACAAGGTAGGAATCGCAACCCTGATCAACAAGTCACTGTTCTCGCAGCACCGAGATGTACTCCATGGTGGAGTCGTGTATAGTACCCTCAAAAGTGAACTCGGGTAAATCTGGAATTCTGAAGACAACCGTCTTCCTTAAGCAATCAACAAGTGCATGGTGAGTAGATAGCCAATCCATGCCCAAAATTAAGTCAAACTCATCAAGCCGTAGAAGTAGACAATCTGCGAGCATCTCGTGTCCGTCAATAAGTACGGGCAAGTGCCTGACTATCAGGGAAATGACGAACAAATGGCCACCTGGCCCTTGGATGTGATACGGAGAATAGAGAGAGTCTCTGCGACTCTACCTAAAGAAACTAGTAGTTTCAAAAGAAGAAAAGGATGTGTCACACTAGAATCAATTTGAGCATGGAAAGGTCTATAATAGTAATCAGTATGTGTGCTAGTTTGTTAGTCATCTCCTGGTCTGGTCGGGATGACATGGCTCTGCATGAGCACCATTTATTAGTCATAAAATCAATGGTTCGCAGATAATATGATATATGTTTTTCTCTTCTTGGGATATAATATGAAAATTAATGAAATGGGTGACATCTGTGGTAATTGAATATGAATATCATATTTCCCTTCTCGGACTCACGACAAGTCGGAAGACTGCCGCTATCCGAGAACTCAATGCGATCGGAATTGAAATACTGCAAATGTGCGCATCGGGGTACCACTGCTCTGATACCAAACTGTGAACCCCCTAGGATCCGGGTACCCGTTAATCACACATTTTGCATTACAACATTCATTTCTATCGCATTAAGTAACTGAAAGTACGGGGAAATTTTTCGCGAATGAGACAATTTCATCTGACATTCACAATCAACATTTATAACCACAAACACATAGAACAATGGTCACCAAAATCTTATTTCATTTCATTAACTTCCATATATTTTACATGTACAAAGTCTGACAGTACATACATTATATCCCAAAATCTGACTGAAGAAAAAGAAACATAATACATTATACATTGAACAGAAACTAGCACAAAATAAACCATACCGTTGGGTATAAAATTTATCTTCTGAATCCATGTATAGCTACTGAATTGCAGGCTGTTTGCCTGCCAAGCGTGCAAGGAAGAAAAGGCGTCAGCGGTTGCTGGTACCTCCCAAAAACTTATATAAAAATAACATGCATTTATTATTTACAAAAGAAAGCAAGTAGAGAGGCATAAGCAACTCAAATTTAAAATTTATTTCTACTTGCAATTGTAAAAGGTTTCCAAATTTCTAGCAAGCACCTCTTATGATCAGCCATTATCCCAACATTTCCCACATGAGTATATTTCTATGGTGACTAATTGATCATAAGTATGATATTTTATTCTCATATTACTCAGAGATCATATGTTTGGATTTTGATGATGGGAAAAATAAGATGAGAAGATATAATGGTTTATTAAATTCTGAAGTCTAGTTACTCCTTTAAGTTAGTGGATAGTCTGTGGTCTTGGTTCTTGTGAAACCTCACACTATGACTCTAAGACTTGGGGAATGTCTTAGGGTTGGGGGGCCTCCGTAGGCATGCGGTGTTGTGTAATGCATCCTAACTAAGTTCCCAACACGTCCACTAACTCAAAGGGATTTTGAATCAGATTAGTATCTTTTCCAGTTACTCAATTTTAATTATAATCCCTTAAAACCTTAGGTGCAACAGTCTCAGATGTAACTCTAGATGGGATGGATATAGAGATGGATGATCTGGATGTAGAATCAATCCCTTCAAACCTTAGTGCAACAGTCTCAAATGTAACTCTAAATGATATAGATATAGATATGGATGATCTGGATGTAGAATTGCCAAGTCTGTTGGCGAAAGAAAAACTCAAGCGGTGAAGAAGCCAACAAAAGGCTCTTCCGTCTCGCCCTCTAATTGGAAGGACGGTCCAATAGAGGGATAGGTCTACACTCCCAAACTACGCCACTGAGACGGGTGAGAGGGACTTCCCGGAAAAGTCGCTCTTAGAAAACAACCCGACCGGTAACGGGCAACCGAGCTCGCACGTAAAACTGAAAACCAAGGATCCCCCGCCTGGGTATCCTAAAACAGGGTCAGCGGAATGGTCTAAAGTCGGAATCCCAACGAGGTGTAAAAACATTGTGAGCTCACGTTAAAACCGAAGGGGGACTGGGATCCTAGACCCGCGCACTTGGCGGCCGCTGCCCTATCTGGGCTTCCTATCTTCCGCCCAGTTGAGGGTCACCGCGCCCTCGCACGGTCATGTGTAAAGGTCATCATGACCGGCATAATGTTTGTCGTCACTGGATATTGATCAATTGCATACTCTCAACATAAATTTATTCATCCCATTTAAAATACGCGATACCAATCCATAAAATTGTGATGATGATATTACTCCTGTGGAGATTTTATGTCCAATTATCAAGATCAACTTCCTTACTTAGACTTCTAGCTTGAAGTGAATCATACTATTACCCAAGAGTAAAATCAATGACAAGTTGAGATGTTCCATGATGCATCCTTAATCAAATTACCCAAACAGGAATAAAGTTCTCATGATGTTGTAGGCTATACCCTTTTATTTTGACATACATACATATATATATATATACACATATCCAAATGGACAACCAGGTCAACTAATGCTAAGTACAAGGTGGGAGTTTTTATTTAGAGACAAGTTCCCAAAAAGACCTGCACCTATATGATGTTTTAGTCTACAAGTGAAAAATGTAAGGAGGAGCAGCAATAGATTGATCCCATTATTGTCATAGAGGAACTATAGACAATCATGTTGATTCAACTTACGTTCATCATATTAGAATGTTAAGGTGAGTAAACTGCTTCAATAAGTCAAATTCTGATAATTATGATGTAATACTATTATTATTATTTTACCGTTTACTTTACTTAAAGGCTGGAAAAGTTTATTTATTTAATATGAGCCAAATATGCCCTTTGCTTATCGGCACTCTAGTCTAGGCATCCTGATTGGTCAACCATAAATCCAGATATAAGCCATCATTCAATTAATATATATGATGCACTGCCATTTTAAAGAGTGAAGAAAGCAATGTTTCTTATGCAAGTTGAATGCTCGTGGATATTTATGTAACAAATGATGAAATGGACTTTCTACTGAACGTAATTTGAATAGAAACTTCGACGCATATTCCATTATGTCTTGAGAACTTTTTGTTGTTTAGTGGATTCAAAATGGTCTATGTAATATCAGATCAATCAAGTATCCCAATGTTCAGAACATGTACTAAGTAAGAATCGTAATTTACACAACATGAAGATTATATTTCAATATATGAAATGAAAGGAAAGTGGCCTATAATCTTTATCGAATTGAAATTCATAGACCCAAGAAATGAACTATGAAACATTTCTTAAGATTTGAGGTTGAAATATGTAGAACAGAATCACACGTATTTATTGGTCAATGAATCAGAAATCTCAACATTTCTATAATACAGTTTTTTTTTACCAAGTCCAGATCTTAAGCAGGCTTTTATTATAGTTCCAAGTTCTTCATAACTCCATAAATTAACTACATATAAAATGTAGGTTTCAGGTGTCCCAACATTGAAAAGATCAATTATTCTTTGCCCCCAACAAAATAGAATACATCAGAATCCCAGATTCCACTTCAAAGCCCTTATTATCAATACAAGAAAAAAGACTGAAATACTTTTGTTAATTCTAAAAGGACTGAAATTTGTAGGTTAATTTGAAGTAACACAGAAAAGAAAATATGGATGATCAGAGCTTCACCCATGGGATACAACAAGAACATATAAAGAAGGGAAGAAATGATATCCAACACAAATCACATATATGATCAGCTCAATGGGCATGCATGGCAGCAAAGTGGGGAAGGAGGTACCTTTGTTTTAGATCTTCAAAATGAAGATCACAAGCATGCAGACTGGAATTCAGATATCAGAACAGCAGCTCAAAGTCATTCATGAAGAAAATAGATGGGAGTTTTATGAGGAGAATGAAAGAAATGAAAGGGAATCATCTGCTTTTGATAGAAATTTGGTGGAGAACTGTGTTTCTCATGTTGAATCACTACGAGAAAACATGGAAATAAAGGTCGGAAAAAGGAAAAAAATAGGAAGAGAAGAATAAGCTTTGTTAGAATTAAAGGAAAGAAAGAAGGGGGGAAAGGAAGGTACCTTTTGATTCTCCAATCTCTTCAATGGCGGTTGCAGAGGAGCAGTAATAGCTCCAGCGGTTGTTTGAGGCTCTTGGTCTTCAGGAGAATGACAGTGGGGAAGAAAAGGAAGATAAGGCCTACGGTTGGAAATCTTGGACTTGAGGGAAGAAGATCTTCTTGTCTCGATATATATAAGAGAAGAGGGGCTAAAAGGATGACACATAGAAATGTTTTTGTTGCCATTTGGAGGCAAAAAGGAGCTCCACGTTAGAAGAAACTTAGACTTGGACTGAGTAGTACGCAAAAAGGAGCTCCACGTTAGAAGAAACTTGGACTTGGACTGAGTAGTACAGTTCGGCTGTACTGTTCAGTGGATTTTTTTTTAACACTCTCTTTCTTCTATTTGGAAACGAAAGTCTTCCAAACTTGCGCCTCGATTCTCCGATTTTTTACGAATAAGGGCTTGCTTTGACCGTCTCAGAACTACGATCAATTTGAGTATAATATTGATATACTTCCGGTCGAGTTTTGAATACCCGAAATTTTCGGATACGGTTTTTGTTTAAGATTAAATTTTGTGATAAAAAAATATCAAACGACCTCCGATTGACGAACGGTTGATTCCGTTGGTCTTGTGTCGTCGAATCGGATCTAATGATGGTCTCGGTTCATTTTGCAGATCTGAATTTGCGTCGCGGCTTTTTCACGGCGCGCGCTACGATGCGACCGTTTTTCGGTCGATTTCGCCCGAACGACTTTTGATTCATAATAAATTGACCGTTTTTGGTTGTTTGGCATTGACCAACAACGTTGTTGGGTTCATTGGACCCAAAATCGGACGAGTTCGGGTTTGTTAGGATATGGATGTTACAAGGAAGCTTTGACAAAGATTTATTTTGCGTTTGGTTTTGAAGGACATTCTTTGTAATGTCCACCCACAGACTTCAGAAATAAGTAACTAATTTGTATCATCCCTCTTGGTAATATGACCCCATGGGATTGCATTAAGAAGCATTGATTAAGTTGTAGTTTCTTTTGGCAATAGTATGTGCATGAGATGGGACTAATTAATATTCTAATATACGGTATGTGATGTTCTTTCGATCGATCTAAAGCAATCAAGGGGTGCATATGTGGTTTATGCTGTTTGGATTATTTTAATAAAAAATATTTAAAAATAGAATAATAAAATATTGTGCCATTGATTTAATTTTGGGTTTTTATCAATTGTGCCCTAGGAGATATCGCAACATCAATTATACCCTTCCATTTTTGAGAATATCATTTGTGCCCCTGACTTCTTGTCGTTCTATCATTTATGTCCATCCGTTACTTTAGTAGTCAATGAGTTGAACTTAACCATGGTTTTTTCAAACCATGGTTTGGGTAGGAGGGGTAAAAATGGAAACCCTCATCTTCTTCCTCCTGTAAGTCGCGTCGATAGGAGGAAAAGGTGATCTGCCGCTCTGGCCGACAAATGGGTGATGTCGCCCCTCTACCGGGTCGCAAAGGGTACCGTGTTCTTAGTCGTCTTCGTCCTCGGTCATGGTTGGTATGTTTTCCTTACTCGCTGGGTTCATGTGGGTGTTCAGACCCATCTCCATGATCAAGCGCTACTGGATTCCATTAATGGTATATGCTTCAACATATCACAAAAGACAATAACTTTCTTCTTTTGCTGCTGCCAAGAATTGTGCTGCAGATCTCCTTGATGTGGCTGAATCTACTCCATGTAGAGGAGGTTTGGGGCGGAGGAGGGCAGAGGAGGCTGGGAGGGGGAGGTGGAGTATGGGGGTTGAGAGGAGGGGGAGGAGGTTGGGGCCAAAGAAGAGCTCCTGAAAGCATGGTTTTTAGGGATCACATTGTGCATGGAACAAACCTCCCCATTGAAGACCACCTTGCTCGGGAACCCATCGCTGCCCAGAACATCGATCCCGTCCGTGGTCTTCTTTGTGAATGAGATCATGGTCTACATCTTCCCAGGATCCTTGGGATCTACATTGCCATTCTCCTTAATCAGGTAGTTCAGAATGGGCAAACCCTTCATGAATATGGTGCCGTTGCCGATTGCTGTCTCGTTGAAGGAGTACATTTCCTCGAACCGACATACACCATCTCCACAGCCGCGAACCAGTCGACGATTGACAAGCCCTCCCAATTGAACAGTGTGATCCTCGCATTCTACCCATCTCTGTAATCTGTATAAACATGCCAATTGATACTCACTCCACAGTAATCCCCGCAGGGTGGGTTCAACACGTTGTAGTGCTTGATCTCGGCCTAAGCTCTCATCTTTATTGTCTTGTTATCGAACGGAACCAGCAATGCCTCTGGTAGGAGAAGCATTGCCGTCGATCTGATGCTGCATGTTCGGTCGTCATTCTCGGGGCACCCGCAAGCGCATGTCTTACATGACACCACCAAATCATTGTAAAACCCCGAGTACGACACATCATCGTGGCAACCACTTCTCTTCAGTGATATTGCAGACCACTTGCCAGCTCGCGATCGCAGATGCCGAAGTCGGGAGCCCGTTGGGGTCGGGGAACAATGATGGGCTAACACGGATCAATGCTGAGTAGTTGTACGTGATGTTCAACTGGGAGAGGGGGGGGGGAGGCATGGGCAGAGAAGGGGGAGAAGGGAGAGGGTGAGGAGGGGAGGAAAGACCTTTCAGCCCTTATTTTTTAATTTAATTTCTCCTTGTGTTTCCAAAGTTAACGTCCGTTTGCATTGGGGATGTACGACAACTAACCCGAGGGACACCCGTGATAGAATGACAAGAAGTTGGGGGCACGTGCACGCATGATATCTCGGAGGGGCACAACTGATACAAACCTTTTAATTTATAGTTGATTTATCACAATCCAAAATCATTACTTTCAAATTAGATAATATAATCAAAGCACAAACATTGAAGTGATGTTATTCCTACCGGTATTCATAAAATTGAGCTATGAAGATACCGAAAGGATGAATGTGAAGACATAAAAAGAACCCCAACAAAAAGCTAGCTGTTCACATCCTGTGAGAGACATGAAAGAGTGAGGTGAACCGGATTGGATGAAAGCGCAACCAACTATTTCCAGCACTTGGGGGCTTGTTGGGGGAGTCTTCGGTTGAAGTCTCTAAGAACTTGAAAATGCTAAAGGTATTTCATATATGAGTTAGAATGATAACTAACAGTTTTATCCGTAGTCATAATCTTTCTTGTAAATGGAGGACTAATTTACAGTAGAATAATGTACCACTTTACCAATATAAGGCGAAAATACGTAAGATAAATTACCTTTCATCTCATCTCAACAGTATGGACAAGTAAAAGTGGATGATAACAATTTTTTTATATTGAGCGTTACCTCTTGCTGGTGCATCTCCTTTATGCTTGTCGTGACCATGCTGCGGATGAGCTGCCTCTTCTTTGCACATCCTTCTCACGGCCTTGTGCTGCTGTCGTGACCATCTTCCATACGACGCTCTGATCAGTCCAGCTGCATCCTGCAGCCATTGCTGCTGCCCAATTATTGATGTACATGCTTTGAGAACTTTCAAAATAAATAAATGAGTTTGGATCTTGATAACAAGAACACCTTTCAGATCTTCGGTTGTGATACCATGCTGGAAATCATAAACTAAGCACAATGAAGAAGAGCAAACGTTAGTTACATGATTCGAGATGGTCATGATGACCACGGACTAAGTGGCCTGACAACCATCTTTTAGATTGATTCTTTTTAGAACATGTAGTACAACATCCTATATATGTAGCCCACACTTACAACTAGTGTGAACTCATTATTTTAAGGGTAAATTACAAAAGAGGGACTGAGCTTTATATAGATTCCCAAATTAGGGACTGATCTTTATTTTGTAACAAATAGGGGATCAAATTTTAACATAACGGTTCAGTCCCCAACTCCGTCTATTCCATAAATTTACTTGACGAAATTGCCCCTCCGGCTTCTTCTCCTTCCCCTTGCTATGACCAAGAGCACCTCCGCCCTCCCCTTCCCCCATGCACGTGCCCCACCTACGTCAGCGACAACCCGACGGAGGCACTGCCGGACGCCGTCCCTACACGCTCCATCCTCCTCGCCGGCCAACGGTCCGTCGGGAGATGCTACGTCGCCGGGAGATGTAATATTGTCATGTCTTGTGCCATCAATGGTACCTTCGTCCTCCTATTTTTTATATTAGCTTGTCCTCGCAGCTCACGGACGACATCAACAGCTACGCCCACCACCATCACCACGACTGGCCAACAATCGCTTTCCAACAGCCACCACACATTGCAGCATACCCCTACGCACGAGGCTAGTGCAAGCCGGAGCAGGACGTTGTCACGGTCGTGGCAAATTACCAGGACTTCCACCAGATCGGCGGCACCCACAACTTATTTATGGGGCAGCAGGGTCTGCTGGATCACGGCGGCGAGTCCAGCAGCACGGCAGTGGTGTTCAACGGCAGAGGGGGAGCTTACCAAGGGGTTGTGAGTGTTGCATACAATGTGCTCCCGTTGGCTATGGTTGGTGGTGGGGATGGAAACCACCACGGGTTCGCTGGTGGTGGTAACGTTGGTGGTAATGATGGAGGAGTGTTTGCAGATAGAGAGGTGAAGCAATTAGGGTATGAGATGTTGGCAAGCAGCGGCACTAGCGATCCATATGGGAAGAACAAAAATGGGTACTACTTGTCCCAGCAGTCCCCTGCAACTGACCCCAATGGCAACTGGAACATGGCTACCACAGTTCAGGGAGGGAGCAGCTTGGGCGCCTGCCATGGCGCACCCTTATTCTCCGTCTGGAACGACGCGTAACCCGTTGTCGGGAACGGCGGCGGAGAAGAACACAAGCTCATGGCATTGTTGTCACCTCATTTTGGTTGGTGTTTTGTTTTGGGGATATAGGAAATGGGTTCTCTTCTTCTTGTGGAAAATCAAACGGTATAGATTGATGCCAACGGCAATGGCTACTCCAAATCCAGGGAACCCATCAGCGACGAAAGGCTCGACACGTTCTCGAACACCAGCTCCAGCTTCATCCTCCTCCTCTCGTATGTTTTGTTTTGGGGATATAGGAAATGGGTTCTCTTCTTCTTGTGGAAAATCAAACGGTATAGATTGATGCCAACGGCAATGGCTACTCCAAATCCAGGGAACCCATCAGCGACGAAAGGCTCGACACGTTCTCGAACACCAGCTCCAGCTTCGTCCTCCTCCTCTCGTACTCCGCCGCCTCCGCTTCTTGGTTCTTCCTCAGCCACCCACTCGCCTTCTCCAGCACCTTCGCTAGCGCCCCCTTCACCCCCAGCCCCTCTTCCCTCGCCCTGATCCTCATGTTCTCTATGTACGTCCCCAACCGCGACCTCGCCGCCGCCCTCTCCCTCCCCTCCTCGTCGTCCCAACGGTACCTCTCCGCCTCCTCCAGCATCCTCTTCACCTCTGCTGCTGTTGGCCTCCCACTCTCGTTGCTGATCTTCACCTCCTGTCTCTTCCCCATCTCTGGGTTCTCCGCCGACACTGACAGAATACCGTCGGCGTCCACCGCGAAGGCCACTATTACGGTCGTCTTTCCTGCAGGCGCCCTCGGCAGGCCGCCGAAAATGAACTCCCCGAGGAAGTTGTTGTCGGCGACCATGCTCCTCTCCCCCTCGTAGACGTCGACCCTCACCGCCGGCTGGTTGTCGTGAGCCGTGACGTAGCTCTCCATTCTCTTCACGGGAGAAGAGGTCGGGGTATTTTTGTCAAGTAAAATTATGGATTGAGCCGTCCATTAACGACATTGGGGACCGGACCGTTAAGTTAAACTTTAGTCCCCTATTTGTTACAAACTAAAGATTAGTCCCTAATTTGTAAATTCATGTAAAGCTCAGTCCCTTTTTTGTAATTTACCCTTATTTTAACATAAATGTCAGATCAGCATTTCTAAATTTTCACTCGTGACTGTATGCTATCTTGCACTCTTTAGTAAACATTTAAATTAGTCTTCATAAATGTTTGAGTCATGTCCAGATTGCTTAATTTACAAATTTCTTTCTAAAGCTTAATGTTTAGTACTCTACTTAAAGATAGTTTACATTATAATCATAATTGATGTGAACTTTGTGCCAGATGTTACCACCCAGTTTGAGTGTTTTAATAGGTTACTATACAATTAATTAGCACTGTAACTCTCTCTCTCTCTATATGTATACGTATAGGGTGATCACTGGATATACAAAAGCGAAATCATCTCATGCAAACTTAATGCACAAAGTTTGAGATTGAAATTATTTCTTATCCTTGATTGCCTCTCACAAGGGTTTCTCATTTTCTTAAGCTCGGATTTGCATGATCATCTTTCAACTACTCTACATAATACATAACATGATAACCTGTACGTTTTAGCTTATTGTTGTTGTGAATGTTTAAATTTTGCAACTCTTTATGTTATTTTGTAGAGTTGTACATAATAATCGAGTTGCGAGAAATTGAACTATGGTAGCGAAATCGCTTTTGATGGGGAATAATGCGAGGGTTTTGTAAAGGGTTTATGCTCACTAAAATTAGACTTGCTTACTGAGCACTATGGACCTGGATGCACAAATTACCAGTTTATTAATGTTGTGAGCCCCCATTGATCCCCCATTTATAACCCTGCAATCCTGGATTAGAATTAATGGTGTGTGCCTCATATTTCCTTTACTGTAATATTTTTAGCCACGGTCGAATCTAAAAAGTCATCATCAAAAATATATTTTAGTCATAATCAAATCAATATAGCACATAAAAAGTATCACATAACATCATACTTAACATTCCAGGCTTCCTAATCGTCCAAACACCTAAAAAGGGTGACCCATCGTATCTATCCATTGAAAGGAACTTTCTTCAACCCAACTCAACCCAACCTTGTTACCAATCGGAATTGTTTCGCTATCAGAGTACTATTCACACACCCTATTGTCTTGATCCGGCTTCTATTTTTGCTCTGTTTGAGTATTTTCTCACATTGCTGTAAATTACAGGACCTCGATCGAGAGCTACTCATTGGAAGCAGACTGTACTATACTTGGAAGATGTGCTTACAATATGTGAAGGAGAAGCACTTGTAGGAAGCATGAGTGTTGAACCCAACAAGAAGAATCCTCGTGATGTAGATATTTTGCTCACATACTCATTAAAAGGTGAGCGCTGCCAAGTTTCCAGAACTCAGCACTACAAAATGCGCTAAATTGAGATAGCTCTATCAGCTGTCTGCGCTCCACTGCATTTTAATTGGTGGGTTCTTCCAGAAGAATGCTCATATTGTACCCCATGGTGGAATACAGTTATATGTGCTCTGATGTAATATTGATTTCTTTCATTGCAATTTTTGAATATAACTAATCCACTTTTTACTTTTGAAGTATTATGCATGGGAATAGAAGTATGATGCCATGGTTATTTGGTAGTACGAAATGAATCACTGTCTTAAAAAAGAAATTCTTGGTAGGTTTTATGTATTTTTGAACACAATGTTTACTGATTTCCCATGACCTAAACAGGTCAGTGATTTCACAATATGATTGCCCATTTGACATGCTCTTTCTACTCAAAGATCACCCGGTCTAAAAGATATTCTTGTAAGAAAACTCAGTTAAAGGTTGTGTTGCATAGCATGCATATATAACCTCTCTACATCAACAGAGATGGGGATTATTCTTTGCTGTGATACCTGCTGCATGGTTTAAGAGCTGGTTTTAGGATAGTTGCGCCTTTTGCGTCTCAGATATTGATACTTGCTTGTCTGCTGATGAATACGGAGATAGAAAGTTATGCAGGTAAAGATGCGAGTAGCCTATTATCAGGTTTACCTATGAAACATGGTAGAGATATGGGTCGAAAATTTATCTTGATCAGGAACCATTTCTTTTTCTGTTGCATTCCAGGATTACATGAAAATGGATAGAAATTAATTCCAACATATTATGATCTGCTCGTCTGAACACTTAAGGTGTGTTTGGTACGCGGGTTAGGGCGGGTTAAACTGATAGAGGGTAACCCGTTTTTGTGTTTTGGTGTTTGGATAGAGGGTTAAATTGGGGGTGGGTTAGAAGTGAGTTTGTTGTGATATAATTGTATTCAAGTTTGAAAAATAAGTAGTTATTGTGATGTGATTGTATTGAAGTTTGGAAAAATGGGTAGAAGTGGAGTAGTTTATAATTTTTATATGATATGGTGGTATAATATATAATTTTTTGATGGAATTAATGATGGAGAATTGATTTATTTAATTTTTTAAAAAAGATAAAAAATGGGGTCCACATAGGAAAGAGAATGGGTGGGTTAAGGGGGGTAAACTCCTCAAAGGAGAGTTTAACCCGTGAACCAAACGGGACCTTAGATCTCACTTCTTTACTCTGTTCTACAAGGAATTGTATGAGCCATCACACGTCGAATGATCAGGGCTAACAAAACTTATCTTGGAGTCCTTGTTTGTCCAAGTGTTTTGGTGTTCGAGGATGAGGAACTAGTTGGTTTTGTATCATGTTCTATGTTTGGTTCGAGCTAAGTTATGAATGATAACTGGTTTCCTAGCGTGATTATGTTGATTTCTACATTTTTTTAAGGACAAATGATGCGCCCCTGGAGACGTAAAAGAGATGTAGAATCGAGTCAACTCCTGCCCTCAGTATTATCATCATTCACCATATCATCGTCCTCGCAATTAAAAATAATGTTTACAGACAGATTATATCTCATCTAGACTTCTTAAAAATGCATGGACCAATTAGTCAGAGCTTCTGAAAGTTTCCATAGAAAATGTTTGGCACGCTGAATATAAATGCGCAATGCCCTCGCACCATCGATTCTGTAAACAGTGATGGCAAAGTCATCTCATTCCGTGGGATCTAAGTCAAACAAACCAATAGTATTAGACAAATTATAATATTAACATCATATACTAACAATTGCTATAAAAATAGATAAGCAATGAATATCCAAATCCGCTACCATTATTACAAAAAGGGGTCACAAGCACATGAAAATGCAAAAGATGGAAATAAGGAAAATAATAAGTATTCGAGTTTATGTGGAATAGAAAAGTTGAGCCGACTTAGCATGAAAAAGGACCCACGTTCACTGGTGGTCTACTGGGGCGAACTGTAATACATGAGCTTTGTTCTACCACTTAACCATTTAATGAATCTACAATCATTCTCTAACAACATTAATTATAATACAACTGAGGAGGGATCGTATCAAAACTTAATATATTATACAAGTGACGTATAATAATCATGGGAGGGCCATGACCCCCCCATAATATATACTAGTTCCGCCCCTGCGGTCGTGCACTACCTTGTAGTATTCTGTCCATATGCACATCTAATTAAATCATCAAATTCATCTCTCACTCCTGAGACGTTGAACTTAATCCATACTTTCACTTTTTCTACTAGCAGTAAAAATGATAGATTTATTTTGATGGATGATCAGCATATGGCAACATGATCCATAATCCTCCAACTCTAACCTTATTTACAATCCAAAGTACTAAAGTTGTCCATTTAAACAATTTTAATTTGCCAGAAATTATCCATAAAACAATACTATATCAAGTGACCTGACAATTATTTCATACATCAAAAGTTAACAACTAATCCGGAAAGCATACAATTCTAAACAACACGTTCCTTTTGAAAAAGAAAAGATAAAAAGGGCTACCTTATCCCGTGTAAGCAGTCAATGCGATCGGATCATATCTTAAATTCACTCAATCTACACCATGATCAGGGATTCTAAAATCAGGTGTAAAATCGTGAGGTTTCATACCTTAGAACACGATGAAACGAGGGCGGATTTGCCCTCCTTACACCATTTCCCCTTCCAATCGATCTTCCTCGACGACCACCGCACCACCGATGACCTCAACTATGATCTCTTAACAGTGTTCTCTCCCTCTCAAGGTGTTTGCGGAAGGAAAAAATATGAAATAGAGTTTTAGTGGTCGTCATTATAGAGGAAGAGGGGTTTAAATAGGTGTTATAAACCCACCAAATCCCATAATCACATGTTAAATATTTACGAAAAATACCTCTGCATTAAAACACGAATATCGTGAGTTACATGTGTCAGAATATAACATTATTTTACTCATTGGAAGTGTCTTGACGAGACACATATTTTAAGTATATAGTTGATAGGATTTGGAGAAAAAAAGAGAAACGAGAAAATTTGAGACTTTACATCATGACAACCTTAAAACAAGTCTCGTCCATGAGGTTTAAGACTAAGATGATGTTTGATGTCAGATAACAACCTTAAAAAGGTTGCCCCTATTACTTATCACGACGAAAAATCAAGAGAAGTAAATTATGACTTACCTTCGAATAAATGTGAATGGCTCTTTTGCATCTCTGCCTTCGACTCCCATGGGGCTTCTTCGAAGGGCTATCACTGCTAGATTACCATGATGGTAAGATCAATGGTACATCCTTCCGTTTTAGCTTATTGACCGATAGGTCAAGAATACAGATCATCTCCTTAGGGTAAGAGAGATTAGAATTCACTTGCAGACCCTCGCTATTGATGATGTCGTGGATCATGTACATATTTTGGAGATTGGAGTACCTACCAAGTGAGGAGGGAGAGACAGCTGATAAGCAACTCATCCTAACCATTTCATAATATCAAAAGGCCCAACAAATCTTGAAGGGAGTTTCCCATGAGCGCCGAATCATCGAACCCCCTTCACGGGTGACACCTCCAGCAATAGAAGTGCTGCGATGTATTCCGCTATAGCTCTCTTGTCTACTTTGTACCATAAGCACTTTATCTCATGCAATTTTGATCGCCTCCGCAATACATGCAATCACATCCAACTTGTGTATTTGGTTGACCCAACATCCTGCCAACTCAAAGGGGTTGGGCATCATAAGCTACACAACACCTTAAATGGAGCCATCCCAATACTTGCATGATAACTATTATTATAGGATGAGCCTTCCATGATGCGTATGAAGCATATGGCGTCGAGGCCATTAACTAACTAAGTCAAGTACTAGGTCAATTGCACCCTTCACTTTGACAGAGAGTACGCCTGGTGATAGTGAGTACAAGCCTAGAAGCCCCTACAAAAGTGACAGTGACTAGAAGCAAGGACGCGCGATGGCCATCATCGGAAAGATTCTCGTCGAGTTGCTCCAGTTTTTTCACCATCTAGATTAGGGGGCTGGATATTAGGGGAAGGAGTTTGTTGAAATTCTCCATTCTAGTGTACATGCTCGCAACGTGTCTTCAAGGGTCCGAATAATACGCTTGAATTGACCATTTATCTGAGGATGGTACACCAAACTTAAGCATAATTTTGTAGTTAACGCCTTCATGAATTCTTTCTAGTAGTGGGATGTAGAACGTGAATCCCTATCCGAAACAATCTATCTCAGAACTCCATGTGGCTTGACCACATTCTCAATAAAGAGATTCACCGACTATACTAGTGTGTAAGACATGCTAACTAAGTATGAAGTGAGCGGTCGTAGTGAGTTTGTTGACGATCACCCAAATGGCTTCATATGCTCCCAAGCTACGGGGGAAAACTAGTCACAAAATCCATTACTATACCCTCACACTCTCCCACTTGGGAATGGCTGGGGACTCCAACAATCCTAGAGGCCTTTTGTGCTTAGCCTTGACATGTTGGCACATTAAGCATCGATTAATAAAATAAGAAAGATCTCTCTTCATTCGCCTTCACCAAAAGTTTCTACTCATGCCTTGGTATATTTTTGCACTCCCAGGGTGGATGGAAATACGTGAACTATGAGGCTATATGTTCTCGCAATTCTTGATCTGTAGGCGCAAACAATTTGTCTTGATTCTTCAACACTCCATTTTCATTGGAAAAATCAACCAAAGCCTATGCTAAAACAAGGTCCTTCACCATTTGTATCTCTGCATCTGTCTATTGCCCTTTGATAGTTTTATCAATGAGCTCTGGCCGGATTGAAGTGGGTAAAATTATTGTATCAACACTACTACAAAAAGGATGCCATTTGCTAGGACTTGTCAACATATCTCGTGCCTTAAGTTGCATATGTTTCTCACCGCCTGATTTACGACTTAGTGCATCAGTCATCATGTTCACCTTTCTAGGAAAATATGAGATAATGTACTTATAATCCATAAAAAGCTTGGGCCAACACCTTTGCCTCATATTTAACTCCTCATGATCAAATAGATGTTTAACACATATATTTTCGGTGAAAATCTAAAAAATAACACATAAAAATAGTATTTCCATGTCTTTAATGCAAAAACTACCACTGCAAGCTCCATGTCATGGGTATGATAACTTCACTCCTGCAATTTTAGTTTTCTGGAAGCATATGCAACCACCTAACCACTATGCATTAAAAATGACCCAAATCCTTCTTTGAAGGCATCTGTGTAGAACGTAGAACCACCTGGACCTGATGGAAGCACCAAGATTGGTGCAATCATCAATTTTTCTTTGAGAGTCATGAAACTGTTCTCGTACTCGCCTGATTTAGACAAAAGCTACCTCCTTATTTGTAAGATGGGTTGGTGGTTTTGCTAGAAGAGAGAACCCCTTCACATATCTATGACAATAGCCTGCTGCACCCAAGAATCTACTAACTTCTGTCACGTTCTTAGGCCGCTCCAAACTGAGGATTGCCTATACCATTGTTGGATCCACAGATATCCTTGCTTTTGAAATGACATGGCCTAAGAAAGTTACCTCCCGCTATCAGATCTCATACTTGTTATACTTTGCATATAGCTTGTGCTTTCGTAATATCTCAAGAGCTAATCTCAAGTGTACTATGTGATGTTCCTCAGTCTAGGAGTAGACCAAGATGTCATCGATGAAGACTGCCACACAAGTAGTTAGGAAAGGTATGGACACCCTATTCATTAGATCCATGAATTCAGTTGGAGAATTTATCAAGCCAAAAGGCATCATCAAGAGTTCATAATGCCCATATCTCGTCCAGAAAGCAGTTTTTTTGAATATCTTCACCCTTGATTCACAACTAGTGGTACCCGAATATGATATCTATTCTCGAGAAGATGGAAGCCCCTTGTAGCTAATCAAAGAGGTCATTAATATGAGGGAGGGGGGTAATGATTATTGATCATCACCTTATTGAGATATCTATAGTCTATGCTGGTATCTATGTATGTATGCATGAATGTATATATGCATGGGTGTATGTATGTATGCATGGATGTAGGTAAGTATGTATGCATGCATACATGTTTTTATGTATGCATGTATGAATGTATGTATGCCTGTATAGATGTATGTATGGATGTATGTATATATGTATGCATGGATGCATGCATGGATGGACGTATGCAAGCATGGATGTGTGCATTTATGCATGCCTGTGTATATGGAGGTATGTATGCATGCATGTATATATGTATGTATATTATTATGTATATATGCATGTATATATGATTGTAACTGCATGTATGTATGTGTTTTTGTATGTGTATGTTTGCATGTCTGTATATGTATCTGTATATGTCTATGTACGTCTGTCAAAATGTGTGTCTGTATGTAAATACACATGTATGCATGTGTGCGTATGTTCATATGTATGTGTTTCTATATGTATGTCGATATGTATGTATGCGTTTATGCATGTTTGTCTATATGTGTTTGTGTGTGTATGTGTGTACGTGTATGAATATATGTGCATATGCATGCATATTTGTGTTCGTGTGTATGTGTTTATGTCTGTATGTTTCTATGTATGTGTGTTTATATGTATGCTGATATGTATGTATGTGTATATGCATGTTTAGTTGTATGTGTTTGTATGTGTATGTGTGAATATATATGCCTATGCATGTGTATTTGTGTTTGTGTGTATGTGTTTAAGTGCGTATGTGTGTATGTCTAGTATATGTATGTGTCTATTATGTTTATATGGGTGTATGTATGTGTATATGTATGCATGCATGCATGTACGTATGAGAATCTCCATGTGTGTGCATATCTATTTATGTACACGTGTGTGTACATGCACGCATCAATGTGCATGTGTGGATGGATGTATGTATGCATGTGTGCATGCATGTATACATGCATGCATGTATGTATGTATATATGAATGCACACATGCATGCATGTATATATGTATGTAGCCCTTCTTAACTTCGATAATATTAGTTATGCCCTTCTCTTTTTTGGAATATCGCTCGTGCCCCCTAACTTCTTGAAGTTTTATCACGTGTGCCCCTAGGGTAAGTTGCTGTCCATTTGTGTCCCAAACAAACATTAACTTTTGGACTTAAGGGTAATTGTATTGAAGTACTGGGGTAGATATGTCCTGCTTCTTTAACTTCTTCGTCTTCCACCTCTCTAAACCCATCACAACCTCCTCCTCCAGCCCCATTCCCCTCTAGCCCCTTCCTTCGCTAGACCTTACTCCTCAACCTCCCACCTCCTCTGACTCATTCCTTTGCAAGATCATCATTCATGCACTTTTTGATCAGGTTAACCATTGCCTCGAATCAATCCTCCTCCCTCTCAAGCACCTCCGCTACCTCACGCCCTCCAACTTTTTCGACCCTCATGAACACCACACCTTCTAAAGCCCCCCATCTTAGCATCCTTGAGGTTACACTCCTCTATAATGACCCCAACCAACATGTAGATGCCATCCATCTCCGAGGTTGGCATTTGAGTCGGGCATCCTCAACATAGCATCGAACAACATCTTCTGAAGATTTGCATATGTAACACTTCAATCAAGATCCATATGAGAAGTCATCATTGTTAAAGAAGCTATGATGAATCTCTGATTTATCATCACAATCTTCATTTATTATCCTCCTAGCATAGACTTTTCAAAAAAATCATCACTAATTAACAAATATTAACAACTAAATCCTTTGTTAATAACTAACCCTAATTATTGTATATAATTAACTTCTTTTTATTTTCTTTATTTTCCTCTTTTTTCTTTTTATAAAAATCCAAAAAAATAGATAATTGTTGTTATTTTTTTAACTTTTTCTATAAATTGAAAATACATAAAAAATGCAAAAGAATTAAAAAGAGATGTTTTTATTCATTAAAAATGCTTGAGAAAATTCTAATTTATACATATGACATATTTTGATTTTTTGTTCAACATGAATCTTGTAGATCACATTGAGATCTATAACTTTCATGTTTTGATTTTTTTTCTAATTCAGTCTATAATTATTTCTTTTGGATTTTTCATTGTTTTCTTATATTCTTTTAATTTATATTAGGTCACGTGGCGCCCCTAGGGCTGCCCATGTGGTTCGCTTCTCCTTTCACCACCACCGCTCTTCTCCACCGTTGGATTCCTCTGATGGATTGCATCAGGCTTGTCCATTCCCACTCGAACCTCCACCGCTTGATCTGTTCAATAATATTTAATCTCCACTACCTGCTCACGCCTTCTCCATGGACTTTGGATCACTTGATCCAACGACCCAACTTTGTCTTCTTCCTTTAGTAACCACTGATCACCTAGGTTTGCCTCGTCACACCTTTCTCTTCTTGCATTTTTCCTAACCGTTACCCACACCTTCCCTCATTGCCATCACCTTCATTACAACAATCTAACTCCCCTCCTACTCGCCCGGCCATTAGTGCTCCACGACCAAAACCCTAGGGTCGATGAGGGACCATTACTTGCAGCCACACCGCCTTCTGTAACGTCCATCTTCTTCATAAAAGATCCGCCTCCGCCTTCCATTTACTTCGTCCTCCATTTCACAAAGAAGCATCCTAGCCCTCTTCCCATTTCTATGATAGAGAGACGATGAATCGAGAGGCTATGATGAGTGTATCCTCCAGGTGAATACCCATGACCTTAGTGGCCATGTCGAATCCCTAATCCAGCTTCCTGAGCTACTCATGATGGCTGGGGGAATTCAACAAAGACCAGAGTGGCCTTCCCTGCTCAGCCCAACCCACCTCTTTCGCTCGAGAATTCTTTAATCCTATAGGTAAGATCTTGATTTTTGTTTTGATTTTCTCTTTTAATTAGGATCTCACAATCGACCTCACTCCCAATTGATCATCACCACACCTTCACTAGACATATCTCATTCATGCCATCCACTTCGATTGCCCTCTTCCCTTTCCTACACATCTGTCTGCTCCGTCTCCTTTCCTTTATCATTACGTCGGAGGAACCACTGGACCTCCACTTGCTTCTCTACCCTCGGTCCTCCATTCCACTCACGCATGTTATGCATGCTTAACTATACCTCTAACACCAGCATGTGCACCCCTTGTTAATTGGTCGGAGCTCCGCAACACCCTCTGTTCTAGAGCAGCTTTACTGGTGACCCTCTATCGACTCAATGATCCAGGCCTCCTCACTGCTTGCTCGGGCCACGACGACCTTTGCAGTCACCTAACATAGGTGATCTGACTTTCAACAAACCATCTAGGCCATAGAGGAGCGAAGGAGGTACCTCCAGAGCATAGTTATCGTCGCCCTGCGATGTTGGCAGAGGAGAAGGATACAAACTACATGCACCATCCAATTAGATGGATCGAACGACCTAGATGATTCCCGCACCTCCACCATGAAACACTTGGCTCGGTGGAACCGAGCCTACTCCAAAGCACAGAGGCCACTCCATGTGGCTTCCGAACCTATATCTGACCAAGCCTCACCCCGAGCCTAGCCTATATGCATGCCAAGCGTGTGAGAGATGGGTAAATTACATCCATGCCCGTCTCTTCTAAGAAATTGTAGAAAGGTCATCCCCAGGTACACATGCCTCACGTGTCGTGCTTGGGATAATTTCAAAGGGGCCCAATCGGCTTTTGAAAATTACAAAAAGACCCATGCATGACTAGTTTGTAATATTTTATCAATTTATTTATATGTTTTTGTTGCATTTATACCCCAGGATCATTTTATTTATATCTTGAGCATATGGGCTCTGATTTGGTTGAGTTCAATTTCATTTTGATGCTAATTTTATGCTCTACATGATGGAATATTTAATTGATTGATATGACACTCAAAACAATATGCTAATTTTTTACTATTTAATGCGTTAATTGCTCTCTTATGAAATGCCATAAATTGATCTCTGACTTATTTTTATTTATCAATTTCTAATGGAATTGACTCCTATCTTGCTCAATTTTATAATTAATTTAAAGGCATAATTGTATATATTCATCTTGTTTGCATGGCATTGCATGTTGTGGCATTTATTCCTCTTTTTAACTTATATAAAATCAAATAGAAAAATTCTTATGATTCATTCACTACATGCATTGCATATAATTTTGTTACATAATGTCATCCCTTTTAATTTGCATAAAATTAAAATAAAAAATGCATGGTATTCGTTCACCATATCTGTGCATTATTGTATGCGTTGTATGTCTTTTTCATAGTGTGCATGGTTGACCTATGTTCAGAAAATTAATCACTTAATTAGGCATTGATTTCTTATTGATCATTGAAGAGGCTCGTATCTTTGTGTTGGACCTTGGTAGACTTGCCAAGTAAAATATTCTCCACCTATTCAAAGGGGTGATATTCTGATGGATCCATTTTCGCCTCTTGTACTACGATAGAATGTGACAATTAAAGAGGTAAAAATATGGATCATCAGATGGCACCATTTCCAAGGTCACGACACATCCTCATTGATTTCTTGGATTTTAATATTTTATTTTCAGTTGATTATTTTCAACACTTACATCTCTATGTTGTGTTGTTTATGCATAATTTTGTTATCCATTAAATTTCTTAACATATATCTAACGAATTTCTTTTCTGGCAGGGTCTGTGGAAACTGGGGACACTCAGGAAACATGGAGGCATGGAGTTGGAAGATTCCGTTGTGAGGAGCTGCAGAAGTTCCCCGGAAGAAATCAATAATTTTTTAGCACAATTTCATTCATTTGTATATAATATCTGTAATAATTGTCTTTATAGCAGTTCTCGATTGAGAACTCGCGTGTATAGCATGGACCTGGACATTGCACGTGGTGTGTGGAGAATGTTTCACCCTAGTTTGGGTGGGGTCCCACTTGAGAGTTCGACCTTGGTTAGACACACTGCTCTCTGAGCTTCCCTTATTTCATATATTTTATGCTTGATCGTAGGTAGGATACACCAAGCACGAAAACATTGATTGACTTAGCCAAAATTAACTCAAATCTTCCCTCTAATAATATCATGTTTATTTGGGGTTTCACTCGACTTGCATGCATGTAGTGTAAAATTTAAATTCAGTCTTACATATGTATAGAGAATGTTGGAGATACTGTAAGTTTTTCTCTTGAGAATGCATAATGATTCCCGTTTGCATCGATTTTTCTCGATCTCCCTCTTGATTTATCACTAAGGAAATATATGGAATTGGGAATGACCATTAGATGATGAATGCATAATTTATGCTCACATTAATTCAGTGACAACCTAAAGCATAAAACCAAATGTTAATGAAAGTCAAACTTAATATATGGACAAAAATTCACCTTGGATGATGGGAGAGCAATACCCGCATTGTACGCAGGATATGTTGCATGTTGAGAGGTGAGGTCGCATCCCTAGGATAGTGTCCAAAACCCATTATCAAATCCTATGTAATGGACTCTAATTTTGGATGATCACCAATAAATTCAACAAGATAACTGACCGATACCTGTTGGTCTTCATGTGTGAGTTGGTTATACAAGGGTATGTGCTTGTTTGGTTGAGCTTGGATCGTGTATTTTACCCAACCCTCCCATAACCGTAACTACTCTATCTTCACCTTAATAGATTCAATCATCTCCGGAGATTCAACAATCTTTTATATCCATTCCACTCTAACCCTAACTATAACATGGCTCCCCATCCTTAGATCCTTATTCAATATACTTAGGTTACTCTTCAACCTAAGTATACGGGGAATCATGTCACTCTCTGATTGTTCACATCAGGTCCCTCCATCCTCATTGCATATCTATATCCTTAGGCTATTCTCAGCCTAAGTATAGGGGAGACCCAAGCCCCTGTCTTCTTCTCCACTCATTTGATCCCTTCCCACATACCTCTTCTCATATTAGGTTATTCTTAAACCCAAGTATAGGTGGATGCCCAGAGCCAGTTCCAGTATGCTCTTCTATATTTTAGCATTAGCTATGGCTTCATATTACTTTGTACTATGACGACATAACATAATCTAAGTATGAGAGGGTGTACCGTACTTATTTCATATAGCTCATATTTTAAAAATTTTCAAACTTTTTGGGACTAGGGTATAGTATTTTGTGGACTGATTTGTGTAAAATGTTTGTAAAATGATTGAAAAAAATTTCCAACAGTGTGACACTATTTTGAAAAATGCATGACAACGATTTGAAAAAAATGGGATTTGACTTGTTTTGAAAACTGTTTGAACAATGTTTTGAAAATCTAAATATTATGTGACATGGTTTGGAAAATGTTTTCAAATTTCTTTCAAAAATGAGGGGTTAAATGAGACTAACTTGTGTTACTTTTAGCCTTATTCAAAAATCCATAAAAATTTGATTTTTTTTAAAAAAATTTCTTTAGTATCAATTTTGATTATTGAGCTTAAAAACGATTAGCTACTTTTCAGCGAGAGAACTATGCTCTCTTAGCAGAGTGGGTGGTTAAAATGCACTACATATGGCACTGTGTTGAAGTAATATGGGTAGCCATCTGATAGTCCGTACTTACACCCACACTAGATGGGAGGAGATGCAACTAGTAATATAAATTTAGACTAGTCGGTATTTCTCTAAAAAAATCCATAAAAAATTGAAAAATCACAAAAAAACATTAACTTTGGAGTTGGTGTATCTCTTACACAATCACTATCACTCAAGGCTTGAAGAATTGAGAACACTTGATTTTTGAGGTCTTAATATTCCGAGTTAACTGATTTCAGTCATTAGGGTTTGAGACTTAATAATCCATACTTCCCTAGTTTGAAAGATATGAGTAATATATTACACTCTTAACTCTACCTTTGAAGGAATATGATCAATACATCATCTGCACAACTACATGAGTGATGAGATGAGTTGAGATTTCACTTAAGGGACTGGGATGAGGGATTTGAGTATGGGCCTGATTTAATGATGCTCGAGATGGGATAAAATCAACGAAAGCTTCATAAAACTTGAGTCTCAACAAACCCTATCTAGTATGCGAACAAGTTCTCATGCTATCTTTTGATATCGACCTATGTTCCACGATGTGATGAAATTTAATAATTTGTTGATCAATGTGCACTAACTTGGTAAAAGCAGTGGAGCTAGCCAAATGAAAATGAAAAGAAATGTTGAATGAAAAATCTCTCAATAGAAAGTCAATCACAAAGAGCTTACATCAAAGGTGAGCACTCCCAATCATTCAAAATTTCCATTTAGACCAAAGCTATTAGGACCAGGAGTCGGGCTAGCTCCCAAAAGGGCTCTGCATCGTATAGTGATACAAGTATGGGGTTGAATGTATCTTATATACTCAAAAGATATACACCTCCGTGAACTCCCAGGAAAACAAGTCCAGTCGACTCCAAGCTCTCTTTACGGACACATTGATCAACAATAAAAAATGCGCGTTGAGTAATAAGGTACTCGAGAGAACCCTTGTTCCATTGTGAGGGTGAGAAGAAATGACACAATCCTATGTTCTCCATTAGCTGGTTTTCCATCTACACTTTCAAATTTAAAAATACCTAGACGGTAGAGTGAATGGAAGAACTGACTTATTACTTAATGTTAGGGATTAGGTCTTGAGGAGAGTCTCTTGGACTGGGACATTGGGTGATATTGCGATTCGACTCTCATGATTGCAGTACACACTAAATGCCGTATCCTTATACTTCGTGTACATACAAAGAGTCGATAACTAGAGAAGTTGGATTCCTTTTTACTAGAGCTTGATTGAGGCCATAATTTTAAGATCATTCAAATCAAAAGTTCTTGATGAATTAAGCCTTGAAAATTCACATGCACTGTCAGGGATTAATCCGACTCTTTCATTTTTTTGATGCTCGAGGACGAGCATGGTTTAAGTATAGGGGGTGAAGAATATCTGATTTATCTTCACAATCTTCATTTATCATCCTCTTAGCTTAGACTTCTCAATAAAATTCATTACTAATTCACTAATATTAACAACTAACCCTCTGTTAATAACTAATCCTAATTATTGTATGTTATTAACTTTTTAATTTTCTTTATTTTTCTCTTATTTTCTTTTCATTAAAAATCCTAAAATTAGATAATTGTTGTACATATTTATTTTAGCTTTTTTATAAATTGAAAATACAAAAATTGCAAAAGAATAAAAAAGATATGTTTTTTATTAATTAAAAATGCTTGCAAAAATTCTAGTTTATACAAATGACTTATTTTGGTCTTTTGTTCAACATAAAACTTGTAGATCTCATTGAGATCTACAACTTTCATGTTTTGACCTTTTTTACTTCGCTATGTAATTATTTCTTTTGGATTTTTCTTTGTTTTCTTGTTTTCTTTTAATTTCTATTGGGCCACATGGCACCCCTAAGGCCGCCCACGTGGCTCGCTTCTCCTTTCGCTACTTGTCGCTCTTCTCTACGTTGGATCCCTCTGATGGATTGCATCATGCCCGTTCATTCCTACTCAAACCTCCACCGCTTGATTTGTTCAATCAGATCTGATCTCTACTACCCACTCCCACCTTCTCCCTGGCCATTGGATCACTTGATCCAACAACCCCCACTTTGTCTTACTCCTCTGGTAACCGCCCACTGATGAATCTCTATTTCATCACCTTTATTATATCTTTTGGCCTTAAAAATACTAGTAAATGTATGTAAATATCTCTAATTTAGGAAATTTAACATTCATGCACCATTGTGTAAATATTATCAGTTTTTAATGCCACAATTATAGAATAAAGAACAGAAAAGAAAAAGAATAAAATATTGAAGATATATCATGACCTTACACCCTGATACCTAGGTATCTTGATGAATAGATCGACAAGGAAAAAAGTAGGAGGAGATAAAAATCATCAACACAACAAAAATTCCTTTTATTTGTTCATTCTTTATTCATTTTTGGGACCTATTTTATTTTCCACTTTTTATCCCTCAAATAAAGAAACTTTGTGCATGAGATAGTATATAATTAAATATAGAAAAATACAAAATTAATTTCATATAAAAACAATACACAGAGAAAAGTTATACTCTGAATAAATTGTTAAAATCCCAACATTGCAGATCCATATCTCTCAAATAAAAACTCAAAATATATCAAAATAACCTTTAATTCTATATAACTTTTAATAAGCTATTCAATGAAGGTGGTTTCGTATTTTTTTGAAGTTAAGGTGTGAAAATCCATATTGTATAGTTTACTTGATTAAAAAATTATTTTATTTATTATTTATTATTTTTATAAATTTTTAAATTTTATTTATAATATATGTACATATGAAAAATAAAATAAAATAATAAAGAACATACTAAAAATAAAATATACATATAACACAGATAGATGAATTACCTATAATCACACCTATATATTTAATATTATTCAAGTATATATAATACATCAAAAAAATATAATAAAAATATATTTAAGTATCTAAAAATAAGTTATAAATTTATAAAATAATAACCTAAAATAATAAAATCAAAAATATAAAGTAAAAATAAAATATTTGAAACATAGATAAATATACCTATATAATAACCCTAAAAAGGAACTTGTAAGTATAAAGCTTTAAAAAATAAATAACAATAATCATAAAATAATTTAGAAAACAAATAAACATTTTTAGTTTATAACCTAAAATTAATAAAATCATTTCTTATTTAATCATTTTCTAAGTAATTTCGCCTTGCCTTTTTTCTGGTTCGTCCACGTGGACCAACCAGGGGGAGTCAAGAGTTGACCCCGATCAACTCTTCTCCTCAGGCATGCGACTTGTCAGAACCACACATTGATCCCATGTTCCCCATTTTTTCTTGATCGATTCAATCATCGATTTAAGTTGGAATCTTTGTCGAATTTTTGCCTCGATCCTTGCCCTTACTCACGGGCATGATTCCTTAGCCAATGGGCCACTGAATCACTAACATCTTCTTGATCTTGGCAACACTTCTAGCCAATGTACATAAGCCTCCTTGATATTACCTTCTCCGTTTTCAATCTCCTTTAGTCTTTGTTTGGACCCCCTCCTTTGTGCCATGGATTGGCGTTTGTGACAGGAACACTCCAGCCGATCACCACGGGTTTAGGCAAAGTCTGAGGAGCACTTCCACCATCTCCAGCGAAGCTCGCCATCGAGCTTAGGATCTTTGTTGTGCCTTTAATTTTGTGGTTATAGTAGCTAAGATCCTTTCTTCGAAGTTCACCTCTGCCACGCCACCCTCACTTGTTTCCCCTCAATAGACCACCAAATCAGAGCCCCATGTTCCTGGAGGCCCCATGAGGGGTTGATTTTTGCAGAAGTGCGAGGTTCTTGGAGGCCTGATCTTCCCCGAGCCCCTTCACCATCCACGATGCTCCAGGACCTTGATTGAAGGAACCAGTCAATGTGGGGAGATTTGGGCAACATCTCAGTCCCACACAAGCCGCTCAGGAGGGGACAGACACATCTAATCGACGATCGAAACTCGGAGGAAGCTCAGTTCTTCCATGTTCCCCCGAGCCTCGTCCCAACCGTCTGATCTTGTTTGGACTCCCGATTCGCTAGGAACCATTCGATCATTGTACACCTCGACTGTTAATTTCTTCCGCATGATCTGATCCTGGACCTTGATCGCTGAAGCAGCATTGAGCGCTGTGGATGCGCCATGTGGATTAGTGAAAGGATCACCACCATCTGTCATCGTCGTGCCTTGGGTATTTTGCACCTACACCCTTACACAATTTTGTATTTAATATTTCGTATTTAATCTTTCATCTATCGTGTAATGTTTTGGAATATTTACGATTAACCCTTCGAACTTCGTGATAATTGCTAGTAGGTCCACGCCATGTCACCTCACGTGACACCCCACGTGAGGGGACATTTTGCAGGCGTGCCCCAGGAAGTTTTTGTATTACTATTTAGTCTAGGAACGTTTTGAGTATGTTTGTTAATTTTGAAAGATGCAAGTAGGCCCCCAATGTTTTGGTAATTGCTTTTTGGTCCCCGCTAGCGTGGCTCACGTGTCTATCCACGTGAGCTTGACATTTTTGTAGGAGGTCCCTTGAGGCTTTGGATATTTCAAATTAGTCTTGTAACTTTTAAATTCAGTTATATATTTTTGGTATAATGGCAGATTAGCCCATGGACTTTATTTTATTTACAAAATTCCCCTGATAGTAGTGTAGTTTCTCTTTGTTTCTTATATTTATTTTAAATATCTACATTGCTCTAAAAAATCCATAAAAATAGACTTAAGTTCCTGATTGCATCTATCTTCATGTCCTGTTTTTAGTTTGTAATTTTAGGATCTTTTAATATTTATTAAAAATAAAAATGCTTATTTTCTCCTTATTTATAATATAAAATCTATAAAAATTGAAATATTTTTGAAAAATTCCTAAAAAATATATTTTCCTTATCTAGTTATTTTATAACTTCTGCTAAAAAATCACTAAAAATTATAAAAGAAAACCCCCAAAAAATGAAAAACCCTAAAAACAATTATTAAAAATATAATATCCCCAAAATCCTAAAAATTATATTATCTATTTCTTAGTTTTATTTATATTATTTTTTATATTTTAAAATTAATTTGGATAATTTTTGATACTGTTTGCTATTTTATATCTCCATTTTAATTTCAGGTATTTAATTAAACCGTGATTTAGGGTATTTTTTATTTTAAAAATATATAAAAATTAGCAACAATTCCAAAAAGTCACAAAAATAATAAAAAATTTAAAATACCAAAATATTTTAATTTCCTTATTTTGACTTTTTTGCTATTATATATATCTACCCTAGCTTATATTGTATATATACTCATATATAGCTTTATTATATATATATTTTAAAAGATATATGTAATATAGAATTATATATATTTATTATATTATTTTTGATTTTATTATTTTAGTATATATACTCTTATATAGATAAGATTATATAATTTTTATGTATATATACTCTTACCTTTTTTGCTATTATTTTTTTTGAAATATAAAAATATAAAAAAGAAAATATAAAAATAGAAAATTAAAATAAAAATACAAAAAATATAAAATCAAAAATAAAATAAAAAATATAAAATAAAGACTCACAATAAAGATACATTGACAAGTACGCATTTATTTGCCCCGTTTATCCTTTGTGCTCCATGTTTTCGACCTCTACATGCTTGCACTCTATACACATCCATCGTAGAGTTACAATAAATTTTAACTCCACAAAATTTTATTTTTATTGCTTAATTATTATGGTGGGTTAATTGTTGATTAATTAAGGTTTTTCCTAGGTCGCCACAATAATTGTGTCTCCGCCTTGTGTGAGACATATTTAGACCTGCGCGAAATCCCGATTATCAAATGATGCTATTGCTGGAGAGCAACTGCGCATGGATTGACATTATTTTTTATTGTGATTTATTTGTTTATTTTTGTTCTTTATTTATTTTCTTATTGATTTGATATTTTTGTGACTTGTTTAATCACCCTCTCTTTGTTGACTCTGTTGCAAGGAATGTAGATAGAGGGAGGAGATCATCTAGGAGCACCTGTGCACCCACGTGAAGCGGCTTTGACCTAGCACCAAGATGGACTTAGAGGGAATTTTGAAGACAATTTTCTTGTATTTATTTTAGTTTTATTTTTGTAATTCAAGAGAGAGACCATATAATTGTAATAATTCAGGATGCTCTCCAGGACACTTCACATTTTATGAGGTCCAGTGCCCGAGGGATTGTTTCCATGGGAGCCTCATCGGTTTTGTCGCGTTTTCCTCGTATTTTTATTTTGTTTCCTGATTTCAGTTTTATTTATTTTGTATTATTGAGCCTTAGGTTTAGGATTTGCTTGACGATAGTATTAGTTTCAAACACATAATTATCCTTGCATGCACCTATAGTTCGCTTGGATCTAGTCAAATATCAAACTGCTTCTTACTTAATCTCGAAACCCCGCGTCCAGAGAGTCCTCCATACTTACAGGACCCACCGTTGTGGGCATCAAGGAGACTCCAAGATCGGACCCTTAGGTTCCATTCTAAGTCATTGGCATTGGTTCTTCACGATAATAGTAATTTCCGAACCTAGGGCAATTTCATTGGCTTGAATTTGCATATAGATAGGTTTCAATTCTGCTGAGCATCTTCGCATGTAGAGTACTGGAGGCAAGGTGAGCATTTCTCTTTAGCAAACATCATTGATTTTCCGCTTGCATTGCTTTTCTGACTCTCCCTCTGATTTTGATTACCTAGGTGCTAAGTAAAATTGATTCCTCATTAGGCGCATGCATTTCTTATTAAAAATCAAAAAAAGTGATAACAAATAAAATTGGACTGCTAATATTACTTTACCCTAAAAAAAGACCAAAAAGAATATCATTGTCTTGGGGCAATAATCCCCTCATTGTCTTCATTTTAATTGCTCGCATACACACTAAGGTTAGTGCCTGAATCCCATCAAGCCAACCTAAGTGTTTGTACAATTTTTGACTTCTCATCTAAACTCTAAAATAGACAAGATAAAAAAACCGAATTTTCACGGTCTTCACTGAGTTAAGTAGGTGAATTGAGGGATTTTGTATTGCGTGAGTTTGTTTGTGTTTGTTTGTGTGCATTCTAGATCTATCTTTGCATTTGCACCTTTTTCTCATTCCTCTTGACTTGACCATCATTCTCTTCCGATCATTTTCCTTTTATTTCGAGATGACTGACTGGAGTGATTTCTATCCGGATTTCGCAGATCCCTCATTTCCTCCAGCCAGCCCACCTCCTTTTTTCCAAGAGGACTTTACTCCTGACTATTGTATATATCCTCCCTAACCATAGTATCAGGACTTGGATTTTTACCCACCTCCACCTTCACATTTCTCGCCTTCACATCCACTCAAGACTGACCTATTGGAGTCACCTTTCATGGAGTCCACCCTTGAGCACTTGACCGATATGATGAAGCATATGAGACAGAGGATTAACGACCTCATTAGTATAAATAAGAGCGACCACGATACTCCACCATTTGGTGATATGGGTTCACTCAAGGATTTCCGTGAGAGCTTGCGATCACCCAAAATACAAAAAAATGAGCAAAATTTAAAAATAAAAAAGAATTCAGGAGACAAATGATTGATTCAGACTGTGAGGAGAGGGCCCACATGCCAGATCTCTTGACCACACAACCTCTCACACCTTGTCCCACCCTTGACCTCAAGGATGCCACTTTACATACTGCTCTTGACATTCCTCGTGTTTATGCTGATTCTGATCTCCTCCCTTGTATGGAGGAGGTCCGAAAATTCAAAAAATATTGACTGAACTCGAAGAGGTGGCAACCATTCATGAGATCGTTAAATCCCTACTTTAACAGGCCATGAGCCAATTATCTACTACTCAACCCAAGAAGATAAAGCGAAGGAGCATATCTGAGCATCATATCTTGACCATGACCACTGCCCATACCATCAACCACCACCCTATTTCTAGGAAGAGGAACAATGCTATACCTTTCACTAGTTGCACCATCTCTGACTACACATGTGATCACACTCTCCTAGACAACAGTGCTTCGATTAGCATCATACCTTTCTCGTTGGTACAACTTAGGGCCTCTCAAGAAGATCAAGATGATAGTTCAATTTACTGATGGATCAATAAAGAGGCTGAAGGGTATTCTAGAAAATACCGTCATTATGATTTAGGGAATGAGCTACAATGTTGATTTTGTCGTATTTCCCATGGAGACCTCCATAGGGAGCACTCTCCAATCATCATGGGATGACAATTTCTCACCTCTGCAAGGGTCGTTAATAATTATAGATTAGGAGAGATCCGCTTCCATCTTGTTGATGAAAGCGATGTGTTGATCACCACACCTACCACTGACCAGAAACCCACATCTCACGAGAGCGTGCCTGTGTTAGCCGTCCTCGAGGCCTATAAACTACATGAAGATATCAGAGAGGTTTTCTTTATGATTGATGATGAGACCCGAGAACTCCTCTCCAAGAAGGATGACTCAGAAAGCATAGACCTTTTACTTTCCTCTTCTTGTGATTGGCGATGCGTTGATGACATGTGCGGGATTTACACGATTGACACCTATGAGCGGAGGGCATACATTGACGAGACTAGGGCCGAATGTGATCTTGTTGCTTTTCTCTAGGAATTCATGACTTTTGATGGAAATGATGATCCGCTTGAGACTTTAGAGGACGAACATGATTTGACAACTTCCACCGATGAGTTCGTTCCTTTTGGTTTTGATTTAAGAGAGACCTCGCAGGATGACTTTGACTTTACTTGTTCCGATGATGAGTTCATCCCATTTCACTTTGACATTAGCGAGACATCCAAGATCAGACCTAGCCACACTACTTTCACTGACCCGTCTGTGCCTCCACACTCTAGGACCACTGAGGATCTTCACCAGGTCGATCCTGATCGGCTTCCGTCCATTGTGGACCTGGATATCTACCATCACATTGTCAGATCCATTCCTTAGCGATACCACAAGAAGGTTCATTTTCTACCTTCTTGATTCCTTGTACATCCATATCTGTTGTATATTCGATTTTGTTTATCTCCGTCCATCCACCATATTGCTCATCCACCCCATTCTTGTGTGTGCCTTGCTCAGAACGTACTTTGTCCTAAGTATGGGGGGGGGGATGGATGAGCCGAATGTTCATTCTTCATTCCATTTCATCATTCCTGTTGTTTCCTATACTTATGGCCTCTTTTACCCTAAAAATAGGGGGGAGTGATGTGTTCATCCTCTTTTATCTTCTTCCATCTTCACATATCTTTTCTTATTTTCTTGTTTTCCTTTTTTTTCATTTTTCATTTTCTACCAAAAAGGTGTCTCCCTTTTTGTCAGTCTTCTATACTTAGGACATACTTTATCCTAAATATTGGAGGGTGTGCACCCCGAGTTCTGTCATTCTTTGATCCTCTCCACCGTCTCCTCTTATTATCTATACTTAGGGATATCTTACCCTAAGTATAGGGGGAGACAATCTGAGTACAATATGTTCATTCCACCCTTGACCCTCCCTACTTTGTGTACAATCGGCTATACTTAGGATTATTTGATCCTAAGTATTGGGGGATGGCCAACTTCTCATTCGTTCATTTGTTCCTTACTCGTTTATTCTTTAGACTTTTCTACACTCAATACGAGTTATGTCTTCTCTTTTCTCTATGATCTATGAGGACATAGCTCAAGCTAAGCATAGGGATCATATACACTCTGTATATACTTTAGCCATAACTAGTACTTTCGTATTTTTAATAATAAATATGGCTAAAAATACTATCAAGTTCATTAGAAACACTTAATAAAAGATGTCTATCATTCCTCAATTTCTTTTTATTTATTGATTAATAAATCAAGAAAATGTTTTTTTGTAAAATGTTTGAAAAATAGTTTGAAAATATTTTGAAAAATCTTTTGAAAACTATTTGGAAAATATTTTGTTAAATATTTTCAACCCTTGTAAAAATATTTTATTTGGAAACCTTCTTTTCTTTGTGTTTGAAAAACTATTTGCAAATGTTTGGAAAATGGTTGCAAAAATGTTTTGAAAAATCTATTTATACTATTTGAAAAACCTCTGCAAAATTATTTTCAAATGTGTGTAAATGTTTGTAAAAATTATTTGTAAAAATTATTTTGGACTACAGTTTTCAAAATTGTTTGTAAAAATCATATATAAATAAGTTTGAGGAATATATACATCACCCTAAAAATTCTTTATTATTAGTTGTATATACATATTTATAAAATTGACCACTTATCCCTTGTAAACTTTTAGAATCTAACTCTTCTAAATATAAGATGCATCCCCTTGTAATTTTAAAACCTAGCTCTTGTAAATATAAGGTGCATCCCCTTGTAAATATTTGTACCTAGTTTTTGCCAAAATCTTTTGTTTTCAAAAATCCCAAAAACATTTGCAAAATACTTTTTGAAAAATACAAAAAAATCCATAAAAAGTCCAAAATATTGAAAATTGCATCACAAATTTTTTTTTGCATAGAATTTCCTTAGCATTCACATTTTTCGGATTGAGTTTGATAACTAAATAAAAATCCGAAGACTGGAGCTTGGTTGGACTTTAAACCTACATAATAACAGGAACCTTATAGGAGCTGGAATTGGGATACTTCAGGTCTAGTTAACTTAATTCTTTGAGTATCACGAGACTTGGTTAATGGATTCCCGACTGCCTACGTAGAGTATTTTGGAGCACACACATGGCTCTTGTCGATAATGAGCTAACTTGGACACCTACACCTTTCATTTGGATCAACTCAATTGGAGTGGTGAGGGGATTGGATTTACCGGTATGAGGCGCACACAAGTGGAATATTTGTCCTCCTCTAGGGAGGGAAGTGCACCCCAACCCATCTAGTGACGTTGATATCTAAAGACATGAGAGTGTGGGTTGTAATAATGCTTCAAAAGAGGGATATTTTACTGGCTCAAGAGGAAAACTCCTTATGTAAATGCTGTTGTATATAGTATTTAAAAAAAAAAGCAAAAACTCCAAAAAAGTAGACATGCCTGATTGAAAATAAAATGCATGTCGGAGTGTATATACTTGTATAGTCAATAAGAAAGCTCGAGCTTCAAAGTCATACCTTGTGAGCTTGTAGCTAGATGACTTGACTACATTGGTCTTGCATCCTAGGATAGGTAGCTACACTAGCTACCATCCATTTTTCTCTTCACTCCCTACTCTTGAGCTGGTTGTCACTTGAACTTAGAAGGGAATACCTCGGCTACTCGAGTAAGGAGTTGCTGGATTGGGGAATCACTCGGTTGTCATGCTGGAGAAGTCAGTTTCTTTGCCATTTCAGTTGAGGGGAGCCACTATCACTTATACTGTACAAGTCAGATTCATAGTCATAAGGGTTTGCGTATGAGTTGAAATATTTTGACATGGTTATTGAGGGGACTTGAGCGGAGTTTTGGGATTCTCGAAGGCCATTGGATTTCAAATCTGATTCCCACTAAGGTTCCGCCCTCAACAGCGACGGAGACGGGGGGGGGGGGGGCGGGAGGGGCTTGGCCCCTCCTTCTCCAAATAAGTGCTTATTATTATTATATAATAATAGTAATGTTACATGATTTAAATACACTAGTTAAATATTAATGTTAATAAATTATATAAAATGGCCTCCCATCTCCTATTTATAAGTTGTTTCCCCCTCTTTTGCATCAAAAAAATCTCCTATTTATAAGTTGTATATAATTCTTCCACCCTCGTTTATCAATAAAAAATCAATAATATGACCTGAATACAATAATTTACTTATTAACACTTATATGTTTTAAAGGAACTGCATGTTATACTTAAAGGGATGCAAATAGTTACTGATATATTCATATCCGATCTGCCACCGTATCCGTTTATGCAGATTTTTTCACATATGTATCCATAACGGTTTTAAAATGGATATGGATATTGATATCATTTTGATATCCTCAAACATCCGTATCCGTATCCGCATATCTGTTTTCGTAAATAATAGTCATAGAATTATTTTTACCATATATAACTATATCTTCTTTTACCATATTTATATAATTTTTATGATACAAACACATTTAGTAAATTTATATCATGTATTTTCCATCCAATTCATATATATATATATATTTAAATCAATTCTATAAGTATTTCCAACATTACTCGTATGTGATCAGTATCTGTTACATATGTATCAGTTTTTAAGGATACGGAGAGATAATTTTTAATATACATCAACATCCATATCCGTATTCGTATCAAAAAACAGATAAGGATTCAGTAATACCTATATCAGTATATGTGTCAGTCCATTTGTATCCCTATATACATAACTACAAGAACAAAATAATTATGTAGATATGTTTTAATTCGTCATTATATCCTATGTTATTTAATATATAATGATGAATAATATTTAATGAGATTTTTTATATTTGAAATAAGGAAAGAATGTAATATCCTTTGTTATATCAATACCGTTGGTCCATATAGTAAAACCTAATCGTCAAAATTTTAATATCAACGATTAGTTAAGATTCTGAAAAATATGATGAATAAGCGTTGATATATTGACCTTCATTAATAATATAGTATTAGATATAAAATTAGGCTGATTCTAGCATAAAAACTATTTTCTAACAAATAATACTCATAATTATATATTTAGCACCAGATGAAATATTAATAGACTAAAAAATGTTATATGTAATTAAAAATAAATATATAACTATATATTTAAAAAAATAAAAATATAAAAAAATATATGTAGATACCAAAGTGGCATTTATATGTATTTATTTTAATACAAATACATATATGCTTGTCAAAATATATTACAAGGAATATGTACGTATATATATTTATATCCCTTTGCATCCATACATTAAGTGTGATATAATTTTACTCTTTAAAAATATTATATTCAATGGTACTACTTAATATCATATTAATAAAAGCTTTTGTGATTTGGAAATTTTTGTAAGGACCTTTTTGTCCATATAATATTTGTTTGGATATTTATGTGAAATCGTAAGTTTATAGGGGCATCTTTGTAAAAATTCCTTGTAGATAAATATTAATAGTTTAAGTGATAAATAATAACATAGATAATATATATATATAATGTATCTACAAATATATGTATGTGTGTGTATATGTATGTGTGTAGTCTCGATAACCCCCCCCCCCCCCCCCCCAAGTAACAATTCCTGGCTTCATCCTGGCCCTCAATAAAATTTCAAAGGTCTGACTTAAGCTCCAAACTTTAATTTTGTGAAGATAAGTTTGGTAATTAAACTTAATCTATTTTCTTTCCTTTTCTTTTCTTTGTTTTCCTTTGTCTGCACTTATTGCTTAAGTGTTTGCTAGGGACTAGAAAAGACAAGTATATGGGTGATGAATCTCCATTTCATTACCTTTATTTTATCATTTTGGCCTTAAAAACCCTAGTAAATGAATGTAAATACCTCTAATTTAAGCAATTTACATTCATGCATCATTATGTAAATATTGTCAGTTTTTAATGCCAAAATTATAGAATAAAGAAAAGAAAATAAAAAGAATAAAATATCGAAGATATTTTATGACCTTAAACCTTGATACTTAGGCATTTTATGATTAGTTCGACAAGGAATAAAGTAGAGGGAGATAAAGGTCATCAATATAATAAAAATTCCTTTTATTTATTAATTCTTTATTCATTTTTGGGACCTATTTTATTTTTCACTTTTTATCCCCCAAATAAAAAAACTTTGTACATTAAAGTAGTATATAACTAAATATAGGAAAATAAAAAATTGATTTATTCTTTCATTGGTCAGAGCTCCGCAACACCTTTTGTTCTAGAGAAGCTCCATCGGCGACCCTCTATCGACTCAATGATCCAGGCCTCCTCGTTGCTTGCCCGAGCCATGGCAACCTTCGTGATTACCTAGTGGAGGTGATTTGACCTTCAACAAACTAGCTAGGACCTTGAGGAATGAAGGAAGTACCGCTGGAGCACATCCATTATCGCCTTACGATGGCGGAGGAGGAGAAGGATACAAGCTACATGCACCATCCAATGAGCTGGATCGGACGACCCAGATGATTCTCGCACCTCTACCATGAACCATCTAGATCGGTGGAACCTAGCCTACTTCGAAGTATGGAGACCACTCCAAGCTTATGAACCTACAACCAACCAAGCCTCGCCCTAAGCCTTTCCTGCAAGCATGCTAAACATGTGCAGGTTGGGTAAATTGCATACAGGTTGTCTTCTAAGAAATTCGAGAAAGGTCCTCCCAAGCGCATGTGCCTCACATGCCTTGCCTAAGCAAATTGCAAAAGGCTCAGCCAACTTTTAAAAATTACAAAAAATTTCCCTATCAGGATCCGTTTGCAATATTTTATCCATTTATTTCTATGTTTCTCTTGCATTTATGCCCGTAGACCAAATTATTTATATCTTGAGTATATGGGTTCTAATTTAGTTGGTTTGAATTTCATTTTGATGCTAATTTTATGCTCTACATGATGGAATATATAATTGACTGATTTGACATTCGAAATAATTTGTGAAATTTTTAATATTTAATGTGTCAGTTCCTCTGTAATAAATGCCATAAATCGAACTCTGATTTATTTTTATGTATCAATAATTATTGAAATTGACTCCTTATCTCTTGATCAATTTTATAATTAATTTAAGGGAATAATTGTATATATTCATCTTATTTGCATGGCATTGCATGTTGTGACATTTCTTCCTCATTTTAACTTTCATAAAATCAAATAAAAAATTGCATATGATTCATTCAATACATGCATTGCATATCATTTTGTTGCATAATGCCATCTCTTTTAATTTGCACAAAATTAAATAAAAATGCATGGTTTTCATTCATCATATCCGTTCATTATTGTATGCATTGCCTGTCTTTTGCATACTGTGCATGGTTGTCCTAGGTTTAGAAAATTAATCCCTTAATTTAGGCATTGATTTCTGATTGATCATGAAAGATGCTCGTATCCCTGTGTTCGATCTTGGTATACTTACCAAGTAAAATATTCTCCACCTATTCAAAGGGATGGTGTCTTGACGGATCTATTTTCACCTCCTGAACTATGGTAAAATGCGACAATTAAAGAGGCAAAAATGCAGCTCATCAAGCTGCTTTTGATCCTACCTCCGAGAGCTTCCGATAAATTGTTGATGCCATTGTTGAGGATATCTCCAATAAATCATCACATGACATTCATCATTAGCTCTCGAGAATTCGACCCAACGTACACAGTATTGGCAACTGTACAAGAGGTACTCTAGACATCATATCTTGCGTGAGCTGAGCTGAAGGTGGTAGATCCTTCCTGAGTTTATCGTAGGTGAATCAACCTTGTTATGATCTTGGAGAAGAGTACTAAAACCACTTTTGTCATGTACAAGAATCGATGACCTCCACCGTTAAGAACTGACCCATCTTCGAGCATTTGTAAACCTATCTCTGTACGAAGATCCCCCGTGTGTGTTGAAACGTTTCAAGATATCTCTCAACTACTAATTGCTGACTCCATCTTCACCGACCAAACCACTGCTTGAGTTTCCATCCCGAGAATAGATAAGAAAACAACACCTTCTAGACCGTGTACAATCTTGAGACAACACATGCTACGAGTAGTCAAGATTTTCTTTTGATCAAACTCTTGTAACAATTGCATATGACAGGGATGGGGGGTTGTTTTGATCATTATGCCCTTCTTAACTACACCATGGTTTGAGTCAACCATAGTTTTAGTCAACTCATCGATGACGAATCTAACAAAAGGGCACAAGTGATAACAGAGCAAGAAGTCGCAGGCACCACTGATATTCCAAAAAGAGGAGGGGCATAATTGATATTACATGATTTAAGAGGGACACAAATGAAAAAACACTTGTATGCATGTATATATGTTCTTGTGTTCATGTATGCATAGGTATGCGTATGTGGTTACATTGCATGCATGGGTGTTTGCATTTGTGTATGCATGTACATACGTGCACAAATGTATGTGCGTATCTATTTGTCTGTGTGTATGTGTGGATGTATGTGTGTAAGTGTGGATGCATGTACTCATGTTTGCATGTACGCATGAAACACATGAATGCATGTATGCATACATGTATATATGTATGGTTAGATTCATGCATGCATGGATGCATGTACATACATACGCAGGTATGTAAGTACATGTGCATGTATAGGTATGTACATATGTAGGTACGCATGTAGGTAGGTACGTAGCTACACATATATGTATGTATGTAGGTATGTAATGTAAGTATGTCTATGCATGTACGTGTGTACATGTCTATGTGTGCATGTGCATATATATATGTGTGTATGTATGTGTGTACGCATGTGAGTATGTATGTTTGTATGCATGCATGCATGTTGTTTGTGTTGGGGTGTGTGTGTGTGTGTGGAGTTTATAGGTGTGAGTGTGTGAGTGGTTGAGTATGTGGGTGCATGCATGCATGTTTAAGTGTGTGTTTGTGTGTCTGTATATGTCTGTGTGGATGTATATCTATGTGCATGTATTGAGGCATGGATGTATGCATGTCTGCATGTATGTATGTTTGTGCAACCGTATGCTCGCTCGCTCGTGGGTATGTGTGTATGCTTGAATGTATTTGTGGATGTATGCGTGTGTGTTCATGTATACATGTACGGATGTATGCATGTATGTATGAATGCATGCATGGATGTATGCATGCATGCATGCATGCATATATATGTCTATATATGCATACATGCATGCTTGGGCATGTGTATGCACACACACATTTGTAGGTATGCTGGTGTGTAGGTGTGTATGTATTTCTATGTGTACATGGATGTGTGTGCATGGATGTTCGTGTGCATTCATGTGTGTACATGTTTATGTAGGATTTCTATTGAAGATCAATGCAGTTACTTTTCGAGCATTTTTTGGATGGACGATTGCCTATAAATGAAAATATTTGAATTCAGGACTAGTTGCACCCTTTCTACTACCTTTGTCTTCGTGTTGCAGGGACTAGGAATGTGTGCATTCTCCGTGACACCTCCTCGAAGGACATGCTTTTGTTGTTCCCTACGCACCATCCTGAGAATCAATGTCCAAGCTAGGATGAGGCTAACATATCCGAGGTCATAGCAGGTTGTGAGCTTTTGTCTAGCAGAGAGGGCACAAACTCCATAGGTTGAAGCCATACTCACAGGGAGACGTATCAGATGAAGCTAGTGCTCGACATCCATTCCCAGTGCTTATGGAATGTCTCAGTAGTAGACTCTAAACCAGTCTATAAAGAGTCAATATCTAGAAAAAATATGTATGTAGGTACGTAGGTAGGTACTTATGTACAAACGTACTTACTTATGTAGCTACATGCTTGTGTGTAGGTGTGTATGTATTTCTGTGTGTACATGGATGTGTGTGCATGGATGTTCATGTGCATTCATATGTGTATGTGTTTATGTAGGATTTCTATTGAAGATCAATGCAGTTATGCAGTTTCTTTTCGAGCAATTTTTGGATGAATTATTACCTACAAATGGCAATATTTGAATTCAGAACTAGTTGCACCCTTTCTACTACCTTTGTCTTCGTGTTGCAGGGACTAGGAATGTGTGCATTCCCGTGACACCCCCTCGAAGGACATGCTTTTGTCAATGTCCAGGCTAGGGCGAGGCTAACATATCCGACGTCATAGTAGGTTGCGGGCTTTTGTCTAGCAGGGAGGGCACAAACTCCATAGGTTGAAGCCATACTCACAAGGAGACGTATCAGATGAATCTAGTGCTCGACATCCATTCCCAGTGCTTATAGAATGTCTCGGTAGCATACTCTAAACCAGTCTATAAAGAGTCAATATCTAGAAAAAAGATGTATGTAGGTACGTAGGTAGGTACTTATGTACAAACGTACTTACGTATGTGCCTACATGCATATGTAGCTACGCACTTATGTAAGTATGTTGGTACATAAGTATATATGTACTATGTACCTATCTAGGTACTTTAAATTCGTATGTACATAAGCATGTATATATGTACATATGTATGGTTATGGCTGTACGTACATACGTACATATATAGGTACGTAAGTACACATGAATGTATGTATGTACATACATAGGTACGTAAGTACACATGAATGTATTACATAGTATGATGGTACATAAGTATGCATGTACATAGGAATACACATGTATATAGTATGTAGGTATATATATAAACATGTACGTACGTATGTTGCATCTGATAATGGAATATTCAAGACTTTTCATCGCAACATGCCTGGAAAAATATCACAATATCATTACTAGGTACTTCTGTTCATGTAAAGATGATTACTTTCATAGAAATAAAAATATTGTGCAGTTAAATTATCAAAACAACGTGAATCATAAGAGAATTAACAAAAAGGTGTCTAAGTACATAAGCACACACCCACTGAAATAAACACAAATACAAACATACATCCAAATAAATTCACATGCAACTTGAGGTAACCATAACCAAAGGATATCCTAACTTATCACTAACAACTACTATCTATCATGTTCCTCAAAATATCCATGGAACTTGGTCATAAACACATGAGTCCGAAGGGAACTCAATCGAAGATCGATAGGTAATCCATGTAGTAAACGTATGAGTGGTAGTAGTCTACATGTCAGATATAGACACTTCTCAAACCTCTTAATAAAAGGGAGACACCTGATACTCTCTACCGGTAGTTGATAGATAGCAGAAAGATACTTCCCATTCAAGAAAACTTGTACTAGTTATAAGCATCACAAATATATAAAAATGGATTTTTCATTATAATTGTTCAAGTGTATGTATGATGTGTACATACAATCAAAGTGTACAATCCTACTTACAAAAATAATGAGGGATTAAGATCAAAATAAATTAAAGTGTACGTATTATTTTAATTGCAATAATCAATACATACAATCAAGTGTATAATTCCTACTTACAAAAATAATGAGGGTTTAAGACCAAAATAAATTAAAGTGTACCTATTATTTAATTTTAACAAGCATATAAGGTTTTAAGTTCTTGGTTATGTATTATTTTTGGATTTTTCCAATAAATATAATGTGGCTCTCTTCCATATTTAAATAAAAGTTTAATAATTGGAGATATCCTACACACTGCACTAATAGATTAATGATGAATGCAAAGTAAGCTTCACATTAATGATGAATGCAAAGTAAGCTTCACCTTGATCCTGAGTGGTCTACACTCATGATGCAGAATGAGAAATTATTGAAACTAACTATATGAATGAAAAAGTGATAAGATACCACAACCATAAGCACAAATTCTAACATAAAAGAACATTTTTGCTTGGTATTTAATTTTATCGTCTACACCTTTGAAAGTTAAAAAATATTTGAAAATGTATTTTATAAAGCGTAATCAAGGAAAAAATCCAGTTAAACCTATGTTTAAACTAGCCTAATAAACACAAAAGAAAGTAAAAAAAGATACCGTGACTACTATTTACTCATCCAAACAATGTATTAAGAAAAGGAAAACGAAATGCCCAACAATCATGAGCTGAAAAGGGCACATGAATGTTCGATTTAACGCAAGAAGTAAAAATGGGGTCCCTCTAAAACTGAAGAAGAAAAGCAAAGAAAGTAAGCATGGACTAAATTACTACAAACTCCAAACATCTTTAGCTCCTCGTCTCTCCTCATGTATCAAATTATAAGAGAACTCAATTTCCAAATCATGCATGTGAATTAATCCTTAAGAACTAATCTAAAAATAAATTAGGCTATCTACAAGATTATATTAACACAAATTATACAAAGTATATTTGGGAATAATAGAAAGTGAGATAAAAATGTGAATTAAAATGAAACTAAGTGTAAAGGGGCCACTAGTGAAAAATGTAGAAACCCTAATCATTGGAATATCTAACATCTAATGGTGCCTCCCCCATCAATTGCACTATTTTTTATATGCATGACTCATATTTTATTTATTTCGCTCAACCTAATTTGGATGTTAAAGATATTTATATATCCGTTTAGACTCATGTTTATGTACGAATGCCTATATCAAGGGAACATAGGTATATGAGATATATAATACTTTCCACTTAGTAAATTTGTAGGTCATATGTAATATAGAATAACTAGGTATATAGATAATGTATGCCTATTTACTTATGTTTTAGTGTTTTTATGTATTTTGTATTTTGTATTTTTGATTTGCTTTATTTTATATCTATTTATTTTTATTTTATGTGATTCTTATATTTATGTTCTTTTAGTCCTTTATTATTTCATGTTTTTTTGAATTTTTATATTTTACATTTTATTTATCTTTGATATATTTTTTAAATTGTTAGACGAATGTAAATAAATTTTAAAATGAATTTTTAATTGCTTCTAAGCTTTTTAGTTTTACTTTGACTATTATTAGGTTTTGATTCTTTTTCACCTACTCGTTACTCAAAAAAGATATATAGCCTATGTGCAAGCAATTTCATAATCTTTTCATTGAACCAGGGAATAAAGAGATCACTTTGGGAGAGTAACTAGTAAAAGTTACCTGAATCATACAAGCTATAGGTGAATCCAAAGGAAGGAAGTAGAGGAGGCTATGAAGGTCATGAAACCTGGGAAAGGTGTAGGACCCGACGACATTCTAATAGAAATATGAGGAGTTCTTGATGAACATGGCTTGGCTTGGCTTACAAATTTATTCAATATTATTTGACAAAACAAGAAAATGATTGAATAATGGTGGAAATTATCATGATACCTCTTTACTAGAATAGAAGAAACGCTTAAAATTACAGAAGTATCAAGCTGATGAGTCATGCTATAAAAATTTGGGAGCATACGATTGAAGAAGGTTGAGAAAAATTTTCAAAGTAATAGAAAATTAATTCAGATTCATGCCAGGTTGCTTAGTTGTTGGATCTATCCACCTGTTGAGGAGAACAATGGAGATTTATAGAGCTAAAAGGAAGAACCTCCATATGTTTATATTGATTTAGAGAAGACTTATGATTCAGATCCATGGGAGATCTTATGGAGAGTTTTGGAAAAGAGACAAGGACATCTCCTATACATTAACCTTATAATGGATATGTATGATGGGGACTCATCTTGTGTAAAGATCAAGTTCCCAAAGACCAACTATTTTGACATCAATATCGGTCCATCAAGGTTCAACTTTAAGTCCATTCCTTTTTACTTTGATGATGGATGAGTTGACTAGTCATATTCAGAATGAGATATATTGATATATGTTGTTTGCCAATGATATTATTCTATTTGATGAAACAAAAGATGGAGTAACTGAGAAGCTCGAGTGTGGAGAGATGCCTTAAAGACTAAAGGATTTCGTATAAGTAGGATGCATACTAAATATATGGAGTGCACATTTGATGGAAACATTGGTGGGAATCGAGGTGATGATTGGAAAATAACATTCAAAAGAAGGATTCTTTTATATGCTTGGGATCTATTTAGAAACATGATGAGAAAATCAATAGATATATTACTTATAAAAGTGAATACAAATAAGGGGAGAGGAGGCTCAACTTTTCATGTGATAAGAAAATTCCTTTGAAAATCAAAGAAAAGTTTATAAAGAAGCTGTGAGACATGATATGCTCTCTAGATTTGAATGTTGGCATGCAAATCATAGACATGTTTAGAGAATGACCGTAGTAGAACTGAAAATGTTACTGTGGATGTATGGTCATACATGAAAATATTAACTTTGCAGCGATGTAATCAGAAGGAAAGTTGGTGTAGATCCGATAGAGGATAATATGAGAGAGAATTGTCTATTTTCAAAGGAATTTGGCTGATGCACCAGTTAGAAGATGCGGGATTTGAGAAGTCAAGTCGACTAAAAGATGGAGAGGAAGGGTCAACAAGTATTCGAGGAAGAATATCCGAAGGGAGCTTAGTTGTTTGGATCTAAGTCCAAGAATGACCCAAAATGGATTTGGATAAAGGTAAAGAATCCATGAAACGAACCCTACTTAATGTGGGAGAAGTCTTTGTTGTTGTTGTATTATTATTAGGTTTTTAAAATTGAAAAGATAAGTAATCATATTTAAACTACAACTTATTTTTTACTCAATAAGTTCTCACTATTTTTGCGGGGTTACTTCATATTTTTATGTTTTTTTTAACTTTTGAAAATGATTTTCTAATTTTTCTTTATGCTTTATTATGTTTTAAGGCATAAAATATATCAATAGTATAACATTTTATGAATTTATAATGATATTTTAGGATTTTATTTTGTATTTTGTATTTATTTTAACAAATGATAGAATTTTTATAAGTGTTTTACTTTTTAATGTATAAAAATCCAATATTTGTTAATGTGGTTTTATACTACTATTATTAGTATACTATGTAATATGAAATTTTGGTATTTCTTAGATAATAACTTTAATTTCATAGATAATAGATATTTAAGGGTATTTTATTTTTTTTCAAAAATAAATGTAATATTTTTTTTAAAAAATACGTTATATAGTTGTAAAAGGCTACCTCTAGATTTTAAGAAATTACGTATTTAAGGTAAATCAGTTAATGAAATTTTTCTAGACTTGTAAAATAAAAAGGATTTTTAATTTGGGTAAACAAAGATTTGATGTAGTTATTTGTAGATATAGTTGATAAATGACCCTTACCCTAATTCGGTACATAATAGTAAGGAAAAATCATAAAATGTAGCTTCATGAGCTATTTATATCAAGACACCACAGAGTTCTAAAGCAAAACGATTACATACTAAAGAGATATACAAGATTTTAGATTGAAGGGCAGTTATGTAAATAATATTGAACTCAAGCTAAAATACTCTTTACAATTTGTCAAAACTTGAAGGGTTGAATATAAATAACATTCCTAGATCTATGAATGTTGTATTTTTAAGGATTTTATTTGCCATCCAAAAGGGATTGACGACACAACTTGTTACCCATTTCCCATCAATTTCTATGTAATGACTAATACTTAAATGTATTATCCAAACTGGTATTTCATTTGTAAAAAAAGTCAAGATAAATAGAAGAAGATTAAACAATGGTACGTTGTTAGAAGAAGCTTGTTTGAGATGATTGCATGTGGATATGATAGAGGTGGATTATGTCAGATATCATATTGCTAAAAGACAAGAACTTCATAGAATTTTTGGAAGGAATTAAGGAATAGAGGAACTGAAATGAAGTTGAATTAGGAATAAGAACATGATTTACCATGCAATCGATGATTAAATAAATGTGATCGAAGCTCAGACAAGCTTTGGTCTTCGCATCGACGAAGATTCCTTATTGTTAACTCAATCAAATGATCATGCTACACTCGTTGAACCTAGCCTATGCCCCTCTATGCTGTCATCTGATCCATCAAATACCAAAACTTGAAGATGGATAAGAATACAAATGATGGATGAAGACAATTATGGATCCTTGGCTACCTTTTTATACGCGATTGAAAGATTTTACAACTCAACAAGAATTTGTGGAATTTACAAGATAAAAGTTGTAGAACAAATATAAGATAATGATATGTTTCATATGAAAACTCAATTCTACAAGGTGAACATGTTATGGAATTTACAAATAATTTTTATTTATTTTTCTTATAGTTTTTTGATATTATTAATTTAGTAGATAAGTCTAATTAATTTTTTTATTTTTTATTATTAATTATCATTTTTAGGTTATATATAAATATCAAATTAATAAACAAGTACAAGGAGATAAATCTTTGTGAATTTATTAAGCTAAATATAATTTTAATTTATAATACTCAAACATTTAATTTTTGATATTTTATTTATTGAATATGTATTCATTTAGTAAAAAGTATGTATCATAAAAGTACCACAAAAAATAAAATAATTAAAAAAGGTGTAGATAAAATTATAAGGGAAAGGGAGCTTGCACCCATGGGTAGGTAACTTTCCTACAACCATCCTTTTTTCTATTTTTTTTTGATTTTTTTGAATTGAATCTTTGAGGAATTAAGATCACAATATATCACCGTGGTGTCATTCAAATTCCAACTTATTTCAAGACTTCTAACTCATCCATCAAGACAGTCAAATTTTAACGGTCTCATATATGTTGAAATCGATCCCTTCCGATGGACATGTTAGGAGTGTCTGTTTTACACAAAATTTGAAACACACATTCCACTTATTATTCTAAGTAAATTCCATTATAAACCATTTCAAAAAAATATTGAGGGAAAACAGGGTGGGTGTAGGAAAGTTACCTACAGATGGGTGTAGGATTCCTGATGCTATATTATAAAATGTTATAGTTTAAATTTCTTTGTAATGATCCATTCGATTTGAAAGATCTGCACAAGCAGACGGAGAATGCGGAGGTAGAGGTGAGGATGCTCACCGATCAAGACACCGGCAACACAACATCAATCTTTCCATCAACATCCATCTATGTTGACGAAGTTCAAGGCGCATCGACGAGGATGAGGAAGGAAGTGGTCGGAGGGCGTGGGGCAGAGGAGGAGGGTCCGGAGGAGGATTGGTGGTGGAGTGTTTGGATGCTTATGTCCCTCTTAACTGTATCATGATTTGAAAAAGTCATGGTTAAGTTCAATTCATTGACAAAAAAATACAAGTGATAGAATGACAAGAAGTCGGGACCACAACTGATATTACAAAAAAGAAAGGAGTATAACTGATATTGCAATATCTCAAAGGGATACAAGTGATGAAATTCATTTTTTTAAATAACATGAGTTTACGAAGTTTGGCTTCTTTAAAAAGACCAAATTTTCCTTATTTATAAGTACATTACTTACATTTTATTTTTAATTCTACCAAATAAGTTTATTTTCTTAATAAAGTAGAATTAAGCTATTATCAAATATCTACTAATTGTAACTTAACTAAGATAAAATAGCTAGATGATGCCCATCAACACCAGGGGTTTAAGGAGCACAAAGGAGCTTTATGAGGCATGCTTGCTCAAAAGGAGGATGTCAAGGTCACCGTTAGCCATGCTGTGAGGCATTCATCAAAAAGGATGTGAAGTGAGAGAGATGATAATGATGAAGATGATTAAGAGGGAAGACAATCAAAAGATAAATATATTATATTTTGAAGATTAATAAGTAAATATTTTTATCACATTACCATCCTTCGACCGTTATCACTTGCAAATTTGACGATTTTTATTTATTGATGCTAACATAGTTGTAAGTGTAAATACCATGTGCTTAGCTGGTATTTTGTAGATGTGATATAGAAGACAATACAAATGCTATCCTCAAATTTCATTCCTGGGCCTTTTTTGCATATAAGCTCCTTTAGCAAGGATGTGATATGCATACAAGCATGCTCATATGTGGGATCACATGCATATATGCAAGCATGTATAAGTTAATTATTTTGAAAGAAAAAAGAACGATGAATTTCTACGTCGATGTTGTTGAGATGCCTCGATTTGACCCTCCCCACCGGTGGCAGGAGAAGTCCAATTACTTTAGGATTCAAAGTCCCATTTTCCTTTTGATTTGAAGTCTTGCTTGATTTGAGATTCAAAGTCATGTTTGCTTTGGGATTTGAACTCTTGTTTGATCTGGGATTCAAAGTCCAATTAGTTTTGTGATTTAAGACCTTATTTGATTTAGAATTCAAGCTTGCTTTGGAATTCAAAGTTATATTTTATTCATGATTCACAATCCTATTTACTTTGGGATACGAAGTCATATATGATTTGAGAACCAAAACTCCGCCTGCTTTTGGGATTTGAAGTTGTATTTGTTTGTATAGGAGGACGTACAATATAAACCCTCATAGAGTCGGTGTTTTGAATCATTGTTAAAGATGTACTCTAGTTACAAGTGAACCTTGTAAATTTTGTGATGACACTTTTTTTTCTTGTGTTTATTCCGGAGCTCTAAACTTGTTTAAAGTCAACTATTGGTAGTAGCTTCATGGAGGTGAAGGCAAGTTGAGTCTAGCGTCATTCTACTACAAATTCAACCATGATGGACTCTACCAATTGTTGTTCTATTATCTAAGGATTCAATTGAATGTGGAGATTGTTGAGATGCTTTGAATCAAACCCAATCTATTAAACATGATACATTGCAAATCTTGTGATTCACTACTCCAACTTTGGTGAACAAAATCCTATTTGCTTTAGGATTCAAAGCATTGTTGGCCTTCGGAATTGAAGTCATATTGATTTGGGATCCTAAGTCTGTGTTTACTTTGGCATTTGAAGTCCTATTTGATTTCACATTCAAAATTCTATTTGCTTTGAGATTTGAACCCTTATTTGAATTGGGAATCAAAGTCATGTTTACTTTGAGATTTGAATTTCTTGCCTCATAGAGGATGTGTTTTGAATCATCCTATGCACTTAAGTTCTTCCACCATATATTGAGTGAGTGAGAGAGAGAGAGATCCACTATCACCACCAGAAATATAACTCATTTACACGTAAACCTTGTAAATCTTGTGTTGTAATTATTTCTTGCTTGCTTATCCATATGTTTGTTCACATGTGATATGCCCCATTTCCACGGACCCAACAGACATGTGGGTGTGTAAGTTTAATCGCGTATGGGATTGAAATATCAAAGAAATGCATTAGACTAAATCCCATGGTAGCCTTATGCAAAGACACAATTCACATGCAACCGAACCCACTCGAAGATGGGAGACAACCTGCATGTAGGCGAGAACATGACTCGACCAGCATGCATTGGACATATATCCACCTCTCAACATCTAATGCAGTTACAAATTAAGTATGAATCCTCCGCCCACCATAATACTGATGAGGTTTGAGTCATTTGACCCCGATTTACCGGAAGAAACGCCTTACCGAGCTACATGCATTGACAAGTAGTTCTTGTAAAAGCCCATGAAGTCAGCTTCACACAAAAGATACAACTATCATTCTCAAAAAAGTAGCAGTAATAATAACATACATCATAACTCATGGTATGCACACAAGCTTTATGGTTTTTAGCAATACAATTCTCTCAGTTGCAGTAAAAGGAATAATTTTGGTATTAAGGAAATAAGCAGAGAGGGTGGTTCTCATTTGAAGTTACCCCACTGCTGCTGTTGGGATGAGAAGTTCCCACTGCCACCTGTTCCATTGGATGGAGGAAGAGCAGACCAGCTGAGGCCTGCTCCTGTACCCATGGCTCTTCCCATGTACATAGAACTGGGAAGGTTCTTCTCTTTCTCTTCAGAAGGGTCCTCCAGACCGCCCACGATCCCCACGTCAGCAAGAGATACTTTCTTAGCTGCAGACAAAGACAAGGATAAAGAAAATCAGAAACTGTATGTTTTAGCAAAAAGAGTAGCATATGCAGCAACTGTGGAAGCCAAGCTACATAACAGACATACAACTTGAATATGCTTCCATGTAATTACAGGATATGCAGATATTGTAGGATCAACTCTAATACACTTGAATATCTTTTTGTTTGTATTCTTGGCACCTCCCTTGGATTTCTCGATTGGCTGGATAATTTGGACTTTTTATCCTTTCGATTTTTGTGGGGTCTTCATCAGAGATATTTTGGATATCCATTCTGGCAGGACTATCTAACATTTTGGCTGGAGCCCCTGTGGAGTCTTCATCAGGGATATTTTGGATTTGTTTATCTCCTTCTGGCTGGCTTTTTGGAGTCTCCTTTGGTTGTTATATCCATCCAGGCCGATGCTAATTGGATTTCTCTGATGATTTCAGAAGATAAAGAAACCACGATCCTCTGTCGATCAGGATGGATAATGGTCACCCAAAGGTATCTATATCTATATACCTTCTTTAAGGGGTCGTTTGGTTGAAGGGTTGAGGTGGGTTGGGGTAGCCTCCTGAGAATAGTAGCTGTTTGGATGGTTATGAGGGTTGGAATAAGGAATGTGATGTGATGTTGCATTGATTTGTGATGGAAATCTAACCCAGGCATGACCCAGGAAAAAGGGAGGTAAACCGGGTTACCCCAGGGGCAGTATCCAAACGAGCCCTAAAAGTGAGCTTTTCACCCATTACATGACATGTGGATACATCCATAGTCCTTGCACACCCTTTCCGCTTCTTGCCCATTGCCGTCTCACGAATTTCACAATGTCCCCATTTGGTATCGTGTTGTCAACTCAGCCTTCTGACAGCCTCATGTATTTCACAATGTCTCCATTTGGCATCGTGTTGTCAACTCAGCCTTCTGACAGAAAGATAACACCCCAGAGAAATCGACGGCCTTAGTAGTGCTTACTAGCAGTATTGCAGCTAAGCTTGCACCTGGACCAATTTTTTATATGTATTCGTATATTATCAACAAAAAAACCTGTGATTACAAGTGGGCTTGCAAGTGTCACCTGCAAGCAACAACAAGAGAATGGGAAGGGGGCTGCTGTGCAGCCAACAGTGCCACAAGGCAAGATTTACAATGACCTTAATAGAAACAGCAATACAAAACCAAATGGAATAGCAAGGTCGTCAATTGAGAGTGGCAGCGACTATTTCAGAGATCCGACTGAGCGTGCCAGCCACGATTGAGACCCTCCCAGCGGTCCATCTTGAATTGCGCTCTTCCCATATTGCCCACGTGGTCGCAGCAAGCGCGACTCCCATTTTCCTTCTTAAAGTGAAGCAGTTGATCTTGGAGCAGTTGTCGAGCATCAAGGCAAGACCCGGAGGCCCGATATTAGGTAGCTCCGAAGCCGAGGATACCCCAACCCAGACCTCAAGTGCATATGGGCAGTGGAAAAAAAAGATGTGCAGTGGTTTCCCAAACCTAGTCACAAAAATAACAGTTTCCATCGGTAGAGAGCCCATGTCTAGAGACTCTTTCCAGTGTTGGGAGGCGGTCCAAAATAGCCCTGTGGAGCATGCGAACATGCTTTGGAACCACCTTCGAGTTCCACAAGATATCAGCCCAGGGCACAGAAGCCGCTCTACTTCTAACCCTGTCAAACGCATCACGGAAGGGGATTAGCCTGTTTATATTCAAAGGGTGCAGACCAGCTGGTTGTATAGCCAATCTTTGGCAACATGCCAATATGTTTCTCCACACAAGAGAGTTCCCCGAGGAGTTGGAGCAACACATGATGTCGCCCCCCCCCCCCCTTAAGTATCTTTCATGCATGAATGCATCCCAGATGGAGTTGTTGTTCGAGAGAACATTCCCACACTAAGTAAGGATCATGGCCTCGCGGATAGAGAGAAGAGAGCACAAGCCCAGACCACCTTCCTTCTTAGGAAGGCAAACCACATCCCATTTGACATGATGTGTACCATATCCCCACAGGAAATCCGCGCAAATCGCATCCACCTTCTTAGCAGTCCCAATCGGTATAAGCATTCTCGAAGCCCAGTATATGAACACTCCAGAAATGACAGAGTTGATTAGCTGTAAGCGGCCGACAAGGGTTAAGGACCTTGCTCTCTAGCCTCCGAGCAAGGTCCTAACCCTATCAGTAAGAAGCTGCGCCACCTCTCTCCTGCCCTTCACAGGGGTCAGTGGAATCCCCAAGTACTTCGCCGGGAGCGACTATGACAGCAGGCCAACTTCCAAGCAAAGCGTGAAGTCTCTAGAGGAAAGTGCAGGAAGAATGAGCTTGCTTTGCTCCACGTTCATCACTAATCCGGACATATCCTTGAATGCGGCCAAGATACCTCAGACTTCTTTCAAAGCCGCCACGGATTTTTTGCAGAAGAAAAGGAGGTCAACCGCATAAATGAGGTGCGATGGTACCGTAGCACCACCCATACGAATGGGGTGATAGGAACCCTCTCTCACAGCCTTCTCCACAAGCAAGGAGAGAGAATCCATGGCCAGTACAAAAAGAATAGGACTGAGGGGGTCCCCCTGCCGAAGCCCTCTTGTAGTAGGGAAATATCCATGCGGTGTACCATCCACAAGTACAGAGAACATAGGGGTTGAAATGCAGGTCCGAACCCAGCCTATCCATTTCGAGTCGAAACCTCTCAACCTCATACTTTCAAGTAAAAAATTATGATCTACTGAGTCGAATTCTTTGGATAGATCAATCTTAACACAAGCCTTGAGCGCATTAGCCCTACGACCAAATACGTGAATCACCTCTTGTGCAAGTCCGATACAGTCCCCCATTGATCTCCCTTTAATGAATGCCCTTTGGTAGGGGGCAACCAAGTCAGTGATTATAGTAGCCAATCTGGAAGCCAACAGCTTGGAGAAGATTTTGTAAAAGTGTATTGCAACAACCAATTGGCCTGAAGTTGCCCAAGCTTGATGGAGACGAGACTTTGGGAACAAGAGTTAGAGAAGTGTGGTTAGCACCACCAGAGAGATGCCCCCCTTCCCAAAGAAAGTCTAGAGAGAGGATGAGGTCATTCTTAATCATAGTCCAGTGCCTTTTGAATGTAACATCCGGAATCCGCCAAACCCGAACCCGACCCGATTAGCATCCGATTAGTCCATTAAAGTTGTTCGTCAATGTCAAACAACCTAAATCGATCAATTGATCGTAAATCAAAATTCGTTCAGGCGAAATCGATCAAAATCTGTTGCATCAAATCGCGTGCCGTGAAAAGCCGCGACGGAAATTTCGGAAACCGTAAAACAAACCGAGACCGTCATTAGATCCGATTCGACGATACAAGACCAACGGAATCGACCGTTCGTCAATCGGAGGTCGTTTGATATTTTTAAATCACGAAATTTAATCTTAAACAAAAACGTATCCGAAAATTTTGGGTATTCAAAACTCGATCGGAAGTACAGCAATATTATACTCATATTGACCGTCATTCTGAGACGATCGAAACAAGATATTTCACGTCGAAATCCGACGCTCAAGGCATGAATACGGTCTAACTTTATGTTTGTTAAGTAAAGAAAGTTTTAATATATATATATCAATTAGATTAATTAAAGTTTTAATATATATATATATATATCAATTAGATTAATTATCAATTAGCTTCAGTGTACTCGGTTATGGGAAAAAAATTGGGTCTTCTACAGTAACAGTAGTCATGCTAAAAACAAAATATGTGAAGAGTGCAGAATCACCCACTCGGCCCCTCAATTCTCTCCCATGTGGCACTCAATCCTCTCCACTTGGCTCAAACATAGACCTCTCCCCTCTCTATATATATCAGCCCTCTCTTCCAACGTGATATTCCTTTCCATCCCTCTTCCATTTCCCCATCCCATGTCATATTCCCTTTCTGTCGTTGCCCTCAAGTTTCAGCCGAAGGTTGGCTGTGTTCTTCCTTAAGATAGCCAACCTACAGCTCAAAAAGGATTGCTGCTCCATGAAAAGATCAGCCCTGCATGTTCAATTTGGAGTTCAAATTGTGTCGCAAACCTGGAATTAGGTACTATCCCTTTTCCTCTCCTAATCTCCAGCCGTGAGGGTCTCTTCACCCTCAAAATTATGCAATCACCTGCAGTCAATTGAGCTAGAAGCTTCTGCTACTGCTACAGGCAGTGGAACAACAACCAAAGTTGCTACCCTTTCTTCACTTGGAAGAGCTTTCTGCTACAGCTACTGTTAGAAGATCTTGCTGGAGCCTCCAAACAGCCATTGGAGTTGTTGCATACAATGTTTTTCCCCTCCAATTTAGAGATCTCCAAGGTACCATCCCTATACCTTCTATTTGCTGCCATTCATGTGCATTCCCTCTCTATCTTTTGCTGCCTTGTATGAGTTTTATAGATCAAAAAGTACCTCCTTCCCCATCTCTTGCTACCATGCATGTATGATCTAAATTTCCTCTTCATATATCTTTTAATGTTATCATTCACCAAATCCTCAAATTAAGTCCTGGTTGTGTTCTAATGGTATAAATCTCTTGATGGGGGAAACCATAGGACATCTATAAGTAGGATCTGCACAAATTACCTTTTTTTGATATTGACGAATGGGTATTACTTACGTTTATAGGGAAGGATTGTTGTTTTACTTATGACTTTTAGGCCCTTACACATTTCTAAGGATCCTGGATTCAAGATAAGTTATAATATTTTACTGCTGCTATAATCATTGATCATGCATGAACAGTGAAGGTGGAGTTTGGATATATATTGACTTGTCTTACCTTGGTAGTGAATGCATGAGGTTATGTGATAACTTAGTTAATAAATAAAAACAAAAGATTAATTAATGGGATTCCAGAACGGATCAAAATCATGGAGAAAATACCATCTCAACTTCATTTAGGACAACCAGATTTTACATAGTCCAATATTATGATATTTCATAAATTTGCAATGTAGAATTAAATTGAATCAACTTTGTATAGATGTTGTGGTTGGTAATGTTTATTATTGTTAAACAAATTATACTGGAATTTAGCCATCAGTGTGAGAACACTGGTGGAATGTTTTGCAACTGGATAACTATAGGCTTGATCATTTTCTACAAAAAAAAAACTAAGTAAGTATTCTGCTATACTAATCTATAGCTTCTAAAATCTTTCGTAATTATTAGTATATCTCTAGATTAAGATAGACATATCACAACAATGGATAATAGGAAAAGTTCTCAAATTATTGATGACATGACATTAATTTTTATATAGTCTATTTATAAAATAAAATGTAGATATTTTCCAAGAGAAAGCTAAGGCAGAGATCAGGGTGGAAATGTCAATATAGATTACATACCAATCTTTTACTTAAAAAAAATGAAATCCTTGCTCATCATTATATTTAGTTAAATACTTTTGGGGATTCGAAAGCAACAAAATACATAGACACATTAGCTAGATAACATAAAAATATTGGACTTCCTAGACTTTACTAGATTCTCAAATTGAGTTGGAAAGTATAATACTTGGGTGTTCTCAATTCATGTAAAAATATGGAAACAGTATACAGATAATTATTTTTCGGGTAAGTAACATCTTAAGTTTAATCGAATTAGCAGAGAAGCATGACGTCAATTTGAAGAGAAATTATGCAAAATCGAGTTGCTAGTTTCTTAGGGTGCCACTGAACCTATTAGAAGAGTTGCATTTATTCGAGGGATCTTCAAGTGGTTTTGGGTCTATCTCACTTCATAAGGATTTCTTTTCTGTATATGAAGATCATCATTCCATTAAATACTATCAAAATTTTGCAGGTCTCGATTTTATTTTATTATGCTTATATCATTATCTTGTAATAGGAGATCTAGTGTATTTTACCACATCAATAGTCTGTCACCAATGCCCTAGAGCGTATTGATACTTTAGGAGCTTAGTATATGAATGTCAAGGAAGATTGAGCAATGCTAATACATACCCAATAGAGTTCTGTATGTAAGGAATAATCATAAAGAAGTATAAAGCAAGTCAAGGGAGATGCGGAATGATATGTATATGCATGCAGATCATAGTCGGAACAACCAATATACGTTGCAGAAGGCTTTACAATCATCTTAAATAGAAATCCCCAATTAATTGACTCTTGAATACAAGTTTCTATACGTCATTAAAGATAAATCATGTCAAATGCCTAGATCTGTAAGTCATCTATAGGAGAGACATAAGAAGGTTTTAGAAATCAAGGCATGGGGGAAAATGTTGAATCAATGATGACCGATAATCAATAATGCCGGTCATGGTGACTTTTACACTTGACCGTGCGAGGGCGCGGTGACCCTCAACTGGGCGGGAGAATAGGAAGCCCATCATGGGCAGCGGCCGCCAAGTGCGCGGGTCTAGGATCCCAGTCTCTTACACGGTTTTTATGCGAGCTCGCAGTGTTTTTGCACCTCGTTGGGATCCCGACTTTAGACCGGTTCCGCTGACCCTGTCTTTTAAGATACCCAGGCGGGGGATCCTTGGTTTTCAGTTTTACGTACGAGCTCGGTTGCCCGTTACCGGTCGGGCTGTTTTTCTAGAGTGACTTTTCCGGGAAGTCCCTCTCACCCGTCTCAGTGGCGTAGTTTGGGAGTAGACCTATCCCTCTATTGGACCGTCCTTCCAATTAGGGGGCGAGACGGAAGAGCCCTTTTGTTGGCTTCTTCACCGCTTGAGTTTTTCTTTCGCCAACAGACTTGGCGATTCTACATCCAGATCATCCATATCTATATCTACATCATCTAGAGTTACATTGAGACTGTTGTACTGAGGTTTGAAGGGATTGATTCTACATCCAGATCATCCATCTCTATATCTACATCATCTAGAGTTACAACTGAGACAGTTACACTTGAGGCTTTAAGGGATTACAATTAAATTGAGTAAATGGAAAAGACTCTAATCCAATTCGAAATCTTATTAAGCTAGTGGACGTGTTGGGAACTTAGTTAGGATGCATTATACTACACCGCATGCCTACGGAGGCACCCCAACCCTAAGACTTTCCCCAAGTCTTAGAGTCATAGTGTGAGGTTTTACAAGAACCAAGACCACAGACTATCCACTAGACTTAAGAATTTAATAAATCATTATATCTTCTCATCTCATCTTTCCCATCATCAAAATTCACAAATATGATCTCTAAGTAATATGAGAATAAAATATACGTACTTATGATCAATGAGTTACCGTAGACATATGCTTATGTGGGAAATGTGGGGATAAGGGCTGATCATGAGATGTTCTTACTAAAAAATTTAGAAACCTTTTACATTTGCAAGTAGAATTAAATTTTTAAAATTGAGTTGCTCATGCCTCTCTACTTGCTTTCTTTTGTAAATAATAAATGCCTGTTATTTTTATATAAACTTATGGGAAGTACCAGCACCCGCTGACGCCTTTTCTTCCTTGCACGCATGGCAGGCAAGGAGCCTTTAGCACAGTAGCGGGTTAATGATTTCAGGAGATAAATTTTATACCCAATGGTATGGTTTATTTTGTGCCAATTTTTGTTCAATTTATATTGTATTATGTTTCTTTCTCTTCAGTCAGATTTTTGGGATATACTGTATGTACTGTCAGACTTTGTACATGTGAAATATATGGAAGTTAATGAAATAAGATTTTGGTGACAATTGTTCTAATAACTTGTGGTTATGATTGTGAATGTCATGTGGAAAATTATCCGCGCGAAAAATTTCCCTGTTTTTCTGTCACTTAATGCGATCTCATGTAAATGAATTATTGCGAGATGCGCGTAAACGGGTACCCGGATCCTCGGGGGATCACATTTGGTATCAGAGCAGTGGTACCCCGATACACACATTCGTAGTATTTTAATTCCGATCGCATTAAGTTCTCGGATAGGGGCAATCTTCCGATCCTGTGTCCGAGAAGGAAAATATGACATTCGAATTCAATTACCATAGATGTCACCAATTTCATTAATTTTCATATTAAATCCCAAGAAGAGAAAAGCATATATCATATTATCTGCAAACCATCGATTTTATGACTAATAAATGGTTCTCATGCAGAGTCATGTCATCCCGACCAGACCAGGAGATGACTAGCACACATACAGACTACTCTTATCGACCTTTACATGTTCTATTTGATTCTGGAGCGACACACACTTTCCTTGATTCGAGGCGACTAGCTTCTTTAGGTAGATTCGGAGAAACTCTCTCTTCTCCATATCACATGGCACCTACTGAGTTGAGAAAACTGAAGGTGCAGTTACAGGAGTTACTTGATTTGAGATTTGTGAGACCGAGCACTTCACCTTAGGGTGCTCCGGTTCTATTTGTCAAGAAGAAGGATAGATCCATGAGGTTATGTATTGACTACAGGCAACTGAACAAGAGAACGGTGAAGAACCGTTATCCTTTGCCACGTATCGACGATTTGTTTGACCAGCTCCAGAGATCTTCGGTTTTCTCGAAGATCGATCTTCGCTCAGGCTACCATCAGCTGAGGATTCGCGAATCGGATATTCCGAAGACAGCCTTCAGGACTCGCTATGGACACTACGAGTTTGTGGTGATGCCGTTTGGGCTCACCAATGCACCTGCGGCTTTCATGGATATGATGAACCGTATCTTCCGTCCATACTTGGACAAGTTTGTAGTGGTATTCATCGATGATGTGCTCATCTACTCACGGAATGAATGGGATCATGCGAATGATCTACGGATTGTCTTAGATACATTGCGGGAGCACAAGTTATATAACAAATTGAGCTAATGTGAGTTCTGGTTATCCCAGGTCTCATTTCTCAGACATGTCATTCTGGAGCAGGTATCGCAGTTGATCCTGCGAAGATTGAAGCAGTTAGGTCTTGGGAGCAACCCACGACAGTTACACAGATTCGGATCTTCTTCGTGCTAGCGGGTTATTACAGACGCTTTGTCAACGGATTTTCACGCATCGTTCGTCCTCTCACACGATTGACGCAGAAGGGAGTTCCATTCATTTGGGACGATTCATGTGAGTAGGTCTTCAGTACACTGAAGGAGAGATTGACTACGACACCTATTCTTGCTCTTCCTTCGGGCACTCAGGACTATGCGGTATACACAGATGCATCTGGAGAAGGTCTAGGAGCAGTGTTGATGCAGAGAGGACAGGTGATTGCTTATGCATCACGACAATTGAGGTCGCATGAGCGAAACTACCCCACACACGATTTGGAATTGGCGGCAGTAGTCTTCGCTCTGAAGATTTGGCGCCACTATCTTTATGGGGTGAATTTCGAGATTTTTACTGATTATAAGAGCCTGAAGTACATCTTTAATCAGAAGGAGTTGAACATGAGACAACGCAGATGGCTCGAGCTACTGAAGGATTATGATTGCGCGATCTCTTACCATCCCGGTAAGGGAAACGTGGTAGCTGATGCACTTAGCAGGAGAGCGCATGCTGATGGTACGGCGAACTGGCTATTTACATGGGATACGCTTGCCGCTTTGACCGATTGGCATCCTCAGGAGAGCGCATCCATTTCTACCGCCGTACCTCCACGATACAGTAGTCTTTGGGATCGTATTGTAGAAGGCCAGAAAATCGATCCTTGGATTCATGATAGATACATGCGCGCTGTCAAGGACGAAGTTGATGATTTTGTCGTAGCAGAGTCTACTTTATGGAAGGCAGGACGGGTCGTTGTACCCAATGACGAGCAGCTGCGCAGAGACATTCTCGATAAGACACACAATTCACGGTTATCTATCCATCCAGGCAGTACGAAGATGTACCGTGATCTGCGTCGACATTTCTGGTAGGATGGAATGAAGCGCGATGTGGCGCAACATGTCAATAGATGCATGACCTGTCAAATGGTCAAGGCCGAGCACAGGAGACAACCAGGATTACTGCAATCTCTCCCCATTCCCAAGTGGAAGTGGGAGAGCATTTCTATGGATTTTGTCACAGGTTTGCCGAAAACGCCAGGTGGTCATGATTCCATTTGGGTCGTTGTTAATAGGTTGACCAAGTCAGTCCATTTCATACCTGTCAACACGACTTACACTCCGTCCAGGTTGGCCAAGCTCTATGTGCAGAACATTATCAGGCTGCATGGTATACCACGAGAGGTGGTGTCTGACAGGGATTCGAGATTTACATCTCATTATTGGCATCAGTTCATGTCAGCACTACAGACAGAGCTGAAGATGAGTTCTGCTTATCATCTACAGACAGACGGGCAGAGTGAGCGCACCATTCAGACGCTTGAGGATCTACTTCGCGCATGCACTTTAGAGTGGAAAGGGTCCTGGAAGGACCATCTGCCGTTAGTAGAATTCACGTACAACAACAGCTATCACTCCAGTATTGGTATGGCACCATTCGAAGCCCTATACGGGCGGAGATGTCTTACACCTCTCAGTTGGCGGGAGGTAGGTGACCATGCTCTCTACTCCGTAAATCTCTTGGAGGAGACTGCGAGAGCTGTTGCTCTTGTGAGACGGAGGCTTCTGACGGCACAAAGCCGCCAGAAGAGCTATGTAGACCGTCGGAGAAGAGATTTGGAGTTCCAGGTGGGAGATTGGGTATTTCTTCGTGTATCTCCCATGAAGGGAGTATAGAGATTTGGTGTTCGTGGCAAGTTGGCGCCACGATATGTTGGACCGTTCGAGATTCTTGCTCAAGTGGGGAAAGTTGCCTACCGAGTAGCCCTTCCTCCACATCTTTCAGCTATCCATGATGTCTTCCACGTATCCAACCTGAGGAAGTATGTGCACGACCCTCGACACGACATCAGCTACGAGAATCTTGACGTGGAGCATGATCTGACTTATGAGGAGAAGCCAATCCAGATACTTGATCATGCTGTGAAGAAGCTTCGCAGCAAAGAGATCCCGTTAGTCAAGGTTTTGTGGCACCGACACGACGTCGAAGAAGCGATGTGGGAGACCGAAGCCGACATGCGGGCACGATACCCGCAGCTTTTCTGATGTAAGCATCAAAACAAGCTTTTGTAATTAAATACATGATTAATATATGGCTTGTTTTCTCTTTGAGGTTTTTATGGGTTTAAAACCCTTTGAGGTTTTTATGGTCACATAAAATTCAAACAAGACACCTAATAGCCTTGACTCGAGTCTCGAGGACGAGACTCCCTTTGAGGTTTTTATATTGAAGAATCCCGCATTGAAGCCATCTGGCCTCGGGGCCATAGAAGAATGTATACTCTTAAAGCGTGGCCCAAATTTCTTTCTCACAGAAGGGGCTAGACAACCATTGGTTGGCTATCGATGTAAGGACAAACTTAGGCTCTACCGGCCTATCTCTCTCCACAAAGGTGTCATTCAGCGACAAGAGCCTAGAGATGTAAGACACGGCTTCCTCAACCACTCTCGCATGCGTATCAACGATGTTACCCATCTCATCCAGTAATAGAGGGATGAAGTTCCTAGTTCTTCGGGCACAAGCCTCTAAATGGAAAAACTTGGTGTTCCTGTCTCCCAGCTTGAGCCAATTAATTTTGCTTTTCTGCCTCCACATCGGTTCTTCATCCATATCGAGCTTGAGCGAGTAGTCTTTTGCATCCTTTTCATGTTGTGCAAGGTAATGGTTAAGAGGGCTATCAACAAGGGCCAGATTGAGCTTTTTTAATATCACCTCTATGTAATTCTTGTCCTGTCGAACATCCCCATGCTTTTTAGCCCAACATTTCAGTGCGTTTTTTACTTCTCGCAGCTTCTGTTGGAACCGAGCCACCGTGTTCCCAAGCACCGGGGATTCCCATGCACTCAAGACCATTTCATCATAACCCTCCCACGCCGCCCAATAGTCAAAGTATCGGAAGGGCCTCCGCTGAACAGGCTGCTCCCCGAGTGCCACATACATAGAGATGATCCGATTGCGTAGAGTGGGAATATTTCAATTTTAATAGAGGGAGTGCAGTTCTCCATGCTTCATTCACTAAAGCTCTATCTAGACGAGCCACAATTTTGCCTGTCTCAATAATCGAATTGGTCCAAGTCCAAGGATTCCCGGTGGTTTGCAGGTCCTCCAGCCCAGCTCTGTCGATACATTTGTTAAAGTCCTGCAACGCTGCTGCAATAGGAGGGCACCCTCCCCTTTTCTCATTGTAAAATCTCACCACATTAAAGTTTCCCATTATGAGCCATGGAGCAATTGCATTGCTGCTAAAGTTGAGAAGCTCGTTCCAGAGCCTTTGCCTTAAGGAAATCGAGTTATGACATAGACAATGGATAGCAGGATGTCCAACCCTCCCGTATTATGGCACCTGAGTGTGAGCATTTGATCAGAGATAGAGATCATGGTACAGTTCCAGCAGGTCGTATTCCAGAGCACGAGGATTTGGCCCAAGGCCGTGACGTTGTGTAGGAATGCCCATCCGTGTGGGACAAACTTCGAAAAAATGGGCCAGTTATCCGCCCTTATCTTAGCCTCCACCAACCCAATATACCAATAATTAAAATAATAAATTAATAAAAAGGCCACCCTACCAATATAAGCCCCCAACCGCATTAGAACATTTCATCCTAAAACACCCTCACGCTCCTTTTCTGTGCTCACATTCTTTTTTTATTATTCCTGTTTTGCCCCTCAATGGATGACTGCCTTCTCCTCCTTCCCCCTCCTTCTCGACCACTCACGACCACGACGACGATGCCCTCGACGACGACTCCTTGTCGGACCTCAAGCGCATCTAGACCGATCTTGACGACGTCCTCGATCTTCTTGATGGCTCTGACGACCGCAACCCTGATGACGCCGCGGACCTCGCCTCTATCATGTGCAACCTTCTGGAAGAGATAGCTCTCTCCTCCCCTATGTCGGCGATTTCCGAGGTCCCACTTGAAGACCTTGGCCAACCTGAGTCGGGTTTCCTTCTGGAGGCCTCTGACGACGAGCTCGGCCTCCCTCAGACGTCGGAGGAAGTCGCCAGGGCTCTGAAGGTTGATGGGTTCGGCCAGATCTGGGGTTTCGAGGATGAGATCCCCAATTGTTATGGTAGGACCGAGTTTTGTTTTGCGACGAACGAAGAGGTGGTGGTGTTTGATGGTGGTTTTCGACGAGTTCAGTGATGATGAATACATTATAAATAGTTCAATATAAAATAAAACACATACTATAAACATAAAATAAAAATAATTTTGAATACATAAAGTGTTATATATCATATTAAATCAGTTTTAAAAATATAATCATTTTCTATTTTTAATAAACAAAAAACATCGATAAAAAATGCTTTTGACTTTAACAATCATAAAAAAGTTAAAAATATATAATAAAGAATAAAAATACAAAATAAAAATCGTTAAAATTCAAATATTATTCGAAAGTTGCAAAAATAGTATTCAACTATGTTATACTTTATATATGCTTAAATTAAATTCCTTGCATACTCTAATATTTTCCTAAATATATAAAACAAATTTATCTGCAGCGAAGTGCATAATTTTCTTAATTATAATAAAATTGAGAAAGACTACCTACTTGCTATGGCCTGCTGACATGAAAGTTGCTCTTAGAGGGCTCCTACTAACAAAATGTATGATCAAAATGTATATAAAAGAAAATGATTATTGGACATCAAGTTTTTTTACTACTAACAAAATATATTATCAATGTATATAAAAAATTGATTATTGGACATCAAATTCTTTTTACCCATTCACCGCCCCTCTCTACCCTCTCACTGTAGGATGATGTTGTGATAAGCTCCCCCAAGTGAGTCCACGACTTCCTATCCACTCTCTGCCCCGCTCCACTTCTTCCCTCCCTTCTCTCCTCTTCTCTTTCCGTCGTGTTTCTCAAACCATGGTTTGCCGAGGATTTCACAAAAAAAGAGGCTTTGCGTGTGGAAACAAGCAAAGCACTGTCGGCCTCTTCAGGCAACCAGAGCGACATTCCAAGAAAGACTAATCATATAAAGCCAGCATCCTACTATATGATGGTCACTTCGGAAGAAGAAACTAAAGTTCACCCTATCGACTCGCGTAAAAAAGCCGGGTTGGAAACCACGTCGTTGTGTAAATATGGTAAAACTCCTGCTCCCCTTCCGGTTCTCCTAAAAAATGTGATAAGGGATATTTCCGATCCAGAAATAATATCTACTCTGGACTCCCCATATGGGGAGCTAAACTTGCAGGGGGTTATTTAACCAGTTCTGAGTGGACCGTGTATTGGCACTTGCAAATCCCGTGTTTTTAAAAAGGGCTCTACCTCAACAAATTTGTGCCTTCCACAAGGTCAGGAGGCAACCATCACTTGCCAAATCCACAATGCAAGTTTTTCTTCTTGCTGGGTAAACTTTGATAATAAATCAATCCCAGCTTCTGCTCCGCGAAGACAATGGTATAAAACCAAGCTTGTCAACTTATGGAAAGGCAAAGTTATCGCTCCCTTGATTGAGTTTATCAACGATTCCTAGTCTCCTCATGAGATTGAGAGGTTGCCTCTCTTGAGCATGCCCTCGAAGCTCATTTGGAAACTTGATCTGGATCTGATCGCCGATATTAACCATGAGTCCATATCAAAAAAATCAGGCGATCGACATTCGTGTCTACATGGCCAACAAACCATTATCATTGGGCCAAAGCTGATTCAATTTTAACATGCCCCAGCACCTACCTTGCCCAAGCCAGGTAGATTCAAAAAAGCTTAAACGAAAGAGTCCTCACTGCCGTTTCAAATTCAAAATAGATCTGTAATGGAAGTTCTGCGTCCATTTCCATCTCTTGTAAATAAATGGCAAAGCCTTCTCCCACTATAAGTAGGGTCGGCTACATGGATCCTTGCTCAAATCCATGTTCAAAGATTCGGCTATAGATGGGTTTTACAACCATGGGTGTAGCTCACTTCAAGTGCACAATAGATGTGGGAAATATAAACTAGAGGCGGGTTTTCTCTTCTAAAAAAAGTTGATATCTTCACAATATATTTGTCCACCGTGTAATTTGAGTTAAATGTAAGCAAGTTGGACATCCTTTACATGTTCTAACTTAAGGGGGAGTGCTGATTGTATTATTACTAGATGTGGGTAAATGGATCTTCGGGGTACCATTTCCCACACCTATATATTGCAATCATCCCCTTCTGTTTATTGTCCATTCTAGTCAAGCGTAACCTAATATTGTGTGTGATTGAATCGGATTCGTATATCATAGTGGTTTTCTCTCTCTCCTGAGAGTTTTCCATGTAAATCGTAGCTATTGTAATGATTATTCTTCATGCAAGATACATGTATAAGAGATACACATGGAATCTTATGTAGCAATACAATATTTTTAAATTAATAAAAATGGAACTGAATATAGCACTACAATATTTTTATTCATATGCATCAAAAAAGACCTACTATCATGGAAGTTTTAGGGTTGCCATTGCAGAAAGAATAGTAATGGAATCCATTTTTGCTTGTAATCTTATCGAGGACTTGCACCTACAGATTCTCTTGTATTCCTTGCAGTGTCTTGTTCATCACTCCCTCAAAAGAAACTAACTCTTAAAAGAAAGAAACATGATTATTATCTCATAACAGAAAACACGTAGCAATAGTCTAGTAACACCTGAATGATATTTGGTAGATGGCATTGAAATTAACACAGATATCTTTACAAAGAAACAGACTCAAAGAAACTTACGTGCAGTAATGTTCAGATCAATTAATCCACGACTCAGTGAATCTGCCCATATTCCTGACTTCACTTGAAAGGACTCCTTTTGTGGCCTCGAGGAGATCATTGATGAGGTTTGGCTGCCGATGCTGTCAATGTCTTTTCTCTCTCGATCTTGTGTAGACTCAGTATTCATAGATCCAGTGTGAGACGTGAAGGCACCAAAGTCAGAATCATCAAACATGTTCAGAGGTACTGCAGAAAAAGGATCAAAGCTACTGGATTTTGTAGTCTCAGATTGGGGAGGCACTGTAGCAGGAGCAGAGGTTAATGGGATTGTGGCAAAAGGATCAAAATCGCCGGAATTTGTAGATCTGGATTTGACAGGTTTAATTGCAGTGGATGGTGGCGGATCCGGTAAGTCAAAGAGATTAGTTTTAGAAGGAACTGATGCAACTGGTGCAGATTGATGAGCAAACAGGTCCACTTCCTGTCAGTAGAACTACTTCAGAATTGTAGAAGTTGAGAAATAGTATGTTCTCAAAAACAGTCTGTTAATTAGAGATACGATACCAACCTCAACCCTGACAATAAGTGAGTTGTAATGATTGTTGTGTATATGTACGACATTTGCTTTCTAAAACATTAAAAAACAAGCAGATCCAGATATGCACAGGAATCACCTTCACTTCAGTAGATGGTGGGGCAGAAACAAAAGTTGCATCAGCAAATAGATCTGTTTCCACTGTGGGAGTAGTTGCTGATGTAGTTGCAAAAGCTGGAGCAGGCTCATCCACGAGGTCAATAAATAAATTATCTGCGAAAAGATCAACTTTTTCGGGATTTCCACTAACAGGACCTGATGGTTTAGTTTACATACAAAAAAACAATTCAATTAGAAGGAAAATCATCAATTTACTGTCTGCACAAAAGACAATATAACAAAACCAAAATGAATCACATAGTTGGATGGTAAAGAGGCCTTTCAGCGAGATTAATATAATAGTTACACTCATCAAAACTATACCACTTACAGCTCCAAGCGTTTGATAATAATAATAATGTTGTAAACATATCACCAAGAGAAAAGGAGAGGTATTAAAAGTGGTTTTGTTAACAAATCAAGAAAAACGGGTGTTTCTTGTTTGAAAGGGAGTCACGGGCCATCTAAAACCCTTAAAGATTGCTAGAACTGATTGTCAATTTCCCCGAAAAGTGGCATAACGTAGCAAAACATCACAACATTTACGTGAGAAAAGATTAATTAACAACTACTATATTCATTGAATTGTCAGCATAAATGCCTAGGATAGACACGGTGGTAGACACGAATGTAGCAACAACAACAACAAAGCCTTTTCCCACAATTAAGTAGGGTCGACTATATGGATTCTTCGCTTCCATTCAGATCTATCTTGGGTCAATCTCGAGCTTATTTCCAAAAAACTAAGATCCCTTCGTATAGTCTCTTTCCAACACTTCTTGGGTCATCCTTGCCCTCTCTTAGCAGGCTCAACATCCCAACACTCACATCCCCTAACTAGTGCATCAGCTGATCTTCTTTGCAAATGATCAAACCATCTTAAGCGGTTTTCTTGCATCTTATCCTCGATTGGAGCTATACCAACTTTCTTTCTGATTGCATCATTATGAATCTGATCTTTACGTGTGTGTCTACACATCCACCTTAGCATTTCCGGACATGAAATGTAAAGAAGAATAAAATGCATATTGTTAGTATTTGATCCCCCATCACTTTGGACACATGCATTTTTTCTATCTTTTGTGTTCACCCTAACCCTGGCCTCTATATAAATAGCGCCAAGGCTTTGATTTCAATATATCATGTTGATATATTTGTATCTCTTTATATTTATTTCTTATTTCTATTTCTTTCATGTACCTCTTATGTAATTAACCCATGGCTTTTCTCCTACATAAGAAAGCCCTAGGGTCTCTTCATTGACATGAAATTTCCATTCTTCCAACATGGTAGCGGAGCAACGGTCCTAGACCGAGGTTCCCGTATCTCAAAACCCTGACCATGTCCGTTGTCCCCCCCTCCTGTCACCATCGGCAGCCGCTGGTTGCCGCCTACCCCTCCAACCGACCGCCAGCACTGTCGCAGGTCGCCATCAGCCTCTCACCAGGTCGTCGCCTGCAATGTAACGGCCTGCCAACTGCCTATAGCAGCCTTGTAGGATGTTTGTTGATCAGTTGTAGCCCCTCTTGCGGATTGTAGGCCCCACAGCTCTTGCGGATTGTAGTCTTCTTCTTGCCGTTGCAGTACACAGTCCGATTTCGACCAGAAATTGTAATTACAAACATCTAAGTCAAGTTTTCCGGCTCTATACTACAACAAGGGTTGAAGAGGATGATTGTACGAGTCTACCAAGGCCCTAAATGTCGGTTTCGGTCACCATTTCGGTATCGACCAAAACATAATTTCGGTGGAATTTCGACCAGAATTTTGGTCATTTTTTTGTACTAGGACCACCATATTTCGGTCATTTCGGTCGAATTTTGATTTCGATTGGATATCAATATTCGACAGAAACTCGACCGAATTTCGCTGAAATTTGAGGCCATGGAGTCTACACGTACAACTGTTCCTTCATATGTGCGTGTAGACGTACTCAGAGTGTCTACATCCCAGTTTTGTTCCGAATTTGTCATTTTTCCATCATGACAAAGAACAAGGGTGACATATTTTCGTCATCCGTTGGCTTCAAGGGCCCAGCTCCCATCGTGAAGATGGATGGGACCAACTATGAGTTGTGGTACATGCAGTTTCATACTCTTATGCAGTGCCATAACAAAGAACACATTTTGACTGATTCTGAGCCGACAGACAAGACTGGGGCTAATGCTTCATGGAAGCAAGATGATGCCTATGCACAGATTTGGATCTCCGGGACGCTTACCACAGAGATTGCCCATGTCATCGTCAATCAACCCACAACCAAGGCTATGTGGGATATCCTAGCTGCCACATATGCGCAAGACAAGAACGAGAGCAAAATCCTCCAGTTGCACTTTGATACATTCTCGACCAAGCAGAATGGTCGGCCTCTTCATGCCCGCTTCTCGCATCTCCAAGGCATGTTTGAGCATTTTCATAACCTAATGTTCATTACTACCAGCACCGAGCAGCAACATGCATACTGGAGTGCAACTATGACAGGAGTATTCTTGCCATCCCTTGACTATGAGTATGATGCAACACGTACTCAACTGCTTACTGGAGAGACGATACCACCAATGGATGAGGTCTACAAGAGGCTGAGCAGAATCACTACTTCCTCTCCTACCATGGCCCAAACCCCCTTTACAATGGCAGTTTCTCGTGGCAAAGGGGGTACTTCAGAGCTTCACGGACGAGGACCCCGTGGTCGAGGAGGAGGACGTCAACGTGGCACATGCTTACACTGCCAACGTCCAGGTCATTCGGAGGAGACATGTTATCTGAAGCACGGTTATCATGCATTTTCCTGTGTAGCTGGGCAGACAGAGACTACTACGACTCCTGCTCATGATGCGCGGTTTGATGATATTGTCTCCAGATTGAGAGAGATGATGACTACACCATCTGCCCCAGCCGCAAGATCTCCAGATGTTGCGGGTGCGGCCAGAGCTTTTACGAGTTTGTCAGGTATTGCCTATGCACTTACCAGTTGTAGTAGTTAAGATTTGACTGACTGGATCATGGACTCTGGAGCATCTCATCATATGTGTGGAGATCGAGCTCCGTTTAGTTCTTACAAATCTATCCCACCTGGTAGATCAGTAGTGATTGCAAATGGGGTTCATCTACCCAATGATGGTCAGGGGGACATTGTCCTAGACCCCTCGATGCACCGGTAGAATGTCTTAAATGCTCATGCATTTTATATGAATCTTTTGTCTATTAGTCATATTACAAAAGATCTACACTGTCGTGTCATATTTAACCCATCTTCTCTTGTGTTTCAGGACATACTCACGAGGGTGATTGGACGAGGTCGTGAGCAAAGAGGACTTTACAGTTTGGTCCAACCTCCTTGTGCTAGCATTGCTACCATTACATCTAGTTCAGTTTCTCCTTTCATATGGCATCTTCTCTTTGGTCACCTCCCTTTGGAGAAGCTGTATTCTGCCTCTGATTTCTACACGTACCACCTTGGAGTGTGAAGCATGTCAGCTTGGGAAGCACCATCGTTCTTCTTTTTCGAGTCGTTAGAGTCGTCACAAAAGTCAATCATTTGAGTTGTTTCATTTTGACATTTGGGGTCCTAGTCGTGTTCCCGATCATCAGGGACATCAGTTCTATATGGCACGGTTTCAGACTTCATGAAATATCAGTAAAATGTTGCCGAAATTTCGATTTCGATAGGGGACCGAAATCTCGAGCAAAATATCGATATAGAGGCCTTCATTCACAAATGTTGCTTGATTCAGGCGAAACAAGATCGAAATTTACCAAAATTTTGTCAAAATTTCAATGAAATTTTATTTCGACATGGTGTCAATACGATATCCGATATCGAAATTTAAAAAGCTTGCTATATGGTCGATGTGGATGACTTTTCTACATTATCTTGAGTTTTCTTATCGAAGAGTAAGCATAGATTTAAATTTCGCGAAATTTCAACGAAATTTCGATTTCGAGAGGTCATGGGTATCGAAACTCCTATATATATATATATATATCGATTTCCGATATTTCGACCGAAAGTTCGGTGATATTTCGACATTTCGACCCATTTCGGTTGAAATTCATGGATTTCAGTACAAAATTTCTTGGATTTCGACCGAAATTTCGGTGATATTTCGACATATCAACCCATTTCGATTGAAATTCATGGATACATGGTATGGTGCGACAAGCAGGTACATACATCGATTATTCAACTTGGGGAGCTTCCTCCCTTTGGGTTTAAGCAATGGAAATGAAAAAACGCTATATCTTCTATATATTTGATATAGCTTGTTCCTTTCATTCGTTTGTCATTTACCTTAGTAAATAGATGCATCTTTAATGTAAGTATGTAATTAATTATGCAATTCATTCAAATTTTGTCTGTGATGGTTATTTTTATGAACAAAACATTGTTAAACTAATCATTATCTACATTTTAGAATAAAAAATTCTCATCTATTTTTATGAACAAAAGACGTCTTTCAAGTGTTGTTAACTTAGTTATTTTGATTTCCATTTCCAGAATCTATCAGTCAACTCAACAATATGTCTGTTATGACTGATATGGTGTGATATAAGGCGCACAGATGAGAGATGTGTGTGATATAAGTATGCATTTGTAAGTTGTTTTAAGATCTTGGATTGGATGATATTAATTTCCAGTATATATCAGTCAAGAATCAACATTAACATCGATTTGACCGATATGACCGATATGTGCAATATAAGGGGCAAATATAAGCAATATGTGTGATATAACTGTGTATTTATAAGCTATTTATTGTTGTAATAACACGGAAAATTTTAATTTGCAAAAAAATCATTGAAAAATGGATTTTTTGAGTCGTATTCGACATTTCCACCCAAACGGTCGAAATTTCCTCGAAATTTCGGTTTTGGAGGGGACTGAAACGAAATCGAAATCGAGATTTCAAACCTTGAGAATAAGTCAGAAGCTGATCATGTTACTAAAATCGTTTCTTATTGAGATTAAGAATATTTTTCTGCTAATGTGAAGTTTATTCGCACTGACAATGCCTTGGAATTCTCCACTTTACAGCTGTATGACTTTCTCAGGTCTCCTGATATTGTTCACAAGAATTCTTGTGCTTACACTTCGCAACAAAAATGGTATTGTTGAATGCAACTGTAGAAATAGCTTTGACTCTTTATAATTGTTTTCTTATTTCTCTTTTTTATGTAGACGTTTATGTAATTTACCCTCAAGGCCTCTCCCTATATAAGAGAGCCTAGGGTTATTATATGAATCATAACAATGACTCCCTTCTTCTAACATGGTATCAGAGCCAACCTAGGGCTCCATACCCGTCGCCTCTCCCTTCCCCACCCGCCGCCCCTTTCTCCTACTCTCGTCGAAGCCATCTTGGGCTCCCATCGGCTGCAAGCAGCCCTCGCCAACACCCAGCCAGGGGCCTCCAGCGGCCTCTGCCGCCTCCAGCGGTCTCCGCTGCTCCTCCCGAGCAGCCCCGTGCCGCCGCCAATCACCCACCGGCGGCCACTTGCCTCCAGCGGCCCCCTGCCGCCCCCTGCGAGCGGTCCCAGCCGCTATCCAACGGGCCCCAACCCCTCCTAGCGGCCCTTCAACGCCGCCACTAATTCCAGCGACGCTCCAACAGCAGCCGTAGGCCCTCTCCTGGCCTATATCAGTCCGTAGCCGGTGTTCTCGAGGCGATCTAGGGCTGTAAGCTTCATTCGAGGCGTGCCCTACACTTCCTTTCCGTCGGATTTATGGATTTGAGTGCGTAAAGGTCTACACACGTACTCAAATCCAATGCAGTTAGTGTAGACATTCATCAACGTGTCAGTTATTCCTTCGTCTTCCTCCAGAGGCATTATGTCAGAATCGAAAGTCGATTTGCCCTCCACCGGCGCATTCAAAGGTCCAGCGCCAATAGTGAAGATGGACGGGTCTAACTATGAGCTATGGGCTATGCAGTTCATGAGTCTCATGAAATCAAATGGTAAGAAACACATTCTTACCGAAGATGAGCCTGCAAAGAAGACGGGGATCTATGCCTCATGGGAGGCGGATGACGCTTATGCGAAAGTCTGGCTGTCCGGTACATTGACGATGGAGATAGCTAACGATGTCCTCCATCAGCCCACTGCTAAGGCAATGTGGGATATCCTTGCTGCTACATATTCGCAGGTGCGGAACGAGACAAAGGTGTTGTAGCTTCAACATGACATTTTTACGATGAAGCAGGCCGACCGACCTCTCAATTCTCTATATACATCCCTGAGAGGGATGTTCGAGAAGCTCTACAGTACCATTCCTCTGACAGCTACTCCGGAGCATCAGAAGACGTTTCGGAACGCCACCATGGTGGGTGTTCTGCTCGCAGCTCTTGATCCTGAGTATGATGCTGCAAGGTCACAGATTCTAGCAGATGCAGTAATTCCTCCAGTGGAGGATGTCTACAGAAGGCTCAGTCGCATTCCAGTTTCCTCCAGCTCCTCTACTCCACCTCCATCTGCGATGGCAGCTTCGCGTGGGAGAGGTGGACCGCCTTCTGGACGTGGTCGTGGACGTGGCCGTGGACCTCAAGGTAGAGGTCGCTTCAGTCAGATGTGCTCGTTTTGTCACAGAACCGGACACTCAGAGGAGACATGCTATTCAAAGCATGGGTTTCCAGCATCGGCACGAGTTGCAGAGCATTCACAGTCTCCATTACCATCTACTGCAGATCATAGGTTTGACGAGCTTGTGGCCCGTCTACGTGATATAATGCCACATTCTTATGGTGATCCTTCTGGTAGCTCTTCTGACATTGCAGCCACAGCCTCTGCCAGTTCTTCCGCTGCAACAAGTAGCTCAGGTAGTTCATCATCACACTTACATTCACATGATATATCTGACTGGGTTATAGACTCCGGAGCTACACATCATCTTTGTCGAGATAGGGGACGACTACAGGCCTACAGGGATATTCCACCTGGCCGCTCGGTACAGATTGCAGATGGTACCCACTCACCACTTGTTGGACAGGGGGAGGTTTTCTTATCCCCCACTATGCAGCTACAGAATGTGTTACATGCTCCTGCGTTCTCACTGAATTTGCTGTCTATCAGTCAAATTACAAAGGATTTGAATTGTCGTGCTATTTTTGACCCGTCTTCTCTCATTTTTCAGGATATACTGACGGGCAAGGTGATTGGTTGTGGCTCTGAGCAGAATGGTTTATATAGGCTGGTTCGGGATTCCTACGCTGGCATCTCCTCTCACTCCGCTGGACCAGTCTCTCCTTACATCTGGCATCTTCGATTTGGTCACCTTCCGATCCAGAAAATACGCCATCTTCTGCCCCAGATCTCTCCAAGTTCGTCGTTTCGCTGTGAAACATGTCAGTTGGGCAAGCATCATAGGTCGAGCTTCCCAGGTCGTCAGAGTCGGAGCACTAGCTCCTCGTTTGAGTTATTACATATAGATATTTGGGGTCCGAGTCGTGTTCCCGATCACCAGGGGCACATGTTTTATCTAGTTGTCGTGGATGATTTTTCTCGTGTTTCTTGGGTATTTCTTTTGGAGAATAAATCTGAGGCAGGCGATGTTATCAAAAATTTGGTTAATGAAGTGCAGAATGTGTTTTCTTCCTCAGTCAAATATGTTCGAACTGACAATGCCCTAGAATTCTGTACACGCTCTCTTTCTCTTTTTCTTTCATCGAAGGGTATCATTCACCAAACCACCTGCGCATATACATCCCAACAAAATGGTGTGGCGGAAAGAAAGCATCGTCACCTATTGGACATTACTCATACACTGTTGATTCAAAGTTGTGCTCCTATTTCCTACTGGGGGGATGCTGTCCTTACTGCATGCTATCTAGTCAACAGAATGCCGTCCTCTGTTCTTGGAGAGAAGATACCTATCTCTCTCATTTTTCCAGACAAGGAGCTCTTCTCTCTGCCGCCACGTGTCTTTGGCGCTGTAGCCTTTGTCCATCGTCTTTCTCCTGGACTTGACAAACTCTCTCCCAGAGCTGTCAAGTGCGTCTTTGTTGGTTACTCCAGAACCCAGAAGGGATACCGATGTTATGATCCTACAACCAACAGGTACTTTGTCAGCGCGGATGTCACCTTCTTCGAGTCAGTCATGTATTTCTCGCCGGCTGGGGACAGAATGGTACCATCCACCACCACTGATGATATTTTTGTTCCATCACCACCTCCTGTGTCAGCTCCTTTGCCAGCACCACCACCACCGCCACCACCACCACCTCCACCTATTCCACAGCAAACCATATCACCGTTTCCTAACCATTATACGCGTTGGTCAGGTCCTGCTCAGACGACAGTACAACCAATTACTACGCCTCAGGTATGTTCAGATGATGTTACTACTGACAGGTCAGGTCCGGTACATATGCAGGATGACTCATTACAGGTGGACCCAGATGATGATCTAGATGTTCCGATTGCTATTCGGAAACAGAGAAGGCAGTGTGCTTCCTATCCATTTTCCTCACAGGTGTCCTTCCACAGACTCACAGGTGATTTTCAGAAGTTTGCCACAGCTTTGTCTTCCGTGGACATACCACGGACATACCAGGAAGCCTTGAAGAGTGAGTGCTGGAGATTAGCTATGGAAGAAGAAATGGGGGCCTTGCAGTCCCGTGGCACATGGTCTTTGGTCCCTGCACCTCCTGATGCATCCATTGTGAGCTGTAAAAGGGTCTTCACCGTCAAATATCATGCAGATGGCACGTTGGATAGGTACAAAGCACGCTTGGTCGCCCGTGGATTTACACAAACATATGGTGTTGACTACATGGATACTTTCTCTCCAGTGGCGCGACACACGACTCTCCGTATTCTCCTGTCTGTTGCAGTGGCTCGTGATTGGAGCATTTCACAGCTTGATGTCAAGAATGCTTTTCTGTACGGGGATTTACAAGAGGAAGTCTACATGCAGCAGCCACCCGGGTTTACTGCTGAGGGGGAGAAGCATATGGTCTGTAGACTTCACAAGGCGATATATGGCCTCAAACAGAGTCCACGAGCATGGTTCCAGAAGCTGTCCAATCTAATTGAGCACCAGGGATTCAAGAGGTCCAATGCTGATCACTCATTGTTTATCCAGAAGTCCTCGGCAGGTACGGTTATCATAATGGTCTATGTGGATGATATTCTTGTTACAGGAGATGATGTTCAGGGCATAGCAAGGGCGAAGGCATTCCTAGGTCGTCAGTTTGTTACAAAGGATCTTGGAACCCTAAGATACTTTCTGGGGTTGGAATTTGCAAGGAATGCACATGGTTTGGTGATGACACAACGGAAGTACATTACAGACTTTCTGGTTGAGACTGGTATGGATGGGTGCAAACCATCAAGCATCCCTATGGACCCCAGCATGAAGTTATATGATAATGATACTGATGAAGTGGATAAGAGGAGATACAGAGAGATGGTGGGAAAGCTCCTCTACATCACTATAACTCGTCCAGACATTGCATTTGCAGTTAACCGGGTGAGTCAGTTTATGGAGCAGCCAAGACAGGTTCACATGGATGCTATACATATGATATTGAGGTATCTGAAGTCTTCTCCAGGCTTAGGGCTACTATTCAGAAAGGGCGCAGACATCCATCTCAGCGTGTGCAGACACAGATTATGCGGGATGTCCCAAGGTAGAAAATCAACCTCAGGGTTTGCAGTTTTTGTTGGAGGCTCTCTGGTGTCTTGGAAAAGCAAGAAACAAACGGTGGTGGCAAGATCCAGTGCGGAATCTGAGTACAGGGCAATGGCCCAAGCCAGCACGGAAATGATGTGGGTTCGCTCTGTATTAGAAGATTTACATATAGCTGTACCTCTACCTATGAAGCTTCAGTGTGACAATCAGGCAGCATTGTTCATAGCCAACAATCCAGCTTTTCATGAGAGGACCAAGCATATTGAAGTTGACTGCCATTACACCAGGGACCTGATCCAGAGAGGATTGATATCCACGGCCCATGTTAGCTCAGGAGATCAAACTGCTGATGTGTTCACCAAGCCATTGCTCAGAGGACCTTTTCAGAGATGTTCATCCAAGCTGAGCATGATCGACATCTATGCTCCACCTTGAGGGGGAGTGTAGAAATAGCTTCGACTCTTTATAATTGTTTTCCTATTTCTCTTTTTTATGTAGACGTTTATGTAATTTACCCTCAAGGCCTCTCCCTATATAAGAGAGCCTAGGGTTATTCTATGAATCATAACAGTGACTCCCTTCTTCTAACAGCAACCACCGTCATCTTGATGTCATGAGGATTCTTTTGATTCAGAGTCGAGCTCCTCATTCATTTTGGGGTGATGCAGTCCTCACTGCATGGTACTTAGTGAATTGCATGCCTTCCACTATCCTTGGAGAAAAGTTTTCTTTCTTGAATGCATTTCCCGAGAAGGACCTATTCCCCCTTACTCCAGGATCTTTGGTTATGTGGTCTTTATTCACAATTTTACTCCTGGTCGTGACAAGCTCTCTCCAAGAGTTGTCAAATGTGTGTTCGTTTCCTATTCTCATACCTAAAAAGGGTATAGGTGTTTTGATTCTGTAGGGAGAAAGTATTATATGAGAGTGAATGTCACATTTTTTTAGTCTACTATGTATTTCTCTCCTACAGGTGATAGGTTGTCTAACTCTGACTCGGGTGAGGATGTCTTTGTTCCACCACCTCCTTTATCTCCATTATCTCCACCTCATGATGTTTCGCAGTCATCTCCACCACCAACCCCTCCACCACCGCCAGCTCCGTCCACATTAACGCAGTTCTTGCAACAACTTTACATTCGCAAGTCCTCTACTCGCCCCTCCGCTCATGCGCCTTCCTCTTCATCCAATACGCCTCAGGTATGTATTGATCACATTGTTTCTACTAATGACACTGGTGAATGATACTCTACAGGAGGAGTTGATACTAGAGAACAGAGAGGCAGATGATATCGATGCACCTATTTCCTTGAGGAAGCCGCGTCGTAATTGTGTCACTTATCGTCTATTTGCTCATGTTTCCTTGGATCATCTCTCAGAGGAGTACAAGAGGTTTGTCGTGGGACTTTCTGTTGTCACTATCCCACGAATATACCAGAAGGTCGTACAGGATAGTAGCCGACGACTTGCAATGATCTAGAAGGGTCTCATTTCCACCTCCCATGTTTCTACTGGAGATTGGACTGCTGATATATTCACCAAATCCCTTGAGCATGATAGGCATATATGCTCCATATATGCTCCATCTTGAGGGGGAGCATTGAGATAGTTGTATCTCTTTATATTTATTTCTTATTTCTATTTCCTTCATGTACCTCTTATGTAATTAACCCAGGGCTTTTCTCCTATATAAGAGAGCCCTAGGGTCTTTTCATTTATGAGATTTCTATTCTTCCAACATATCTGTCGGGAAAAATGAGAAACATATTTATTCCTTGAGCCCTAGGCTCTCTTATATAGGGAGAGACCTATGGGAAAATTACTTAAAGCAGACAGAGGGAAAAGGAAATAGATAAGTGCATAAACATAAAATATATCTCTACACTCCCCTTCAAGATGGAGCATAGATATCTATCATGCTCAGCTTGGATGAACACTTTCGAAAGGAACCTCGGTGAAAATGCTTGCCGTATGGTCCCCTGAGCTGATATGAGATGTAGAAATGAAGGCCTACTGGATCATGTCACGTATATGTCGGAAGAAATGAGTGTGTTGTTTATTCCACATACCCTAGGCTCACTTATATAGGAGAGGAGCCTATGGATAAATTATATAAAGCATTCATAAGAAGAAAAAAAAGAAACAATACAAAATAACATAATAGTGTAGAATAATGTATATCTCTACACTCCCCCTCAAGATGGAGCATACATGTCGATCATGCTCAGCTTGGATGAGCACTCCTGGAATGGTCCTCTAAGTAAGGCCTTGGTGAAAATATCTGCAGTTTGGTCCCCTAAGCTGACATGGATGTGGAAATAAAACCCTTCTGGATCATATCTCGTATATAGTGACAATCAACCTCAATGTGCTTGGTTCGTTCATGAAATGCTGGATTATTTGCAATAAATATAGCAACTTGATTGTCACATTCCAGTGCCATAGGAAGTGGCACATCTATATATAGATCTGTAAGAACAACTTTAATCCACATCATTTCTGTACTGACCTGGGTCATAGCCCTATATCCAGACTCAACACTAAATCTGGCTACAATAGTTTACTTCTTGCTTCTCCATGAGACAAGAGAATCTCTAACATATACAACAAATCCAGTGGTGGACTTCCTATCCTTAGGACATCCTGCATAATCTGCATCTACGCATGCTGAGATAGTGATCTCCTTGCCTTTCTTAAATAATAGACATGCGCTTGGAGATGATTTAAGGTACCTAAGTATCATCTGTATAGCATCCATATGTACCTGATGTGGTTGCTCCATGAACTGGCTCACCCGACTAATAGCAAAAGATATATCAGGTCTGGTAATAGTAACATAAAGAAATTTTCCAATCAGTTCTCTGTATTTCCTCCTATCCACTTCATCAATATCATCGTCATATAGTTTAATGCTTGGATCCATAGGTGTAGTGGCAGGTTGACATCCAAGCATTCCTGTTTAACTCGGTAAGTCAATGACATATTTCCTATGAGTCATCACGAGTCCTTATTGATTTCTGGCAAACTCCAGTCCCAAAAAGTATCTAAGGACTCCAAGGTCCTTGGTGACAAATTCACGACCCAGCATTTCTTTTGCCCTCTTGATTCCTCGTATGTCATCTCCTGTAATAAGAATATCATCAACATACACCGTAATCGCAATCATACCTCTGGATATTTTCTGTGTAAAGAGGGAATGATCTGCATTAGAAAGTTTGTACCCGTAACTTTCAAACAAATCTGAAAGCTTTTGGAACCAAGTTCTAGGACTCTGTTTAAGGCCATAGATTTCCTTATGATGTCTACACGCCTGTGAATACTCCCCCTCAACAGCAAAATCAGGTGGTTGTTGCATGTAGACTTCCTCCTGAAGATCACAATATAGGAATGCATTCTTGACATCTAACTGAAATAGTGGTCAATCTCGAATAACTGCAATAGATAGAAGGATCTGTAAGATGGAATGACAAGCAACATGTGAGAATGTGTCAAGATAATCCACCCCATATGTCTGTGTAAACCCTCATGCAACCAGACGCGCCTTGTATCTGTCGATGCTACCATCTGCATTTTGCTTAATTGTGAACACCCATTTGCAGCTAACTGTAGACACACCAGTAGGAGCAGGAACAAGAATCCAGGTGCCTCTCGACTGAAGAGCAGCCATCTCTTCCTCCATAGCTAATCACCATCGACTGTCCCTCAAAGCATCTTGGTAATTCCGTGGATGTCCATAACAGATAGTGCAATAGCAAAATTCCTGAATTCACCATATAAGTGATCAAAAGAAAATACATATGCTATAGGATATGACGCACAACTACGCTTCTTTTTCTGAAGTGCAATAGATAGATCCAAATCAGGAGCCTCTTAATTTGTCCCCTGTAACGAAGCCTGCTCAGGTAAACCATTAGATCCATCATTAGAAGTTATATTCTCAAGATATACCTCACACGAGCTAGATGATGAGCGATGACCATGAGCAGAAGCAGGCCGACGGGTATAGTGGTGTGGCAATGGTGGAACATGAACTGTAGTAGGAAGTAGGGACGGTGTAGGTAGGGGTAGTGGTGGTGATGGTTCTGGAGATGATTGTGGTGGGGGTGGTGGCATGTATATAGCTTCATCAGTGTCCGAAGGAATCAACCTATCACCTGTAGGAGAGAAGTACATAACAGACTCAAAAATGGTGACATCGGCACTAACATAATATTTCCCGCGCATCAGATCATAACACCGGTACCCTTTTTGTGTCCTGGAGTACCCGACAAACACATTTCACAGCTCTAGGAGAGAGCTTGTCAATACCTGGAGATAGCTGGTGGACAAAGGCAACCGAGCCAAACACACAAAGAGTAAGTGAGAACAATTCCTTTTCAGGGAAAGCCACGGAGAAAGGGATCTTCTCACCTAAGACTGACGATGGCATGCGATTGATGTCGTTAGAACAGTATCGCCCCAGAAGGAATGAGAAGCACAACTCTGTATGAGAAGAGTCCTAGTGACATCAAGCAAATGACGATGTTTTCTCTCTGCAACTCCATTTTGTTGGGAAGTATAGGCACAAGTTGTTTGGTGAATAATTCATTGGGTAGAAAAAAAACTGGAGAGAGTATTAGTACAAAATTCCAAGGCATTATCAGTCCTTACAATTTTCACAAAGGCAGAAAAAACATTACGAACTTCATCTATGAAATTTTTGATAACATTTCCAGCTTCAGATTTATTCTTTAATAAGAAGACCCAAGACATACGAGAAAAATCATCCACGATGACAAGATAAAACACGTGCCCCTGATGATCAAGAACACGACTTGGACCCCAAATGTCAACATAAAACAACTCAAAATTAGAGGTACTACTCCGACTCTGATGATTGGAAAAGGTAGACTGATGATGCTTTCCCAACTAACACGCCTCACATTGAAAGGACATGTGAGGCGAAACCTGGGGTAGAACACAACATAGCTTCTGAAGAGGGAGATGACCAAAGCGTAGGTGCCACATAAAGGGTGAGACGGGTCCAGCAGGTAAAGAGGAAATTCCGGCATATGGAGTGCGAACTAGACGATAGAGCCCCCTGCTCACGGCGACAACCAATCACGTTGCCCGTAAGGATGTCCTGAAAAATAAGAGAAGATGGATAAAAAATGACTCGATATTGTAAATCCTTCGTAATCTGACTAATCGACTACAAATTCATAGAGAAGACAGGTGCATGCAACACATTCTTTAGATACATAGAGGGTGTCAAGCTAATCTCCCACAAACCAGTAATCGGAGATTATGTCCCATCTGCAATAACCACAGTGCGGCCTGAAGGAGCCTGTCTGTAGGCTGTAAGTTGACCCCGGTCTCCACACAGATGGTGTATGGCACCAGAGTCCATAATCCACTCTATAGTATCAGATCTACTACTGCTAGTGAGTGCATAAGTACTACCTGAGGTACCAGAGGAGGCTGAAGCAACAACATCGGACTGGCTCTCGGAAAATGGCGAAGGCATCACAGGACCAAATGGAGGTATACTACCCCTCATATGAGCTTCAAGATCATCCAAACGTAAGAGGCATAAAGCTATACAGCTTCTCAAACATCCCACGTAGGGATGTATATAAAGAGTGTAGTGGTTGTCCATTCTGTTTGATAGTGAAGATATCACGTTGGAGCTGTAAAATCTTCATCTCGTTCTTTGCTTGTGAATACGTTGCTGCAAGAATACCCCACATCGCTTTGGTTGCGGGCTGACGGAGCATATCATTGGCAATCTCTATTGCCAACGTACCTGAGAGCTATACTTTGGCATATGCATCATCTGCTTCCCATGAGGCGTTAACCCCTGTCTTCTCAACTGGTTCTTCCTCAGTAAGAATGTGTTTCTTATCGGTAGACTTCATCATACTCATGAACTGCACAGCCCACAGTTCATAATTTGACCCATCCATCTTGACTATGGGCGCAGGACCTCTGAAGGCGCTTGCGGAGGGAATATCAACCTTGTTCTCTGACATATCGACTTGAGAAGACTAGGGTTGAATACTAGACAAGATTGTATCTACACCAACAAAAAGAGATTGGATTGCATGTGTAGACTCATGCAACCAATCTCAGCATTGAATAGGGCTGAACAACGTTGAAGACTCGCGCACAGGGGCACGCGTAAAGACACAAAGGTTGGGAGGCGCACGGGGTGGACTGCGTACATGCGCACAGGCTGGGTGCGTTGTGGCGCACGAGACTGGGCGCTCAGGCGCACAAGGGACTGGGGCGCACAGGCGTACGGGGCGGTGTGCACAAGCGCACGAGGGTAGGCGCGCTGTGGCGCAGGAAGCGACGTTTGCTGAGGATACCGTCGAGATGAGGGGCGGCGTCAAGATGAGAAGAGAGAGAAGGGGCCGACGGATGGGGATTAGGTTTAGGGTATTCGAGCTCCGATCTAGGACTGCCGCTCTAATACCATGTTGGAAGAAATGAGTATGTTGTTTATTCCACAAACCCTAGGCTCTCTTATCTAGGAGAGGAGCCTATGGGTAAATCACATAAAGCATACATAAAAAGAAAGAAAATAAGAAACAATACAAAATAACAAAATAACGTAGCATAATATATATCTCTACAGTATATAATGGCAATCAACCTCAATGTGCTTTATTTTTTCATGGAAAGCATGATTATTAGCAATGAGTAAGGCAACCTGATTGTCGCATTTCAGCGACATAGGAATAGGAACATCTATATGTAAATCGGTAAGGACTGCTCGAACCCACATCACTTCTTGTGCTATAGCCCTATACTCAGATTCAACACTAGATCTAACAACAACAACCTACTTACTTTTCCACGAGACAAGTGAATCTCCAACAAATATAGCAAATCCTGATGTGGACTTTCTGTACTTGGGGCACCCTGCATAGTCTGCATCTGCGCATGCTAAGATCGTAATAATGCCACCTCTTTTAAATAACATCCCTACACCATGAGATGATTTAAGATACCTTAGTATCATCTGTATAGCATCCATATGTACCTGACGAGGTTGTTCCATGAACCGGCTCACCCGACTGATTGCAAATGAAATATCAGACCTAGTAATGGTAATATAAAGAAGCTTTCCCACCAATTCCTTGCATCTTCTGTCACCCTCATTAGTATCATCATCATACAACTTCATGCTTGGATCAATGGGTGTAGTAGCGAGTCGACATCCAAGCATACCCGAGTCACATAGCAAGTCAGTGACATTTCCTCTGAGTCATCACAAGTCTTTGTTGATTGCTAGTAAACTCCAATCCCTAAAAGTGTCTAAAAGCTCCAAGATCCTTGGTAACAAATTCACGACCCGTAAATTCTTTCGTCCTCTTTATTCCCTGTGTATCATATTCTGTAATAAGTATATCATCAATATACAACATAATAGCAGACATACCTCTGGAGGTTTTCTGTACGAAAAGAGAATGATCGACATTCGACCGTTTGAATCCTTGCTTCTCAAACAAATCTGAGAGCTTCTGGAACCAAGTTCTCGCGCTCTGCTTAAGGCCATAGATTGCCTTATAAAGTCTACATACCTGTGAACAATCCCCCTCATCAGCAAACCCTGACGACTGCTGCATGTAGACTTCCTCCTGAAGATCACCATACAAAAAAGCATTCTTGACATCCAGCTGAAAAAGGGGCCAATCTCGAACCACGACAACAGATAAAAGGATCGTAAAGCAGAATGACGAGCAACTGGAGAGAATGTATCAAAATAATCCACCCCGTACATCTGAGTAAACCCACGTGCAACTAGTCGAGCCATGTACCAATCAATGCTACCATATGCATTCTACTTCACTGTAAATACACATTTGCGACTCATTATAGATGCCCCCGTGGGGCTGGGACAAGGCTCCAAGTACCTCTCGACTGAAGGGTTGCCATCTCTTCCTCCATAGCTAGACGCCATCAAATATCAGTCTGCCTCCTGCTACGTCTGTGGTATGTCCACGGTGGACAAAGCAACTGCAAACTTCCTGAAGTCACCCGTCAGACGCTCAAAGGTAACATGAGAAGCCATTAGATATGAAGCACATGAACGCTTCTGCTTTCTAAGAGCAATAGGTAAATTAAGTTCTGCATCATCTCTGCCATATGTCTGATCCTCCTCCTCTTGAAGTAACTCCTACTGAGAAACACCATCAAACCCATAATTAGAAGTAATGTTTTCAAAACAAACCTGGAGCGTGCTGGTTGATGGACCACGATCATGAGCAGGAGCTGACCGTCGACTGTAGTGATGTTGTAGAGGTGGAACCAACACAATGGGGGGAGGAAGGGCTGGTGGAGGTGATGAAGGGGTTGCTGGTGGATTTGGTGATGAATATGTCGGGTGCATGGGCGGAGGTGGAATATAGACCTCATCATCTGAATCCGAAGGTGTGTACATGTCACATGTAGGAGAAAAGTACATGCCATACTCAAAAAATGTGACATCTGCACTAACATAATATACCTCCTGCATAACGGATCATAACAATGATAATCCTTTTGAGTCCTGGAATACCCGACAAAAACACATTTGACAGCCCTAGGAGAGAGCTTGTTAATCCATGGAGACAACCGATGGACAAATGCAACAGATCCAAAACATGAAGGGTAAGAGAGAACAATACCTTCTTAGGAAAAACAACAAAAAAAGGTATCTCCTCTCCCAACATTGACGAGGGCATAGGGTTAATGAGATAACAAGCTATGAGAACTGCATCACCTCAGAATGAATGTGGCGCACAACTCAGTAAATCCCGGTGTCCACCCATGGTCAACTAACCATGCTACGACTGTTTGATGGCCGTTTGAGCTTTATGATTAGGTCGAGCACGATGAGCGATGACCCTAGCCCTCACCGGCTCAGCCAAGCCCGCTTTGCCATGTCGTTCTTCATGCTCTAGTTAATTCCTCCTCCTTTCTTTTTGTCTATTTTCTTGCTTTTAATTACTTTCGTACACACCTCCCCTCGTTTGATTCAATGCCACTCCACCTTCGTTGAGCCTCCCTCTCCTTCGCAGGAGGGTCCAATCACTCTCTTCCTACTTTCACGACCTCCCCCACTCTAGGCCTTCTTCTACGGCGGAGCCGAAGAAGAACCCACTCCGAGCACCCTCTTCTCCGTCCTACAGCTCATCATACCATACCCCCGCTTCGACTATTCCCTTTCTAACCTTCTACAGGTCACAAGCCTTCAGTGATCAGAGTTGACCTCGTTGCTTCGATCTAGAGCTCCTACGTCGATGAGGGTGCACCGCCTTGCCGATTTAGCCACCCCCAGCTCCTACTCGCTTACGCTGGACCTTCGCCAGCCTCCTTTGATCCTTCCTCGATCGAGGAAGATCACAATGGAGATTCAAGGGGCTCGTCAGAGACCCGCTTTCTCTGCCGCATCGAAGAGGACCACGACGGAGCCCTATCCTACAGAAATCGTCCGATCATTTTGATCAGATGGTCCAGATCTTGCTCCAGCCTCAATGCCAGACCAAGGGGCTCGGTGGAACTGAAGCAACAACGAAGCATATGGCGTGGCTTCCAAACCTGCAACCGACCGACCCTCCACCCGAGCCTATCCTGCGCGCGTGCCAAGCACGTGCGGGATGGGTAAATTGCATGCAAGCCCGCACAAGAGTTTGAAATTGCATCTAGGTCCCACCCAGGCACGCATGCCTCACGTGCCGCACTTGGGCAAATTGCAAAGGGGCTTCTAAAATTACAAAAAAGGCCCCTATCACGACCAAATTGCAATATTTACCTTTTTAGTCCTCATATTTTCTTTGCATTTATGCTCCTGGACTATATTGTTAATATCTTGAGCATCTGAAGTCCATTTAAGTTGATTTCAATTTCATTTTGATGTTAATTTCATCATCTATCTAATAGTGTAGTTTATTTTCTGTTTTGATACTTAAATCAGTGTGCTCAAATTAATGTCTATTATGCCTCTTGCTCACTGACCTTTAATGCCATTCGCTCATTAATTGATGAAATTTGATGCATTAATCAATTATGAAATCGATTCCTGTTAGAAAATAGGAATGTGGAAGCCTGTCAGAAATAAAGAAGGATAAACAATGAAGAATGCGAGATTTAACATGGAACCCTACTCCTAAAGGAGTGGGACGAAACCACGGCAGAACACCTCAAAGGATTGATTGTTCATTGAACTTTCTCACTGGATACAGGGGGTGAGAGGCTTCTTATATGGCCCTCACTGAGTCTCTACATTTCACAACTGGTAGATGTGGGACTAAATATCTGGATGTGGTAAATGGATCTGGGAGTGATCCATTCACCCATCTCCCATGCAAGTGACGCGTAACTAAAAACTCCAACACTCCCCCTCAAGCTAGAGCATGCAATGCTCAGTTTGGACAAACATAAAGAAATCTCAAACTCACACTACAGGACAATGCGAACAATATCAACTTAACACGCACAATTGTTGGTTGTTGTCGGGGACGTTGCTTCTCATGTCGTGTAGGTGAGGAGGACGAACGGGATAGAGTGTGAGTTGAACTGAATCTCCTCGTCGGAGAGCATGTGCTATGTATTGCGCATGTCAGAGTCACTGCAACTGGAAATGAGTCTCCATCGGAGAACTCTGGCCCGCCACAACATGTGGACAACTGTTCCATCTCTGAAAGGGTTGAATAAAGAATGTCTCTAATTATCCATACATAGACCCCAAAGTGGGTTCTCTCTCATAGGAACCTTAGAAGGATCTCATACTGGAGTTCACGGACATTGGAGAATGGAGTCTGAAAGTCTCATCGCCAGAGAACTGGGTCTCTCCCATCTGACTCAGAGAATGGAATCTCTGCTCTGGAGTCCCTATGAAACTACATGAAAACCCTAGCCCACATGGCATAGGGAATGGGATCGCTACTCTGGAGTCCATATGGATAACATGAAAATCTTGGCCGAAACACAAAAGATGGAGACCACAAACAATAATGGTATACATGTGCGCATCAAAAAGAGGACCGCCTACATGTGTGTATCTGAAATTGAAGACGTAGAACCAATCTGACGTCGAGTCTGAATATATGATCTGTCTCTGTAGAGTCTGAACAAGTGGCTGGCTTGGAATACCCGAATCTAGAATCTGGAGAATCTGTCAATGTGGCCTGTAACTCTACACAATACTCACACTTTCTCCCATACTTGTCGGAAAATAGTGATATCGACAAAGTTGGGAGAATTCAATAAAATAGGGAAAACAAAAACATCACATAAGACGTCACACTTTTTCTCGGCTTTTAAAAAATTTCCTCAATTCTAATTTTTATTTTTTTACTGCTATTTCATTTTATTTTTTTAATAGACATCACATTTTTTTAAATAAGTCATTCCAGATGTTTTTTACGGCCTTTTTTCTTTTCTTTTTTTAACGATCGACCCACTTGGGCCATTTCTCCCTCTCCCCCATCTTTTTTTAAACAAATACTCAGTAGGGCTCATTGGGCCCTTATAATGAAAAAAAATAAACTGCTTATTTAGGGATCCCCTCGTGGGAACCCTCTCTACAGGATATGTCGCCCTCAATGGGGGCTTTCCCATCTCTTGTCGCATGCACCTTCTGCGATGGCGGCTCCGCCGCTGCTGCCTGGAGAAAGGCGGAGGGGCTTAGCCTCTTGAAGATGATGCTACTGCAGGAGTCCGTGCCTCATGCACTTTAAGATCTGAAGATCAGTGAAGGTCGCTGCCTGGGGCCTGGAAGCATGTGCGGAGGTTGTTGCCGTGCCATAATTTTTCATGGAGCTTCGCTTGGAGGTTGCGGTCGGCGTTGCCTGCTGGAGGGAGGAGCGGTTGGAGGCCAGAGGTCGCCTGGAGGATTTCGCGCAAGAAGGGTTGAGGGTGTTGCCATCAACTGGGTTCTTCGTGTTGGGGAGTTGGCGATGGGGAGTTAGTGGCTTTGCCGCTTCGGCCTGGAGATGTTGCTTCTTGGAGATCTCTCTACCGCTTCCTGCTTGAGGGGGTGGATATGATGCGCTTCGCGTGACTTCAGATCTTGCGCGCTTGATTATTGCTGAAGATGATGATCGTCATGAAAAATAGGGTTTCTTCAGAAACCCTATTGTTTCAAACTTGAACCGATCCTGAACATGAATGATACAAAATAATCTTCAAACAGAAATCTTCAAGAACTTATGACAATCGAATCTCGATCAAGAACATAAAATAAATTCTTAAGAACAAATCCTCGAGAATCGAATACCATGTTTGAAAATAGGAATGCGGAAGCGTATCAAAAATAAAGAAGAATAAACAATGAAGAACGCTGGATTTAACGTGGAACCCTACTTCTTAAGGAACGGGATGAAACCACGGGAGAATGCCTCAAAGGGCTGATTTTTCATTAAACTTTCTCGCTGGATACAGGAGGTGAGGGACTTCTTATATAGCCCTCACCGAGTCTCCACATTTCACAACTGGTAGATGTGGGACTAAAACATCCGGATATGGTAAATGGATCCTGAGGTGATCCATTTACCCATCTCACAGACAAGTGATGCATAACCAAATACTCTAACAATTCCCTTTGCCTTGCTCAAGCAATTGATTAGTTTGGGGGTATATTTATGCATGTCACTCTGTCTGCATTATTTTGCATAATGTTGCGTTATACTCCTCTTTTTAACCTGCATAAAATTGAAGTAAAAATTGCATTCTTTTCACGCATCGCATGCATTGCATATCACTTCGTTGCATAATGTCATTTCTTTTAACTTGCATAAAATTAAAATAAAAAATGCATGATATTTACTCATCATTCTGTAGCAAGCATCATTGTCTTGCATAGTGTTTGCATTATTTTCTTCATGATTTTATGCATTGTGCATTTTGTACATATGTCTGCTTGTAGACCTAAGTCAAGTTAAATAATTGCTCAATTTAAACATTGAAATATGATTGATCATCGATGAGGCATGTGTCCATGTGTTCGACCTTTGTATACCTGCCAAGCAAATTATTAGTCACATATGCAAAGTTGTGGTATCTTTTGATAGATCCATTTTTGGCTCCTATCCTACGACAATTTGACGATACTAAAGAGGTGAAAATGCAGTTTATCAATGATTCACCGCTGACAGTCCAGTCGGCCGACTATTGCAACAGTATATCATATATGCGTAGAAGGCTCGTAATCAATTTGAGTTGTAACTTCATTAGTCAAATGATTGGACGCACGCGAGTCAATGATCCACAATGGAGATGAAATGGAAATTGAGTGAACATTAATACTGAACATAGTGGATAAGTTTGTCATAAAAAATATCTTAGATGAGGAGTTGTATTGAAGAATTAACATTAGTCGTCCATAGTCTGTCATGGACAGCTACACAATAGGCTCAAACTAGACCTCATACACCATGTCAATACTAGAGTATCCATCAACACCAACTGATGCAAGATCAACCTCAGGATGTTGTCCAAATTTGCATGTCATTAATCTAATGGATGATCGATCTACTTACAATATAAACGTGGTGGATAAGTATGCATGCGACCACATCCAAGGTAATGTCCTTTCCCTTTACCACATGGACTAAAATGACCTCGACCTTCACATCAACTAAAAGGCAGAAAATGTAGTGTATATATAATGTTTAGTGGCTGACAGGTTTGCATCAAGTTGATGGAGTGATGTGAAAATGCAACACAGAAAAGGAATAACAGCGACAAAAAATTGGTCCTTTGCGGTCTGACATTGTTAGCTGAGATGAGAGAAATTTTGCAGGCGTGCTACTAAGAGTGTTCCAAAACGTGTTTGGGACAACAAGCTTTGTGGAAGATAGCCAACACCTTTATAACCATGTCATACAAAGGTAATATAGCATAAGGATGAATTCACCCTAGGATCTTGACCAGATACATGTAATAACTAATAAGTATTAACAAGTCTTGACTCAGTTGTATACATAAAGAGTCCAAACAAGCTCCTCCCACAAGCCTTTGGTTGTTTTCTATACATGAGGTTTATAGCATTGGATTTCTCAACTCTACTCAAAATCCAATTATGATAACCCTATTTTTAAAGATCTCAATCGATATCAATATTTTTAAAGTGAAAATTACGAAGAACATAAATTAGGTGGAAAAGGAAATCAACTAGCCCTAATTTCGTCATACACAGGGGCATTATTATGGAATAGCATTATTCCGGAATTCCCCATGCCAAACCAGAAAAATATGACCGGACCAGTAGATTATTCCCTCATCATAATAGTGCTCAAATGGCTCCACATTGTGAAATGTGATAAAGTATCTGCTAATTGCAATCTCAATACATGACGAAAGTTGTCAGGAATGAAGTATATATAGGTCCACAGAAAAAGAAAATGGACCATTCATGGTGTCTCTCCACATCCGAGACAATAAAAACAGCAAAATATATGATGTTGATGACAGCTATAACATTGTTATTGTAGAAGGCATGTGCAACAGCTTCAAACTGATGAATTTACTCACCAGCAATAGAAGAACCCCTAGGGTCAAAATCATCGAAATCATCCTCGGAATTACTCATTTGAGGACTCCCACTTTTGGAAACAGATTCAGAATTTTGAGTGCTTGGCATCTTCGAGTTACTTGATGTCTTAATCCTGATAGCATAATTCCAGAATCAGCATAACATTTTTAAAATTTAGTAGAATAAAATAATGTTTTGCAACCAGCAGCCTTCTTGCATGTGTGTGCGCAGCACAAATCAAGCTAAGACAGAGACGATGATGGTAGATAAATTACATTTCAGAGTTTTCCTGTTATCCATTGAAGCATTATATAAATGGTGCTCCATATGGGTTGATATAATACAAATCATGGCACTTGGCGCCAATTATGGAAATGGGTCAAACCCCTCCAATCTAAATATTATTTTTTTAGTGCTTACTCATTTTATGAAAAAAATAACAGGTTATTCGAGGGTATACAATGGTATATTACGGTAGATTTTGCCAATTAAACGGCACAATTCCTTTCTTAGAAAAATGGTTGAGAACATGAAAAATTGGCCAATGGTGCAATGATTGATGTTACAAAAATATATCAGCAAGTGTTAGAATTGTTATGTTATGGTATTTGTTGGAGTATGTGTTATGTGTCACTTATGGTGTAGATGGGTAATGGATCATTCCAGGATCCATTTACCACATCCAGTTGTTTAGTCTCACATCTACCAGTTCTGAGATGTGGAGACTCGGTGAGGGCTATATAAGAAGCCCCTCACCATATGTATCCAGTGAGAAAGTGCAATGCATAAATCAACCATTTGAGGCGTTCTCCTGTAGTTTCATCTCGCTCCTTAGGGAGTAGGGTTCTACATAAAATCATGTTGTTCTAAAGGCTTTCATCTTCATTTCTCTGATACGCTTATGCATTATATTTTCTAACATGATATTAGAGCGGGTTCGATTATCAAGGATTTTATGTTATTTATTTATGTTCGAGATTCGCGATATAGTTCTAGGATTTTTGTTGTAACCCTAATTCTGCACAGTTCATATGATTTATTCTTGAAGACTATTATTGTATGTTGAAGATCTGAAGACTTAGTGTTGAAGATCACGTTCATTGTTCTAGGGTTTCATATGAAAACCTAATTCTGTGCAGTACCAATTCCGCTTAGATCTATTTTTCGTTCGTGCTGAAAGCTCCAAGCGACGGTGATCTGGTCTTGCGTTGAACCCAGACGGCGCCCTTGTTGCATCTCCTGCCCAACTCCAGCATGTTTCTCAGGAAAAAATCCAATGGGGATGACGTGCAACATCCTCAATCAAATACCCCAACGGTGGTGGTATCGTGAAGCAACATCTGCTCCTGGCCGAACCACCCCCGTGCGAGCCCCATGCCACCTCGCATAGGTCAACATCGCCACGGAGCTCCAGGTGGAACATCGCCACGGAGCACTCCCCTCCAGGCATACTCGAAGCATCTCAGCTACGACCCTTCCCTTCCTCATGGTTCTCGATGGCGAAATATCTCACCGCGTGCACACTCCAGGTCGCGTGGTCGAAGCTTCTCCACGCAGGAAGCAATAGCAACACTTGCTCCAGGTTCCCCCTCCTCTCAACTTCTAGCGGCGAGCATCATCAATGGGAGCATCATCATGTGATGTCTTGTTTCTCCCCATCTTCGTTTGTCTTCTCCCAACTTTGTCGATGACAATGTTTTCTGACAAGTATAGGAGATAGGTGGAGTATTGTGTAGAGATCTACGGGCAGGATGATTCCAGTTCAGATTCAGATTCTGCAGTCAGAGATAGGTCAGATTTCCAGACTCTACAGATGTTCAGACTCGATGATTGTTTTCTGAGTCCTCAGTCAGATGTGCACATGATGTTTGCTATCATTGTTTGTGGTTCCCATCTTTGTTAATGGTCAGAGTTTTCATGTGTTCCATAGGGACTCCAGAGTAGAGATCCCATTCCCTATGCCATGTGGGCAATGGTTTTCATGTGGTTTCATAGGGACTCTAGAGTAGAGATCCCATTCTATGAGCCAGTATGGGAGAGACCAAGTTCTCCGACAAGGAGACGTTTCAGACTCCATTCTCCAACGACTGTGGACTTCGACGAGGATGTATGTCTCCATGACTTTTCCAGTTCGGCCCTTCAGAGATGGAGTAGTTGTCCATATGATCCAGTCTTCTGCATGTGGCGGGCCAGATTTCTCCAGGTGGAGATTCATTCAGTTTCAATAACTCTAACAGGCGCAATTTAAAGCACACCCAGTTTGACTCACACTCCAGCCCGTTTGTTCCTCCTCACCTGCATGACATGAGAAGCAACGTCCTCGACAACAACCGACAGTTGTACGCATTGAGTTGATATTGCTCATAATGTCTTGTAGCGTGAGTTTGAGATTTCTTTCTGTTTGTCCAAGCAGAGCATTGTATGCTTCAGCTTGAGGGGGAGTGTTGGAGGATGTGTTATGTGTCACTTATGGTGTAGATGGGTAAATGGATCACTCCAGAATCAATTTACCACATCCAGTTATTTAGTCCCACATCTACCAGTTGTGAGATGTGGAGACTCAGTGAGGGCTATATAAGAAGCCCCTCACCCTCTAGATTCAGTGAGAAAGTGCAATGCATAAATCAGCACTTTGAGGCGTTCTCCCGTGGTTTCATCCCGCTCCTTAGGGAGTAGGGTTCCACGTAAAATCCCGTTGTTCTAAATATTTTTATCTTTATTTCTCCGATACGCTTCCGCATTATATTTTCCAACAGTCCTTGAAATACTTTTCTTCTAAACTGAATGGAGACTGACGCTTTTAAAACTAAACATCACTAGTTGTAATAAGATGACATTTTGATCACATGATTTCATGTCAAAAAAAATGGTGAAGCCTTCTACTTTAAGTAGGGCTAAAACTTTTCGCAGTATGAAAACAACAAAAGTTAAATAGGAATAGAAACCATCAATTCACTTAAAATATATCATATTTTGACGTAGACTCGAAATTATATGTGATACCCTGTCTATTACAGGTTTACAAGTTTTGAGCGACAATTGTTACTTGAACTTCTGCAATTCGTATTAGACTCGGAATATGCTTTTACTAGTAGGTTTATACTAATAGTTTCAACTTTTGTAGCTTCCACATTTTAGTTTAGTTATGTAAAATATGTGGACTTTGTTTATAATTATTAAATATAAATTTTTTTGGGATCTTGATTTTATAATGTTGTTGGAACATTTTGTTGTTTACTTTCCTGCTTTACATTCTGAATGCTAATTGTAATATGTGAATATGGCTATTGTTGAGTATCTAGATCTTTGAAAATATTGGATCGAGTCAGGTAGCAACTAGATCTAACATCTCGACGGGTGGACGTCATAGGAGGCATAGATATAAGTTCATAAACTACTGATTGTGGAAAAGATATTAATTAGTTGTCTATACTCCAAGGAGATGCTCAAGTGCAACATGACCCAGAAAAATGTCAGAATCATGCCTTCTTGTTTTTCCTTACGGCAATAAGGAGATGTGGTCGAACTTGCATTACCATGTAGATTACCACTTATAAATAGTTTGTCAGTGTCAAAAGATGGGAGATTTATCTCAGGGGCAGAATCAGGTGTTGGCTGGGAAAATGTGTGTTTGTCTCATCTTTTATAAAGATGATCAAATCCAGAATAATGAATTGTCTGGGAAGACTCTAGAGTATATATCGGAAGGTGCACCCCACATTTACAACTAGACATATGGGTTGTGATCCAATGGGTGAAAAATAAGGAATTGACTAAAAGTAGGTTACAATCATCGAACATGTGTATCAGTGATGAGTAGGATCATGATGCATGTGTTCTTTGTACTATTATAGCACCACATGAAGATGCACTTTATAACCCAAGGAGCTAACTTATCCTAACCTAACTCCAAATTAAGGGCAGAGGTGGCCATCCAAAACACCTGAGGAGAATCAAGGAACATATCCTTATCAAAAAAGAGGACATAGGAAGGAATGTGTTCTCAAAAGATGAAAGGGAGCATGTGGCTAATGAGATAATATGTTGTAATAATAGCATTCCCCGATATGTCGAAATCATTGTGCACACGAAACGTCGAGTAAAATTGAGAAGTCTAGTGGATAATACACATGCATTGCTAGTAGGAATGTATTGAAGTACGTATCTCAATAGAATTATTAAAATTCATAATTCCAACAAAAAAAGAAAGTCCAAATTTATTTAATAACGATCTTTATTTTGTCTTCTAATACTTAGCTTTCAGCATAAAAATCCATCAAACATAAGTAAAATAATCCACAACATCAAAATAAAGATGATGTGTAAAATGATCTGAACATGACATGACTAGGAGTTGTCATGATGCTTCTAAAGCCAATACGAGAGAAAAATTCGCCTATGCCCCAGTCTGGAAGTCTTTTTCGCCCTATACGTGAGGAATTTTTTTTTTAAGTACCGTATGAAAGCCGCCTCTTGAATAGGCGGCCTTTACTAAAAGAAAGCTGCCTTCTCAAGAAGTGGCTTCCATACAGAAGCCGCATTCCGTAAAGGCGGCTTTGGCTTACTATTAGACAACAGCGCGGCCCGTCGCCCCCCACGCTTCCAGACCGCAACCTGCGCTCCCCATAACGCGCCGCTCGTCGCCCTGTTGCCCCAAAGCTCCGCCTCCGTCGCCGTCGACTCCTCCGCCCCCGTCGCCTCTTCCATCGGACGGATCCTCCTTCGTCCACTCGTGAGCTACGTAGCTCATCTTCACTCATCATCCGGTTTGTCGACATTGACCTAAGGTGAGCCATTCATCCATATTAGTAACCCTATTTCGAGATTGTGTATAATGTGTTCGTCTCTCGCTACGTATAGGATGTCCATGAATATTTTGTGCTTTTGTCACTTTGGAGGAACGATTATAACATCCGGGAAGGACACAACCTATGAAGGTGGTCGTATGAAACCAATTAAGATAGCTTCGAGCATGAAGTTTGTTGTCTTGTTGGAGAAGATCGTATCGTTGTTCCGTCTCGACCGTACGCGTTACATGGGTTTGAAGTTGTTTCACAGAATGGAGGCGAATGGTAGTAGTTATTTGGCAAATGTTGAGTACGATGACGACATACAAGGTGTTGTTGACTATGCAGAAATGATGGGTTCATCATATCGTCCAATTTTATATGTAACACATCAAGAGGAGTCATCACCGAATGTCATCCGAGCCTCTACACCAGTCACCCGAGCATCTTTACCTCTAACTCGTGCTCATGGTGTTGCTACCTTTGATATGAATAACACAATTACTCAGGAAATTGACCGCGTGAGTACCGATGAAGAGTTAGATTTGAATGACACGGAAGATGAAATGGAGAATGCTGAGGAATCTGAGGAACACATTGTGTCTGATATACCATTCTATAATGTTCGTGGTGGTGATGGCTATATAAGAAATGACGAGGATGCCTACGATGTTGGAGAGGGACTTAGTCTTGCAGAGGAGTTGAGGAACGGGATGACCTTTAAGTCGAAAGCTGACTTGGTCTATTCTGTCAAGATGTTTCACATCAAGCGACATTACAATTTTCATGTGCACGAGTCATATAAGTCGGTTTGGGTTGTCTACTACAGCGAGAAAGAAAGAGGTTGCAAATGGCGTTTGCGAGGTCACCAGCGTCCACTAGATGGTCAATTTGTGATTTCTATGGTGGATGCGCCCACACACTTGTTTGCATCGTGTAGCTAATCAAGATCATCCTCAACTTGATTGTAATTTCATGGCCTAGAAGTTTAACCAGATAAAAATTTCACCATCCGTAAGAGTCGCAGTTTTACAGGGCATGATTTCTGAGGATTATGGCTACATGGTCAGTCGCATAAGGGTTTGGGATGCTAGACGCAAAGGAATAGAGATTGTCTATGGGGACTGGGCCAAGTCCTACAATGAATTGCCATACCTTTTCAGGGCATTTGAAACTTCTATTCCAGGTACTGTTACAGATTTGGATACTACAGCTGTTGATTTTGGCCTAGTGTTCGAGAGGGCCTTCTGGGCTTTTGGACCTTGTATCAATGCCTTCAGGCACTGTAAGCCTGTAGTTAGTGTTGATGGGACTCACATGTACGGAAGGTACAAGCAGAAGATTCTTATTGCATGTGGATGTGATGCCGCCAATCACATTGTTCCTCTAGCTTTTGCATTTGTCAACGAGGAAGATGAACCCAGTTGGGTGTGGTTCTTGGAGAGGCTGCGAGTTCATGTTTTTAGGGATCGTCCAGGGCCTATTTGTTTGTTATCTGATCGTGCACCTGGTATTCGTGCAGCCCTACGTAATGATGCTGTGCAGTTTCATCCTCCATATGTGTATTGGAGGTTTTGCCTACGTCACGTTGCGAGCAACTTCAACGATGTTCACAAGAATCAAATGATGAAGAAGATGATCAAGCGGGCTGGGAGTGTGTATTCGCAGTCCAAGTGGTAGATGTACATGGATAAGTTGAAGGAATGGAAAGAAGATGCTCCCAAGTGGTTTGATACACATGCTTGTCCGAAAGAGCAATGGACCATAGCGTTTGACGGTGGAGATACCGATTCGGTTATACCACTACCAACTTTTCCGAGAGCTACAATGTTGTGTTGAAAGATGCAAGGTGTTTGCCAGTTGCTGCCCTAGTGCTGAAAACATATTACAATTGCATTGTTTACTTTTACGAACGACATTCCGAGGTATTGGTTATGATAGCGCGAGGTGACTGATTCACATAATTTGCCACGAATAAGTAGAAAGCATGGGTGGACCGTAGCAACAGTCATCGCATTACCCGAATAAGGGGTATTCCACTACATCTTTATGAGGTTATCACGGGGCAACGCTTGACACAATTCGGTTTGAAAGGAGGGAAGAAGCATACAGTGCTACTTAGTGATCTTTCTTGCACATGTCAGAAATGGCAAGTACACAGGATTCCTTGCTCACAAGCTTGTGATGTCATGTCACATTTGAATGTGGATGTGGAAGAGTACGTGGGTCCATGGTATTCGTGGAGTGCTCAGAAAGAAATTTATGATGGTATTTTCTTCCCCATTGGTGATAAAGACAAGTGGCCAAAATTTGAACATGAAGTTGTAATCCCCAACCCAACTAGATTGAGGCCAAAGGGTAGGCCGAAATCTAAATGGATCCACAACGAGATGGATATGAGAGAGTCGGTTGTGCCCTCACAATGTGGATCTTGTCACTCACAAGGTCATAATATAAGAAATCAAAGACATTCCACCAATAACACAAATAAGTGTGGTTTATGCAGGGGGGGAGGTCACAATAGGAGGAAGTGTCCAAATCGAAATTTACATGATATTTCTTGCATATTTTCGTATCTTTTTTTATTATCAGTTGAATTGTTTAGGGATCAAGATGTTGCATATATAGCTAGCAAAACTGCAAGCCACAGACTGTGGCTTGTTGTTTTCTGGCTACTGGCATAGAAGCCGCCTTTACGGTTTAACAAAAAAAATTCCTCACCGTATAAGGCGAAAAAGACTTCCAGACAGGGGCATAGGCGAATTTTTCTCGCCAATACGATCTAGATAGACTTATAACTGTGATGGTGGAGATAGAGAAGCAAGAACATGTTGGAGCTTCAAAATATGAAAATTACCAAAATGTAGGTGCCAAAAGAAACTACGCATTGTCTCAGAGATAGTGGTAGCATGCTGACATAGGGAGACTCATTAGACAATAAATGTCCTTCATTTTACTACCATAGCCTAATGACCTATCTCCTAAGTATAGCATATAACAAAACAGAAACAAGGTCAAAAACAGCTTGAGAATTTAATTCCTTTCTAATCTGGCTAACAGGCAAGAGACTGAAGGGATGAATCCCAAGGTGAAAGGGAGCAGAAATGACAATAAGTAGAAATAAAAGGAGAAGGAAAGGGTTGGGGGAGGTGAGGAAGAAAGAGAATGAGATCGAGGGTTATGAGGAAAGGGAGAGATGCGGTAGATGCTGTATGAGGGCAATAGATTGCTATCTAACGAACAGGAAGGTGGTGACGAGTAGGTGAAGGCTCAAACCACGAGGTCACATACATAGCTATGCAAAGGTCTTCCAATGGTTAGAGTTTCTGAGGGTCACTGCAACAATGTCATCATCTTACCATGTTTGATCCAATGTTCGCATTTTAGGAAGAATCCCATGGCTTGGCATGTATTTTCAATATAGGAAAACAGTGAATTCTACGGCATCTTGTACAACAGATGGGAGTTGGTAGCAAAGGCAATCGTTTGAGTGTCTATCTCTGCCTTATTGTAAGATGATTTATACGATTTTGGTGGGACCGAAGAAGAAGTGTTCCTATGGTTAACAGTAAGGGGCATCATACTTGTGCCTTTCATTGCAGACATTGTGCAACTAGTAGGGCCCCTTGTACATGTGAGGGGCCTATCAGAGATTGAGGTTTGTCACCTTCTGTTGGGGAGGGGAGTTGAGTAGGAATTGAGGGTTAAGCAGAAGTCACCATTATTGGTTGATGGTATGAGGGTTCATCTCATCGACAGCTTCTTCGGGTCATAGGATTGCCTATGTGAAGCCGATATTTGCTAAATCTATGTGGATGGCTTTCTCTTTAGTGAGTGAGTAGTGGCGGTGGCTCTGGATGGCCTTGTTCATGGATGCCTGTGGACACAATTACAGAAGTTGACAAGCCTCTTCATCCTTTGCCTCTAGATATTAAGCATGCTTCCTTCTACCTGCATGGAAGTAATAATTGCAGGTGTTCTTAGCGGTGCAATGGGTGGAGGGACAATGGTTCTAACATCAATCGATGACAAATAGGAGGTTTTCCATGCTCCGACATGTGATAAGAGGTCAATTATCTAAGCCAGGAGTCATAATGTCATCGATAGGAAAGCACCGATTACGAGAAGGGAGAGATTCGAGGCATCACCTCCTCTCATCCTATATCTTTTAGGAGGCAATGAAGGCATGGCTTTTATAGCACTGTACAATAGGTGTTACTTATTTGGCCTTTCCTCCCTAAAGATAACCCCATTTCGTGTAAGCGAGCTGCGAGATGGCCCAAATTATAGCCATAGGCATCTTCTGTTCCCTCATGGTCTAAATTGGTTGGTTAGTAGAGAGTTCCAGAAGGGCTGATAGAAGATAGATCAAACCCAATTAATATATGTGGCCTCCTAAATCTTTAGGGCATGTGCCCACGCATAGAACAGGTGGTCAAGATCCACTCCATTGCACAATGTGCAGATGCAATCGTACCCTGACCGAAGGCGGATCTAAGGACCTCTTTGTAAGAACTCATTATTGACTGTTAAATACCAGGAAAAGTGAGAAAAAGAGGGGGTTGCATGAGGGAGCAACTCAAGTCCGTGCAGGGGGACAAGTGGAAGGAAGGAGCTGGGGGTGCACGTGGGACAGGGGAAGGACTGGGGTAGCACAGGGAACCGAGGAGGGGGAAATTGGGGGCCGCGCAGGAGGAGACGAGGGACGTGTGGGGGTTGGAGATTGGAGTAGGTACGCGATCTCCCGAGATGAGGGGGAGAGGGAGTAATGTGGAGAGATTCAATGGCACTCCCTCGTCCAATCTCTTCCCATCCGATGGTCAATATTTGAGCAGCAAGGCCCCGTTCCCCATTATACATATGGAAAAGGGAGCCTTCTCTTAAGAGGAGGGAACTTGCATCCCATCTAGCTTCATCACTAGATTAAGATGATGAAAAGGGTTGAATTACAACAACAATAAAGCCTTTTCCCCCATTAAATAGGGTCAACTACATGGATTCTTTGCCTCCATCCAGATCTATCTTGGGTCATTCTCGAGCTTAGATCCAAAAAACTAAAATCCCATCGTATAACCTCATTCCAAGACTTCGTGGGCCTTCCTTGCCTTTTCTTAGTCGGCTCAACATCTCAAAAGTCGCATCTCCTAACTGGTGCATCAACGGACCTCCTTTGTAAATGGCCAAACTACTTTAAGCGATTTTCTCGCATCTTATCCTCGATCGGAGTTACACCAACTTTCCTTCTGATTGAATCATTACGAATCCTATCTTTACGCATGTTTCCACACATCCACCTTAGCATTTTCATTTCTGCTATTGGCATTCTCTGCACATGTCAATTGTTCATAGGACAACATTTAGATTCATAAAGCATAACATGTCATATGGCAGCCTTGTAAAACTTTCCTTTATTTTTCAAAGGAATTTTCTTATCACAGAACAGTAGAGGCACCTCTCCACTTTAGCCAACATGCATTTATTCTATTAGTAGCACCTCCATCAACTTCCCCATCATATTGTAAAATAAATCCCAAGTATCTAAAAGAATCTCTCTTCTGAATGTTATCATCACCAATCTTCACATTGATTCATTTACCATTGCTTCAATCAAAAGTGCACTCCATATATTCGGTCTTAGCCCTACTTATACGAAAACCATTAGACTACAATGCATATCTCCAGACCTCATGTTTCTCATTTACTCCATCTCTAATCTCATCAATCAACATAATATCATCAATAAAAAACATACACCAAGTTATCTCCTCCTGAATGTGACTTGTTGACTCGTCTATAATCAAAGTAAAAAGGAATGAACTCAAATTTAACCTTGAGCAGACCAATGTTTATGTCAAAATAGTCTGTCTTCCCAGACTGTATCCTTACACAAGATGAAGTCCTATCATACATATCCTTTATGAGGTTAATGTATAGGATAGGTACTTCTCTCCTCTTCAAAACTTCCCACAATATCTCCTTTGGGGCAGATTTATAAGCCTTCTCCAAATCAATAAAAATCATATGGAGGTTTTCCTTTTAGCTTTAAAAATCTCCATTGTTCTCCTCAACAAGTAGATGACTACAATAGTTGAGCGACCTGGCACAAATTCAAATTGGTTCTCTTTTATTGTGGAAACTTGCGTCAACCTTCTTTCGATCACACGTTGCCAAATTTTCATAGTGTGACTCATCATCTTGATATCTCTATAATTTGAACAATTTTAAATGTCTCCTTTGTTCTTATAAAGAGGCATCATGATGCTTCTCCTCCAATCTTCGGGCATTTTCTTGCTTCGCTAAATAACATTGAATAAATTTGTAAGCCAAACAAAACCATGCTCACCTAAAACTCTCAAAACTTCTATAGGAATGCCATCAGGTCCTACACATTTTCCAGGTCTCATAACCTTCAAAGTCTCATCTACTTCCTTCCTTTGTATTCATTGATAGCTTGCACGATTCAAGTAACTTCCGCTACTAGCTATATCTCCCAAAGTGATCGCTCTAGTTCCAACCTCAATGGAAATACTGCTTCCATCTAGTTTCTATATCCTTTTGAGTAACAAGCTCGTGACCTTCCTCATCCTTAATGCATCTCACTTCAGAATCCTTATGGCCCTCCTTAGAGTCGAGATTTTGTACAAAACTTCATAAGATTTTGACTTCGCTTCGCTTACAACCTTCTTTGTTTCCTTCTTCGTTATTTTGTAGTTTGTGGCAGTTTCCTCTATTCTATACTTAGACATAGCTTTAAAGTATGCTCTTTAAATTTTGAGTTCCTCTTGCACACCTCCACTCCATCACCAAGCCTCCTTTTGGCTTGAAGCTCCTCCCTTTGACTCGCCTAGCATCTCTTTGGCTACCCTTCGGATACAAGATGCTACTGCCTCCCACAACTCGTTTGCACTTCCGTTACCATCCCATGATAAGTTTTCGAAAACCATCTACCTGAAACTTGATTACTTCAATTGAAGATTCCACCATCTAGTTCTAGGGATCTTTTTTTTAAACCAAAAAAAGGGGGATACACTCAGTGGTGTTCGCCCAATATATTAAAGAAAGAGGGACAGGGATACAAGAAAGAGAATAAAAACTAGCGACCCAACAAAGGAGGCAAGGAGCCTCCAGCAGTGGGCGCCAAGAAACAAAAGAAAAACCAACAACTAAACACGACTCCAGTCAAACACCAAAGCCCGAGCGCGACAAAGCACATTCTCCAGATAGATTCGCTGGGCAGAGAAAATGGCCTCGTTGCGAGCCAGCCAAATCGACCATAAACGGGCCACCGGTGCCAAGAATCGCCTTCTCTCCATACGCCTATTCAAGAAGAGGGTTTCGCAGAAGGTCTCCACATCACGAGCATGCACCTAATCCACGAGGGGGTCAAGCCACAGCACCCGGATCAAAGGGCAAAGAAAGAGTAAATGGTCCAGGGATTCCACATTTGATTCACATAGGGCGCATAAATTGGAAATTGTGGGCAGCAACCTAGAGCCTCTATCGCGCGTCAAAAGCCTCTTTCTGCGGGCGAGCCATAAGAAGAAGATAATACGCAAGGGAAGCCCCAAGCTCCAGAAGAAACCGCAGCCTCTCACCAGGGAATCCGATCGAGCAGGCAAATAATCCAGCAATGATGCATAGGCCTTTGGAGTGGAGAAGTCACCATCCCTCCAGGTCCAGTGATCCAAGCCCGCTGAGGGAGGAACCGCTTGAGCAAGGACGTTCATTAGAGCAAGGAAATCCAAGAATCTCTGATCCGATAAGTTCCCCAGAAAGCGAGGAGACCAAGACGCATTCTCCCAGCAACAAGCGACGACAACATCCTTATTTTCCGCCAAAGCATAGAGACGAGGGAAGCGGATAGATAGAGGCTCCCCCCCAACCAGCAGTCGTTCCAACAAGAGAAAGCACGGTCGTCCCCTAAGACAGGTTTAAAGGACGCTCTGTTCTTCAAAAATATCTCCTGAAGACCTCTCCAGAACGGAGAGCTCACAGCCAGAACCCCTGAAGCGCCCTCGCCCGCCCACTCTCTCCCATGAAGCTCCCTCAAGATCTGAATAAAGAAGCTTTCATCTCTTCCCCACACCCTGCTTGCCCACTTAAGGAAGAACGCTTCATTGACCTGCTTGAGGCGCCTAACCCCTAATCCACCCGCCAGCTTCTCTGTCACCACCTCCTCCCAAGCGACCAGGTGAATCCCACGCCCTCCGATACCCGATTTTCCCCATAGGAACCTCTTGAAGCAAGACTCAAGTCTATTGCAAATCCCAGCCGGTAGACGTCGAGTCGACAAGAAATGAACTGGAATGGCGGCAAGGACCGAACGAAGAAGAATCAATCTACCTCCTTTTGAAAGTAGCGCCGCTCGCCAGCCTGCCAATCTCGCCTCAACCTTCTCCACCATCACGCTCCAATCCTTAAGTCTTGGCCTCCCAACCACCAATGGAAGGCCCAGGTAGTCAAGCGAAAGGTTGCCCAAGGCAGAGCCAAGAATGTTCGCAAAATCCACCGCTAACGACTCCGAGAGTCCAAAAGGAATAACCTTAGATTTGTTACCATTAATGTGCAAACCCGATATCTCGCTAAAGAGGTCTAACGTCACTGACATGGCCGCCACTTCCGAATCACCCCCTTCAATAAAGCATAAAGTGTCATCCGCAAATTGAATTAGCGGCACAGATATGGCCCCCTTGGAGAAGCCCTTGGAGAGGCCCGCTGCAACCACGCAATCCACCATACGAGCCAAGACATATGACGCAAGCACGAAAGGAAGGGGGGCCAGAGGGCATCCCTGGCGAAGACCCCGACGTGGTTGAAAGCGCCCCCCTTCCAAGCCGCCATTGAGCAATAGAGAAAAGGAGACGGTAGTCACGCAGCACCGCATCCACGGAATCCACAAATCCGGGAAGCCTCGCCGCTTGAGGACTGACCAAAGAAAAGCCCAATCAATGCTATCATAAGCTTTAGCGAAATCAATTTTCCAGAGCACCCCTTGACGCCCCGAGGCTTTCCAATCCGCCACCAGTTCCAACGCAAGAACAATACAGTCCGATATTTGTCTCCCTTTAATGAATGCCGCCTGAATCGGGGAGACAAGCGAGTCCCGCACATTAGAGAGTCTCCTAGCCAGGACCTTAGCCACAAATAAATATATGGCGTTTGAAATCGAGATGGGACGAAAATCCCCAATGTCTTCCCCCAATCGAGGTGGGACTTTGAATAGTTCTAGGGATCTTGGAAACCCTCCTTTTCTTTACCATCTCTTTTATTTGCAAATCCATGACTAACAAGCAATGTTAAGTTGTTAAACTCTCTCATAGGATTACTTTGCAGTCTTTGCAACACAACCGATCTCTTGTCCTCAATGCAAAGTAATCTATGTGTGTTCCAGTCGGACCACTCTCATAAGTAATTAAATGATCCTCCCTCTTGAAGAGAGTGTTTGCTATGAAAAGATCATAAGTCCTTACAAAATTCAAAATGACTTTTCCCTCTTCATTTCTATCCCCGAAGCCATGACCTCCATGAACACATACCTTGAAGCTCACTCCTCACTTCCATTGTCGCCTCCCAATGTGACACCACTCGCATGCTCTCTCCCGTGCGGTGTCGCCCATTCATGCAACCCTTTTTCCATCGATGCATGCCCATGTGTCCCTTACATATGTGCCCTTTCATCCCCAACCCCATTGGAGTTCCAAGCTTCTCGTGTGGTACCCTCCATGTTGCTCTAATTGTGTAAACCTCATCCATCACTTTACATCGTCCCTTCTCTATCTGCTTGCTGCCAGTCGTGACTAACAACAGTACCCCATGCTCCTCGAGCCAGCTTCGTTCACCTCCATGTATGTTCTAGATAATCATCCTATCTTACTTTGTTGTTTTTAATATTTGTGTTTCCTCCTGTAGGAGTTTACCTAAGAATATAATCCACTATACCAAGATTTCTTATATTTAATTGATATAAGCAGAAGACCTTTGTGGAGACATCTTGCAATAGAATGGGATTTCGTGATTGAATTAAGGACAGCTAGTGGATGTATTGGGAACTTAGTTAGGATGTACATCATTGCAAGCCTACGGAGGCAGCCCAACCCTAAGGATTCAGGGTCTTAGAGTCATAGTGAGAGGTTTCACGTGAACCAAGACCACAGACTATCCACGATGTTGGTATCACAATGATAAGGATCTATATATTATATTCAGTTTCAGTATGGTTCGGGTTTACACGATTACCTGCATTTGTACACTTTCTAGCTACTAATTATTTTTTCTTGGTTAGTTGTTTTAGCACCGTATTGAGCAATGTTGGAGTATTTGCTATGTGTGCCTATTGTGTTATAGGAGGGTAAATGGATCCTGGAGAGATCCATTTAACCCATTGATGAATCTGCGATTCATCATCTCAATATCTTGATCTTAACAAAATCCCTGAGTAAAATCTGAAATAAATGTCCATAAAATCATTAAATTAACAAGATGACTCTTGTAAAGAAAACACACTAATTATTGTATCTTAGATTGTACAAAATAAATTAACAATAAAAGCCGCAAAAATAAAGGAGTTTTTCACCTGTAAATATCCCAAAACTTCATGTATTTTTAATAAATTCATTCCAACTCCTTTTTTGGCTAATTCTTTCTCTAGCTTGTTCATAACAATGTATATAAAATATAAAAATACAAAATAAATTTCACCTCAAATAAATGTTCCTCGATCCCAAAGAGAAAAAGCCGTAAAGTCCAACTTCCAGACCAAATTCTCGCTCCATATGAACTCGAAATTTACCAAACTCGCTTTTAAAGTTCAAGTTAGAAAATTATCTATCCAACGGAAGTGGTTTCATTAAAATCAGAGCTCATTTGCAAAAGTTGGTTTTTGGGACCTAGATGTACATTGTATATTATGTATATATTCATTCTTTATTCATTTTTATTTTATCTTTCTCAATTGCTTAAAAATCCAAAAAAATCATCGTTGTGTTGTATTTTGATTTTAGTATTTTATTGTATTTTTCTGTTGTAAATATCTCTTATTAAAAAGATAAAAAAATACATATTAGAAAAGCAAACAAAAAATGTACATGTTGTATGTATTCCTTTGTAAATCCTCCACTATTTTTCCTTCTTTATATTTTTGTTGTATTTTAGTAGCCTACTTTATATCATTATTTCTTTTATTACTTAATTCTCATTCTCTACAATAACTTCTCTTCTACCACCAACCTCCATTCAACTCCATTTTTTAATAACCTCTCATTCAATTCCATTAATAATACAACCTCACATTCAACTCCACCACTTTAATAACTTCTCATATCTTATCTTTATATACATCTCATCCTCCTCATTTTGCACTTGATCCACCTTTATGTGAGGAGAGCCTAGTTCCCATAGTTGAATCGGTGACAGCGACACAACCGCAGTCGATTGACGACAGCCCTTTCTCCGGTGAGATCCGTTGGTTTTTTGGCCAACATCGCAGCCGCATCCGTGCGTTGCTCGAGTTCATCGTTCGCCGACGATTCAAGCGAAGACCGTGCTCTCGTAAGCACATCATAGGCGGTTCGCTTCAATTGTAGGTAATTTGTCGTTTCATTATTTACATCGTTTTTATTTGGAGGAACAAGGTGCCAGCTAGGATCAAGATATTCCTATGGTTGTTCAGGCTGCGAACAATTCACACGAAGAAGAGGCGAGGGCGAATTTTGGGTGGGGAGGACGATTATTGTGACAGGTGCAGCTTGGCGACAGAGGAATTGGACCACATGTTCTTCTCGTGCCCACCTTCTACGGATGTATGGACGAAGATTAATACTCATTGGCTTCTTCCTAGGGACTTTTCTGATTTTTGTCGAATTATGCGCACTGTATTTAGCCATGAGGATTGTACTCTTCTGTTTGCGGTGATCTCGGCATGGAACGGTGTTATGTTTTAGGGGAATGGTTTTATCTCCGAAAATGTGATGGAGCATTGTAAGGTGTTGTGTAGAGTGTGGGGTTTGTAGCAATAGGCACATGTAACTTTTTCATTTCGTTTTTCTTTTCCATATTTAATTAATAAATAAGAGGTGTATTCCAACTTGGGAAGCCACCAGCGCTTGCTCTAAAAAAATGTAAATGTTTACGGAAATTAATGAAATGTGAATTGGTGACACTTTGTGGTTGGTTACATGGTTGTTTACATTAATTATGGATGTCATTTCAAAACGTGAATACAACAATGCAAAGAATGTGTAAATGAGTAACCCGGATCTGAAGTCGGGAGCTTAACAAAAGGAGAGAAGGTTTGTCGGATGTGAGGGATTTGGAGAAAGAAGTGCGTAGATCACGTGGAGGGAGAAGAGAGAAGAGGAGAGATAAATGAGATAAATCTCAATTTTATATTAACTCTTGAAATTCAATGAATAAAACATTACTATCCCCTTTATATAGGAGGGGCGGGGTCACAAAAATAGAAAAATGTCAAAATAAAATAAAATAAAATCCTAATTTGGACTCGAAATATCTCAAACCGACAAACTGCTAAATATACCGACTAACTAATTTTATTTGACAATGCATGCGATCTCTTTATTTAAAATAAAATTGCAACGACTCAATTAACCGTAAATAAAATTAGCCCTAACTCTAAGTATATTAATGACTCTAATTAAACAAATAGAGAACTAATCTCTAATTGATAAAATTTAACGGATAAAAAATCCTAATTGAGCCCGATTCCTTGATCCATGATGCATCAAAATCAGAACCAAAGTTTAAAAAACTAGACGAGCATCTTCAACTAATGTGCAAGCCCTTTATGTAGGAACAGTGAGGTGGATTCCTAGCACTTATCTTCTAATGTTCTTTTGCAAGGGAGGTTTCCGGGAGAGTAAGCATACCTCGGCTAGATTCAATATTACATATTTACTTTAACGGAACGTTAGGGAGGATAAAGAAGTGGGGATGGTGTGTTTTATGCTCAAAGGCGTGATCAATTTAAACCGATTGTCATTCGTCAAGCTACGTGGATTATGAGAAATGAGATGGTGCAGGGATGTCAGGTACTACATGGAAATGTTTTGCATTATATTTCTCACAATTAAAGTGGTTGAGAAAAAGACTCCTTTGACCTTCAACCTTATGAAGTATTTTTTAAGATTAATGGATGACAATTACTCTCTAACAGTCATGCTTTAGCGTTTAAAAAACAATCTGTAGCTATGGAACCTTGAGCTTCTTCCTACCTATGGAGTATGTGGTCTTGCAGAGGTCCCATGGTGGTGTGGCACCTCATTAATGATCTCAGGAGCAAGGATAGATTGGTTACAGAAGTTTCTAGAATAATTATGTGCTTCCAAAATAAGTGCATGCCCTTCTCCTTCAACTCCTCCTTCAGGATATGCTCCTTATTATATCCTCCTATCAAGTCAATGACGTTTTGCACCTACAGGCTACAACCTATGGTTCATCCCATCAAACTTGCCGATTGGTACGACGAGGGGATCTCCATCTCCTCGAAGTTGGTTTGTGACTAACCTTCAAACACAATATCTCAAAGACATAGTCGGGGTCAACTCGACCAATCAATATAAGAATTCGAAAAGAGCTACTATAAGAATTCAAACACAATATAAGTTTCTAAACAAAGATGAACTATATTGGGCATACTATAGTTGCATTGGGACAAACATTGGCTTAAAAGCATATGCAAGGGCAGAAACCCATTGGAGGTTATACCCCAAAAGAAAGCTAGAAGACAAAAGAGCTGTAACAAGGAGGCACATTCGAGTTGTGAGCGCCACCAGCAATCGGATGATCACTTGTGCCTAAGAAATGACGCAGAGAGGGGCAATGCTAGGTTATTTGAGGCCCTTGTGGCATTTAAAGGCCTATTAATGCTCCAAGCCCCAAAGGTAGATAATGTCCAATAGCCAACTACAGTCGAGGGCCCTGTAGGATGACGTATGATGGACGAACAATGCCTACAGAGCACCACCATGAGCGTGACAAGGAGACAGTCAGTGACACCATAGAGAGGTGGTTGTTGGTGGTGTCATTTTGGTAGAGGCTATTTGTCGATGAATCTGACACCCGATCTAGGATTGTTGCTCCGATACCATGTAGGAGAAAAGAGCATCCTATATAATGCGAGTCATATCCTTCTTCATATAGAAAGAAGGGTGGGATATTATTATAAGGACTCAACAATATTAAAAGTGTATTTAATAACATAAAAAAGATGATCAAAAATATAAAAACAATAAAGTGACACCACACGCTTAATTATCTTAACGGAATAAGTGGAGAATAAGAACAGGTGCAATAAGATTGTGCGCAGGTTCCATAAGTGTAATTTTTCCACCATATAACAAGTAATAGAAAAACTTTTAGTTTCTCAACTTTGCAAAATCTACATGAAATAAAAATCCATAACTAGATAAAAAGCTTCATTAGACCTCCATCTCTAATTAATATTCCTTTGTGTAGATCATGCAAGACAATATTGGGTAAACAGATGGCATGTCTCATTTGAATAAGCCATTCGTGTAATATCACAATACAGTAGTCACTAATGTAAAACTTGGCATACCTTATATGATGGGAAACTTCGTCCTTCAATTTCTTCCCATCAGTTTCATTAGCATGATCTTTTTTTCTTTCATCACCGGGTCGACCTTTCTCTTTATAACTGTCTTTGAACCTCTCGCCCTCTTTTGAACCGCTTCGACCACCGAAGCGATCATATTGGTTAAAATTACTGCTCCCTAAAGAAGCTGCACTTGATTTGTAAGTAACTCCACTGGAGGAGAGCCCAAAGTACCTAAGTAAATGACATTCCAGTTCGATTAATACTCTTCCAAGACACTAACAGAAATGAGGATATGAACAAACGATTCATGCAACTCACTTATCACGAGTAGCGGCAGCTTTGTCTCTCACAGCTTTTATTTTTTCCCTATCATTTAAAAGGGCAGAAATAGTTTCAGCCTTTTTTCTCACATTGATACCCATATCCTTTCCGTTGGATTCAACATATTCAAAACCTGTTAGAGACTTCACCAACGCAAGCAAGAAAATATTATTAAAAAAATAAAATTAAATTATCTCGATAAATCCACATGTACACTAAAGAACAGAAAGGAAAAAAATCGCTGGGAAACAAAAAAACAAATAATTCATACTGAGATTTGCAACGTATGTTCAAACAAATCAGAAAGTACATCATACCGAGATTTGAAATGTATGTTCAATTATGTCATCAACTGCACGCTCAGAACCATTGCCAATGAGATATTCAATAACAGTCAATGCCTGGAAGGAAATCCTATTTCAAATCGTAAATGATCAAGCAACAATCAAGTATCTAGATAATCAACAGAGAATGAAAGTAAGAAAGGGCAACAAAGCTTCCACCTTATATGCATGCCTCCAATTTGCACCCGTATCTGCCAATCTTGTCCAAAGTGTATTCATTATCATTTGGCATTCAGTGCTACAAATAAATAAAAAATGCATTTGTGGGGGAACATAAATTGAGAAAACAGTCCGTTTCTGCCAGATATACCATTATAACAAGCTGTAGAACGTACAATTTCTTGGTTTCCTGGGCGATTTCAGCCAAAGCAGACCCATGAGGACCCCAAGGCTCATCACTTGTTGCATCAAGAACCTGCACAAACATGATGTAAGTTGGACAACTTGGAAACTTGAAGATAAACTTTTGACAGCCTTTTTCTCAAATTTCTTACAGCCTGAACCTCCCCATTAGACCAGCTACGTAGCTTTGGATACATAAAACATTGTGACGAAAAAGGACCATCCATTGTTAACCAAGTTAGAGGATCGGAGCAAAGTCCAACATGCTAGGTTATTGTGACTGGGGTTTCACCTCCATCTGCAAGCACCTTAAAGGACTCTTGAACTTCAGGCTAAAGAAGGGCTCAAAATATGTCAATGGAGTTTGCATATCTCATCACATAGGCATGGATTAAAATTTGGGCTTTTATCAGTTGTGTGCCTCTGACATGTTGCAATATTAGTTATACCCCTTTCTTTTTGCAATATCAGTTATGCCCCCGACATCTTGCATCGTTATCATTTGCGCCCGTCCGTTAGCTTGGCCGTCAATGAATTGAACTCAACCATGGTTTATTCAAACCATGATTCCACTAAGAGGGGTATAGTTGTCCTCCTCTGCTAAGCCCTCCATCCCAAAATCCTTCCCCTCCTACGCCCAGCTCCCTGCCCCGAACTCCTCCTCCCAGCCCTCCACCATGACCTCCTCCTCCTCCTCCTTTTCTCCTCCCACCACCCTGACCTCCTCCGCCCAGCCAGCTGCCCTAACCTCCTCCTTCGCCCAGCCCTCCGCCCCAACCTCCTCCTCCATCGCCCTAACATTCTCATCCACTGACTTCCCACTTGAGCAAAGGGGCTCAGTTCTGATGGGTTTCAAGTGGAAAACGCAGCAGTTGCTACTGCTATGTTCTGTGGGGTGTGGGTATGGGTGTGGGTGTTGTGATGGGTTCAAGTGTGTGAAAGGTAGAGGGTTTGGGAAAGAAGATGGGTGTTTTATGGGTGAAGGGGTGGTGTAGATGATGGGTAGATGTGTAGTGGGTGCAAAGGAGGAGTAAAGAGAAGTACGAAAGAAAAAGATGGAAAAAATGTCCTCTGTTGGGGATTTCTTGACATTTTTTAGGAGCCTCAAATATTTGATTTATCAGTTTAAAAAAGTGGCTTCAAAAATTTGGAAAAACTATATTTGAGATCAGAAGGAGTGATTTATTCGTGAAAATATAAAAAATTTGGTGATTTGGTAAACGGATGGAGATGCAATGACGAGAGAGAAAATAAAAAGAGCCGGGGAAGAAGAAAAGTAATGGAGGAAGAAGAGGAAGGAGTTACATGGAATGGTAATGGTTGAAACTTGCAGGTCATGGGTTTCGTAGATGCTTTCCTCATCCAGAGGTCGATCCAAATGCAAGAAAGATGTTTTCTTCTTGGGAAGTTGCTATTCAAGAGGAGGAACATATAGTAGCAATATTCATGGTATAAATCAAGGGTTGGAGGGGGAGGGGCAGAAGGGGGAGGTGATCGGAGGAGGAGGAGGAAGGACTGGACGGGTAGGGAGAAGGAGGAAGAGTGGAAGGAAGAAGAAAAGGAGAAGAAAAAGGCATTTTTACCCTTGGTTTTTTTCATCTAATTACCATTATATCCTCAAACTTAACGTCCGTTTAGGATAAGGATGGGCGGCAACTAACACGAAAGGCACAAGTAATTATTGTTGAAGAACTTAGGGGCACAACTAATATTGCAAATATCTCATATTGGCACAACCGATAAAAAACCTTAAATTTTTGCTAAATTTCATAAAATTATGGTTACACATAACCAATATCGAACCTATACATGCTTTACCTTTGAATATCACCTGATATTCGGCAATATGTCATGACAATGGGTGAAATGTGAACATTGCTTAGTAAATTTCTAGTATTTAGCCTAATATTGGCAAATTTTAATATCTTGGTTATATTTTTTCTAGAGTTGATTTGACTGCTTCTTTGTTGAATAGCTAAATCTAATAGGAATCATGAGATCTAAATTTTCGACAAAAACTCATATATCACTAGATTGCAAAGGTTGTACGATAATCCTATTGATCGAATAGCATAAACCTATATATCACTAACGCCAGCAAGACCCTTATTTCATTAAGGCCATGTTTGTTCGGTTGGAAAGAAATTACAATGGAATGGAATCAAGACAAGAATGGAATTAACAATGGAAAGGGAAGGAATGAGTTTTAAAAATGGAATTAATAATAGAAGATCACCTCTTTGATTGGGAGTTATCAAGAGCATCGTTGGGTGTAAGGCACCTCCATGTGTGCAGGATTTTAAAAAGCATGCCTCGAGGCACTAAGGTGTACGCCTCGAGGTGGTTTTCCAAGAAAACTGCCTCGAGGCGCCTGCCTCAAGCAACCCAAGTGAGGCGTGCGACTCGAGGCACTAAGGTGGTTCTCACGGTGTCGAGGCGCTCTCGAGTAGCCGCCTCGGGTTGCACATGCTTGGTACCTAATTTTTATATTTTATATATTAATTTTTATGATATCATAAGTATAATATTAATTATTAACAATTTGATTTGTTATATAGTCATATATATTTATTCTATATCCAAAACATTGTATGTTAGTCATATAAAATTAAATTCGGGATAGAGACGTTGATCCCTACAAACCCTGCAAGGGGGGAGCGCACCTGCTCCCCCTAGCCCCCCACCCCCGCCCCCCAGGCTCGCTGACCAGGCAGCGAGACCCCCGTGCCAATAGGGTATGGTGCGACAGGGGAGTGTTGTAACGCTCGGGCCCAAACCACCCGAATCCATCGCAACTCGAGTCTGCATAACCCGATAAAAATCTAATTAATGCCGAGTGAGCCCGGATCGATCCGTAGGTCGTGGATTGGATCTCGTTCGGGTGCGATTGACCAAAAAACTGATTGCATTATACCTCATGTCATCGAAAAAGCTCGTGATGCGGTCCGTACAACGATATAAACAAATACCATCACTAATTCCGTCTCGATGAACCAGAACCAATGGAGTCGACAGTTTCTCGATCGGAGGTCGTTTGACCGCACAAAATATAATGATGAATCAAAACCATATTTTGTCGAATTATGGACTCAAATTATATCAGGAAAATATGAATATTGGACTCTTTTTAATCGTCATTTCGAGATTGTCAAAATGGGCCATTATATGCCAGAATTGAAGATTCGGGTAATTATGGAAATGATTTGAGAAATTCATCAAATATTGAAATGAAATGAAAAAAATATAAAAAAGTTACAAAACATAAGCCTCCCCTTTCCCTAATTTCTCTCCTCGCACTCCCTTCCTCTATTTCTATCGTCACGGACCTCTTCTTCCCCAACTTCTCCTTACTCTCTTTATCTTCTTCTTCTCCTCTCCTCACCCAAACAGAGAACCCATTTCTCCTTCTCCTTGTTGTTGATGTTGCTAATGTTGACGCATCTCCAGCGACGCAGCGACGATCAGCACATTTCCTCCATTCTAGACCTCAGGGTACAAGCTAAACCCGCATTGTTGCCATCCATGTAGTATTTCACACAAATAGCTATTGTTTGTAATGATCAACTGGCAAATACATGTTTATAATTTATTTGTGTCAAATGGGGTCTTGTTAACTTTCCTGTCGAACAATATATCTCATCTTGTAAGAATCCATGCATGTGCAAGGATCACTTTAGATTTGATAACATTTAGTACTCATGCAAGGACCAATTTAGATCTGCAAAGATAACAACACAAGATAATGTGATTTGAGTCTATAGTCAAGTACATCGTTATGGTTGTAAATTAGTGCTAGATAATTTTACCAGACAAGGTGCCCCTTACACCTGGCCGTATGAGGGTGCAAGGTTGTAAATTGGTGATGATGGATAATTTTGCCGGACGAGGTGCTCCTGACACCTGATCGTACGAGGGTGCGGTAACCCTCAACTGGGCTAGAATTAGGATGCTCAGATTAGGCAGCGGTCGCCTAGTGCCAGGTCTAGGATCCCAATCCCTTCCTCGATTTTATCGCGAGCTCGCAGTTTTTTCCGCTTCCCTGGGATCAATGTGCTTTCGCTTGACCAATTCTGCTGACCTGAGTTCTGTTAGGGTTCCTAGGCTGGAGGACCCTTGATTTTCTTCGAGCTTCTTTAGCTCGTTCCTACACCGATTCGGGCAGGAGTGGAGCAACCCGGGCCGGAGAGTCCCTCCCACCCATCTCAAGGGTCGTAGTTGGAGTTTTGCCTAGTTTCCACCTAGACCGTCTTTCATTGGGGAAGCGAAACGGATGAGTCCCTTAGGGGGCTTCTTCACCGCTTGAATTTGGTTATTATTCAGCCAGCAGATTTTGGCGAGGAAGAGATCGTGACATTTAAATCATCATCAACTTTATAGATATATATATATCTCAATGAGGTCTATCACTACATCCTAGAAATGACATCAATGAAAATATGTGACATAAATCTAGATCTCTTACTATGACATCATTTCATAATCAATAAATGAATTGCTAAATATTAAGCTTTGGGATGTGCTTAGTGAGAAAGTGGTTAGTATATTGAGTTTTCAGATAACCTTCTTTCTACACAAGTAGTTAAATTATTATATGATGTCATTACCTATCTACTTGCTTCATTTGTAACCACTTAAATTCATGTTTAAATTTAACACTTACAACTTGTACACAACATTTGTTGATGTCTCCTTATCCCAAACATATATGGCAGGGAAGGTGTCTGCAGTGGAATATCTTGGTAGCAGGATTCTTAGCTTCTGGTGGTCAGACGTTGATTTCCTTTTGACGGTACACAGGATAGCCCTTGTATAGATAGTTGTATTTATATTGTGCTTACTTTGCCGCACTTTTGGAGATACATGTATGACACATAATTTTTTTAATACATGTACTCTAGAAATTACTGCATCGCTTCGTTGGTGACATGTGTTTTTATGTGGCTTGTTATATCATTGTGAATGTCATTCAACTCGTAAAAAAAATTTCTCTGCATTTTTGTAACTAGATGCGATCAATCGTGAATTAAATAATGTGAATGTTGTGTAAACGGTAACCCGGATCTTGGGACGCCACAGTTATGGTATCAGAAATGAGGTAATCCGCTACATACATTCGCAATAAGTCTGATCGCATTGAGTTCTCGGATAGCTACAGTCCACCGACTTTCACGAATCTGAGAGGAAATTAATGACATTCCTATGGAATAACCACATGTGTCACCAGCAATCCACCCTTTGCAATTTAATGTCCATATAGTAATCTCAAGAAGAGAAACACAATCAATTATACTTGCGAAAACCCACCATTATTACTAATGATGTTGGTTCTTGTGCATAAACATGACGTCTAGGGCCAGTCGGGAGATGGCGGACCGCTTAAAGCATATTGTAACATCCGGATCCAATTAAAGCCAAACCCAACCCAATTAAGGTCTGTATAATTCAGTAAAGTTACTAGTCAACGTTAAATAACCAAAATTGATCTATTGATTGCTAATCAAAAGTCATTCGGTCGCAATCGACCAAAAGTCAATCGCATCGTAATGCTTGCCACGAAAAAGCCGCATCACGAAATCAGAAACTGCAAAACAAACCGAGACTGTCATAAAATCCGATTCAACGAATAAGACTAATGGAATCGACCGTTCACTAATCGAAGATCGTATGATATTTTTAAATCACAAATTTTGACTGCAAATCAAAACCGTATCTTGAAAATTTCGGGGATGCAAACCCGATAAAAAGTATATCAATATTATACTCATATTGATCATCGTTCAGAGACAATCAAATCGAGATATTGCGCGACGAAATCGGAAACTCGATGCGTGAGTACGGTCAAATTTTGGTATTTCAAATAAGAAAGAGAATGGTTTTAAAAAAAAAGAAATTCCATAATCTTAAATCTAGCCCCGCGTTGGCATTTTTCTCCCATGCAAGTGGCTCCTCCCTTTCCTCCACATGTCAAACCTTTGAATCCTCTCCTCCCTAATTTATAACTCCAAGCACCTGCCATTCTCCTCCCGAAATTCCAACTTAAATTCCAGCCAAAACAGCCACCCTCACTGTCCCTTAAGCAACACAACAACTGCTCCAGCCCTTCCATTCTACTGCAAAGAGCAACAGTTGGATTACTGCTACTTCCTTCGGTAGCAATTTCTGCCACCTCTCTCCAAATGGAGCTGATCTCCTGCAATTACTGAAATTCCAGCAGCAGCCCCATCCTTGATGCTCCCTAATTGGAGCTGCATGTTGATATTGATCTCAAAAATTGGAAATATCAAAGGTACCAATTTCTCTTCTCTTTGCTATTCATAAAAAAAATCAGCATTTAGTCTTTAATTTATATTTTCGCGTTTTCCTTCCTATTGCTGTCCAGCAACTGTGCAAGCACCTGCATGCTTATGTATCTCAGTTTTTAGGAGATCTGGTGAGGTACAATCCTCTCCCTTTCTCCTTGTTGTCATACATGTACAATATCCTCTTCTTTGCTGCCTTTTTTTAGATCAAAAAAAGGGGGAGACATTCAGTGATGTTCGCCCCAATTAATTAAAACTTAACAAAGTTAACAGTAAATTTACAAGGTATCGCAGGGGATACCACATAGGAAGCTAAACCAACACCCAATCATCAACTAAACGTGTACATTGTAAAAGGATGTTTTCTTTGTAAAAGCGTTGCCCCGCGAAAATAGCCTCATTTCTGCCCAGCCAAATCGCCCACAAGTTTGCCAAGGGCCGCAATAGCGCTCTCCGCTCCCTATCTTTGTTCACCACCAACGAGTCACAGAAGGACGCCAAATCAGAGGTTTACACCCAAGCTTCAGTTGCTTCCTCCCATACCCCCACGACCATCGGATATGCGAAGAACAGATGCTCCATGGATTCCACTGCACTGTTGCACAAAACACACCTATCAGAGATATTGCCAAGCAGCCTCGCGCAATGATCCCTCGTCATCAACCTCTGCCTACGAAACAACCAAAGGAAGAAACCCACCCTTTCAGGTAGCCTCAAGCCCCAAAAAAACCGCAATCACGCACAACCACCTCCGATCGCGAGGGCGGGGGATTACAAACCGCCCCATACGCCTTCTTAGCCGAGAACGGACCCCCCTCCCCCCGCCAGGCCCAATAATCTCTCTCGTCCGACGGGTGACCGGCTTCCCTAAGGTCGTTCAAGAGATTGAGAAAATCTTCGAGCCTTTGATCTAAGAAATTAACACGGAAAGGTGGGAACCAACTACCCTTCGACCAGCAGGAGGCGACGCAAGCATTTCTATCGGCTGCCAAAGCGAACAAGCGAGGGAACCGTGCACACAGAGCCCCCCCCCCCCCGTCCAAACATCCGTCCAAAATATGAAGGTTTGACCATCACCAAGCACCGGATCAAAGAGGGAAGAATATTTAGAGAAAACTTCCTGTACCCTTTTCCAAAAAGGCATTTGAGCCCCCACCCGAACAGCTGCTAACGGAAGCGCCCCGCTAATACTATGATTCTTTCGCAAGACCTCACTACAGAAATCTTCACCAGGACCCCAGATTCTGTTGGCCCACTTAAGAAGGAAGGCCTCATTGACATGGTCCACCCTCTGAACGCCCAACCCCCCATTGCCCTTCCGCCTCGTTAAGTCATCCCAATCCACCAGGTGAATCTCCCCCGATGCCTCCCCATTCTTTCCCCACAAAAACCTCCACATAAGCTTCTCGAGGCGACTACGAATCCCCACCTACAACCGGCGGTTAGATAAGAAATACACGGGGATAGATGAAAGCACTGCCTTGAGGAGGATGAGGCATCCCCCTTTCGAAAGCAAGGCCGATCTCCATCCGGCCAGCCTCTTCTCCACCTTCTCAACCACCTTGGACCAATCTCTCAGTCTGGCCCTGCCCGAAACCAGCGGCATCCTCATATACTCAATAGGCAGGGAGCCAGGCTGCGAACCCAAGACCAAACCGCATGCGTCCACCTCCTCCGAAGTAAGATCAAAAGGTACCACCTTCGATTTGACGACATTTTTGTAAAGACCTGACATCTCACTGAACAAGTCAAGCGTCACCGACATGGCAGAGATCTCCGCAAGGCCCCCCTCAATGAAAAAGATGGTGTCATTGGCATATTGGAGTAAAGGTACGACCATCCCGCCACAAGAGAACCCCGCCGAAAGCCCACAGTCCACAACCCGGCAAGCCATCCGAGCAAGGACATCCGCGGCCACGACAAAAAGAAGAGGGGCAAGGGGGTAGCCATGCCGGATCCCCCTTCTCGGTTGGAAAAAGCCCCCCTCCGGGCGACCATTAATCATGATCGAGAACGAGGCCGTGGTGACGCACCGATGCATCCAAGAGATCCAGATCTCCGGAAAGCCCCTCCTCCGCAGAACCGACCAAATGAAACTCCAATCAAGGCAATCATACGCCTTCGCGAAGTCAACTTTCCACAGCACACCACGTCTCCCCTCCTTCACCCAATCCACAACCATCTCCGAAGCAAGAATGAGGCAATCTGCAATCTGTCTTCCCAGAATAAAAGCCGATTGCAACGACGAAATGATGGAATCAAGGACCCGAGCAAGCCTTAAAGCAAATACCTTCGCCACGATCAGATATAGAGCATTGGAAATAGCAATTGGGCGGTACTCATCAATTCGCTCGGTCGAGGGGGACTTCGGAAGCAGCACAATGGCAGTCCTATTAATCCGATCAAAACCCGCATTGCCATCACAGAACTCGGCGATAACCTCCAACATCTCCTCGCCCACCAAATCCCAAAAGTCCTTGTAGAAAGCTACCGGGAAGCCGTCAGGGCCCGGAGACCCATCCGCGTTTAGTATCCCACACAGCCGCCTTCACCTCCTCCTCCAACGACAACACCCTCATCAGACCCTCACACAATGAGGGCGAGAACGGTGAAGCTCCAATCCCTGTCCACCTCCAAACCCTCGCGATGCATCTCGCCGAGAACTTCTTGAAATGAGCCGCGATCGCTCTCCCCATCAGCTCGTCCCCCTCCACACGAACATCATCTATCGTGATCGAGCGCAAGGTGTTAGAGCGATGCCTTCCGCTAGCCACACGATGAAAAAACGTCGTATTGGCATCCCCCTCCTTCAGCCAAGACATCATCGATCTCTGACGTCACTCTACTACCCGCTTCAAATCGTCCGCCGCGATCTTCTTCTGTGCGATCGAGCGTGCAACCAACTCCTCCGGCAGAAGCTCCCTATCACCCTTCAACGCATCAAGGGTGCTGACCACCCCCTCCGCCTCCCTCCTGACGGCAATCCTCGTCGCCCTAGACTCCTCCTTAAAAATAGGGAGTCTCCTGCGCAAAGACTCGAGCTTGCGAGCAAACCTCGACACCGTCGAGCCCTCCACCTACGTTTGGGACCAATGAGCAGTCATCAGATCCCTGAAGTTGTCTTCCAGTAGCCAGCATTTCTCATATCTGAAAAATCCCCTCGACACGGGCGCGTCACCAGAATCCCACAAAATAGGATTGTGATCAGACATGCTCCTAGGCTTAGCAGACACATTACAAAGAGGGAAACCTTCCAAAAGTTCCAAAGACGCCAAAAATCTGTCAATACGGGAGCGGGAAATCGAATTTCTCCAAGTGTATGTGATATCCCCCGCTCCCAAATCCTCAAGAGCCAAAGAATCCACGACCTCCGCAAAATCCAACGAGCCCGAGTCTTGACCATCCCTGGATCGTGGTCTATCCAATGAGCAAAGGGTAACATTGAAGTCACCACCAACTAACCATGGGATCCCCGTGAACCGCCGACCTGCCTCCCGCAGATCCTCCCAAAGCTCCTTTCTTTTAATACTGCAGCATGGCCCGTAGATGCAAGAAAAAGCAATCGGCAAAGAAGAATCCACACGTACCAAAAGAATGGAGATTGCATGCCTCCCTCTGAGGACCGATTCGAGAGTGAAAGCCGCAGATCTCCACACGATAAGCAAGCCTCCCGCCGTCCCCACCGCATCGAGAGTACTGACCTCATCCACTCCCCCCGCACCAAACGACCTCCAAAGAACATCATCTACCCCTTGAAGCTTCGTTTCCTGCAACATGACGACATCACACCCCCATTCTGTGAATCTCGACCCTATAGTTCTCCTCTTGTCCGCCTCCCCCAACCCCCGCACATTCCAAGTAAGAATCTTCATATGGATCCTTCCATCTGTCTCCCAACGCGGACCACACCAGCGGTCGTCGCAATAGAATCCTTCAGAGACAAGCACAATTGCGTCTCGATGACTATCGATCGCGCCCTGTTCCTCCTCCTGTACCTTTTAGCAGACCTCTTCTCAGTCATTCCCTCAACCGCTCCAGCACCTTCCACCTCAGTCAGAGCCACAGAAGACCGAAATGAAGAATCACGAACGGGGGTGGTGGACAAAGGGCCCTCCAATGCGGGCAAAGCCGAGCTGCTGCGACCCCACCCCTCCACATCCGATGAGGACGAGGAGAAACCTTGCCCCATCGATGCGCCACCCTCGTACCCAGCAGAGAGAGCCATGCCATCCAACTGGTCGAAAAGAAACGGAGCAAGGTCCGAGTGCTCCTCCGCAATTGACCCAAGAGATAGGCAGCAAGTAACTCATGTAACCGCCCGACCCGCAATAAGGATCCGAATGCTGCGTCCGCAAGCCGCGATCCGACGCCCGAGCCCAAAAGCGAAGAGGCACAGTGATCCCTGGTGTCATTCCCGCCACGCACAGTGATCCCTACCTTTTATGGAATTTCTTCTTGTTTCTGCACTAAGAGATGATAATATCTTATGCATGCATGGTGGTTTATTCTTTGAGAGATTGGAAGTTTGCTATGGCTAAGATAAAAAGGGATCATGCTTGCATTATAGGGATTTATGACAATATGACTTTGATCTTACTGGAAATCTAAAGCTGTAATAGTTTAGTTAGCATTGTGATTGTGCTCCCTTCTGCTAGCTTTCCTCAGTACACGCAGATTTCTTTGTCGCTGTTAGTGATAGAAATGCTCACTGTTCATTAAACGGATAAGGGTTCACTTATTTACAAGTGATCACGCCATGATTTTTTTTAATTTATTTATTTACATCCTTCTCACATCCACTCTTTCCTTCTGTAAATTCGACAGTAGTGGTAGTTTAACAGTGCATCAATTTTACTAAGAAATAGAAATAAAGTTCAAATCTTACTTTAATTGCCTTAATGTATTATTAACATTTCAGACGAGATTGGTTAATGATCTCCTAGATTTCCATCTCAATATAGTGCATCCGTTGTCCGCGTTGAGAGACATAACTTGTTATGCTAGTTGATATCCTCTTCATTTTTTTATGAGGAGAAAACGATATTGTCATGAGAAGTTTGCTTCATCTTCAGTGCTCGTCAAGATGATCTTCTATAGAGCGTCAAAAAAAAAGATGATCTTCTATAGTTCGGATTATAGTGTGTCTGTATGAAAAGAAGAATAGTAGTTGGATATAGTGCAGGAGCTCCAGATGTAGAGACTGGATGAACAATGTTTTGAATATGATATAGGAGAGGCCAGAAGTAGTTGATTGATCATTTTGGGCAATTAGACCAAAGTACGAAGGATGACTGTATCTTTTCACTAAATGTAGATGTTCCTGCAGATTAGCCAGATAGCCTACTAGCAACCACTTCTTGCAGTATCAATTTAAGTTATATCACATTTTGGCGGGTTTGGAACACAAGATGTAAAGTAATTGTCAATCGAGTGTTATACCTCACAAGTAGACATGTGGCATATAATTGGTCACACATTTATAAAGGTTATGTTTTATTTACTTGTGCCGGTCAAGGTGACCCTTACACCTGATCGTGCGAAGGTGCGGTGATCCTCAACTGGGCGGGGGATAGCAAGCCCAGTTAGGACAGCGACCGCCAAATGCGTGGGTCTAGGATCCCAGTCCTTTCTATGGTTTTACACGAGCTCGTTGGGATCCCAACTTTTGACTAGCCTCTGACCGTCTATTTAGGATCCCAGTCCTTTCTTTTCTCCTCTTTTTTTTTCAACCTTTCTATCCCCTTTTTTTTGAAATATTGCGGTTTTCTCCTTTTTTTCACATCAATTTTTTTTTTGCTTTTCTGTTTTTTTTACTTGCGTACGGCCTTTTTTTTTGCTATATGTACGTGCCTTTTTCCGAAAACTGTACGTCTCCCCTCTTTTTTTTTGCTTCGGCTCATTGGATCCGAACAGCAGGATCCCCCCTCTCCCTTTTTTTAATAATAAAACAATGCCCACTTGGGCTTTAACGCAGCCCCCACTGAATACCCTTTATATATATGAAATTATCGGCCCATATGGCCTCTTAAAACAAATAACATTTTTTTAAAGGCCGTGCAGTAGGGTTCGGGAACCCTCGTTTCAAATAACGCCCCCCCCCCAATCTTTGTCGTTGGAGCCGCACCCCCGATGGGGCCTGTGTCGCGTCGCCAACGGCGAGTCAGGACCGCCTGGGAGCTCTGGAGGGGGGGGGGATGGAACGCCGCCGCAGGAGAACGATCTTGGGACTCCAGCGCCGCCTGCGCGTGGAGGAGGGCTCCACTTGGGAGCGAGAGGGGATGAGGCACCACCGCTTGCGCGAGATCAGGTCGAGTGGATCGCTGCGGCTTTTTGAGAAGGTGGCGCCTGCTTGTCCTGGAGGGGCTCGCGGGCTTGCTGCTCGAGCGACGCTTGGAGCGTCGATCTGGAACGCCTGGGTGTTGCTTGGAGAGGCGGAAGGAGATGCGCCTGGATGTTCGCCCCTTGGGCGTGGAGGGCTTCGGGACTCGCGCGTGATGCGCGTGATGCGCGCCTGGAGTGTGATATGCGACCAGGCTAGAGATGCCGCCTAGGTCAAGATGCTGCTAGGAATCTGAAACAAATGGCTAGAAGATGCAACATCTCCTGAAAGAAGAAACCCCTGGATGTTGCGGCATGGGTTCTTGAGGCCACGCCAGATCTGTGAGCCTCCAGCGCTTAGAAGAGAGGCGCGCCGCCATCGTCGATAGGGCTGGCCGCAAGGAAAATAACAAGGGTTTCATGAACCCTAGAATCTTGAACGGAATAATCATCTTCACATATATCTCAAAAACGATTCTCAAATCGATTACAAAATATAATCGAAGAACATGATAAAAAAACCTCGAGAATCGACCCGCTCTGATACCATGTAGAAAAACAGAATGCGGAAGCGTAAACATGGAAAAGATAAAGAACAAATAAAGAACGGCGGGATTTTAACGTGTAACCCTACTCCCTAAGGAGTGGGATGAAACCACAGGAGAAGCCCCTGAATTGGGCATTTCTTCTATTGAAGTTCTCAATGAGTACAGGGGTTCTGGGGCTCCTTATATAGCCCCACAGACAGACCCAACAGTGACCGCTCCCCCATGTGGTACTAAATACATGGGTGGGCTCTTTTCTTTTCCAACAGATACCCATGCAGGATATCCTCGATTTTAGTTTTCTTTACAAGCTCGTCTACCCGTACTAGTAGGGTTGGGTTCTAGAGTAACTTCTTCAGAGAGTCTCACTCACCCGTCTTAATGGCATAGTTTTGGAGTAGACCTATCCCACTAATGGACCGTACTTCCACTTAGAGGGTGAGACGGAAGTACCTCACCGCTTGAGTTTTGGGTACTTTCCGCCAATAGGCTTGGTGATGCTACATCTGAATTCTCTATGCTACATCTGAAACGGTTGCAGTTGAGGAGTGGAGGTGTTACAATTGCGCTTGAATGGTTATAATAGAATGTGAGATTAATTATATTTGTGTTGGCTAGAGTGGACTATAATTAAGATGGATGCAGCATCATTGATTACCATCAACTATCAATCATCGACAATCGATCAGATCTTAACATTACTACTCCGAGGATTATGATAAGTCAGTGGACGTGTTGAGAACATAGTTAAAATGCACTACACTCCACCGCATGCCTACGGAGGCACCCCAACTCTAGCGTATCCTTCACGCCTTAAAGTCATAGTGAGATCACACAAAAATCAAGACCACAGACAATCCACTAGACTTGAGAAGTTAGAATCAAGAAATCATGAATCAAATCTATTAGGAACTCATAAATACCATCATCAAGAATCCATGAACATGATCTCTAAAGGGGTACATGGTTAACAACACACACTCACGTCATCTTTTAAAATATGAAATATATATACACACCATTCTTTGTTCGCCAGTAAGGTTTCCTATCATGGTTGGATAGCTCTACAATTGAGCCATGCAAAAATAGATAATAGGCAGCAGGTAATTCTAATCAGAAACAGGCGTCTCCCGAGGAGGATGAAAAGCGCGTCGGAAGGCTAGGTTGGCGTGCCTCCGCGGAGGGATAAACGCTGATGTGTGGTCTGGCAGCCGCAACTAAATGATCGCCAAGAGAACCCCTTCGGCGAGGGTTGCCTCCGTTGTGGGTCCTCGCGGCACTAGGCGAGGTTGTGCAGAGAACCAATTAGATGTTTCGTTTGTAGAGGTTTTAGCCACAGAAGTCGGGTATGCCCAAAACAGCGAGATACCTTTCGTCCTCCCGGGGTGCTAGTCGGCGAGGGAGGAGGTCCAGAAGCTATGTTCCTTGAGTCATCTGATGTGGGGGCAACCTCGAAGGGGAAGTTCCGGGGAATGTTATCGAGGTGAGTCCGTGGCGGGTGGTGGCGAGAAGGTTGACCGAGGAAGAGGTAGGGAGGCTGCCGTGGTGGTCTAACGCAGGTCATTCAAGGCTTCGGTGGCATGTGTTGCATGGTAGGGATGGTGCCATAGAGTGTAAGTCGTTAGAGAGAGTTTGCGTCAAAGGCCTGTCGTTCTCGATGTGAAACCTGTGAAGGGTTCGGGCTCTGCTCGAAGGGGTGGCGGAGGTGGTGGAGCTAGAAACCAACGGTTGCAGACCTGGGGATCCGCTGGATCCCATCCTGCGGGTGCAGGATCTCAACCCGTCACAATTGGGTGGTGGAAGGTTCTGACGCAAGGGATGACCTTGTATCTAGAGCTCTCGTCGATGAAGCCGGCTTTGCGTCACGGCACGCTTCATCGACAAGGTGCCTGCGGCGAGGAAGCGTGCAAGCCTGGAAGGTACCCGAAGAAGGTCGGCGACGGTGCTGGTCTGGTGACAGGGCAAGCGTGAGGCCTGGTCATGGCAGTTACGGGGGCGACTCCTCGTCTTCCACAATCCATTCAATTTGGCATGCTTCAAGGAAGAATTAATCTCTCTGCAATATCGGTTCGATTCCTTGGGAATGGCACTTCAGTGGAAGGCGTTGGTCCTTCGTGGGCATTGGAGGCACATGGGGCTGTCAGGGAGCATACAGTGAGATCCAGTAACTCGGTCATAGAACCCGATTCGAAGTGGAGCGCAAGTCCGCCTAAGGTGGCACAAGTGAGTCTGGCACACTTGGGCGGGAGACCCGATAAATCTTCGATCTTGGAGCCAAATCGGCTTGGGGGGAGGCGGAGGAAGCGGTGTTACATTTCGTCGAAGGAGACAAAACGGAGAACCATGGGAAGTCGAGGGGTTACAGCGAAGGTCAACAGGTGGGAGGCGTTGATGCCTTGGTGGTGGAGGCCAATCTCTCTCGACTCCCACTGCAGCTCCAAGGGGGAGAGGGGGTCAGACTGCAGAGCACATCGGAGGAGTCTACAAATGGGGCCACGACAGAGGTGGAGCTAGGATACGGCGCACAAAACGTCATGACATCTGAGGGCACCCGATTTGGGTCTTGCTAGGCCAGAAGGGCTATCCCAAGACCTGTGAGTAAAAAGAAGAGGAGGGAGGAGGCGCTCGCTTTGACACCATTTGGTTGTTGGCTGCAAGATGACTTGAACGAAGGCCAGGTACCGACGGTGCTGATGAATCGCTTCAGCCTTTTGGACAGAGCAGTGGCGGAACGGTTGGGGTGGTGCCTCCGAAGATGACGACCAGCAATGTTCCCATATGAAATTACTTTCATGGAATGTAAGGGGTGCAGGTCGGCCCGAAAAACGACTAGCAATCAAAAACCCTGCGGATGAGGACAAAGCTGATATTTTACTCATTCTGGAGACAAAGGCTGCGAGAGGGTCGGAGGATGTCATGCGGGATCTTGGCAGGAACGGTCGTTCCAGCATTATGAACCTGGAGGAAGTTGGCGCCTCAATCCTAGGTCGTCCTTTCCATGTTTTGTTTAATTCTAGCGCGACTCATTCATTCATTGCCTCGAGACTAGTAGCATCAATAGGTAGATCCTTCATATTACATTCATGGGCCAAGTGGCGAACTGTTCATAATTATACTGATGGTCAAAGGTCTATCAGTGTTAATTGGAGGTCACGAGATGATCGTAGACTGTCTTTTACTACAGCTTGATGAGTTTGACCTGATTTTGGGTATGCATTGGTTGTCAACTCATCATGCCTTGGTTGACTGCTTTAAGAAGACGGCTGTATTAAGGATTCCATAATTGCTCGAATTCACTTTCGAGGGTACCTTACATAACTCCAAGATGAAGTGAAACTCTTTCACGGCCCCAATTCCGGACCGTCGGATCCTCCCATATCCGGATCTGGTTACTCGGCAATAATTTATTCAACAATTACAACTAACATTCAGAAACAGACCGTAAATAAAATACTCAGAAGATAGTATTTTAACATTTTTCCATTCACAAAATAAAGTTGACATAATACAGTGTCCACTATAACATTTACATGTACATCAGCTTGAAAAGAAAATACACAAAAAGATTACTAACTACCTTACAAAGTAAAGCTACTGTGGCCGGTTGGATGTCTACTATGTAAGCTGACTGGATTACTAAAGTTCTTGCGATGGCTCACCGACACCTATTGGGTTTTCCATAAATCATAGGATAACAATTAGCGAATGCTAAGTAATAAAGAAGAGAAAAGCAAACAAAATGGTATAATTTTGCAAAACTTGTTGTCATGAAAAGTTACATTCCTTCTCATTAATTTAAATCCTATTCCATTCTATTCCACATCAGGGATCAGTCTAGCAGACCCCTACCATTCTTGGACTCCGAAGTTGTGGACACTTCGGGATTGGAGTTGCATTGATCTGGTAAGCTTATGATGCCGTACATTGCCTCAACCAATCATCCAATACTATCCCGACAATTTCCTTTTCTTTATTAATCGGGGTCTCAAACCCTCAGTCTGGAAAATAAATGAGCGCATTGTCCTCGAGGACTCGATTGCTTAAACCTCAGGCTAATATTTAATCATATAACCTAGCGGCTTTAAATACATATTATCGTGACCCAGCCGCTATTGAACCACTCGTACCTCCACATAGCACGACCACATCTTCTGTCGTTTAACCTGAAGATATTGGCTCCCACTACCACACGTTGCAAATCATTCATTTCGTGCGCACTTATCATAACAGGGCAACCGTGTACCACCTAGGTAGGGAAACGCCAATACGGGTTCCTTCCGACAAACCTACATGTTGCATGCCCGACCTGTAGTTCTACTCCCAGTCATCCTTAACGTGACACATGATCCTTTTCAGGATCCAACTCAAAACACATCAATTCCCATGATATAATTCTTTCATTAAGTCTTCGATTTGCATAATCATCAACACTTAGTATAGACTCACATGTATATTATTCATACATATATATACTCGTATTTATGCTTATTTTAACTCCGAAACCCTAACTTTCCAAGTCACTACATCAATTCGATGCTTAAACCTTATTTTAGTGGGAATCACAAAGCAACTTTTCATACTTTCTCAAAAATAGCCAAAAACAGGGTTCTTCGTAGCAAAGAACATAAAATCAGAAATTTCAATGATCTAGTATGAAAACCCAACATTAAAAGGAATGATTTTGTTACCTAATTGAGCTCTCCCGTACGTATACAGTGCTTTATCGTGATTCTTTTTCAAAAAGAAAGATTTATAGCTCCTGAAATGATCGAATTTCAATTCATATCAAAAACTGTAGAGATAGATATTATTATTATGTTGTGTACCTGTTCGTTATTTCTCTGTTTTCTCTGGACTACTTTGTACTTTACCCTTAAGGTCTCTCCCTATATAAGAGAGCCTAGGGTTTCTTTGAATAATAAATCTCAGTTTTTTCCCAACATGGTATCAGAGCCCAAGCCCTAGGGCTCTCTCCCTCTCCCCACCCGTCGCCCTTTCTTCTCTTGTTCATTCTGCAGCCGTCGTCGACTCAGACCCCCCACCCCCGGCGATCCCCGAGCCTCGGTGGTCCCCCGCACTGCCGCCAACCACTCCGGTGGTTCCAGTCCCGCCGCCAACCACCCCCGGTGGTTCCCAGCCCCGCTGCCAAAGCCCCGGCGGCCCCCTAGTCTCGCCGTCATCGCATCCCGACGGCCCTAGCCGATTCTCGACGATTCCCAGCGTGCCCTAGCCGGTGGCCTAACCGATCCTTGGAGATCCCCGGCATGCCTGTACTCGTCTCTTCCTCCGGATATATGGATTTGAGTGCATAACGTCTACATACGCACTCAAATCCTATGCAGTTTGTGTAGACATCTATTACTTTGTCTACAATCCCTAGTTCTTCTCCAGCGGCAATATGTCAGAATCGAAGGTTGATATGCCCTCCATAGGCGCATTCAAAGGTCTTGCGCCAATAGTCAAGATGGACGGGTCGAATTATGAGCTCTGGGCGATGCAGTTCATGAGCCTCATGAAGTCGAATGGTAAGAAGCACATTCTTACCGAGGATGAGCCGGCGGAGAAGACATGGATATATGCCTCGTAGGAGGTTGATGACTCCTATGCAAAGGTCTGGTTGTCAGGTACATTGACGATGGAGATTGCCAACGACGTCCTCCATCAGCCCACTGCCGAGGCGATGTAGGATATCCTAGCTGCTACATATTCGAAGGTGCGAAATGAGACCAAGATGTTACAGCTTCAGCATGACATATTCACGATGAAGCAGAGCGGCAGACCTCTTCATTCCTTATACACATCCCTGAGGGGGATGTTTGAGAAGTTATACAGTACTATCCCACTCACAACGACTCCTGAACAGCAGAAGACATTTCGGAATGCTACCATGGTGGGCGTCCTACTTGTGGCCCTTGATCCTAAATATGACGTCGTCCGTTCTCAAATCTTAGCCGATGCAGTTATTCCTCCAGTGGATGATGTTTACAGGAGACTCAGTCGCATTATAGTTTCTTCCAGTTCTTTTACTCCATCCCCCATCGGCGATGGCAGTTTCGCGTGGGAGAGGTGGCCCGTCGTCAGGTCGTGGACATGGACGTGGACGTGGACCCCAGGGAAGGGGTGGTCGCTTTAGTCAGCCATGTTCCTATTGTCACCGTATAGGACACTCAGAGGGACATGTTATTCTAAGCATGGGTTCCCAGCATCGGCACGTGTTGCAGAGCACTCTCAGTTCCAGTTGGCATCTACTGCAGATAACCGTTTGAGGAACTCGTGGCACGTCTCTGTGATATTATGCCACAATCATCTGGTGATTCGTCTGGTGGACCTTCAGATGTTGTTGCTACAGCCTCCGCCAGTTCATCCGCTGCTGCTAGTACCTCAGGTAGTTCTACTGCATTTACACCGTCTAACACTAAGAACGTGCCAAGAATACGAAGAACGAACGAAGAACGCGAGGAACACACGAAAAACATGAAGAACGTGAAGAACATATTTTCTCTTAAAACTTCAGCAAAACATCCCCTTATATCGGGACATATTTCTAGGAAAATTTCGGCAGAATTTCCCTTTATATCGGGACATATTTGAAAAGAAAAACGGAAAGAGTTCCTCTATAAAATCATCGAGAGGAAAACAATAACGAAAATGAAAGAATATACTCAAACAATAAGAGATGAAGAATCGGTAGACACCATGTATCTTAGGTGAGTGAATGTGTGACGAATCACAGGATTCACTGGCGTGCATAGCCACCCGCACCTAAGTAGGGTATTGCACAGATTTCTCCATCAAAATAACTATAAAAGTAGAATTGAAAGAATAGAAACATAAGCGATGAAAAATCGGTAGACACCACGCGTCTTAGGTGAGTGAATGTGTGACGAGTCACAGAGTTCACTGACGTGCATAGCCATCCGCACCTAAATAAGGTATTACACAGATTTCTCCTTGAACCACAACAGAAAACGAATCGAAAAGAAAAGAAAGATGAATCAAGAACAAAGCTTGGAAGAAAAGATGATGAATTGAAAGCCTAGCTTATGAAGCAAACTTGAGAGAGGATCATACCTTCCTCCTCCTCGTTCTACCGACAACGCTTCGCTAGCGCTCTTTCCTCCCCTCCCACTCCTCCTCCCGACCTCTCAACCCTAACCCTTGGGGTGGTGGGGGTAGTGGAAATCGTAGAGAATGAATGGGTAGAGGGATATTTATAGGCTCCAGAAAATCGCTAATCATGGTTAGTAAACCATGGTTTAGCCCTCAACCGTGGTTAGCGGTCCATGGTTTTGGCCCATTGTTTTGGCCAAAACTTATCCGAAACTTAAGGCTTAAGTTAGAACATTCAAGAGGATTCTAGATTTGCTAATGACATTTAATTAACGCTAATCGTGATTAACTTTCACTAATCACGATTTAACTTTCACGGCTTATGCTTATCTTTTGCTAACTATTGATTAGTGTTCATTAATGGTCATTAGTGGTTTTCAATCTGTCATTAGTTTTAGTCTTAATGATAGTCATTATGGGTTAATGACGTCTTAAACCTCTTTACTTCTCTTTCTTCTGAAAATCATAACAATTTCAAACGAAGTCTGATTCATACGAAACAAATTATGTTGGTTTCCTCTTGACGAGCCGGATCTTATGATATAGGATCTGAGAGGGACCAAGTTCAAGGCTTTACAATCTTAGTGTTGAGAGATCAAAGACTTGTTGACCAGGGATGTAATACATTTCTAACCTATGTTCAGAAGGCACCCGAGAGAGACTCGATGTCCCAGGACATTAGGGTGATGTTAAACTACTCTGATGTATTTCCCGATGACTTGCCAGGTTTACCGCCATAGAGATATTGAATTCCAGATCACGCTGCTGCATGATACACAGCCAGTCTCGATGGTACCATACCGTATGGCACCAGCTGAGTTGAGAGAGCTGAAGGTGTTGTTCCTAGAGCTACTTACTTGGGTTTCGTGAGGCCGAGCACTTCACCTAGGGGTGCTCCCGTCCTCTTTGTCGGGAAGAAGGACGGATCCATGAGGCTGTGCATTGGCTATCGACGGGTGAAGAAGGGAACGATGAAGAACCTTTGTCCCCTGTCGCACATTGATGTCTTGTTCGATCAGCTACAGCGATCTTCAGTGTTTTCGAAGATCGACCTTCAATCCTCTACCATCAGTTGAAGAATCGAGAATCTGACATCTCAAAAGTAGCATTTAAGACTCGCTATGGGCACTACGAGTTCGTCATGATGCTGTTTGGGCTAACAAATGCCCTTGATGCATTCATGGACTTGATGAACAGGATCTTTCGTCCATACCTGGACAAGTTCGTGGTCGTTTTTAATGATGATGTGTTGATATTATTCTCGGAATGAATGAGACCACGCAAATGATTTTAAGATAGTCCTTGACACACTTCAAGAGCACAAGTTGTATGCAAAGCTAAGAAAGTGCGAGTTTTGGTTATCCCAGATCTCATTCCTTGGCATGTCATTTCTGGGGCAGGAGTCGCAGTTGATCCTACGAAGATTGAGGCGATTACGTCCTAGGAGCAGCCCAAGACAATCACTCGGATCTGCAGTTTCCTTGGGCTGGCGGGCTACTATATATGCTTTGTCAATGGCTTTTCGCAGATTGCTCTTTCTTTAATGTGATTGATGCGGAAAGGAGTTCTTTTCATCTAGGACAATTCTTGCAAGTAGGCTTTCAAGACACTAAAGGAGAGGCTGAGACTGCTCCCGCTCTTGCACTTCCATCAGTTACCTAGGACTATGCAATAGATGAGGCTTATCCTCCGGGTGCAACGTCATGTTGGAATTTCCCCCAATAAGACATACCTCGTCCGAGTACCTCTCATGAAGTAGAGTCAAGTCCTTAGTAAGCTCAAACATCGCGGGGCTAGTCTCAGGCCCATAAACATCAGTCACCAACAGTCGAACCCCGTCCGCCTTCTGCTGCAAGAGGAACAAGAGAGGATGTCTCCCCCAACTCACATCCTCCATGAGATCAAAGCTATCTCTGCTCCAGCCAACCGACATGCCTCCTGAGGCCCCCGAGACATCCAGCACCCTCCATTCTCTCGGACAAGACCATCCCACCGAGCTACAAATGTTGGTAAAACCTTGGTAAATCTGTGTTTCTTATAGTAACATCAGATCCGTCAGCGCCTCTGCACATAGGTCCCGGATCGTCATTCTCTTCTCCGCCCTCCCCAAACCCCTGACATTCCATGAGAGGATCCTCATAGATCAACCTTGGCAATTCTTGAGGGCAGCATCGTACCCAAACAATCCAGTAGGGCTTGCCCCGCCTCCAACCCCAGCTGCCCCCTGCTACTCCCAACCGAAGGCTCAACGTCAAGCGCACCCACTTCTATTCCCGCGGAAACCCTCCTGCGCCCAAGCGGGTCCTCCTCTCCCAAGGCTAAAACACTCGGGTCGTCAGCCTGAGTCAGAGCTTCAAACATCGCCATCCTACACCTCCTTTTGCTCTCGTTGGAGGAGAGCTGCAGGTATCTTTTCCCAAACCTCCATGAGGGCGACAATCGCAACGAGAGTTCGCTCCTGGATCTTGCAGAATCCCCAACTACAGTATCCAACAGGGACTCCACCTCCAAGGAGCTGAGAGGGATACCTCGGGCTTCATGGGTCGCCTCCACCACTTGGTCTTCCACTGCCACCCTCCCAGAGTTGATCCTGCTCCCACCCATCCGGGCCATAGAACTAAGGTCCAAGTACCCCTCCCCCCCCCCCAAATGCTAGAGGGAGCACCAAACGACCAGAACCATGCCATGGAGATATTTCAGAGCAACCAAGACTCAAAGGAGGGAGCGATTGCAAGGCTCACTCTCCGCGATACAGACCGCGAACCCTCCATCTCCCCCAAAATGCGAGGCTCCTTTGTACCAAGATCGTGATCACAAGGACCAAGCTCGGGGTCCACCTCTTGTCCCCTTTTCAGCATACACTCCCCCTCAGTGCTACTTGGTTCTCCTGCCACCACAATGGGACCACCAAGCACGTACTCCTCTAACTCCACCCGGAAGGACGCATGGCCAATCTTCTGCGGCATCTCGAAAGGCAAAGTTGTCATCCTTGTAGCGAACTCCACCTCCACACAAGTGTCCTCCCCTTTGGAGAGGCTCGAACATAAGATGGAAATCACCGACCTAAAACCTACAAGCAATGCCTCCACCGATTGCATGCCCCGCGCCCGTAAGGGCACGCCCTTCAGCCTCAAGATCTTATAGAACCACTCGTACAAGTAACCATCTCGGAGGGATGGGCGCCTCCATACGACCAACCCACCTGGCAACCTCCGCAACAGGCTAGCCATCTCCCCAGCAGGCAGCCCCTAGAACAAATAGCACCCTCATGGAGCTAAACCATGTCTCCTCCAAAAGTTGGGCCCACTCGTTGCTTAATGTCAGCCATAGACACTTGCAAGCACTCCGTCGAAACAAAGCAGTCACCCACCAAGACGCCCTCTAGCGGATCCACAACTTGTGAAGGGAGCTACGAGGTCGCTTCCCCACCGCTGGCACCCCCCACTGACAAGCCTCCTTTTCTCGTGCTTGCATCGCCAGGCTAGCGCCACACCCTAGGGCAGTTCCTCTTGTGATGCCTCACCCCTCTGCAAGAGAAATACATCACCGTGTCTCTGCAAACCACCGCCAGGTGACCACGAGCCCTACACTTGAAACACCTCATAGAGTTACCCCCGCAAGACGAGAATGGACTCCTGTCACGACCGTGAAGGGAACCACCACTGCGATCGGACCTCAACCCCAGCACACTGCAAGGGAGCCACCACCCTCCTCCTCGACGATACCACCTGCCAGCGCTCTACACCCACCTCCAGTGGTCTTCCCTCCTTGGCAGCTCCCCCCACTCACCATGTCAGCCCACCTCCCGAAGCTCCCCATCATTGCCATCCCGCAGGCAAACCTCCCCGCGCTGGTCCTCCTGCCGCAGGTCCTCCCACCACCGCCCAACCTAGCTCATCCCTCACCCCTACCTGGGGAGGAGGTACGAACCCACCAGCATGGCCCAAACTTCCTCCCGTAGCAAGGGCGGGATCGCTGAACGCCAAGAAAGGGCAATGTCGTTCCAGCTCCACCCATCACCAACTGAACTTCCAATAGAGGAAGTCCTGCCACCGCTGCCGAAAAACCATAGACCCTCGCTGGAGAGAGACCTGTCACCGAGGCCCTAGCCTCCCTTGCACAAAGAAGTCCCGTTGTCGACCCCTTGGGATCACCCGCTGGAAAAAAGCCTGTCGTTGAAGCCTGCATCTCATGTTGTAGCCCTTGCGTCTAGCCCTTGCATTTCCTGGTGGAAAGAATCCCATTGTTGATGCCTCTACATCTCCTACCGAACCTTTATCGTCGCTCACCAAGAGCGCTCTGCGCGAGCGAAGTGAATCCATCGCTTGAGAGATCCCCACCGCCGACCCCTAGGGTTCTCGTGTCGAACCGAAAACTGTCGCCGAAGCACTTGCATCTTTCGCTGAAGCCTTAGTGTCGCTCACTAGGAGTGCTCTGCCCGAGGTAAACAAAGCCATGGACCAAATATTTACTCCAAGATGGTTTGGATCTATGCCTTTCAAAGGAAGGACTAAGTCATTGGTGCTTTCGAGGACTTTCATGCTCTTGTGGAGCAACAGATTGGAAAGAAATTGAAGTGCATCTGCAATGATAATTGTGGTGAGTACATTGGGTCATTTGAAGAGCATTGCAGATCTCATGGTATTAGGTACCGGAAGACTCCAACCAAGACGTCGCATTGAATAGCATCGTAGAGAGAATGAATAAGACCTTGATGTAGAGAGTTAGATGTCTTCTTTCTAAGGCTAAGTTGCCTAACTTTTTTTGGTGTGAAGCTCTTTTTAGTGTTGTTCATGTTATTAATTTCTTCACATGTACCCTTGGATGGTGATGTTCTTGATAGAGTTTGGCATGAAAAGGATGTCTCATTGAGGAGCAAGGATGTGGTCTTTTATGAAGATCTGGCCATTAAAGACATCCATAAAGTTGCATATGATTCTCCCTTGAGCAGCTATAAGTCAGTATATTTGGATTTGGTTCCTCTGTAGAGTACTCCACATGTCATGTCAGATAATGCTACTGAGCAGTTGTGAGATGCAGAGAAGAGGAGGATATGTCAGAGATATCCACTCCTGATGATGATGCAGAGGCAGATGATGGTGATAATGGACATGTTGATGAGGATTCTTCTTTAGGTGTGATACCGCCGCAAAGACACATGAGGGAGCAGCGTCCCTCCAAATATCTGGCACATGAGTATGTATTATTAACATGTGGTGGTGAGAACCTCTATGGCTTGAAGAAGGCATCAAAGCAGTGGTACAAAATATCATATATGGGGGAGCACGAATAGTCCAATACAACTTCGGACCATTGCGCGTCTATGAAGAAATTCTCAGTCATGATGAAGCCATTACCATTTGAGAAGTTAGAAGTATGTTGCTCGCTTGCTGAATTGGAGCGGACTACTCTTTCCTATTAATGATGCGAGCTTGATTGGTGGGCTCCATTCCATGTAGGAACTTGAGCATCATGTTGGACATCACAAGTCCACCTTCTATATATGGAGCTTGGTGATTGATCTCCTTCTCATGGGCTAGAGAGGAAGATTTGTTGGGTTGTGTGGCTCCAAGAATTTCTATCCCATGCTGGTCTTGGATGCAAAACGTCCCTCTTAGGTATAGATGCAATTTTCCCAACCAAAATATAGCTTCTGGTGGATGGAACCTTGTTGGAGTTTCGACCACCTCCATTCTCCTCTCTTGTTGCTACTGATGTTGTGTTTTGCAAGGGTTAGGGCTACCATCTTCCCTTCTTCATCTCCTCTGTTATCTTGGATCGGGCCTCAAGTTGATGACGGCGATTGCGTCATTGAGAAGTCGAGTTGGAGAAGCTGTGGAACTTGCTAGGAAACACATATTGGGTGTCAGTTCTCCACCTTCTCCCTCTTTCATTTGTGTTGGTGTGGTTGATATACCTTTAGGAAAAGGATTTAGCTTTGTCTGGCCTCTAGAGAGAACAATTTGCTTATTGTATCTAGTGGAGAAGTTTGATTTGGTCGAGTAGGTCTCGTGGTTTTCCCCCTCTCATTTTGGAGGTTTCCACATTAAAACATCCTTGTGATTATTTTATGTTTATGCTTTTGATTGATTGTAGTTGTGCTTTGATTGCTTGCTCGATTTGCTTATGGAAGTTGTTCATCTTTGTTATTGCGCCCGAGTTGCTCGGTTTGATACGCTTCCACATTATCCGTGTGCAATTGTTCCCAACCGAGTGTAATTAGAGTCTATTGGTCGCTGACCACTACAAGTGGGACCTAGCATTTTTCCCCTACAGGGAAAGGCATGTTTGGTTCCTATGCATGGCAATTACTTTGACAGTTTGCCCATTGAATTGCTCTGTTTTAATTCTATGGGACATTTATGAGAAATCTTGATCTTTTCGACAAATAACATATAGTCTCTGCAATAGCAGACTATCCTTTAACAGATTTGGACAAAGTTCCGTAAACGAGGACAAAAAAATTCTTCTTTCGCCTTGTTAATAACACACAATCAAGCCAAAACATCTCCTCACTCCAAAAAAAGTCTGTCCCAGACACAGATAAACGTGAGCTACTACCACCCGCAATAATCGATCCTTCAAGACTATATTCAGCTTAAACGGCAACAGCGGAGATTTTAGACAATGTCTATAGAGTAACATAAGAAAAAAAATTGGGAAGTGTGTGAGACGAGAATATCATATATAAAGTGCATTGCTTAAAAATCACAGATAAAATTGCTGAGATAATACTATTTTAGTCTATCTTATGTAATTTTATATTTTTCTTTTCTTATTTATGTAATTTGCCCCATGGTTCTTCTCCTATATAAGGGAACCCTTGGGTCTCTCATAATGGATTCCAGTATGTTCCCTCAACATGGTATCGAAGCGACGGTCCTAGATCGGAGTTATGATATCCATCCCTAATCCCTCCCAAAACCCTAGCACCCTCCGTACTCGACACCCGCACGCCCCGCCCCCTCAGCGCGTAATCCCCCCTACGAATCAGGTCGCCTGCTCCCTGAGGCCTCGTCACCCTTGCGCACCAGGCTGCCTTGGCGCTATGCGCCTCTCAGGTCGCCCTGCGCGCCCTCATCGTCTCGTGCACTCCACACGCCGAGATCGACCTCCGCCAAAGCCTCCTCAGGCCGCTGCGCCCAGGCGCCCCACGGCCCCTGAAGCCTCGTGCCCCACGGCCCCTGCCCCAACTTCCAGGCGCCCCACGACCCCTGCCCCTGAAGCCCTGCGCCCCGCGTCCCCGACTTCCAGGCACATCCAGTGATCCTGCACGCCCAGGTGCCCTTGCCACCAGGCCCTTCCGCGCCCTGAGCCCCCCTCGGCTCCCGTCCTCTGTGTGCCCAAGCCGCGTCCTGGCCCCCTGAACCGTGAATCAAACCTTTCACGGATAGTTCTACGCTAGAGAGCGTAACTTTGGACCTTTAAGTCACGGTTTTCGGCAAGCAAAAGGAAGTAGCAAGGGTGGTTGTATGAGTCTACACATCAACAAATCCTTCGTATGAATCTGTAGATTCGTTGATATCGGTCTATCCTCCGGTTAAGTTCTGTTATTTGGCTATCTTACAACATGTCAGAAAACAAGGGTGACATCTTCTCGTCCGGAGCCTTCAAAGGCTCGGCTCCTATAGTTAAGATGGATGGGACCAACTATGAGTTATGTTCCATGCAGTTCCTCACCCTTATGCAATGCAACAACAAGGAGCATATCCTGACAATCCAGAGACAGCGGACAAGACTGGGGCAAATGCTTCATGGAAGCAAGACGATGAATGCGCACGTGCTTGGCTTTGTGGGACTCTTTCTACAGAGATAGCAAATGATATACTAACTCAGCCCACTGCCAAGGCAATGTGGGACACTTTGGCATCCACCTATGCACAGGTAAAGAATGAGGCCAAAATCCTTCAACTACAGTTTGATATCTACAACACCAAACAGAATGGTCGCCCCTTGCATGTTTACTACTCTTCGCTGCATGGCATGTTTAAAAAGATTCATAGCTACATGACCATTACGATGTCTATTGAGCAGCAGAAGATATATAGGAACTCCACGATGGTTGGAGTCTTCATAGCTAGCTTTGATACAGAATATGATGCTGCACGTACTCATCTTCTTACTGGAGCAACCATTCCCCTATAGAGGAGGCCTATAGCCGTCTCAACCGGCTCATCATGCCTTCGACAGCAACATCTTCGCACTCCTCAGTGATGGTCGCTGGTGAACCTCAGTTTCATCATCTTTATTTTCTATAATTAACCCCCTTGCTTAAAGTTTTGTCAATAAAACCCAGATAATGTCCTGTAATTATCAGAGTCCTAAATAAATTAAAAATCACAAAAAAATGGCAAAATAAAAATCCGTGGTATTTTTAGACTTAAAAATACCTTCAAAAATTATTTCGGGCCTTTGTTTGACTTCATCTTCAGTTTTGGCCAACATGAAACTTGTAGATCTCGTTAAGATCTACAACTTTCATGTTTTGAGTTTTCTCAAATTCGGCCTTTATAACCTTCAAAAACCAAAAAAACCAAAGAAAAAAACCTGATTGGGCCACGTGGCCCATTCTGGGGCGCCACGTGGCCCGGCCCCTTTGTCTCATCCGCCTCATCTTCCAGCCGTTGGATCTCCTCCTGAGATCCAACGACTCCAGGCTTTCCACGCACGCCCCTTTGCCTCGACCGTCAGATCATCTCCCGCCTCCATCATCACCGCACGCTTGCGCCTCACCAGGAGCGCACCACGTGGCCCCTGCTGAACCCTCCGATCACGCCTCGGCCTTCTGATTTGAGCCACCCAATCCGCCCTTTGGCCATTACCGTCAGATCTCCCCCTATCTCTCATCTCCACCACCCGTTCCCGCCGAATTCTCCATGCGCCACATGTCGCGTCGTCAACCCTTAGATCGGCAACAATCCTTGCTATCTTAGCCGATCACTCTTCCCATACTCTCCACCCTCAGATCCTCTCCACCTCCTGCTCATCGCCGTCCGTTCGCGCCGCTCTCTTAGTCTGCCACGTGGCTGCTTTACAGCCCTTCGATCAAAGCGCATCGGATCTAATCCTATCCTTTCTTTCGCGCTTAGATCTCCACTGTTGGATCTCCAGATCCAACGGTTACAGGTCTTCGTCAACCTCCAGCCTCCTCCTCTCTCTCACACGATCCTGCTCGACGACCACTCCCCCTTTCCATTTTCACCGCCACTCCCGTGGACTTCTTCCTTCGCCAACCGTCCCACGGTCTTCCCCTGTCATCCACCTCCTCCGCGCATCACTCCACTACCCACGACCACCTTCCAGTCGACCCATTTCGCCCTCGAAACCCACGACCATCACCTCCTGCAACGCCGGCTTCCCCTTTAAAAACCTCGCCTCCCCCTCCTCACCAGGTTGTCCACCTTTATGAGGGAGGGGGCCCAGCCCTCCTCCGCCTCCCTGTGACAGAGGGAGGCGGCGCGATTGAGCGATGACGACCCAGCCTCCCCGGTGTCGACCCGTCGCCAAACACGGCATCGTCGCGGCGCTCCGAGCCCGCCAAGCTGCTCCCAACGGCTGGGGGAGTTCAGCGATGACCCCGAGTTCCTCCTCGGAGCTCGAGCCCAAGCCATTCACGCCGCCATCGCTCAGGTAAGTCTCCGATCTCTTCTCTGATTTTTTATCTTCTTTGCTCGATTTAATTAGGCCTCTCGGGCCGCTGTCACCTTCCATTGATCACCGCTTAAGCTCCACCCTCGATCCCTCTTTCTCGCACGACCCTCCGCTCACCTGCTCCTTCCTCCCAGACCCCATAGCGCCTCCGACCCATCTCCTCCGCCATCCACGGCGGAGGAGCAACCGAGCTCCCATCCTCTTCGCTCACTAAGCTCCCGTTCCATTCACACACGCGTCCCACTCTTGCTTCGGCTATGTACTAACAATGCAGGTCTTCAAACTCGCACTGGTCGGAGCTTCGCCGGATCTATCTTCGTCACAGTCGCCTTCGACTTCAGCGTTCCGATGGCCTGAGCCAAGACGCCAGACTCCTTCCCCGAGCTCCGATCTTCTTCGACGACAATTAATGGAGCTTCGGGGAGGTCGCCAGCAGCCGAGGGAGCGCGGCGGAGCTGGAGCTCCCTCGCCGGAGCTCCAAACTCGCCGCCAACCTTCGGTGGAGGAGAAAGTACAGGAGCCATACGATCGCTGGGATCGGATGGTTCAGACGCAGCCACGTCGATACTTATCCATGGAGTAGGCACCGTTGGATCTTCAGTATCCAACGGCTCAGAGAAGACCACACCATCGGCGTTAGCTTCCGTTGGATCTTCTAGATCCAACGACCTACATTCCGCCACGTGGCAACATCCGAGCTTCTCCGAACCTCCATGCCCAAGCCACGAGGGGTGGAGATCCCGAACCACATCCGAGCCTTCGGCGAGCCCGAACCTACGTCCAAGCCTAGCCGAAGCTCCATCGAGCCTCTGCCGATCCCGAGCCTCCTTCCGAACCTAGATAGCACGTGCCTGGCACGTGCTTACCTGGGAAAATTGCAGAGAAGCCCCACGAACTTCTTCAATTTGCAGAAAGGTCCCCGCGCGTATGGTTTATTTACAGGGAAGGTCCTTAGACTTATTTTATTTTCATTTCAGTCCTTTCCAGGGGCCTTTCTGTAGTTATCATTTCATGTTTTCTTGCATTTATGCCCTTATCTTCATTGTTGCATAACTTGAGCATCATGTTTCCGTTTCAGTTGATTTCAGTTTCATTTCGAAGCTCGTTTGACGTACTTTCTCATGGCATGATCATTTCATATAATGGACACTTTAATGTTGATGTATTATTTTGATAGCTATGTGTCTCTTGTTATTTAATCCATGCCTTGTTCAAATTGAGTTTTTCGTCTTAATTCAATCTGGAATTGACTTGTTGTTAACTTGTGCTCATCATTTCGTACCTAGGGCATATTTGGGATACTTTGCATGTGCATTCATTTGCATGAAAAAAATGATAAAAAAAATGCATGTTTATTTTTCTTAATGCATTGTTGTAGTGTCTCTGCATGATTTTGACTTATATGCCTCTAACTCAACACTTAATTAAATAAACCTAAATCCGATTAATAAGAGAGAGGCTCGTGTCCCTGAGTTCGACCTTGGTTTCTTACCAAGTAAAATAAAAATTAATGACCATCGCATTCTTATTTGACATATATCAATGAGATGGTCTCTTTGATGACCGAAATCGGCCCGACTGCTACGACATGTTGAAGTGCTAATTCCGCACTCTTAAAGGGCCGATTTTGTGACTCATCAAATGGCGCCGTTGCCGGGGACACGGCTCATTTCTCATATTTTTTTGGAATTTTGTTTGTTTAATTCAGTGTCATTTTTTATAGGTCAATTTGTCAATTCATTGAGCATCGTAAAATTTTCTTCTTTATTGATCTCTAATCCTTGTATTCTGTGGCAGGGCCCTTGGTGTTCAAGGAGGTGAGAAGCCGATGCTTCCCGCTGCGAGGAGTCGCAGAAACACGCTTGGAGCAAATAAGGAAGAAAGAAAAAAAAAGTATCTCGCATTTTATGTTTGCATGACTTGTAATAATTCGTCGTTTACAGCGGTCTTCGATTGAAGACTCGCGAGTGTAATCGAACGAATGTGGTTGTGTGGGGATCGTCCCCACTTGAGTGTCGACTTAAGACTAGGCACGCGCCTCTCCGAGCTCATTTTTCATAGTCTTATGTGTTGGATCGTAGGTTAGGACACACTTTAAATTATAGACACACATAATCTCGCATCACTTAGCTAAAATTAATGAAAATCAATCACCGCTAATAGATGTATGATTAGGTGCGGCTTTTTCGACTTGCATACATGTTGGATTTGGTTTTCAAAACAGCCCCAGTTTTTCACGTGTTTTTGTCAAATCACTGCATGATTTCTCGCTTATCCTAGATTGCGGTTTTTATCGAATACATGTTTTTCTCGGTTTCGTTTTCCTATCTTGATCACCTAGGTTAAATGGAAAAAGGGAATGAACGGTAGACGATGACTTCTTGATTTTGTGCTAACCATAATCAGTGAAAACCTAAAATAAAATTGGGACTGTTAATTGCAAGTCAACCAAGAATGGAGTAAAATTCGGTTTTGGGAGAGCAATACCCTCTCTTACGCAATGATTTTCACTTCACATCTTTTCTTTGCGTAAAAATCAAACGTTTTATCACCAATAAAACAGACAAGATAATAAACCAACCTTGGTTGGTTTAATGTGTGAGTTGGTGAAACTAAGGGTTTGTTTGCTTAATTGAGCCTTGTTTGATGCGACACGCACCCCAAAACCGAAGACACTCCATTTCATCTCCGAAGATTCAACCGCTCACTTGTATATCCATCCTTCTTCTTCGTTCACCTTGGGTCTCTTCCAACATCAATTTCCATCTTTATACTTAGGCTAATCTCAGCCTAAGTATAGGGGGGACCCAAGTCCCTGTGATTTCTCTACTCATCTTTTCTTGCCTTTATACTTAGGTTATTTCTAACCTAAGTATAGGGGGAGCCCCCTCTTAGTGCCCGTATATTCCTACATACTTAAATGGACCTATGGACTCGTATCATCTAGTGCTATGAGGACATAGCAAAGTTTAAGCATAGGGGGGTATACCGTATATTTACTTTAGCTATAAACCGAAAAATTTGAAAAATTGAAAACTTTTTGGCTAAGGTAAAATTCTTTGGACTAAGAGAGCTCAAATGATTTCACGGCTTTTTCATACTATGTTACACTATTTTCGATAAAAATATTTTTTGAGAATGATTTTAAAAATGAGATTTTCTTGTTTTGAAAAATCTTTTTGAAAATATTTTGAAAATCTTTCATTTGTGTGACATGGTTTTGAAAATCTTTTATCAAGGAAAGTTGAGTCTAACCTGTGTTTTAACTTTAAAAAAAGAAAAAAAATCCATAAAAATGTGCAAAATTCAAAAAAAAATATTTTTTAATGAAGGAGTTGGATTAAACCTCTACTCTTACACTTTCACCCAGGATCTAAAATGTTCAAGGAAGCTTGATTTTTGAGGTCTTTGAGATTTGCGGTTAACCAGCCTTAGCCATCAGGGTCTTAGACTTAATCATCCACATTCCCCTAGGTTTCTAGATTTGCATGCTATATTCCATGCTTAATCTCAGACAAAGAGTATGATCAGCACATCACATGCACGACTGCGGTTTTGATTGAGATGAGTTTACTTTTCACCTGAGGAATTGGGATGAGAGATTCGAGTCTGGATTTGATCTAATGATGCTCGAGGATGGGATAAAATCTTTGAAGGCTTCAGGAAACCTGAGTGTCAGCAATATTAGCCAGTATGAGAACTTGGTTCTTATACTAATCTCTTGATATTGACCTAAGTGCCTGGGTGTGAAATAAATAAAAAATGTTGATCAGTGTGCGCCAACTCTTGGTAAAAGCAGTGGAGCTAGCCAAAAATACTACAAATCAATGAAATGTCAAAGAAAAAGCTCTCATTCCATACAAAGTCAAATATCAAAGAGCTTCCACCAAAGGCGAGCGCTCCCAACCATTTCAAAGTGTCCACTTGGACCACCGCTATTAGGAACAGGAGTCGGGCTTGCACCAAAAAAGGGCTCTGCATCGTAAATGCTACAAGTCTGGGTGTCGAAGGTACGATAGGTACTCAAAAGAGACACACCCCGGTGTACTCCCAGGAAAACAAGTGCAGACGGCTCCAACTTCTCTTGACGGACGCACTGATCAACACCAAAAAAAATGTGTTGCGTAAAAAGGCACTAGAGAGAATCCTTGTTTTCAATGAGAGGGAGAGAAGAATTGACACAATCCCATGCCCTCCATTTCTGGCCTGCCATCTACATTTTCTAAGTCTGACAACTAAAGAGACGGTGGACTGAATGCAAGATTTGATTTATTCCCTAGTGTTGAGGATTGGGTCCTTAGGAGATTCTCTCGGACCAAGTTTTCGGGTGACGAATTGACTCTAATCTCGAAATTGCAGTCAACACTAAACTTCATATCCTTTAGCTTATATGTACATCAGAGAGAGTCTATAGAAGTAGAGGAATTGGAAGCCTCTTGATTAAGGCTGGGTTTGAACACTAGAATTTTGGATCTCTAAAGTCGAGTCGACTTGATCAGATTGGATCATGTATTCACATGCACAAGAGGGTTAATCCAACTTAGTCATTCTTTTTGATGCTCGAGGACGAGCATAGTTTAAGTATAGGGGGGTGATGAACCTCAGTTTCATCATCTTTATTTTCTATAATTAACCCCCTTGCTTAAAGTTTTGTCAATAAAACCCAGATAATGTCCTGTAATTATCAGAGTCCTAAATAAATTAAAAATCACAAAAAAATGGTAAAATAAAAATCCGTGGTATTTTTAGACTTAAAAATACCTTCAAAATTATTTCGGGCCTTTGTTTGACTTCATCTTCAGTTTTTGGCCAAATGAAACTTGTAGATCTCGTTAAGATCTACAACTTTCATGTTTTGAGTTTTCTCAAATTCGGCCTTTATAACCTTCAAAATCAAAAAAAAACCAAAGAAAAAAACCTGATTGGGCCACGTGGCCCATTCTGGGGGCGCCACGTGGCCCGGCCCCTTTGTCTCATCCGCCTCATCTTCCAGCCGTTGGATCTCCTCCTGAGATCCAACGCCTCCAGGCTTTCCACGCACGCCCCTTTGCCTCGGCCGTCAGATCATCTCCCGCCTCCATCATCACCGCACGCTTGCGCCTCACCAGGAGCGCACCACGTGGCCCCTGCTGAACCCCTCCGATCACGCCTCGGCCTTCTGATCTGAGCCACCCAATCTGCCCTTTGGCCATTACCGTCAGATCTCCCCCTATCTCTCATCTCCACCACCCGTTCCCGCCGAATTCTCCATGCGCCACATGTCGCGTCGTCAACCCTTAGATCGGCAACAATCCTTGCTATCTTAGCCGATCACTCTTCCCATACTCTCCACCCTCAGATCCTCTCCACCTCCTGCTCATCGCCGTCCGTTCGCGCCGCTCTCTTAGTCTGCCACGTGGCTGCTTTACAGCCCTTCGATCAAAGCGCATCGGATCTAATCCTATCCTTTCTTTCGCGCTTAGATCTCCACCGTTGGATCTCCAGATCCAACGGTTAGAGGTCTTCGTCAACCTCCAGCCTCCTCTCTCTCCCACGATCCTGCTCGACGACCACTCCCCCTTTCCATTTTCACCGCCACTTCCGTGGACTTCTTCCTTCGCCAACCGTCCCACGGTCTTCCCCTGTCATCCACCTCCTCCGCGCATCACTCCACTACCCACGACCACCTTCCAGTCGACCCATTTCGCCCTCGAAAACCCACGACCATCACCTCCTGCACCGCCGGCTTCCCCTTTAAAAACCTCGCCTCCCCCTCCTCACCAGGCTGTCCACCTTTACGAGGGAGGGGGCCCAGCCCTCCTCCGCCTCCCTGTGACAGAGGGAGGCGGCGCGATTGAGCGATGACGACCCAGCCTCCCCGGTGTCGACCCGTCGCCAAACACGGCGTCGTCGCGGCGCTCCGAGCCCGCCAAGCTGCTCCCAACGGCTGGGGGAGTTCAGCGATGAGCCCGAGTTCCTCCTCGGAGCTCGAGCCCAAGCCATTCACGCCGCCATCGCTCAGGTAAGTCTCCGATCTCTTCTCTGATTTTTTTATCTTCTTTGCTCGATTTAATTAGGCCTCTCGGGCCGCTGTCACCTTCCATTGATCACCGCTTAAGCTCCACCCTCGATCCCTCTTTCTCGCACGGCCCTCCGCTCACCTCCTCCTTCCTCCAGACACCATAGCGCCTCCGACCCATCTCCTCCGCCATCCACGGCGGAGGAGCAACTGAGCTCCCATCCTCTTCGCTCACTGAGCTCCCGTTCCATTCACACACGCGTCCCACTCTTGCTTCGGCTATGTACTAACAATGCAGGTCTTCAAACTCGCACTGGTCGGAGCTTCGCCGGATCTATCTTCGTCACAGTCGCCTTCGACTTCAGCGTTCCGATGGCCTGAGCCAAGACGCCAGACTCCTTCCCCGAGCTCCGATCTTCTTCGACGACAATTAATGGAGCTTCGGGGAGGTCGCCAGCAGCCGAGGGAGCGCGGCGGAGCTGGAGCTCCCTCGCCGGAGCTCCAAACTCGCCGCCAACCTTCGGTGGAGGAGAAAGTACAGAAGCCATACGATCGCTGGGATCGGATGGTTCAGACGCAGCCACGTCGATACTTATCCATGGAGTAGGCACCCTTGGATCTTCAGTATCCAACGGCTCAGAGAAGACCACACCATCGGCGTTAGCTTCCGTTGGATCTTCTAGATCCAACGACCTACATTCCGCCACGTGGCAACATCCGAGCTTCTCCGAACCTCCATGCCCAAGCCACGAGGGTGGAGGTCCCGAACCACATCCGAGCCTTCGGCGAGCCCGAACCTACGTCCAAGCCTAGCCGAAGCTCCATCGAGCCTCTGCCGATCCCGAGCCTCCTTCCGAACCTAGATAGCACGTGCCTGGCACGTGCTTACCTGGGAAAATTGCAGAGAAGCCCCACGAACTTCTTCAATTTGCAGAAAGGTCCCCGCGCGTATGGTTTATTTACAGGGAAGGTCCTTAGACTTATTTTATTTTCATTTCAGTCCTTTCCAGGGGCCTTTCTGTAGTTATCATTTCATGTTTTCTTGCATTTATAACCTTATCTTCATTGTTGCATAACTTGAGCATCATGTTTCCGTTTCAGTTGATTTCAGTTTCATTTCGAAGCTCGTTTGACGTACTTTCTCATGGCATGATCATTTCATATAATGGACACTTTAATGTTGATGTATTATTTTGATAGCTATGTGTCTCTTGTTATTTAATCCATGCCTTGTTCAAATTGAGTTTTTCATCTTAATTCAATCTGGAATTGACTTGTTGTTAACTTGTGCTCATCATTTCGTACCTAGGGCATATTTGGGATACTTTGCATGTGCATTCATTTGCATGAAAAAAAATGATAAAAAAAATGCATGTTTATTTTTCTTAATGCATTGTTGTAGTGTCTCTGCATGATTTTGACTTATATGCCTCTAACTCAACACTTAATTAAATAAACTTAAATCCGATTAATAAGAGAGAGGCTCGTGTCCCTGAGTTCGACCTTGGTTTCTTACCAAGTAAAATAAAAATTAATGACCATCGCATTCTTATTTGACATATATCAATGAGATGGTCTCTTTGATGACCGAAATCGGCCCGACTGCTACGACATGTTGAAGTGCTAATTCCGCACTCTTAAAGGGCCGATTTTGCGACTCATCAGTCGCGTCTCGTGGTCGAGGTAAGGTGATCCAGTCTAGAGGACACACACCTCAAGGACAAGGCGATGGACGCCAACGTGGTCCCTGCATCTACTGCCGCAAGCTTGGACATGCAGAGGATACATGCTATCAGAAGCATGGATATATTGTTTCTGGTCGAGGAGCGGAGCATATTGTGTCTTCAGAGAGTTCAGCTCCCTAGGCCGATCCTCGCCTGGATGATATTGCCTCTCGTATTCGAGAGATCATGACTCCTGGTGCTGACATCACCATAGATACCGCTGCAGCAGCCAGAGCCTCTTCGAGCTCCTCAGGTATCACCTACGCCTTTACTGGTAATACGAATACAGACATGACAAAGTCGAATATGGACTCTGGTGCTTCTCACCACTTATGTGGAGACAGAACGCAGCTGAAGTCCTGCAGGGCTATACCACCTGGCAGATGGGTCCTCATTGCTAATGGCGACCACTTACCTGTTACAGAACAGGGGGAGGTGCAGTTGACGCCGTCTATGCGTCTAAAAAATGTTTTATATGCTCCTGTGTTTCAAATGAATTTACTTTCTATTAGTCATATCACTAAGGATCTGCATTGTCGTGCCATCTTTGACCCTTCATCTCTTGTGTTTCAGGACATACTCACGGGTAGGGTAATTGGATGTGGCCGTGAGCAGCGGGGACTCTACAGACTTGTCCAACCTCCTCATGCCAGTGTTCCTATTATACCTACTGGACATGTCTCTCCTTATTTATGACACCTTAGGTTTGGACATCTTCCTTTGCAAAAGTTATGTCATGTTCTCCCTCAGATTTGTACAAGATCCTCCTTTCAGTGTGAGGCATGTCAACTTGGGAAGCATCATCGTTCCTCTTTTCCATCTCATCAGAGACGAAGCAGTTCTCAACTATTTGAGCTCCTCCATTTAGACATTTGGGGTCCTAGTCGTGTTCCTGATCTCCAAGGACACCGATTTTATCTTGTAGCCGTCGATGATTTTTCTAGACTTTCCTGGGTCTTCTTATTGAAGAATAAGTCTGACGCTGGATCCGTTATCAAGTGTTTTATTAATAAAATAAAAAATATTTTTTTGCCAATGTCAAGTATCTTCATTCTGATAATGCCTTGGAATTTTGCATCTTACATCTTTCTGAGTTCTTTAGATCCCATGGCATTCTTCACCAGACCTCATGTGTCGACACTTCCCAGCAAAACGGTGTTGCCGAGCACAAACACCGTCACTTACTTGATGTGACCAGAACATTACTGATACAGAACCGTGCTCCTAATGCTTACTGGGGTGATACTGTCCTTACTGCTTGTTATTTGGTAAATCGTATGCCCTCGTCCGTGTTAGGAGAAAGGATACCTTACTCGGTTGCGTTTCCCGAGAAGGATCTCTTCTCTCTTACACCTTATGTGTTTGGATCTGTTGCCTTTGTTCATGATGTATCTCCAGGGCGTGACAAGCTCTCTCCTAGAGTTGTCAAGTGTGTTTTTGTTGGCTACTCTCGTACCCAAAAGGGGTATCGCTGCTTTGATCCTAAGCTAGAAATATTTTGTTAGTGCCGACGTTACTTTCTTTGAGTCTGTCATGTATTTTTCTCCTACAGGTGACAGACTTACTCCATCGGACTCTGATGATGAAATATACATGCCACCACCTCCTACAGTTGGTCCTTCACCTTAAACTACTCCTCCACCACCTCCATCACCTCCCATGTTGGTTCAGTTCTTGCATCGTATTTTTCCTCGTAGACCTCGTTCTGTTCGCCATGCTCACAAGCCTTGCCCATCATCCAGCATGCCTCAGGTATGTAATGAGCATATTGTATCTACTGATGGTACTACTGAATTGATTGTACAACAGGATTCTAGACAGAAGGAGCAAGTAACCTCTCAAGAGGGAAATATACAGGCCCAGGATTTGGCAGATGCTCTTGACATGCCGATTGCTCTGCGAAAACAGAGACGAGCATGTGCTACTTACCCTCTTGCAGCCTAGATTTCTTTGAACAGGTTGTCAGAGGATTTCAAAAGATTTACGTTAGCACTATCAGTCGTGCAGATACCACAGACGTATTAAGAGGCTCTTAGAGATAGTCAGTGGAGGTTAGCCATGGAGAAGGAGATGGTTGCGCTACGGTCACGTGGCACGTGGAGTCTTGTTTATGCTCCTGTTGATACATCACTTGTGGAATGCAAATGAGTGTTCACTGTGAAACACTGTGCAGATGGAAGTGTGCATCGCTACAAGGCGAGACTTGTGGCAAGAGGGTTCACCTAGACATATGGGGTGGACTATCAAGATACTTTCTCCCCAGTTGCCAGACATTGTACTCTATGTATACTCCTTGCCGTTGTTGTGACACGAGATTGGCCTCTTTATTAGCTAGATGTGAAGAATGCATTCCTTTATGGTGATCTACAGGAGGAGGTCTACATGCAGTAGCCACCTGGGTTTGCTGCTGAGGGGGGTGTCAGATGGTTTGCAGGTTACACAAGGCTATTTATGGCCTCAAGCAGAGTCTAAGTGCATGGTTCCAAAAGCTCTCGGACTTGATAGAGCAGAAGGGGCTTGTGAGATCAATTGTTGATCACTCCTTGTTCATACAGAAGGCCCAGAGAGGTACCAAGTCCTTCTTGTTTATGTTGATGACATTATTATTACAAGGGATGACGAGCAGGGTATTCATGGTGCCAAGGACTTTCTAGGATAGCAGTTTGTGACCAAGGACCTTGGACATTTACGTTACTTCCTTGGAATAGAGTTTGCCAGGAACCAACGGGGTCTTGTAATGACCTATAGGAAGTATGTTATAGATCTTCTTTCAGAGACAGGCATGGCAAATTGCAAACCTACCACTACTCCACTTAACCCAAGCATGAAGTTCTATGATGATGATACTAAGGAGGTCGACAAGAGAAGGTACAAAGAGCTTGTTGGCAAGCTACTATATGTAACTATTACCATGCCTGACATAGCATTTGTCATAAGCAAAGTAAGCCAGCTTATGGAGCAGCCCAGACAGGCACATATGGATGCAGTCTATATGATTCTAAGATACTTGAAGACTTCACCTGATACTGGACTTCTCTTCAGCAGAGGCACATCTCTCTCAGTGACAGTGTGCGCAGATGCAGACTATGCTGGGTGTACAAAGGATAGAAAGTCTACATCTGGATTTGTTGTGTTCATAGGGAACTCTCTTGTTTCATGGAAAAGTAAGAAGCAGATTGTGGTTGCTAGGTAAGTGTTGAATCAGAATAAAGGGCCATGGCACAGGCTAGTATAGAGATGATGTGGGTCAGATCCGTTCTTACTGACCTGACTATAGAAGTGCATCTTCCCATGCACCTTCAATGCTATAATCAAGTTGCTCTCTTCATTGCAAATAACTCAACCTTTCATGAGAGGACAAACCACATAGAAGTGGATTGTCACTACACTCGTGATATGATACAGAAGAGTATTATCACTACTATGCATGTCAGCTCTGGAAACCAGACAGTAGATATACTTACAAAGGCTCTAGCAAGAGGACCTTATCAGAAATGTTATTCCAAGCTGAGTCTTATTGATATCTACGCTCTAGCTTGAGGGAGAGTGTTGAGATAATTACTATTTTTAGTTTATCTTATGTAATTTTGTATTTTTCTTTTCTTATTTATGTAATTTGCCCAATGATTCTTCTCCTATGTAAGGGAACCCTTGAGCCTCTCATAATACATTCCAGTATGTTCCCTCAATAAAAATGGATGGCAGCCAGTGTGTAACCTATAACCTATGTTATCACGACTAGCCACCAACAACCATGGGAGCTTAGAATCCCCGAGAGTTGCAGAGTTAAGGGGCACGAATTGGGCCTTTGGTGGTCTTTCTCCGATTGAGGAAACGAATAACTGAGAACTACATTACACCCCCACATGATTTCTCCGCCCTCTGAATATATTTTGATGCTCTCTCGTAGCAAATAGGAATTCCAGCACAGAGAAGAAAACGTACATTTCAACTAATAACGAAACGAAATCCCAAACAAACCTTCTGTTCGATCTCCGGAACCTTCAGAACCTTCAAATTCACCTCCCTCTTTCTGCGCACAACATAGAGGATTACCGTCAGATCCCGATCCGCAAAAATCTAAATCACATATATCAAAGGAAGCTCACATCTCCCGGAAGGTCTGATCCAGAACCTTCATGAGATCCATCACTGGAATCTGTCCCAAGACGAACGGGATCACGGAAAAAAGTACAATATATTGATGCGAATGGAGGTCGAGATAGTGAGATCCAGAGGGGCCGATGGGGAGAAGAGGATATGGAAATTGAAAGGTCCCTGGATTGTGGTGCGCGGGTTTGGGTCGCGTCTGCGGAATCCGGGAAGCTGATGGTGGGCGGGGTCAGGCAGGACGATTGGACCTGTTGCGAGCTGCTGCCTGACGGGAATCGACGGCTGTGAACGACAAGCGTGGGATAAGCCGGGAACCGGGTACACGAGCTAAGAACGCTATTTTTTCCATCGAAGTGGTCTGCTACATTGCCATCTAATCGAGGCACTTTTACATGGATACCCCTGAAACAATTTAATTGCAAAATAAAGTCTAATATCCTAGATAAATATAATTATAATCTTATAAATATCAATTTATTCATATATATATGACCCCTTTCTTTGATTTATGTCAAATATTGGAGAGATTTTGAGTTAACTTTTTAGTGTTTAGGAATTATCATATTTCCTGAAAATTCAAAGCAAATGGTGATATATCCAATTAAATATTTACTTTGTTGTTGATAAAAAATAATTTTTGATATCCAAATGTGATCAATGTTGAATGGATCTTCACTTATTAAGTAGGAGCAAAATGTAGACAGATGCAAAAATCAGGCGCAATAAGGAGCACAATTTAGATTTGGCATAGTTCCACCAAAAAATGTTTACAAGAAAGGTTTGGCGTCGATTGAATTGTAAAGGATAGAATAATTTAGTCGGAGCGCTTCAAAATGCACGCAATCCTCTTGATATATGTCGCGTACTCAAATTTGTGTAAATCAAGCATCTCGAAATCATGTAAATTGAGTAATAATGTATTCTCTATTTATGATGAAAGTCAATGAAAAGCTTGAGTGTACACGTAGTTGTCCGTGTAAGTGACTTTTTCCTCTCTTTTTGCATAGTAAGAAGGATAGAGGAAAAAGGAGGAGAAAAGTAGGGGTGCACACGGATCGGATAAAATCCGTAATCCGGTCCAATCCGATGCTATTGGATCGGATTGGTTTGGTTTTATCATTCTAATGGATCGGATCGGATTGGAATTTTTGAAATCCGTTAAAGTATGGATTGGATCGGATCTTTACCAAAATACGATCCGATCCAATCCGTTAATCCGTTAACATACATGCGTGAATGTAGATACATACATACATACATACATACATAAATGCGTACTTACATACATACATAATATATATGTGCACCTATTTCGAAATCTCTGTAACGAATAATCAATGTCACTCATGTCTTTTTTTCCATATCAATCTTGGATACAAATCCTCTTAGTATCACTCTTTCTTCTCTCTTGAAAGGCAAATGTTAAATCTCCAAAATAATAAAGTATGATTATAACTTGTAAAATTATAAATCCATATTTGATTATTCCTCTCCCGGTTCCCTCTCTCTCTCATTTCACTATTGGCCGCCAAAGTTCCTCCCGATTCCCTCTTAGTCTGTTTCGATGATGCCTCCCTCTTGCACAATGTTATTCCTCCAACACAATTTTACCACCGCCCAATCCCCATGATGTCTTCGCTCATCTCAAATAATATAATAACCTCCCACGCGATACCATTTGACCTCCGAATGGTGCCACTCTTCTTATTTTCATTAAAAGAAAATAGATTTGGTATAGTTCTCTGTTACATTTGTTATATATTTTCGATCCCTTTGCTTCTTACTTTTTACTTGCTCTAACTTGCAATCCTAGTTTAGTGATGAAATTAGCTCAGTTACACAATCAAATATGTCATAGCCATCTAAGAAGAAATAAACATTATTTCAATTCCTTTCATTTCTAATTTGATAGATATTTTTTATTCTTATTTTTCATAGATTTGCATATTTTGACTATAGATATAATCTTACAAATAAAGTCAAGTTCAAGTCTATTTTAAATGAGGCATGATGCCTAATTAGTAGGCTATATTTAAGATATTTTTTCTTGCATACTCAATCAAATATGAATGTTCTATGATTCCCATTTTTAATGACATATTATAGAGCCTTGAAAGATGTTCTTGCGAGTGGACGGATTTGGCATGGCTTAACATTTTAAGTTAATCATAGACTTCATCAATATCCGATCATATAGATCACATGTTTTATTTATCGAACTTGAATTGTTTTTGTTGGAATCATTTGGTGGAAATATATGGTAAAAAACAAGCTAATGCATTATTTATTAAAGAAAACTTAAATTTCAAATTCAATATAATCCTTTAGTTCGATTATGTGGTCTTTAACTTTTTACAATGGTTTAATGGAATTCTACAACTTTCACTTGATGTGTTTTTTCTTTTCTTTACTTCTATTCATATGACCGATTTTTAAGTCATTATTCGAATGTTCAAGGTCCAATATGCTCTAAAGTATAGACGTGTAAAGTAGACTATTGAGGGGGAAATTGTAAGTATAAAATCCGAACCAATCCGATCCAATCCGTAATCTGTTGGATTGGATCGGATTGGATTTAGATATCCAATGGATTGGATTGGATTCGCAAAAACAAAAATGCGATAAGTTTGGATTGGACACGGATTAAGCTAAAATCAGAACCAATCCGATCCATGTGCACCCCTGGGAAAAAGGCTATAATTAATAGGATTAGTTAGTTTATAATTGATGGTTGATTATTTTTCTATTTTAGTGCTAAACCACATTCATATGTGTTACATCTTGCCTTTTATCGAAGTTCTTTTACATTGTAGTTTTCCTTTTAAATGGGTATGGGTGCGGTCTCCATAGAATCGAATCAGCAAGGCAGTAAGTGTGAGTTCTTGTGGATCTAAGGTAGTAAGTGTGAGTTCTTGTGGATCGTGATACCACTAGATGGGGGTGAATAATATATCAACGACAGTTTGAAAATTTTTGTGCAATTATACCAAGAACAACACAACCAATTAACTAAGCCAATAAACGCAATGCATAAGATGTTACGTAGAAATCCAAACAGCACTAAAACAATTGAGTTATAGTGACGGTTTTTTTCAAAATCCGTCATTAAATTAGCCGTTGTTAAATATACGACGACGATATTATTCATTGCGAAATGTTTTTTCGTATTCGAAATTAGCGACGAATATTATATATGCCGGTATATCATTGGCAAAGGTCCACATAGTGATGATTATCTGTTGTTATTTTTCAAACTTCTAATTAATCGTCGCTAAATTTTGAACTAAAAAATAGCAACGACTAGTTGGTATTTTGAAAAATAGCAATGGTAAGTGACGCTATATGGGCTGTTGCTAATGATATAACGACAGATATGATATTCGTCGCTAATTTTGAATATGAAAACTCATTTCGCAACGAATAATATCGTCGTTATATATTTAACAACGGCTAATTCAGTGACGGATTTTTGAAAAAAACGTTACTATAGCTCAATTTAAAAAAGGGTTAAAACCATCACCTAAGCCACCTGACTTTGGATTTTCAATCAATCGAGTCAACCAACTACTTCACTGTAAAGCTTGCAATATTTACGTGGATATCTCAACCGCTTACAACGCATACGAATAACAACTTTTTATTAGACATCAAAGTGAACACTATAGATCAAGCACTGCATCAACTGTACCGGCAGTACAAAGTCTGATTATCCTATAACCTCCTTAGATAACACAAAGCCTACAAATCCATGAGATTCCCGTAAACTTGAAGATGAAACACCAAAAGTTTCTGCAGAGAGATGTTATTGAAGGAAACATATATTTTGCAATAATGTCTTTTTACAAATGTCACAAATAATTCTAAAAAAAAGCACATTGATATCTTGAATAAGCAGCAACAATAATTATAGATATAAACTTCAAGTATAAGCATACGGAACTATATAACATGTAGTGTAGGTGTATAACAAATAATATAATACAAACCACTTGAGTTCTTGCCGCCAAAAGAGTTCCGACTCTTGTCGGAGACACTTGCAAACTCAGACGCAATTGGACGTTGCTTGCCAGATAGCTTTCTTGCATAGAGTTATCTTTAGAACAAATTCTCTCCAAAAATATCGAAGAACAAGAAAAATAAAATAGAGAAATTTAGAATATCACTCTGAGAGCTACGTCTTCAACATGAATATGAATCCTTTTTATAGGGTTGGAGAGGAAAAGAGCCACTCAAGACATAATAAGTAAGAAATTAGTCAACTTTTGCAAGTCTGATTGATTACTACAATCGGTTGATCGATCGAATCAAAATCATCAATCAGGCCAATAGGATGGTTGATCATTTGATGATAGTTGGAGTGCATGAAATTCAAAATATGATCGATCGTCAAGTAAGGCCGGTCGATCATTATATGATCGTTTAGTAGAAACAGTTGGTCGATCGAGGTATGGTCGATTAGTATGAGGAGTTTATTGAGCAGAGTTAAGTTCTTTGACCTACATTGATTTCGAAAATTACGAGGGTAAGCTAAGGTTACAACTTTCACAAAAAAAAATACAATGTAAATAAAGCAACAAGAACATTAGAAATACATAAAGACATTTGTGCTTCACTGTTCCTGCAACTCTTAGTTGAAACCCTCTTTTGAAATCTTATTTACTTGCACACATTGTAGTATGCAAACATAATACATATGTAAAAGACTGTGATATGTGTGTGTCATATTTAAAACAACTTGAAGAAATAAGGAACTAACTGTTTTTGTTCTTGAAGGGTGCTTTCTTTCGTCTGTCATCGATGCGCTCAAAATGGGTTTTTGATTAGAAAGTAGTTTTTACAATAACATTGTACCCTAAAATGGCAATCAAATTTGAAACATGCATGCTTTATTACTCAAAACATGATGTGCATTCTCACGTAGAATGCAAGACGTAGTGTGTTCAAAGAATGCATGTGAATATTTTATTATTATTTCTTTTTACATTATTTTAGGGTTTTTTTGACATGTGTGTTCCTATGTATTTCTGAAAAAACATGTATGCCCCTGTCTTTTTTGCAATAAAACATGCGTCCATGCATTCTTACAAAAATCTACAATATCGCCCTTCCTTTATTACATTTATGCCCCTGTATCACCTTTATGGAAGGGGCAATACTGTGCACTTTGTAAAGTACAAGGGTACATATGTTATTGTAAAAAAAGGCAGGTACACAAGTGTACTTGCAAAAACATAAAGGGGTACAAGTGTAAAATCCATCATTGTTAATTTTTTCCATTTTTAATTCATTAAAAGAGGACACATACAAGACAACCGTTATTTGTTTCAAAATATCCAAAATTGCTACAAAATCCAGATAAAATTTGTATAATTTAAGATTGCTCATACTTTTCTATTGATTAAATAAATTTAAGTCTAGATTATAAAGTCGAGTCTACATTTATTGATTTTCTATAGTGACCAACATTAAGAATATACAAAGTTATAATATCAACATATAGAATAAATATCTAGATAAATTCAATCACATAGATCTAAATAAGAGAAACATATCCTAAAGTCTTTTTTTGTGAAACTCACATCCAATTGCTTCATAAATCCAGTCAATTGATATCTTTATTCCATTTTTATTTGACATCACCCTTGAGATTGCGAAATTCAAAAGCAACTAGGGATTTCTCAAAGTTTTTGGGATAGTAATGCAAATATTTATAATATTCTTATTCCATTAGGGATTTCCAAAACTTTTAGTATATTAGTGCATTTATTCACATTGATTCGCAAACTGGATGTGGAGTCGATGCTTTATGATGGTGCTTAGACATCACTTTGATGTTAGAATATTGTGTATTTAAATCATTTTTGGGATAAAAAAGTAGATTTGGTTTTTTTTTCTTACATTATAGTCTATACTTTCATTTAGATATGTGATCAAATGAGCTACATGGTGATAGTCACTAACAAGATGATGGTGAGAGTGTACACAACATTCCCTTCATGGATGGTAAAAGATTGTACAGTCATAGTCCTTTAGCAAATTCATCCATCACCATTGCCTCATGTCCAGCTCACGCTTGTCAAAAATGTATCTGAGGCTCTTGTGATCTATAGAAATCTTGAATGTGACTCCATATGAAAAACGATGGCATATCTTTGATGGTAAGACAACAATTGCTAACTCCAAGTCATGTGTGGGTAGTGGTTCCTCTCATGATTCTTCAACTGCGAGGATGCATATGCAATGACTTGACCATATTGCATGACTCTCAAACCCTCCTTCGATATGTTAGTATACACAGTGAAATCCAACACATAGGAGGGAATGATGAGAACTGGAGCACCAGTCAGTCGCCCCGTTAACATGCGAAAACTGAGCTCCCACACGTCACTATGGATAATAAGAACATCCTTATGTGTTAATTGAGTAAGGGGTAGGGCTAATTGGGAGACCCCCCCCAACACCACCAGATCATATGTGCCTCTATCTTAGTTGGATCAATTGTCATGCCCGCTCCAAAAATCACATGGACAAGAAAACTACTTCTGTAAGCCAACACTCACACTTGTTGTATTTTGCATAGAACTTGTGTTCTCTAAATGTCCCAAGAATTTTACGAGATGCTACACATGCTCCTGCTCATTATTTGAGTAGATCAAGTTATCATCAATGAACGCCACAAAAAATCGATCCAAGTTCATGCGGAATTTTTTGCTCATCATATCCATAAATGCGGCACGTGCATTCGTAAGTCCAAAAAGACACAACCATGAACTTGTAGTAATCGTGTCTAGTGTAGAATGTGAATTCAACATGTCTATATCCATAATCCTCAACTGATGATATCCAGATTGCATGTCAATTTTGAAAAATATTGTTACTCCATGTAACTGATCAAAAAGATTGCCTACATGTGGCAGCGGATAATAAAGGTTCCCGACCATCCTCTTCTTTGGTTGCATAGATCTAGCCATCTTCTTCACGAAGAGGATCGTTGCTTACCAAGATGATGTACTAGGATGGATGAATTCCTTCTCTAATAGCTCCTACAATTGTACTTTGAGCTCCCTAAGTTCGGTAGGTGCCATCTAGTATGGGGTATGAAGATTGGTTGGTCGTCATGCAATAGAGTGGTCTCAAACTCAATCTCGCTCTCTTTGTGGAAGTCCATGAACTCCTCTTGAAGTACATTAGAAAATTCATGCACAAATAACGTCTCCAATCATACGATCATGTCCAGATCACTCAACAACATAGAAAGGAAACCAATGCAACCCTGACTGAGAAATTATTTTGCCTTCAAAGTAGAAATGCATATGTCTTCATTATTTATGATACATCCATCAAATGGAAATGACTGTACACCTAGAAGATGAAAAACTACCTTATTACAGAAGTAATCTAAGCATGCATGATACCACTTAAGGCAATTCATGCCCAAGATAACAACAAAATCCTCCGATTGTATTAATAGAAAATACATACAGCAAGTTTCCACCGATATGCATTGTCACGTCTTCAATCGCTTGATGTGATATGATTACTTGGCATTATAGGTCCCTCATGCAACAAGGGGATGAAATAATGGTGATCTGTTGAAAGCCCTAGGATAATGATTCGGAATTAAGTTGTCTGTTGGACAAGTAGCGATTGGTCAAAAACTACACAATTAGTATCAAATTAATGATATTATTAAATTTTATTTTACTCAGGGTAAGCCAAGGTCGAATATATGGAAGCAGTAACACACTCGGGATTAAATTAAGAAACTATTATGTTAAATTTTTAGAGATTTTTTTTATTTTTCATGCAAATAAATGAATCAATGCAAATAGAAGTCAAAGGACTATTTAGCAATTTTCCAATCAAATCAGTTCCAAAAACTATGAAAAATGGTCAGAATATGAACTTATGCAAACTAACCAAACGAGAATTTCTAGTATTTTTATGAGGAAAAAATGATTTTCTATGATTTTTAAGATTAAAATATAGTGATCTTGAATAAATTAATTTTAATAAATATCACAATTCAACCATTCCCATAAAATAAAAATATCCTAAACAACCCTAAAATGAGGGGGATTTAAATTTCCATTAATATCTTAACAATACTAAGTTTTAAATAAATAAAAAATTAGTGACTCATATCAATAAAAAAATATTTTAAGCAAATGATGCATGCAAGTGACATTAAATTTTGAACATGAAATAGTAAAATTAATTCTACAACATATGATTTCTGAAAATGTTTAGAATTGTTGATTTATTATGAATTAATTACACATAGATGGGTGAAATATGAGAAGTTTCATCTAAACAATTTTAATAAATTTATGCGAGCTTAGAAAATTATAAATAAATGTCTAAAGTGTAGATCATCAACTGTTCTCAACACATGCAATATTTTATATTTAAAAACGGTAAGTAGCGTGTATTCAAATGATGGCTCAACTGCAAGGGTATCAATGCAAAATAACATAAAATAAAAAATAACAAAAACTAACACGCGTGGCATTTTATACAATTACCAACAAAGAGGGGGCCACTTTCTACAATTTCTTACTAGGTGTATGGGTCACTCGGCACTTACTTTTGCTCTTTCATCAAACGTTTGGTAGAGCTCGCCCTTTCAACGGTAGGATGAGGTACCCCTACGGATCATATGGCAACTGTAGGTTAGGGCCACTACAAATAGATCTGTCTTAGGGGATGGTGGAAGGGGACGATCCATAAGCGACCGTCCACCAAAGTACCAATGATGTCGGCTGAATAGTGCATGTGCCCTTTGACGACCATGGATGATCCATAACCATTAACGTGAATCAAGATAATGCAGCTACGTTTTATCCATTAACTTGATAAAATCCAATATTTATCACCTCATAAATATTTTATATGGAACGCATACGAGATAAATTCCAACATTCTCCCGTTTGGTCCATATAATCTTTAATTATGAGATAATGACCTTAAGCATGCCTTTTCATGGATTTTATGTAATGTCAATGAAGCATATACTTTAATTGAATTAAACTAATATGATCATGGCGGTCACACATCATACGACTTGACACGATCCCTTCCATATATCAATATTAATTCATTACAATCATTTGTAATTTAGAAGAACAACATCTCCTAATTTAACTTCATTTCAACGGTTATGTTATCTGTTTGCAAACATACATATGTAATATAACAATGAAATGATTCAGAACATAAAACAAATGAGATTGTTGTAATCATAATGAGCACCAAACAAAACTGTACTAATTAACCTTTCATAACAAGGGCTTCTTTAAAACACCCATTCTTACAACATGGTCAGAAAAAATCTTAGGTGCTAATCCTTTAGTTAATGGATCCGCAATCGTTAAATTAGTACTGATGTGCTCTATTGACATTCTTTGTTTCTGAACTTCCTCCTTTATTGATAAGTACTTCAATTCCGTCTACTTTGCATCTATGGAGTAATTATCATTCTTTGAGAACAAGACTGCTGCGATATTATCACAATAAAGTTTCAGCAGCTTGGCAATGTTGTCGACTATTCTAGGTCCTGAAATAAAATTCCGCAGCCACAATACTTGAACTATAGCATCAAAGTATGTTATGCCCTATGTAAGTATGGAAGCACTCCTCATAGAAACCTCCTCCTGCATCACTCAACAGGAAAGAAAGGAAGCCCTATAATCTAGTTGTAAGCGGCAATGATGTCCAAGCCATGAATGGATTGTTCCTCTCACGCACGGAGACCCACAAGTGCCCATAGTAGGCTGATCGTCGTATCTAAACCAATCATCACATCGGTCTCTAGGCCCCACTACTGGAAAGGCTCAGCTTTAAAACCCTACGTGGAGCTTCCGCCTCATACGGCTCCTCTAAGGATGGAGGGCATTCATCATCCATAGTGGAAGCAACAATGACAGACTACTTCACACTTTTTCATGAAAAGCTCCTCCAGTGAGTGAAATACATAGCCAAAGGTTGACTTTCTTGTGTCAATGCACCCGCAAAATCTGAATCTGAATATCCAATAATCTCAAGATTTATCAGATCGTCTGTACATGAGCATATGATCTTTGGTGACTTGTAAATACCTGAGAACTTTCTTTGCAGCTTTCCAGAGGTTCATACCATGATTACTTTGATACCAACCCAATATGTTGGTGGCAAAACTAATGCCAGGTCGAGTACATGTCTGAGCATACATGATACTCCCAACCATTAATGCACAAGGAATTCCTTTCATTTCATTATGTTCCAATTCATTCTTTAGATATTGATCCAAACTGAATATGTCCCCTTTTTGAATAGGAACAACTCATGCATAGCACTTGTCTATCCTGAATTTTTACAAGATGTTCTCAATATATGCCTTCTGAGACATTCCTAACAGTCCTTGTGATCTACCACGAAATATTTCTATTCCAGTCACATAGGATGCCTTACCCATATCTTTCATTTCAAAGTTCTTGGAGAGATACTTCTTTGTTTCATGTAACAAACATAAATTATTCGCGGCCAATAATATGTCATAAACATGTAGGACTAATATAATAAGCTTTCTCCGACTAACTTTCATGTAGATACACCTATCTACACTGTTTTCTACAAACCATACGATGTGATGGTATTGTTAAACTTAATATACCATTGATGAGAAGTTTGTTTTAGTCCATATATTGACATATTTATTTTACATACTAGATTTTCCTTTTCTGTAATCCTAAAATCTTCGGGTTGGTCTATATAGACATCTTCATCTAACTCTTTATTCAGAAAGGTAATCCATTTGGTGAAGCTCCATATCATAATGAGCCGCCAACGTCAAAATGATTCTTAAGGAATCCTTCTTTGAAACCGAAGCAAAGGTCCCTTTATAATCGACGTCATCTTTTTTAGTAAAGCCCTTTGCAACAAGTCTAGCTTTATATCTTTCGATGTTACCTTTAGAGTCACGTTTGATCTTCAATACCCATTTACACTCGACTCTTTAAGAACCTTAGGTAACTCAATAAGATTCCAGGCATTATTATTGGCCATTGACTCAAGTTTTTCTTTCATAGCATTCAATCATTTTTCAGAATTATTACATTCTACAGCCTGATGGAATGAGCTTGGATCTTTATCAATGCTCAAGTCACATTCATGCTCAAGTGTATATACTATATAATCATCAAATTTTACAACTCTTCTCTACCTTTCAGAGCGTCTTAATGCAACTTCTTGTGATTGCGGTGCACTTGACTCATTTACAATTAATAATGACATTGTCACCTAATGTGAGTGCCAATTCTTGATGTTCCGCATCATTATGTGGATATGAATCTATTGGTGGAATGCCTCCTATAGAAAATTCAAGAAGATACGAAAGCAACACTCTATCCCTATCTTCTTTTATTTTCACATTTCATGATTCTTGGCTACCATTAATGTTGCCATTTTCAATGAAGCGAGCATTGTCACTCTCAACAATTCTTGTACTATGGTTAGGATAATAAAGTCTATATCCCTTTGACTTATCAAAATAACTAATGAAAAATCCACTGACTGTCATTGGACCTAATTTTTTTCATATGGATTGTATACTCTGGCTTTCGCTTGACATCCCCAAACATGTAGATGTCTCAAGCTAGGTTTTCTACATGTCTATAATTCAGAAGGTGACATTTGAACTGCTTTACTAGGAACCCTATTAAGTAAATATGCTGAAGTCTTTAATGCATATATCCACAATGAAAGAGGCATAGTACTATTATTTATCATGCTCCTAACTATTTCCATTAATGTACAATTTCGCCTTTTTAGAACACCATTTTGTTGTGGTGCTCCGAGCATTGTGTATTATGCACAAATACCCTCACTTTCAAGGAATTTTGCAAATGGATCAAGATGTCGACCCGTCTCATCGTGCCTTCTGAAATATTCACCACCTCGATCAGATCTCACAACTTTTATTTTCCTATCCAATTGCCTTTCCACCTCATCAATAAATATCTTAAGGACATTTATCGCTTGAGTCCTTTCGTGCAATAGATAAATATATCTATACCGTGAGAAATCATCTACAAAAGTGATAAGGTATCCCCCCCACATGAAGAGACATCAATAGAACCACAAATATCAGTATGTATCAAGTATAGGAGATGGGTAGCCCTTGTTGTTGGCTTCTTTGGTCCGTTTTGGATTCCTTTCCTTTAGTGCAATCTATACACAACCCTAGATCAGTAAAATCTAATTGAAGCAATATATCATTCTTAATAAGTCTCAACATTCTTTCCTTAGATATATGACCTAGTCTTTGAAGCAATAAAAGAGTAGAGCATTCATTAGATGCATTCCTTTTCACACCCACATTGTAGTCAACATAAAATAGGAAATTCATCAATTTAATATAAAGATTAAAACAATAACGATAATTCTCCAAAGCATCAGAACCATAAAAGTACTTATTTCTAAACATAGAGAATGATCCATCAAAAATCTTGAAAGAAAATCCTAAACTATCCAGATTACAAACGGAAACAAGATTTCCATCCCATTCAGGAACATAATCCTTCCGTATCAACTTGACATCCAGTGTCCATGATCAGTCTGTAAGTCCCAATTCCATCTATCTGTGCCTTCATCCTACTTCCCATGAGAAAATACTGCTCACTTTCCATTATGTTTTGGATTGTAAGGAATCCATGTAATATATGAGATACGTGAGTAGTCGCACCAAAATCTAACCACCAAGTATTATTAAGAACATCTATAATATTTGCTTCGAAGTAAACAGGAACATAATGCATGCATTTCTTTTTGAACCATGCTTTCCTTTCAAGGCAATCTTTCTTCATATGCCCGGTCTTCTTGCAAAAGTAGCATTTGATTTCTTTGGAATTGCTCCAATTAACTTTCATGGGAGTTTTTCCTTTGCTTCTTTTACTTGTGTGGTTTTTATTTCTGCTACCCCCTACCATAGTCTTTTCAGTATCCACGAGGTTCATCGAGTGTTCTTTATCTTCTTTAATCACTCATCTTCTTGAATGAGCATAACCTTTAATTCCATAAAATTCCACTTATCCTTTAATGTGCTTTCGTTTATCTAGAATTGTCCAAATTCAATAGGAAGAGAGTTTATGATAAAATGTACTAAGAATGTCTCGTTGACATCCATGGTTTTTAGTTTTGCTATAAGATTAGACATTTCAGTTACATGATCCATCAACGAGTTGGACCAGTTGAATTTCTTCGTGGTCAACTCGCTCATTAAAGTTCCAACAATAGACTTATCAGTTATATCAAACAGTGATTACTCATTAATTTTCTTCATAAATTCCTTATCATTGTTTGTCCTAGGCATTGACGGTTTTACATTCTCCGCCATTGAAATTTTCAGCAAGCTCAAGCGGAGTCTATTCGATCTTTCCCAAACCTCACAATACAAGCCTCTCATCATTAGTGTTATTTTCTATAATAGTTTGTGTTTTTTGATCTTCAACTAATGCACAGTCTAAATTCATCACTCACAAATGGAAGAGAATCTTTTCTAACCAATCTGCATAGTTGAGCTCGTTGAACCTGATCATAGAGTTGCATAATGCAAACAAGTTCATAGCTGCTGAAACTGTAAACAATAATACATATGATCAAAATAATGCTTTGAGAAAAAAAATTAATAATCTATATGTGGGAAATGCATATTAACATTTTTTCACAATGTATTAATAATCATCATTGGGCAGGATATTAACATATCAATAAATGGATAAGTGATACAATTAGATATACTTTAATAGGTAATTGAAAAAATCATGTCTAGTTCATGTTTTCCATCTTTGGATGTAAAATCTATTATTCATTAATTAACCTCTTAACATGCATAATCATAGACAATGATCCACCTTTGGGTGATCTTCTAGTCCATGATTATATTATTCTGATTATCGGGATAACATTATGTCATTAAATTTAATTTACATCAAAACATGATAATCGGAATATGGGCTCAATTCCGTACATGGTTAGATCACTTTGGTGATTAACCACAAATTGAATACTAAAACTTCATTAACCACAAATATCTGGCACGTGAGTATGTATTATTAACATGTGGTGGTGAGAACCTCTATGGCTTGAAGAAGGCCCCCAAGGCAGTGGTGCAAGATATCATATATGGGGCGAGCATGAATAGTCCAATACAACTTCGGACCATTGCGCGCCTATGAAGAAGTTCTCGGACATGATGAAGCCATTACCATTTGAGAAGTTAGAATTATGTTGCTTGTTTGCTGAATTGAAGCGGACTACTCTTTCCTATTAATGATGCGAGCTTGATTGGTGGGATCCATTCCATGTAGGAACTTGAGCATCATGTTGGACATCACAAGTCCACCTTCTATACATGGAGTTTGGTGATTGATCTCCTTCTCATGGGCTAGAGAGGAAGATTTGTTGGGTTGTGTGGCTCCAAGAATTTCCAGCCCATGCTGGTCTTGGATGCAAAACGCCCCTCTTAGGAATAGATGCAATTTTCCCAACCAAAATCTAGGTTCTGGTGGATGGAACCTTGTTTGAGTTTCGACCACCTCCATTCTCCTCTCTTGTTGCTACGGATGTTGTTTTGCAAGGGTTAGGGCTACCATCTTCCCTTCTTCATTTCCTCTGTTATCTTGGATCGGGCCTCAAGTTGATGACGGGGATCGCGCCATTGAGAAGTCGAGTTGGAGAAGCTGTGGAACTTGCTAGGCAACACATATTGGGTGTCATTTCTCCACCTTCTCCCTCTTTCATTTGTGTTGGTGTGGTTGATATACCTTTGGAAAAAGGATTTAGCTTTGTATAGCCTCTAGAGAGAACAATTTGCTTATTGTATCTAGTGGAGAAGTTTCACTTGGTCGAGTAGGCCCCGTAGTTTTCCCCTCTCATTTTGGGAGTTTCCACATTAAAACATCCTTGTGATTATTTTATGTTGACGCATATTGAGTTATTGTACCTCTTCATTATTTTCTTTTCTTGTTATGCTCTTTATGTAATTTACCCATAGGCTACTCTCCTATATAAGAGAGCCTAGGGCTATGGAATAGAAATTATCTCATTCTCTTTTCCCAACATGGTATCAGAGCGACGGTCCTAGACCGGAGTTCTCGAAACCCTAACCCTAACACCCCACCCGCCGGCCTTCTTCTCTCTCTCTCTCTTGATTGGCGTGCCCTCAACGCCGCCGCCTCTACCGGACGCAGCCCCTGCGCAGCCCCTGCGCTGCCCTAGCGCAGCCCCTGTGCAGCCCGTGCACAGCCATAGCGTGCCGCACGCGCAGCCCTAGCGTGCCGCACGCGCAGCCCTAGCGTGCCGCACACGCAGCACTTGCGTGCACAGCCCCCCTGCGCATCCTTGCGCGCTGTGCCCTGTTCCTGCGTGCATCAACCGTGCGCTAGCACAAGCCCCTGTGCGCCTCAGCCGTGCGTCAACGGTGCCTCCCTTGTGCGGCCTGTGCGCAACTTCTTTGTGCGTATAGGTCTTAGCACAAACTTCTTTATGGGGATAGTTGCTTGAAGTCTACACATGCAACTACCCCCATCCATGGTATTGTAGACAAAACATATCATTTGTCAGTCGTTCCAGTCTTTATTTTGCAATATGTCAAAAAGCAAGGCAGATATCCCATCTATTGGCGCATTCCGTGGTCCTGCACCTATTGTCAAGATGGATGGTACCAACTATGAACTGTGGGCAATGCAGTTCATGAGCATGATGAAGTCTACGGGTAAGAAGCATATTCTTACCGAATCAGAGCCTGTTGAGAAGACTGGAACCTATGCCTCCTGGGAGGCTGACGATGCATATGCCAAAGTCTGGCTATCTGGCACATTGGCAATTGAGATTGCCAATGATATTCTCCATCAACCCACAGCGAAGGATATGTGGGACATTCTGGCGGCCGCATACTCTCAGGCCAAGAACGAGACAAAGATTCTGCAACTCCAGCATGATATCTTCACCATCAAGCAAAATGGTCGTCCACTACATTCTCTCTATACATCACTGAGAGGGATGTTTGAGAGGCTATATAGCTTCATGCCCTTGACAGCTACGCCCGAGCAGCAGAAGACATACAGGAATGCTACTATGGTGGGTGTGTTTCTCGCTGCACTTGATCCAGAGTATGAGGCAGCACGTTCTCAGATTTTAGCGGACTCGACTATTCCTCCCATGGAGGAAGCCTTTCACAGATTGAGCAGGATCACAGTGCCTTCACCTGCTGCTAGTCAGAATTCCTCAGCTATGGCGACCAACAGAGGCCGCGGGTTTCATCACCAAGGCCGTGGGCGTACTCCTCGTGGAAGGGGTGGCCGTACTAGGCCAACCTGCACATATTGTCACCGAGTTGGGCACAATGAGGACACATGCTATTCAAAGCATGGATTCCCTGCATCTGCACGAGCCGCTGAGCAGATAGAGCCCCCATCTGCTGCTATCCTGGATCAACGATTTGATGATCTAGTTGCCCGCCTCAGGGGCATCATACCACCATCTGGCCCAGCAACGACTACAGAGAGTCATACTGATACTGCTGCCTCTGCCTCTACTTCTGCATCTACTAGTACTTCAGGTAGTACACTTGCACTCCACAGTAGTAGATCTCATATATTGCCATGGATCATGGACTCGGGCGCCACACATCATTTATGTGGCGACCAGAGCCTACTTACAGGATACACCCAGATTCCTCCAGGACGGACAGTAGTAATTGCTGATGGCACGCATTCCCCTATCACTGGTCAGGGGGAGATTAGATTGACACCCTCTATGCAGCTGAAGAATGTCCTACATGCACCACATTTTTCTATGAATCTATTGTCAATTAGTCAGATTACGAAGGATCTCCACTGTCGAGCTATTTTTGATCCATCTTCTTTGATTTTTCAGGGCATCCGTACGGGCAACGTGATTGGTCATGGCTATGAGCAAGGAGGCCTTTACCGTCTGAACCAGACCCCGTTTGCTGGAACCACATCCTCTCCTGCTGAACAAGTATCTCCTCTCCTGTGGCATCTGCGTTATGGTCATTTACCGCTCCAGAAGTTGCGTCTTGTCCTACCCTATAGTCTCTCTCACACACCTATCCAGTGTGAGGCGTGTCAGTTGGGAAAACATCACAGGTCGTCCTTTCCCAGCAGTCAAGGTCGGAGTAGTAACTCCAAGTTTGAGTTGTTTCATGTCGATGTCTGGGGTCCGAGTCGTGTTCCCGATCATCAGGGACACAGGTTTTATATTGTATTTGTGGATGACTATTCTAGAGCGTCATGGGTATTTCTAATGAAAAATAAGTCTGAAGCAGGAAATATTATTATTCACTTTCTAAATGAGATTCAGAATGTTTTTTCCACGTCTGTCAAAATTATGAGAAGTGACAATGCTTTGGAGTTGTGCACCAACAATCTAGCTAACTACTACTCCTCGAAAGGGATCATACATCAAACTTCTTGTGCTCATACGTCTCAGCAAAATGGGGTTGCAGAAAGAAAACACCGTCACCTACTAGATGTCACAAGGTCACTTCTTATTCAGAGTCATGTTCCGTACTCATACTGGGGTGATGCAGTTCTTACTGCATGCTATCTTATCAATCGTATGCCTTCATCCGTCTTGAATGAACAGATTCCTTTTTCACTTATTTATCGTGACAAGGATCTGTTCATTCTTACCCCTTGTGTGTTTGGGTCTGTCGCCTTTGTCCATCAGTTGTCACCTGGTTCTGACAAGCTCTCTCCTAGGGCTGTCAAGTGCGTCTTTGTGGGGTACTCCAGAACTCAAAAGGGGTACAAGTGTTTTGACCCTGTGCATCGGCGATATATGATCAGTGCATATGTTACATTTTTTGAATCCATTATGTATTTTTCAGAAAAAGGGAACATGCAACCACCACCTATATCTCCTGATACCGTTTTCATGACACCACCAATCTCACCACCGTCACCACCGTCACCATCATCACCACCACCACCATCACCACCACCACCACCGTCATCAACCGTATCCCCGTTACCATTCCATTACACCCGTAGGCCAAATCAAGCTCATGGTCCTGACCAGTCAACTAGCTCGCCTATGGTATGTAATGAAAATATTAATGTTGATGGATCTGACGACATTTCTGAGCAGGATGCATTACAGGAGCCTGTTGATAGCACAGAGGATTTGGATGTTCCAATCGCTCTACGCAAGTCGAAGAGAAGCTGTGCCAAATACCCAATATCAGCAGCCGTGTCTTTTGAACGGCTATCTGGACACTTCAAGACGTTTGCATTGGCACTTTCAGCTACAACTATTCCACGGAACCACCATGAGGCTTTGCAGGATTCTAGATGGCGGCTAGCAATGGAGGAAGAGATGGCGGCACTTCAGTCTAGAGGAACATGGAGTTTGGTTACTATACCTCCAGATGTCAACCCGGTGAGTTGCAAATGGGTGTTTACAATTAAACACAATGCAGATGGCTCCATTGACAGGTACAAGGCACGCCTAGTTGCACGGGGATTCACACAGACATATGGGGTAGATTACCTTGACACGTTCTCTCCTGTGGCGCGTCATTCTACTCTGCGGATCCTGCTATCAGTTGCAGTCACTCGAGAATGGCCACTCTATCAACTAGATGTGAAGAATGCATTTCTGTATGGAGACTTGCAGGAGGAAGTCTATATGCAACAGCCACCAGGTTTTGCTGTTGAGGGGGAGTGTTCCAAGGTTTGCAGATTACATAAGGCCATCTATGGCCTTAAGCAGAGTCCCAGAGCATGGTTCCAGAAGCTGTCAGACCTCTTTGAGAAACAAGGATATAAACGCTCCAATGCTGATCATTCCTTGTTTGTACAGAAGACGGTGAGAGGAATTATTGTAATCATGGTTTATGTTGACGATATCTTGATTACAGGTGATGATGACCAGGGCATTGAGCAGGCAAAGGCAAGGCTGGGGACCGAGTTTGTCACCAAGGACCTGGGAGTCCTTAGATATTTTCTGGGGCTGGAATTTGCAAGAAATCCGTATGGATTAGTCATGTCACAGAGAAAGTATGTTACAGATCTACTGAGTGAGACAGGTATGCTAGGGTGTCGACCTGCTACGACACCAATGGACCCTAGCATGAAGCTGTATGATGATGACACAGAGGAGGTGGACAGGAGAAGATATAGAGAACTGGTAGGCAAACTGTTATATGTCACGATCACTAGGCCAGATATATTATTTGCAGTGAGCCGTGTGAGCCAGTTCATGGAGCAGCCACGCCAAGTGCATATGGATGCAATACATATGATACTTAGATATCTCAAATCTTCTCCAAGTAAAGGTCTGCTATTCAAGAAAGGAAAGGGGATGTCTATCTCAGCATGCACAGATGCAGACTATGCAGGCTGTCCTAAGGACAGGAAGTCCACCTCAGGGTATGCTGTCTATGTTGGAGATGCCCTAGTTTCATGGAGGAGCAAGAAACAAACTGTGGTAGCTAGATCTAGTGCTGAATCCGAATATAGGGCAATGGCCCAGGTTACTACAGAGATGATGTGGGTGAAAGCGGTGCTGACAGATTTGTACTTAGATGTTCCACTTCCTATGAACTTGGAGTGTGATAATCAGGCTGCTTTATTTATTGCAAACAACCCTGCATTCCATGAACGGACCAAGCATATTGAGGTGGATTGTCACTTCATACGAGACATGATTCAGAAAGGATTTATTGCCACATCTCATGTTACTTCAGAGAACCAGACTGCAGATATATTCACAAAGGCATTGTTACGAGGTCCATTTCAGAAGTGTGCTTCCAAGCTGAGCATGATTGACATCTATGCTCCATCTTGAGGGGGAGTGTTGACGCATATTGAGTTATTGTACCTCTTCGTTATTTTCTTTTCTTGTTATGCTCTTTATGTAATTTACCCATAGGCTACTCTCCTATATAAGAGAGCCTAGGGCTATGGAATAGAAATTATCTCATTCTCTTTTCCCAACATTTTATGTTTATGCTTTTGATTGATTGTACTTGTGCTTTGATTGCTTGCTCGATTTGCTTATGGAAGTTGTTCATCTTTGTTATTGCGCCCGAGTTGCTCGGTTTGATACGCTTCCGCATTATCCCTTTGCAATTGTTCCGAGTGGAATTAGAGTCTATTGCTCGCTGACCACCACAAGTGGGACCTAGCATTTTTCCCCTACAGGGAAAGGCTTGTTTGGTTCCTATTCATGGCAATTACTTTGACAGTTTGCCCATTGAATTGCTCTGTTTTAATTCTATGGGACATTTATGAGAAATCCTGATCTTTTCGACAAATAACATATAGTCTCCGCAATAGCAGACTATCCTTTAACATATTTTGACAAAGTTCCGTAAACGAGGACAAAAAATTTCTTCGTTCGTCTTGTTAATAGCACACAATCAAGTCAAAACATCTCCTCACATCAAAAAAAGTCTGTCCCAGACACAGATAAACGTGAGCTACTATCACCCGCAATAATCGATCTTTGAAGACTAAAAACAGCTTAAACGGCAACAGTGGGGATTTTAGACAACGTCTATAGAGTAACATAAGAGTAAAAATTGGGAAGTGTGTGAGACAAGAATATCATATATAAGTGACACTATATGGGTTGTTGCTAATGATATATACGAAAACTCATTTCGCAACGAATAATATCGTCGTTATATATTTAACAACGGCTAATTCAGTGACGGATTTTAAAAAAAAGCATTACTATAGCTCAATTTTGTTGTAGTGCGGGTTAAAACCATCACCTAAGCCACCTGACTCTGGATTTTCAATCAATCGAGTCAACCAACTACTTCACTATAAAGCGTGCAATATTTACGTGGATATCTCAACCGCTTACAGAGCATACCAATTCACAACTTTTTATTAGACATCAAAGTGAACACTATAGATCAAGCATTGCATCAACTGTAGAGGCAGTACAAACTCTGATTATCAAAATATGATTGATCGTCAAGTAAGGTCGGTCGATCATTATATGATCGTTTAGTAGAAACAGTTGGTCGATCGAGGTATGGTCGATTAGTATGAAGAGTTTATTGAGCAGAGTTAAGTTCATTAACCTACATTGATTTCGAAAATTATGAGGGTAGGCTAAGGTTACAACTTTCACAAAAAAAATACAATGTAAATAAAACAACAAGAACATTAGAAATACATAAAAGACATTTGTGATTTACTGTTCCTGCAACTTGTTAATTGAAACCCTCTTTTGAAATCTTATTTACTTGCATACATTGTAGTCTGCAAACATAATACATATGTAAAAGACTGCGATATGTGTGTGTCATATTTAAAACAACTTGGAGAAATAAGGAACTAACTGTTTTTGTTCTTGAAGGGTGCTTTCTTTCTTCTGTCATTGATGTGCTCAAAATGGGTTTTTGATTAGAAAGTAGTTTTTACAATAACATCGTACCCTAAAATGACAATCAAATTTGAAACATTCATGCTTTATTACTCAAAACATGATGTGCATTCTCATGTAGATTGCAAGACGTAGTTTGTTCAAAGAATACATGTGAATATTTTATTATTATTATTTCTTTTTACATTATTTTAGGGTTTTTTTGACATGTGTGTTCCTATGTATTTCTGAAAAAGCATGTATGCCCCTGTCTTTTTTGCAATAAAACATGCGTCAATGCATTCTTACAAAAATTTACAATATCGCCCTTCCTTTATTACATTTATGCCCCTGTATCACCTTTATGGAAGGGGCAATACCGTGCACTTTGTAAAAGTACAAGGGTACATATGTTATTGTAAAAAAAGGCAGGTACACAAGTGTACTTACAAAAACATAAAGGGGAACAAGTGTAAAATCCATCATTGTTAATTTTTTCCATTTTTTAATTCAATAAAAGAGGACACATACAAGACAACCGTTATT